>CM068374.1:268467672-269203922 GCA_034769895.1 Magicicada septendecula
GTGCGCCATAGGACGCCTATCCTACACCACGTAATTTGTTATGAGATGTAAATTGATAGATGGGCTTACCCCAGTCTGAGTAAAGAAAATTGTTTTTTTCATCTTTAGTCAGACGTTTCTGTTACATCCGCGGTAGAACGTCTTCTCAGCGGGATTTGAGATTCATCCTACACGCGATATTTTTGATTGGCTGACGCTTAACCAGTTACATGAAAAATGTACTTCCACAATCGAAATGGTTCATTGTCAGATCTTGTAGCAGATATTCTGTAGCTTCTGCCTTCTCTATAGGCTGGCCATAAATTATATTGAAATATGAATAAAAATATGAACTGTATACGAATAAATGCTATTGTGACTATGTGGTGCTCTATGCTTTTGTGTTCTGTGGTTGAACATAAAAGCTAAACCACTGGTAGTGACTATAGCAGCCTGTCGCGAACGGATCCGTTTTGTGTTGAGTGATAAGTATGTAAAAGTTTTATAAAAGTTTATAATGATTTCATACATTACTCGTAAATTAATTAAGTATAACAATTATGATATCATCATCATCATCATCATCATCATCATCATCATCATCATCATCATCATCATCATCATCATCATCATCATCATCATCATCATCATCATCGTCGTCGTCGTCGTCGTCGTCGTCATCATCATCATCATCATCATCTTCTTCTTCTTCTAAAAGGATTAAACCAAGGATGGTTTGTTCCCGTCTCAAATAGGCAAAGATTAGAACTGGTCACTCCAGCGCTTCCTCGGACGTCCCACACCTCTCCGTCTCCTCGGCTTATAGTTCAATAGTTGTTTGGGGATGCGGCAGCCATCCATTCGGCATAGATGTTCCCACCAATTCAGCCGATACTGACGATCCTGTCGAGTATACTCATAATATTCAGTTCCTGCCATATATCTTTGTTTCTTCTATGATCAAGGAGAGTATACCCTGCCACGTGCCTGAGAAATCTCATTTCGGCCGCTTGGATGTGACTGGCCTGGGCTTTCATTAAGGTCCAATTCTCAGGCCCATAAAGAAGTGTGGGAAGAGAATTTTGTAGAATTTTAGACGTGTTCCTTTACTTGCTGATATAGCAAGTTATGATATATATGATTATAAAATCAGAGGGAGGAGGTTACAATCCTTCAACTGGAAAGAGTTCAGTATGGACCTCTCTGTATGTGTTTTAGTAGACTCCTTTTCCACAGACTCCGCCACGAGCGTCTGTCAGCATCTGTGTGAAAGCCAGTGGTAAGATAGATATTTCTCTAATCAAAGCTTGCATTCAGGATAAAACTGATTTCCCAGGCACACGCTAAACACATAGGTGTAATGTGGGTATTTGTTACAAATAATAAAACTTTTCAGTAAACATATCCAGATATTTGTTACAAATAAGAATACTTTCCAGTAACAATATTCATTCTTTTTTAAAAAAAAAAGAATTCTCATCAGAAGTGAAGAAATTTATTCATATCTTAAAATTCGAGTTTAATTTAATTCATTTGTCACTTGTCATCCAAAGATCAGAAAACGTCTACCAATGAAAATATTGACTAAAATGTAGGCCTAGCCAGACAAAATTATTTACATTGAAAAAGACATCTACAATCGTATAATTTAAAAGAGATTGTAGTGTGACAAATACTAGTTTTCTTGTATCTTCAAGGATACAAGGTAAGCTGCCATATCCAGATATGTGTTAAAAATAAGAATACTTTCCAGTAACAATATTTGTGTTGTAACAAATGCGCTTGCTTTTCAATAGTCTACTGTTAGCATTGTATGCCCTATTTCTTATTTGTATCCTGTCATGTATTGTCGTGTTAATGCACCCTTCATTATCTATCATGTTACTCAGGTACCTGAATTTATTAACCGCATCAAATGAATTACTCTCTATGCATAAATTGTCCAGATTTTTTCGCCTTTCTGATGCAGAATTTAATATGTATTTAGTTATGGTAATATTTACATTCAGTCTCATTGTAGCTTATCTCCTTGTACACCTTCACCAGACGTTGTCGTAAATTAACTACTATCGTATTAATATATCGTAAATTAATACATCGTAAGCGTAAACACATATTTAGGTTGTCTTATTTAATATGGTTCCTCACTGGTCTTTAACGGCATAGTGTAGTGCAGAATAATAAAGAGGGTGGCCGATAACCCATCATCTTGATTAATTCCTTATTAAATGTAAATGAACCATACCTCTCTACTATGGCGTATTATCTATATAGAACACATCCCCCAACCAAGGGAAAATCCTGCCTCACCCAATGGTGAAAATGTATTGTAATCCTCTTTTTTTTTTTAAATTAATAACTCACACACAAGGCCTCAATACCACATAATTCGGTTCAATTTATAACGCATCCCTACATGCGTATGTAAGTTTAGCGTACTTCAACATGTTATAAGTTAATAATGGCCACGTGGTCTCACAATCGCTACATCACAGTTTCCCAGAATTACATAACTTTACACCCCTTTTGACATGGGCAATTAATATTTACTAAATACATATGTAGGCTGTTTAAGTGTTTAAATAAATTAAAATATATGACAATGAATATACGAATATACTTTAGGACACCCACACACGAGGCATGCTTCAAACATTATCCGTTCACATCTACGCCAATAATGCTTAAATATATACTTTTTTACAAGCAAATGAATAATATTTATATAATTTACTCACCGGAGGTCTGTAAGAGTCTACCTATGCATGATAGGATAGAAAAATACAAAATTTAACCAAACTCAGTCTGCCGAAGGAAATAGGCTGTTCACGGTCCGGTGGTAGCTCGTCGACTGGACAAAATTTGCCAAACGGTGCTGAAGTCGGGGAACACAATTACCCGCATTCGCTAACAGATGGCGCGGGCGTGCAGAAACGCCAAAACACGGCGTTTTTTGAACCTCGTGAAATAATGAATACGCAAATTTATGCTAAATAATTATATTTTTATACTGTCGCCAGGTTTCTTTGAGAAACCGCGGCACAGTATTTGTATTTTTAACGTAAAATATCACAGATACAAATCATTTGATTACACTAATCTGACATGTCCTTAAAATGTTAGAGCCCTCCCTCCCTCTATGTATCAGTTGACGTGAAATATATACTAAAAAATATGTTTACAGTTTAGTTGAGAACACGTTCATTTACGTATACGTATCTTAAAAAAGTGTAGCATTTACGACAGTGCCATTACTTGTTCATACAAAATATAACTCGTTGCAACTTTTTACAATATAAGATACAAGTTTCAGATTTCTCTGAATGTTTTTTTACAAATTAAATTTTATTATTGCACACAAAATAAAAGTTCACTATTATTAACAAAACTGATACGATTAAAATATTGATTATTGAACTGAAAATTAGAAAAAAATTACTAATTTATGAAGATCAAAGTATTTTCTTTCACACTCTTTCTCCAAAAATCTAACAGCGTAGATCTTTCAGTTTATAAACTTACAGAATTTGCAATTTTATTATATTTTGTAAAATTAACAATTTTTATTTATATAAAAATAATTAATGCCGAAACGCGGGATTGAACCAGGGACCTTTAGATCTTCAGTCTAACGCTCTCCCAACTGAGCTATTCGGCTCGTATTTTTGAGAAGTTTATATGTCTATAAGCGTGTACTTATATATTATAAATTAAACGAAAATAATAAAAATGAAATAAATATAATAAAAACGTTAATATATTGTTACGACGGTCTACTTGATCATCGTAGGTACAGTGGAAAAAAAATAAGTACAAGACAACAATTAAGTCACTAATCACACCTTTACTTTTTACAGTTAAACAGTTCGTAATTAACAACACAGTCTCTACAACAAATCAAATGAAAATTGTTCACATGCAATAAAATGTCCACTAATATTAGAACTCAATTGTATTACAATTATACCCTCCGATTATAAAACGCAACACTTCACTAATAACTACTTGAACGTACACAGTAATAACTCGAACCGCTCTGGAAATATATCGCACTAATACTCTCGAACCGCACTATACAATATCTCTTATATCAATACAATATACAGAACAGCATCTTGTTCTGTGCTGTCGTAGCACAGCCCCCTCCTTAAGCCTGTTCGTCCCGAACTGGCAAAGCGTCTCTAAAGTTGTACTTAGTCAGGCGATCTAGGTGGACGACCTTGAACTTTCGCTGTCCTTCCTGTTGAATCCGATAAACAACATAGTTAATTCTTTTTTTCACAGTGTAGGGTCCTTCCCAGTTAGACTGAAGCTTAGGTGAGCGACCACGACGGCGCTTTGGATTGAACAACCAGACCAGATCTCCTTCTTGGAAACCTACACTATTGCTGCGAATGTCATACCGAGTTTTCATTTTATCACTGGCAATCTTCGGCCGTCCTCTTACCAAGCAATTCATTTCTCGCAGTTCGTTTTCTAATTGCGATGAATAG
Source organism: Magicicada septendecula (assembly GCA_034769895.1). NCBI lineage: Eukaryota > Metazoa > Arthropoda > Insecta > Hemiptera > Cicadidae > Magicicada > Magicicada septendecula. The sequence continues at coordinate 268,472,145 of CM068374.1, forward strand.
TTCTTTGGCTCTTGGGACTGAGTCTCAGGTGATCCGAACATTAAGTCCCCAGGAAGACGAATCTCCCGCCCAAACACCAATTTTGTTGGAGTCATGCCGGTTGTGTCGTGTACTGATGATCTATACGCCATGAGGAATAGTGGTATACGTTGGTTCCAGTCTGTTTGGTGCTCGTCAACAAATGATGTTGCTCAAGTGTCCTATTGAATCTCTCAACCATCCCGTCCGACTGAGGATGCAGAGGCGTTGACCTGGTCTTGCGAATTCCGAGTAGACGGCATAATTGTTTAAACACTCGTGATTCGAAATTTCTCCCTTGATCCGTATGGATTTCCATAGGGGCTCCATAACGGCAACAGAAGTTGTGAACTAACTGCTTTGCCACAGTGGTAACCTCCTGATTTGGAATTGCGTAAGCTTCCACCCACTTAGTAAAGTAGTCACCTACAACCATAATGTACCGGTTCCCATCGTCAGAAACTGGGAATGGTCCAGCAATGTCTATGGCAATTCTCTCGAAAGGTAGTCCACCGTTATACTGTCTCATTTTTCCCCTGCTTCTGGTTTGTGGGCCCTTGCTTGCAGCACATATTTCACACATCCGAACCCATTCCTCTACGTCGTGGCGAAGATGAAGCCAATAGAATCGCTTCCGTATTTTGTCAAGGGTTTTGTTAACGCCAAGATGGCCTCCAGATGTTCCATTATGCATCTCCTTCAAAACAGACTGCACTTTACTTCGGGGAACTATCAAGTGCATGACCACGTCTCGTCCATCTGCACTTTCCCAAGCCCTCTTCAGGAATCCGTTTTCTAAGGTGAGAGATTCCCATTGTGCCCAGTAGCCCTTCAGCACTTCGGAACCATGGCAGATATCTTGCCAATCCGGGCGGCGACCTTCCTCTTTTGCTGTCAAGATCGGTCCAATGTCTTCATCAGTCATCTGTTCTTGTCGACAGTCTTGTGTTGTCCAGCCGTCAGCCAGGAAATCTATAGTGATGGCTTGAACATGTTCGCTTGAGTTTTGTTCTTCCTTTCTGTGGCAATGTCGGCAGTCTTTCGGGCACGATCTTCGTGATAAGCCATCTGCATTACCATGCAGGCGCCCCCGTCGATGTTGTACCTTGAAGTTGTACTCTTGCAGACGTTCGAGCCACCTTGCCAACTGACCTTCCGGATTTTTAAATCTCAAGAGCCATGCAAGTGCGGCATGATCAGTACGTAGTGAAAACTCTCTCCCATAGAGGTATTTATGGAAGTGCTCCAAAGCTCTGACAATTGCCAACAACTCTCTCCTTGTAACACAATAATTTCTCTCTGGTTCAGAAAGCGTCTTGCTGTAATACGCTATTACCCGTTCTTCACCGTTCTGCACTTGAGACAAAACTGCTCCTAGACCAGTATTGCTTACGTCTGTGTCTACGATGTACTTCCCTTCGGAAGCTGGAAAAGGGAGAATTGGCTGGGAACATAATGCAATCTTCAAAGTCCTAAATGCTTGGTCACACTCTCTCGACCACTGGAAGTTTCGTTTATTTTCCGTTAGCTCATGTAGTGGTTTAGCGATAGTAGCGAAGCCTTTCACAAAACGGCGGTAATATGAGCGTAACTCCAGGAAACTCCGAACTTCGTGTTTACTGTTCGGAACTGGCCAGTCTTTTACGGTGTCTACTTTATTAGGATCCATGCTAACACCCGATTCCGAAACCAGATGGCCCAGATCCTGTACTTCCTTCTGGAATAGAGAACACTTCTTCGGGCTCAGCTTCAGTTGTGCACCGTGAATTCTAGTTAGAACTTCCTTAAGGTCTTCCAAATGATCTTCGAAAGTCTTCCCAATCACTATGACATCGTCTAAGTAAACAAGCTAAGTTTTCCACGTCTGGCCTCGGAGTATCAGGTCCATCAATCTCTCAAATGTTGCCGGTGCATTACAGAGTCCAAATGGCATGACGTTAAATTGGAATAAGCCACTTGGGGTCGAGAAAGCGGTCTTTTCCTTGTCTTCTTGATGAAGACCCACTTGCCAATATCCACTCTTCAGGTCCAATGTGGAAAACCACTGTGCTCCGGACAACGTGTCGAGTGTATCGTCAACGCGAGGTAATGGATAGCAGTCTTTCTTTGTAACGTCATTTAACCTCCGGTAGTCTACGCAGAAACGCAATCCACCATCCTTCTTCGCTACCAGCACTACAGGGGAAGACCAAGCACTTGACGAAGGTTCGATTACTCCCTCTGTCAACATGTCCTGTACTAACCGAGACATTTCCTCTTGTTTAGGTAATGGAGGCCTTCGAGGAGGTTGGCGTATCGGTGTTGTGTCCCCGGTATTGATACGATGTTGCACAAGAGAGGTTCTTCCCAGTGACTGTCCCGAACTGCAAAACAATCTTTGAATTCGTGTAAAAACTGTCTTAGTTCTTTTACCTCACCACTTGAGAAGTCGTTAGAAGATCTGTTCAATAATTCTTGCAGTTCCTCTGGTACTTTGGAAGTATCCGAAGAACTGGATATTCGTTGCGTTATTCCGGCTACCCAGGCCACAGGAGTCAATTTGCCTAGGAGCGTATGGCTTTGTAAAGTGATAGCTTGATCCAAAATATTCGCCACTCTAATAGGTACATTTCCGGTTTCGTCAGGTTTTGCTAAACTTCTGGCAATTAGTATGCCCGGTGTGCTGACTACCTGGGGTTCGAATATAGAGCACTGATTGCCCCTAGTATCTACCGCAGTTCTAACCATGATGATCTTTTCGGAGTTTGGCGGAACAGTTACGGCAACTTGATTTATGACTTCCATCGATTTTTCTGCTCTCGTCATTGTTGATAGCATTACCTCTTCGCCTCCGATTTTCAAGACATTGTTTTTGAAGTCGACTATAAATCCGTATGCGTTCATAACGTCCACACCAAGGATTGCTTCATCCACAATGTCTGCAACAAGTACTTGATGATTAAACTCAAGTCTACCGAGGCGTAGGTGTATCTCCACTTTTCCATACACTTTTACAGGCCGTCTAGTAGCTGTTCGCAAGCTGCAAGAGCACCAGATTGGCTTGAGATCTTTCACCACGTCGGGGCGCACAATAGAAACTGTTGCGCCTGTGTCAACTGTAATCGAGGTTGGCCTTTCTTGAAGAAATCCGGTAACTACCAAGCTCCCGCTGTTTTTCTGAAGTGTAGAAATTGCGTATTGTCTAGGGGCTTCGTTCCTCCAGTTAGTCAGAACACGCCCCGTTGTACCGACTACTGCTCGTTTCCCTGCTGCTGAATTCTATCCCGACAATCTCGTTGTAGATGTCCAGGTTTCCCACATCTATAACACTTCGGTCTTCCATCCTTTCTTATTTTATTCTGTGCCGCCGACCGTCGCGTCTCTGTTCCTTGTTCTTCTTCCTCATCGTCTGTGCCGTCGCGATCTTTTAGCGCGCGCACTTTATGACTTGTCCAACCAGACGCTGATTTGGCGGCCTCAAATTGCAAAGCATGTACCTGGGCGTCCGCACTGTTCTGGTGTCTTGCCATTCGTAACACTTGCTGTAGTTCTTTATCTCGGACACCGGCAGTAAATATCTGCATCGCAAAACGCGTTCGAAAATCTTCTGGCGCTTCAGGATAGGCCAGTCTAATTAGTCTGTCGATACTTGCTTCAAACTCTTGAAGGCTCTCCCCGGCATGCTGTCGCCTTGCTCTCAATTGGGTGCAGTACACACCTCGCAAATGTTTATCACCATACCGTAATTCTAGAGCTTTTATCAACTCGGCATAGATGTTCTGGCTGTCAGGTGGCACTTTCTGTAGTAGTTCTGCTGCGGGTCCTTTTAATGCGAGAACGAGTGAGACTGCCTTGTCTTTCTCTGTCCAATTATTTGCGCATGCAGCAGCTTCAAATTGGCGGAGGTACGTTGCCCAGTGACTGCTTCCGTCAAAGGTTGTAGCTTTGACATGAACTATCCCTACTGCAGGCAAAATTACTTTCTCTATTGACTTAATTTCTGCATCATTTTCTGTCTTTATCATTGGTACAGTCTGTTCACAAAGTTGTTTTGGTTGTAATTTCAGACACTACTCGACTTCATTTTTAATCTGCTCTTTTATATTTGTAATCGTGTCTTCTACTGCAGATATTTTTGTTAACATAGTTTCTTCCACAGTCAGGACATATTTTTCTACTCTAGCTATTTTTAATGTCATTGATTCTTGTACCTCCGATATTTTAGTAACTTGCTTATTAAGCTCACCTCGTAGGAGACCCAACTCTGCAGCGGTTTGTTCTTGTGTCTGCTTTTGCTGCTGTATTAACTCCTTGATGTCCTCTGTTTCACGTTTACGTCGTTCCTCTGTTTCTTCCTTTTCTTGTCTTCGGTCTTCTTTTTGTCTTTTTTCTGTTTCTAGCATTAGTGCTTTCTGACGTTCCTCAGCCTCTTCTCTTTCCTGTCTTCGTTCTTCTTTTTGTCGTCTTTCTGCTTCTTCCTGTGTCTGCCGCAGCTATGTGTTTGTAAAGCTTCCATCATCTGACTGGGATCCATGTTTACCGATTAATTACGAATCACACTCGTCTTGTACAAAGTATCCACTATTTCCACTGTTAACCGTTCTATCCCACTTCTGACACCACTGTTACGACGGTCTACTCGATCGTCGTAGGTACAGTGGGAAAAAAATAAGTACAAGACAACAATTAAGTCACTAATCACACCTTTACTTTTTACAGTTAAACAGTTCGTAATTAACAACACAGTCTCTACAACAAATCAAATGAAAATTGTTCACATGCAATAAAATGTCCACTAATATTAGAACTCAATTGTATTACAATTATACACTCCGATTATAAAACGCAACACTTCACTAATAACTACTTGAACGTACACAGTAATAACTCGAACCGCTCTGGAAATATATCGCACTAATACTCTCGAACCGCACTATACAATATCTCGCATTGAACTGAAAACTAAGGGCGCTACCCCATGTATTTATAGTCATGCTCACACACCAGAAGCTTCCAAACTGCGTCTTATCTCTCGTGAACTACGTAATTACTACGGCCTTGACACAGGCCGAGCGCCCGAGCGAAGCCCGGCACAGTCGAGAACATTCTCGCAAAATGCGTATAGTAGCACGTACGCCACGCGCGTTACATCGAGATCATTCTGGCACATTCGATAAACGCGTAGATTGTTCTGTGCTGTCGTAGCACTATAATTTTTATTATTCTCTCGTACGTTTCTGCAGTCGATGTTCATTCTGTATTTGAAGTCTTCTTTTTCCAATATGTTCTACCAGTGAATAAGGGTAATGTTGTAATTATGGACAACTCGGACTATAAAAATAAAATGACCAGTTTACTATAAAATTATAATAATAATGGCTCCCATATGTACCACCTGAAGTAGCGTAGGAGAAGGCAGGGTAGGCTGCCTTATGTGAGCCGTACGGCATATAAGGAAAAGGCAGTGTGGCCAGCACTACGCATCAGCCGCCCATTATCATCCCCAGGATGTTATCCCAGGTACTCATTTTCACCGTAATGACAGGGGGCTGAAAAACGCACCTTGATTTTATGGGGCATGCCCGGGAATCGAACCCGGGACCTCTAGGTTAGTGCCCAGGTGCCATACCTACTGGTCTACTGGTCTACTATAAAATTATACATACAGAATAATTTTAAATCCTATTACACGAATAAAAAAGACTACTTTTGATTTGATAAAATGGTCAACCAGCATTCCGGAGACAAAAAGAAACATCTCTTAGATTCGGATGCAAGAATAGTACCATTACTTTACGGTTTCCCTAAGATACATTCGTCAGGAAATGGCGCTTCGACCAATAGTCAGCGCGATTGGCTCAGCTATTCACCCTGTAGCCAAAAGCATTGAGAAAAAGTAATTTATTACTGAAAAACCTGTCGAAATGAAATACATGACTGGTAATGTGTTAACACGTAAGGTGAACGTTTGGTATAAAACTAATCATGAAAAAATTAATCTAATATTTAATAAGCTGCCCGAACTAAGGAGTTGAAATTGTGATGATATGTGTATAAATAGCTATTGTGGTAATAAAATTTGAGTAATTGAAATAACAATGAAGAATGTAAATAAACTGTTAAAAATCTTCAGTTGTTTGAGATCAGCGTTGAGTGCCTTTGTTAAGATTATAAATATTACAAAAATTAAATAAATTGTCAGGTTTGTAAAAAGAAAAGTCTGTAATAAATGGGTGATTATTGAAGTCATTTATGATTCAGAAACAAAGATATCAAAGAGTAGAATGTTACAAAACTGAGCAATACAAAAAAAAAAAAAAAAACGCACGGAAAGAGTATTTTAGGAACAGAAAGGACAGACAAGATAACAAATGTGTAGGTAACAATCGTAATTGTAAATAGTCGATATAATATAAAGCATTAAATAATAAAATGAAGGCTGGAAGAGTATTTTGCTAGTCGAAAATATGGCAAATTGTCACAAGCGTTACAGGATTCTAGGTTAACAATCGTGTTGTCTTCAAAACGGAGGGATGTTCTTGTTATATACTATGGTCCGGTGAGCTGAGGAGGAAACACTAAAAAGTATCAAGGAAACATTTGCTCTGTGGTGGGCGGACAATTGCTACTAATGGCATTGAAGGTGATAGTGATAATGATGATTTCCTTTTTTTTTGTATAAATGGGAAGAGTTAGTGAGTTTGTAGGTTTTTTTGGGAGATTTCATTACGGCTGGCGCCGCCTCTCGCATCCTAGCTAGCTTCTATTAGCGCCGGACAAAACAGTCCTGTTCTGTAAGTCCTCTTGCATTCATTACATCTTCGACGTCCATTTTCCATGAATGTTTAGGTCTTCCTTTTTTTATTCTAGAGGGTGGAGTCCATTCCCATACCTTCCTTGGCCATCTCTCATCCGAAATTCTTTTTAGGTGTTCGAACCAATTCAGTCTTCTTGCTTCTATTGTTTCTATAATGTCAAGGTCGATTCCCATCGCTTGTCTTATCTCTACATTTCTCACTGTATCTAGTCTTGTTAGTCTACAGCATCTCCGCCAGTAATCCATCTCCATAGGTCTTATTTTAAATATATTTTTTTTATTAATTTCCCACAGCTCTGCTCCATATAGGCCTATACTTTTGAGTATAGTTTTATATATTCTGATTTTATTGTTTTTTGTTATTCGTGAACTCCAAAGCAGACTGTTTAATTGTTTTGTTGCTGTCTTAGCTTGTCTTATTCTTACTTTTATTTCTTGGTTGCTGTCACCATCCGATGTCATTATTACACCCAAATACTTGAAGTTTTTACACTTTTGTTCCTAGTTTTAGGTCTTGAACTTCACCGCCTACTATAAGGTACGCCTCAGTTTTTGAGGTACTTATTTCGAGACCCCATTTCGCATATTCTTCTGCTAGTTTCCTAAGCATATAACTTATATCAATTTCGTCCTCTGCAAATATAGCCTGATCGTCTGCAAAGTTATTGTAAACATCTTGTCATTTCCAACTAGTCCACCGATATTACTGCATTTTTCCTCTATGATGTTAGGCCGTAATGTCTATGATGTTTCCTCTATCTATGTCATTTAGATAGATCTTAAACAAAGTCGGAGCTATGCAACGACCCTGTTTCAAGCCCTTACTAATACTTGTCCTGCTGGATATCCTTTTACCTATTTCAACTTGAGCTATCATATCTTTATATAGTTGTTTAGTTACTTTTAGTTTGTAGGTTACATGAAATTTAAATTTTGGGAAAACTTTACTAGTTTAAGAAAAATTAGAACGTTCTCACTGAATTCTTGTTAGATATTATAACGATTTTGTCTATATCGTTCACGAGCCACACGTTTGGTAGCACAATTTATTTGCAACGATACTTACGTTATAAATTTACAACAGGTGTAATCGTAATAATAATAACAACGTGAATTGTTTAGAATTTTTCAAACATTTATTAATTAAAAATTTCAAAAATATTGCGAGTTAAAAACTTTATTAGTATTTGGATGTGTGTATTTGTAGTACACATACTTGTTAATAAAATACAAGTAATATCTCATATTAAGCATGGAAACATAAAATACAAACTTATAACTATAAATAACATTGATTATGATATAATATTGCTCTCGACTTGCTCAATTTCTTTAATTCTGATTAAATTCTCTAACTTTTCTTTTTAAATTATTATTGCATATGCATCTCTTATTTATGACATATTAATTACTTTAAAAAAATTACTATTTACTTTCAAAATTAATTTAAATATCTTCGTTAAATTATCATTTCAAAAATATACTTTCATAAATTCAAATATTACTATAAATTACTATACAATAAACAGTTACATTTAAAAATTATTAATTTCACTTTTTGAAATTATATTGTCTTTCTTTTACATTGTTTTATTGTTTTTAATTGAGTCTTTTGTTTTTGATGAGTACATGGATTTATTTTACCTTAATCGTGGTGGTAATTCCTCAGCGTATCCTCTACTGGTCCTGAGTCCTTGATCCTGGTTGATCCTCCGTGGTCGGTGTAGTCCTGGAGGCCGCTCCCCATCCTCCGGATCCTCTCGGTAGTCCGATGACTCGTACCGTACGGCTGGAATCTATACCATGTAGTTGGATCCTCCCTCGTCTCCAGTAATAGCCTCTGGCTGCAGGGGTGATCTCACGAAAGTGATGAAGTTGTAGGGCATAGCCTCCGGCTGCCCCTGTGGTTGAACGAGAAATAGAAAAAGCCTGGTGTGTCTCGCGTATTTATACTCTTGGGCGCAAAAATCTGTCTCGATAATTCTCTGCATGAATCAGTCTGTCGTAGCGTCCCTTTATAAACACGATTATTTACGGTCTTCGCAACATGCGATGTCTTTTGAAAATTACCCGATATTCATCTGGTCAGTAATTTTTATATGTAAAACTGTGTGTTAACCGCTTTTCTCTATCTTAATTATTATAGGTTTTATTTACATTTATTTGCACTTATTATTGTTTTCGCACAATCTTTTGTATACGCGTGCGTCTTTATATTATTCATACTGTGGCGTATTTTGTTTTGTGATATTTTACACACACTTATCACAATTTAAATAATTTATTTATTGATTAACGTTATTTTGGGGGTGACGCTTTGCAGGAATTAACTGGCCGCACTCACACACGTAAGATACACGTGTACACATACGCAGCTGTGTGTGGCGTGACTTTCCTATTCAAGCAGGCAAATTCGTTGTTCCCCTTTACAGATTTCTATCTGAATTATTATACTACTGACAATATTGATTATTTATTTTAATTTACATAATTTATCTTAACTAATTGTGCAATGAACAGTAACATACACATACGTACTGCTGCAATATACATATATTTTAGCAACCTACATGTTTGCACATATATTTGTGTAGTTTATGTGCTGAATTTAATGCAACATTTTTACAGACTAATTTCTTACTATTAAGAGATATAACAAGTACTCGATGTAAAAGTGAGCGACAGTGAAACCCACCACTAGAGTAACAGACTAATAGTATACTGTTATAACTTGTAAGTAATAGTCTATTTTTCATTAATATTCTGTTCCGGCCAGTTAGCAAGGCAAAGAACGTCGTGTCCACTTTTAAATACACCAGACGTTTCTGCTAGTGTTGCGGTAGTCATCCTCATTTGTTAGCCTGTCTACGTTGTTCCGTTACAAACGTACAAACGTGTAAGTATAAACTTACAAACGTAGTGGTGTAATGTTTGACTGAGATGTCAGCTTTCACAGAATGTAATGAGACGATTTATTTAATGTTTGAGTTGCTAACTAAACTTTGCCGTGCTGTGGTTGCAAACAATAACAAATTATTTGAATTATACTGTATTAAATGTACAATAACTCCCTAACCATTAAATAATGCTGAATTTTTTTTTACATTAATGAATTATGTACACTGCAACAAGTTGACAAACATTAACGGGATATTGAGCGAGCCGCAATGTGCTTCAGGCTGGTTATAGCAGGCAATTATTTAGTTATAGCACAGTTCGGCCCGACATTCTCACAGAAACGTAATCACAGAGACAGTGTACGCGGCAGACAGCCGAGTTATTTCTGAACTGTCAGTCACAAACTAGTTTTTGTCTGTGTGTTACAACGGTAATATTTATGCATATTTAATTAGTTGTATAAATTAATTGAAATTTTAAATATATAAATTTTTTTCTTGGTTAAAATTATCTACTAGAACATGTTTCCTTGTGCCACGCGTTGGGTAGCCATATACAACGTTATTAATTATTCAAATTAGTTGCATAAATTAAATTAATTGTTGATTTATAAATCTTAATCAAATTTCTCAAATGGGTAATCGGCAATGCTATCAATCAAGAGTAATTAATCTTGTCTTCTACTACTAAATAAAACTTCAAGAATTAAATCATTTATGACTACGGTACCTGTTAAATCATATTGAATCTAAATCATTAATTGTGGATTTTACTTTGGAAGAATTGTCTTGTATGCCAGGTCTCAAAATAAATCAACTCGACACTATCAAATCCATTATAAATTACATTTATTATAATATTGCATGTTGCATGTATTCATTACATAAAAGAAATCATGTAACAAGAGTACCTACAACTATTTCCAAAAGATAATTAAATTCTATAAAATATTTAAAGTATCTGAAAGAAACAATCAAATGCTTACACATACTCGTGTGTAGTGACGTTAAGAACTATCAATGTTGCGTGCTTGAGATTTGCACTAAGTGATATACTTCGTAACATATTTAAACGCCTATACACATGGAATACTCATATACCTGCAGTAAACATATTAAACACATACATATTTGAAATACTCATATACCTACACAAATAAGATAATACATGTGTAATATTCGTTAATATCATTTATTCCTAACCATGGATTCGTATTTATAATGCCTCTATTCTGAAATATCTCAGGCAGTTAGTTCTAAGTGACAGGTCAGCGGTATTACGATAAACTAGAAATTATAATAAATGGTTATTTTGGTACATTACTCAAGTCGTCGTAGTGTCTCGCTCCCGTTGCATGTGTCCATTTGGATCCATTGGGTGACGATTGATGCTCGTCCTGGAAACACTCGTAACTCGCACTTCCAATTGTCATACGTACATCGTTTCGGAACGCTAGTTCGCACTTCATGACATCCGTTATAAGTTTTATAATATTATTACAGTTTAAGTCGCGATACTTGCACTAAGGATCTATTGACTATTCGTATCGCGTCAGTCTATTTATGCGCATTTTAGTTCGACACTTCCACGCACTTAGTTATCCTTCAAATTACGTGTTTGACTCTTCCATAACGCCTAGATTGATTTCAAGTTCATTAGACGCATATAAAACATCATCGGCACTTGTCTCTATTCTACGAAATAATGTTGTCTCACAAATTAAGTCTTATGTTGTATACCGATTCATTCCGTTGATAAAGAGTTCAAGCATATTACTACTGGATCATACAACTTCTTACGGCACTAATTGTATTAGTGTAATACTTTTTACACAGTTCATCAGTCGCGCATCGTCGCGAATACCACTGTTTCGGCTTAACGCTCCAAGTCTTACTCCCGAACTTCCACTAATACCGAACACTACTTTGAATATCTCAAAACAAAATCTTTATGAAAACTGAGAGAAAATTAGAATAATACTGAGCTAGAATTAATACTGTGATAAATTTAGAATGATACTGAGAGCGCGTCTCCTCTTGCATACAGTTTTTATGCCCTTCGCTTTCCCACTCTCGCTACTCCTACGAACGCTTCATTTTCCCACTAAAATAGTTCTGATAGGACAGTTGTTCGGATTTCCCTCTGTCCTCATGCCTCTAGTTTGTGATTCTTGTGAATTCTCCACCCAGCGCCGGTTGGAGAGGGACGACGTTCTTCTTCGGGATTTGTTCTCTGGTCGTCGGTTCTCGTCGAGACCATCCCTTACAGTTACTCTCTTCTGAATCCTCGTTTCTAATTGGCTGGTTGGCTTCTCTACTTGAATCTCACATAGTCCATGTTGACACGACGAGTTGCTGTCATCAGGACGTTGCTACTTTCTCGGAATCTGCATCAAGACCTTGCTACTGAAGTCACATCTGTCCCTTTTGGTGTAGCGTGTCGAACTGATGTATTGTTCGGACACTGTCGACTTCCTCTAGCGAACTTACGAGTGGCAAACATCTGTGTACGTCGCAGACGCCTCCTCGTCTCCTGCTACATTATGCATGCTCCAGCTATTGTTTTTCTGTAAGTTTCACATATGCTTGGAACAATGCTCTTAGAGATGGCTATCTATTCTCTCGCTACTGAAACGGATGCAAGGGTAATGTCCCTTTGTCATATTTGTAAAGTCAAGTGTTCCCACGCATGGCCCTTTTCGTCGTAACATGTGTTGCAGCACGCATTGTCTCTTAACGGCTTTTATGTCATTTAAGTAGAAAGGAAAGGTTTGTTCCTTCCGTCGCTCACACTCGAACAATGCTAACTCGTGTCACTCTTGACGGGCTCTAATTGCTGGCGTAACTCCCTCGGAATATCCAAAAAATCAAAAAAAAAATCTCAAAGCAATAAGTACGTTATAGTGTGTGTTCTTGCTTATCGGATGAATTGTCACTTAATGTTTCTTGATTACACGTCATATTACAATTTTCCTAACCGGTTTCAAATAGGATTTTGATCTCATGCCTTCACAAAAGTGGTATAGTAATTAAATAGTTGTCACAGGAATGTGTGGAAATGCTAAAGGGGGGGTGTAGGCGAGTCGGGTAAAGTTGGCAAGTCACATTAATTTCTGGTAACACAGGGTCTTCTTCGGCTCATTCTTGTTTCTGGTACGCGTATGTTTAAAATCGTCCCCCCCCTCGGTTAAAATATTTGCAATATGAAATTTATAGCGCCGTTAAATAAAATGTTTTCAAAGTAAATTAAATCAACATGATTAGCAAACATTTCCAGTTAACGATTGTAAGTCTACAACAGATACAAGGCATACACCATGTTATAACGTATGCACAGTGTTATACGGTTAAACAGAAGCTACAGATAAACGGTTAGACTGGGCCTTGAGTAAGTGAAATTTTAAGTTGTAAGAAGACGTTTGTTGAGTATTTCGAATTTTTTGTTTGTTTGGGTTTGGCTGTATAACACAGTGTAGACGATGAACACGGTCATTTGTATTTAAATTAACAACGCGTTTTTAAAAATGATTTGTGATAATTGTTGTAAACGTAAGTACCGCCTTAACTTGTTACAAATATTCAAAAGGTGAAAACTGTCATATCAGAATATAGTTGATATGAACACGAAAGGTAAGGATGTGTTCAATTATCTGATCTTTATTGCCAAGAATTGTTACCAGTGACTATGTGGTGTAGAATAACATGATGCACGGTACTATAACAGCTGCTAGACGGAATTACTTATCGCAAGGTAGAATAAAAATAAGAAACAAAAGAAGTACTGGACAATGATAGTGAAGAGGTTAAACATTTATCAACATATAGTAAAAAATAATATTTTTTAGACTTTTATATCTTACAGAACTGTAGAATTTAAAGCTTAACCTTCATAAGCCTAAACTTAAGATTCTATAAACAATGTTGCAAATTAGTTAGCTTAAAATTGTTTTGGTTATAGGCGTACAACAGATACAAGCAATGCACCGTGTTATACGGTGTGTACAGTGTTCTACAGCAGATGTAGGATGCACGGTTAGACAGTGCCTTGAGTGTGGTAAATTTTAAGTTGTAAGAACAGGGTATGTTGAGTATTTTGTACTTCTGATTTGTTTGGGTTTTATTGTAAAGCATAGTTTAAACGACGAACATAGTCATTGTTATTTAAATTAAGAACCGCATTGCCCGTTTTTTAAAAACTCATTTGTGGTAATTGGTGTAAACGTAAGTCCCTCTTAAAGCGTTACAGATATTCACAAGGTGAAAATTGTCATGTCAGAATGTAGTTGATATGAACACCAGATGTAAGGATGTGTTTTGTTTAATTATCTGATTGTTATCATTAAGAACTGTTATCACATATTATGTGGTGTACAATACCCAATGTACTGTAATAGCTGCTAGACGGAATTACTTATTGCAAGGTAGAATAAAAATAAAAAAACAAAAGAAGTACTGGACAATGGTAATGAAGAGGTTAAAAATTTATCAACAGATAGTAACAAATAATATGTATTAGACTTTACTATCTTACAGAACTACAAAATTTAAAGCTTAATTCTTACAAGCCTAAACTTAAGATTCTACAAACAGTGTTGAAAATTAGTTCGGGTAAAATTGTTTTGTTGTACGATAGACAAGTATAATTAATGAAACCATCGTAAATTTATTGAACAATAATTTAACATGCTTCTGTATTATTTTTGCAAAATCAGCAGTTATATATTATGACGTTTAGATTGTGCTTGGATATTATCGGAGTATCATAAGTATAGCAAGAAAGTTTAGACTCTGTCGTTAATTTAAAAAATTGCAGACTACATTTTAATTACACAAAAGAGTGGGACGAAAAAACGAGAATAATTGTTTTACCCCAGTGGCTCCCCCAATTAATTACTCGAGTTGTTGGCATCCGTAATTAGAGTAAGAATAAACAAAAAGCAATTAGCAAATTGCAATGTAATTTGATGAGTTAATTTTTAATTGACATATTTGGTTGTTTGAAAACCGAGCGCGTGTATATCTCTTTGAATGTAAATTCATAATGATGTACTCAATTAGACGGATTGCTTTGTCATTACAGTCAAGGCGAATTACGCACAGAGCAATTATGTTATCAGCTTTATTTGTAAATTTTCCATATAGAATTGATATACTGACTGTGAGATCCCTTAGGTTTTGAGATAAAAAGAAACGAATTTTTCTTTGATATATCACTTGTTATTATTATAAGGAATTGAATTTTCGACTAGTAATCTTTCCTTGTCATCATCGTTGACACAAAATGTTGCCTTTACTTGGGTATAGTTTTCCAGTTTTCTTAATGCTTGTGATTTCAATACTTAAAAAATATTTATTTCAATACCGGTTTCAATTATGTATGAAAAATATTATCAGGAAAGTGGCTAACGGGGCAATTTTTATACGTAACCACCGATATTTTGAATGTTATCTTAGCAAAAGTGTGGTTCAGACTCGCGATTAAGCTTAAAATCTCGTCTTTAAGCTTACGAGTATTGTGTGGATTGTTGTTGTATACTGTTAAAAAAAATCTATTTCTCGTGTCTTCTAAAATCCAGCGGTACCAAATCGTACGTTCTTCACCACCAAATGACATAATCATTTCGTAGAAGAATTCTGCCTCCAAAATTGGTCTACATATCGCCCAAACTACGTGTTAGTCGATTCCGGCTGCAAAAACGTCATTTGTTAACGTGACAAATTTGTGGAGTATCGTTCACAGCGTAGCCGTACACAGGACGACAGTGAAAATGATCTTCAGCAATAACACGGAAAATTGCTCAGCCGAAAGAGTTGAACCAGCCTGCAAAGGCGCCTGAATATTTCTTACAGACACAGGTTTATCGAATTTACGCTGTACATTGCAAATTGCTCTGTATATTTGGCGACGATGCGGGCCAAAAAAATCTCGAAATCTCCAAAAATGTGTTTTACACACAACACTAATACGTTTTAAGAACGTACCTATATGAATATGTTGTTCTGTTGTGTATCGCTTCATAACTAAAATCGCATTGGGCAACAGTTGACACAAACATAGCACAAGAATCGAACGGTGCTGCTATTTCGCAAACAAGCGTAACATCGTCCGTTTATATATCTATGTTAGTGTAAAAGTTCGAAGTAACGTAAATCTTATTATTTACCGGTATATCCTAAGATTTACCGTTTCATGATGGTAAATGTCCGAAGATTCTTTTAAATGTTTCCATGTCGGACTTTTACCAGCAGTTAGTGGTAAATGTCAAGATTTACTATTGCATTGTGGTAAAGGCGTAATATTTTTAATTTTAAAGAAATTTATAGTTAATAATTAAAAAAAAGTCAGTTCCATAAAAACTCATGAAGGAAGAAGACATGAAATGACGCATTACGCTACTGCTTGTCTCTGAAATAATTTTTATTTAGCCATGTACAATGAACTGAAAAACTAATAAAAAAACATACAGCCAAAAATATAAAAATTGATGGAATTAACGAAGTTTACTTAAAAAAAAGAACATTTGAAACCATTTTAAACATTTTGTGACAAAATGACATTTAAAAATTTTTTAACCATTTTGTGGAAATGTAATCTTACTGACGAAAACAAATACGGGTCCTTTTCAATGGGTTTTTAGTCCAATAATTAACTTATACAAATGAATGAAAATTAATAAAGTAATTAAGTAGTAAAAAATTAACAGTTACTTGTTGCAGCAGGGTTGACTGTTATGACATTTAGAATTGCACAACAAAGAGGAGGCTTTGCACAAACACTTCTTCGTGGTACTGCACTTTTTATACAATTACATTTTTTGAAGCCTTGTTCTCCAACTAAAGATAATTTATTAATCACTTCTCAATCAGTAACCTCTTCGCTTCTTACTTCTGCAACGCTAATACAATTTTCTGTACACACCGTGAACTGGTTTCTGCGTATAAAGATGTAAGTTTGCCAATTGTGGTAACAAGTTGATAAAATTTATCATTTTCAATATTCAGTACGGCAGCTACAGCACACGGCACCTTTGGCCGGTCTACATCTGGCACTTTGACCTTCACATTCTGTCCAACTAAAGCTACTTTTTTAGCTGCTTTTTTACAAGAGACAACTATCATTTTTTCTGCTTGTTTTTGAAGTCCTTCGGCGACTCTCTTTCGAAAGAGCCTCATTGTATCGATTCCGCTTGCTGTAGCGGTTACATCAACGAGTGCAGCTTTTCCACAACGCAGCGGTAAATCTTGACATTTACAACTAACTGTTGGTAAAAGTCCGAAATGAAACATTTTAAAAGGATCTTCGGACATTTACCATCATAAAACGGTAAATCTTAGGATATACCGGTGAATCTTAAGATTTACTTTACTTTGCACTTTTCAGGTAACATCTATACCTTACTAGACGAAAACTACATATATTGCTTCTAAAATGTTTTGGCTGTTTTTTGTATGTTTATTGTACGTTACATTTAATTAATTGACCTGCATTAAAAGTAGAACGTGATTTTAAACTAAAGTGATTGAAAAAACTGACACTGTCGATTAATATGAAGTACAGTACGCGATAGGTTGGACTGACAAAGAGCGCGCAAGTCGGATTCGTGTAAGCCGGGGTAGTGTAAGTGGGGGTGCTACTGAAAACGTAACGAAGATAAGAGAAACCCTTGTGAATGTTTTTGACATTATTACTGAAATGATATGTAATTCGTATAGCCTATAGTTTGTTTTGGATATTGTAAGTATTACACAGTATAGTCAATAAATTTTAAATCAGACTGCATTAGACACCCCTATCAATATTAACATCGAACTTCGGAAGTGGAGTGGCTACTTCAAAGAGTCCTGTTAAATAACTAATTAGTCCAGAGAGGATTCCAAAGGGATCTGTAAATTTACACTGCCGTCAGGGAGTGGACACTGATTTGATTCAAGATTAAAGCACCCGTTGTACTCCACAGCGCGGCGACTTAAAGCAATATTAAAAGGCAGAAATAAATTGGTAAACAATTGTAGAACCACGACAACCTTGAATCCTCTCACAACGCCTGTTGTAGGCTACGGTTTGTTTTCAAGCTTTATCTATACAGCTTGTTACTATGTCAGTGAAGTATTGACTTACACTTTCAAATAACTGATAGGAGTATGTTTTTCTACCACTTACGAGGTACTAGTATGTATCCATACCGATATTTTTACTTGTTTTTATGGAATTGTTATTATTAAAATATTGTCCGCATGATATACCTAAGTGTAATAAAACGTTGATTCTAATTTGCGCTGACATTTGTCTGACGTGACCATGGGGGGGGGTTCCAATTTCCCCCTTCCTGGATCCTGCGGGCATGCAACGTAAGGCCTGGACGCAAGTCATGTGGACTTTCTTCTGAACGGCCCTGTGAACAGCAAAGTACACGACCGTAAGATTCTGGTGCTCGTTGGAATAGGATCAGGATAGCGCAACAGCAGTTGGGATACAAGGACATCCGCAACTCTGTCTGTCTGCGATCATCCTTTACATACACAGCCCGACCGACGTAAGCGGAAACAAAATGTCTCCATTTTGAACTAGCGGTGTATACGTTCCAATGTAATCTGCTAAAACTGTGCTGGGGAAAACTGACACTCTAAAGTAATAGCTAACAAGCCTCTAACAAAAAACTGAAAGTCTCTTATCGTAATTATAAGTCTATAGGGAACTCAATTATTAGGAAATTATATAAAAAACAATCGAATATACCGTATGCTGTTCATAAAACATAAAATATTGTGTGATAAATTATTGTATAATTTGTTGCATATATTAAAATACTGTATTAAACCATAACATAATTTTTAAAATTACAAATTACGGGTGTGAATCAACTTAATCTTTCATTAAGGTCTGATTCCATACACAAAGGTACGACATTAAAAATTCAGAACGTACTCTGCTTATAAAAGACTAACGGTATTTAATGTTACGACTGTTTATTAAAATGAAAACACAATAAACATTAAGTTTACAGAATGAAAAATGTACCTGTGCCTAGTTAGGCCTATATACATAAACTTTAACTTCAGTTAAGGAGTCATTAGTATTGTTATTCCAGTTAACAAGTTCAATTTAACAAGCTCAGTTATAACTTATTCTAAACTACACACATTATGCAGAAAATCTGGAAACAGCAGTCTAACATGCTTCGTTAGTTATAGTACATCTCGCCAGTGGGCAGGTCTGTGTTACAACACGCACAGTAAATTAGAGAAGGTCGCATAATAAAGAACAGAGCACAACAATTATAAAGCTATTGCAACGTTACAAGTATTATAAAATGGATACACTTCTGTCCATGTACCCAAAGCAACTGTATAGTGTTAAACATCGGCTAGGCCGTACGACTTTTGTGTGTTCGTTGCGTTACGTATATGTGGTTGCACAATAAACTTATTTTTAAAAAGAGGAATGAGACGTTGATGACAAGAAATAATTAATTAAAACGTAGTAAAAGAATCAATCATCCGTTTATTAAATATTGCAAAGGTAATTAATTGATATTAAAATTTTTAATAGAAAATTCAAAATATTCCCTTTTATAAGGTGACACATCATATATTTGCTATTCAGCACACATTAATAACATATAGTCATAAATATATGATGAACAAATTATAAAATTCTTTTATATTGTTTTGATGTCTGACTTTGAATCATTATTAAAATTAGAAATCATAGAAACACATTTATAAAAATAATATTAACTTTGCCAAATAAACATTGAACGGTTGCTATTAATAATTTACTAAAATAATATTTACTTTAAGAATAATATTTTTTTATAATGATACACAAAATTTTTAAATTAAACAGAATAAAATTATTTTTAACACCAATTTACAATTACGTTTTTTACTTTGAATATTCACACTATAAACATTTAAGTCTTTATACTTACTTATGAGTTGTTTGTTTAACACAAAAACATAATTGTTCATTTGTCACCTGCGTATTGTTGAAGTTACCGTTGCGTGTGTACGTGAGTGTGCGCGTCTCCTGAATGATGACAATGACAATGTTGATGATGATGATGACGCTTACACAGTATTCTATAGCCTGTTGTTGATGGTTGTCCTGTGCTCCTCCATTAATCGTAGTCTATTACCGATGATGGTGATGATGATGAGTTCAAGTCGACTAGCAGACGGACATAGGGACCTCGTGTGCAAATTTCTTGAGTCTGTTCTCGTCCAAAATTGCCAAAGGTATTTATAGTAGACGGCAAACTGATAAGTCAAATATTGTTTTTGACATGTTAAATTCGTGTGTAGCGTCCCTTTTTAACTGATCTGTTTTTAGTCTGTTTTCGCGATAACTAAAAACTTGATCTTTAGCCTTTATTTAGTTTATCTTTAATTTTTAGTTGAGCTTTAGTTTAGTGGTTACATTGTCTTTGTAATTTTTACTCGTCATTTATATATAACACACTCACTAATTACTAGCCAATTGTGGTAGTAATTAACTTTAATTTGTATGACGTCTTTATTATTACACTTTTCTGCAATAATTTTACATCACTATATGCGTTAAATGCCCTTATGCTAATGAAGTTTTGAGAATTGTGTTATGTGTTTGGTAACAGGTAAAAACATATTTATATATTTACTGTATTTTAATCATGTTAATAAAAAAATACTCAATTTACTCATGTTTTTGATAAAAAAAAAGCTATTCATACGTCTCCCCATACTTAGTACAATGCAGGTTCGTACTGGATCACACACACAGGCACATAAAATGACTTACATTGTTCGGTAGGTGTACACTTTAGACAGGCTACTGCTTGTCCACGCCTGTACTTTCACGCACAAATTTTTTTAAACTATTCGTCGTACTCTCTTTACACTAATTATTTACAAAATACTGCCCTGGATAAATATGAAAATATGTGTATTGTTGCACTATACACTAAACCAATACTAAAATTAAATAAGTACTAACACCACCACCACCACCTTGCTTGTTCCTGAGTTAATGGAAGGAACCGGGGGAAACGTTGCTGAAGTTGAAGTTACGCAAGAGTTGTTGACGAAAGCCAAACATACTTGGACAAGCTAATGGCGTATAGATCATCAGTATGTGACGCAACGGTAAGTGATTTCAGCTAAACTAGTGGTTTAGAAACAACCATTCCTGGGAACTTGATGTTTGGATCACACGAGACTGAATTCGAAGATTCGCAGAATTATACTTCGCAAGTAGATCAACTACGTAGATCGCCTGGCCAAGTATTCCTTCAGAGACGTTATGCTAGTTCGGAACAAGACTGGCAAAACACGGCCAAGGGGCAGTGTAACGAGAACCTATCGGACATCCTAGAACGTCCTCCACCCGACCCTTTCCAAGTCGAGCAGGTGTGCCTCAAGTACCGCTTCAAGACCTCGCTCAAGTACGTTCCAGAGTAGTCTGCAGAACACTTGAAATACGCATTAACTGGCGTGCAGTAAGGGGGGAAAGCTATTCTGGACCTTTGCGCGACCTATAAAAGCAGGGGTCTGGCTTAATTCAGTTCAGTTACGTTGAGCGATTTCCTTAGTGAGGATCGAGTGGCGATTTATTCAAGTACGGCGAAGTGTCATTGTGTGGAACTCTAATAGTTGACATTATTATTGCGTGTGGACGAATTTATTGTAAGTGTATAATCTTGTTGAATACTTCTTGATTACAAACTGTTATTTGTGATTAATTAAAGCTGTTGATTAGTGACTTTATTGGTGTCTGTATTTTGTTTTTCACTGTACCATACGACGATCAGTAAGACCGTCGTAACAATATGTAAAATTTGTACGCGCGCGTGTGTGTGTAACAAAAGATATATAAATGTTTGCCCTCTCTGGAAAATGTTTTGCCACTCCTGGAATATATTTTGTCTCTATGATAGCCTGTTCTGGCTACGGGCCGTCAGCTCATACGCACACAAACAATGCGTAATGCGGAGAACATCAGTTTTTTTTATAGAACTAAGTGAAGAACAATTCGCGTTTATATACGTATATAGATAATACTATTGTATGGTAGTAGCATGTATAGATACTGTGTGTGAGTGTGTGCCTGTGTGTTGTAATTATCTGCATCTTATGTGGCACTTATTGTGTCTTATATTGCTTATTTTCTAAAATTGAAAATAGTTTCAAAACTCTAGTGGTTTGTATCAACGTTAACGAATACGTTTTCTGGTAAAGTTAGATAAATAAACAAGAACACAAAAGCGTAAACATTTGTCTAGTACATCTCGGATTAGCTTCACATTCGTTTTGCTTCAGCCAACGCCTGACTGTAGCCAAAGAAATAAGCAAACATATCGTAGTGTGGTTTCAATTTCTGAAATTGTTTAATAAATCAAATAGATAAAACAACAGTATGCTTAATGGTTGTTTTCAGTGAAGCTTGTATCTCTGCGACTTTGCACGTGTGTCCGTATGTGTGAGAGAATGTTCTTACAATTCTGTTTGAACTGTTAAAGCCTGAAAATATCTTTGTGAGAGTTTACAAAAGGTTTATTACACTTCAGCAAAAATATGTAATTGTTTTAGTCAAATTTGGTTTGATTTTAGATTTGTTTTGAATGTGCAACATATCACGATAAGTTATCTCAGTCAGTAATAACTTTTTTTTTTTTTTTTTTTACATTCAGTCAGCAATATTGTACGCAAAACTTTATTGTGAAATTAAAGTTTGTTTTCCACAATGCAAGCATAGGATCGTCACAGCCTATATTTTGAAATTGCAAATTTTAATATTTGTATATAATAAAAAATATTATAACCTTGGTTGTGGTGTTTCTTATAAAGGTAGTGATGATATGAGCAATAAACTAGGCAGATTCAAAACTATATGTGGAATACTGAGAAGGACATTGAAAAGGAAAGCTAGACAAGAGACGTGTATCTAATTCTATTAGGCAATGAGAGTGCCAGCACTGCTGTATGGATACGATACCTGGAATATTAGGAAGAAGGACTGGTGCCAATTACAGACTGTGAAAATGAGTTATTTGTGATTGGTAAAGCAATACGCGACTCGATCATATAAGAAACGAGTATATTAGACTAGAACTTGATATTGTTTCCCTAAATGAACTCATTCAGAATTATAGAAATTGGTGGAAACAACGTCTAGAAAGAATGGCCAATACCCGTTATCCGCTGTTGGCTTATGTGCATGAACCGGTTGGAAGACGATCTGTACGCAGGCAAGTCACAAGATGGGGGAATTCATGAGGCCGGAATAGGAGAGGTCCATCCATGGAGGCCTATCCTTGAAGTGATGATTATGATGAATAGATGACTACTGCAATCTATATCTTAGCATGGTCATAGTATCTTGTAATAGATTTAATATAGGAGCAGGTAATTTTTACTTCCACAGGCTTTCTAGAATTGATTTGGTAGCAGCAGTTGTGCGTTCTGTAATTCATTATACTGTATTTGTAGTTCCTAGTAGTCGACGATGCGTGTCTATTGATCAGGTTTAAAAAGATCAGACGTTAAATTTCATACTATTCTTTCTTCTTACTCACCGCGTATATTGAATTGTTGTGTGTATTGTTGTTGCATTTAAGGTATCTAAATGTGTACCTTCCTCTACCGACAATACGAAGAAGAAAATTCTTGTACTCAATACAATTTAATTCACTTGATTTTCCACTTTGCAGTCAGGTGTTTATTGAACACTCAGACTCTTGATAATTCTCAATCTGGCACGTTTACGGGAAATATTTTCTTCTAATATTTGTAGAAAAGCGTTGATTTTTTTGTGCGTGTTGAATGTTGTCCTGAGGTGATGTTTCTTGAGTACTCCCTATTATATCTGTTGTACCTTTATATATGGTAAAGTTAAGGTGCTGATATACTCCTGTGTTTCTTTCTCCGGTTGCGTCTTCTTTGTCTTCTTTTGTTTGATGGCGTTTTTTAAATCAGATGGGGTGTATCCACTGAAGAACAGCGTCTCCTTCAAAGTGTTCAACTTTTGTTTTCTGTGTTCCTCATTCGGTAGGTGTAGGGATCTGTGTGTGTCTTCACTACAGACTGTAACTGCGCTGGGTGGTGATGGGATTGTCTATGTAAGTATCTGTTTGTGTGTGAATTTTCTGTTTATGGAAAATCTGAAGTGGCCATCTTTCTTCATTATGAAAAGGTCAAGGAATGGAATGCCGTTGTCTGTCTCCGTTTCCATAATGAACTATTTTTGGTGGATGCTGTTTAGATGCGTCAAGAACTCTGTCAATGTGTCCTTTCTATGTGGCCATATTACGAAGCAGTCGTCGATGTATCTAATCCACAGGGAAGGTTTTACCTGTGCTGTGCTTATTGCTTTCTTCTCGAGATTGTCCATGACGAGGCTTGCGATGACCGGCGATAACGGTGAGCCCATTGGTGCTTCTTCTGTTTGCCTGTAGAAGTGATTGTTGTATGGAAAGTAGGTGGAGGCTAGACAGTGTTTTGTTAGTTCCATGATGTGCTGAGGCGGTTTGAATGTAGCTTGTATTGTCTGGAGTGCTTCTAAGATCGGTATGTTGGTGAAAAGTGAGACTACATCAAAGATGACCAGGATATCTGAAGAAGAGATGGCGAGAGCACATCACATACACGGATGTACCCAAAAACCTGCTACAACATATATATAGTATATATTGCGATGTTCAGGTGTTGCAAATAATGAGTAATCGGTAAATCGTTTATTGGAATGCTGTCGGATTTATTAATGATTTATTACAAATTGCACTGTTTTGAGTTTAATATAGTTTATTAAAAGAAAACAAATTACTCTGTCTTTGTTGACCTGAATAACAATTAAAAAATTAATTTTTATCTTTTATAATCTAATACATCAAATCTTTTTTGAAAGTTTTTTGTCTTTTTAGTTAAATAAGTTTTTAAAGTTTATAATAAAAAATAAAATCACTTAGCTTTTTTATTTTTACTGCAATTTTATATGTTTGGCATACACATAATTCAGTCGCCTTGAAGTGTTTTAATCCCTGTACGAAAGTCTTTCACTTCCCCAGATTAGCACTTTTTAAAATTTACAATTTCAGTAACTAGCGAACTTTTTAACTTGTGTTCGTTCGCCTTAGTAGACCTAGCGTCTCAACTAATACAATCGTCCACATGTTTCCGCGTTTACCGAGAGACTGTCTGTTCAACACGAAATTAGAATACAAATGAAAATTTGCCCTATTTCTCGTACGCTGATTGGTTAATTCGTAACCTTCTCTGCTGCTAAGCCCAAGATAACTCTACACTTGTATAAGACTGTTTGAAAGCAATTTGCGGCTTGTCCCAAAAAAACAGTATAATTTTACAACTTATTTAATAAGCCATAAACCATACTTTCTTTGCTAAACACATACACTCTGTTCTTTCAATTACTAACAGTTACTGACATATGATAGGTCTTTTCATTAAGCGTATTCTGTTACAAGTCTCATCTCACAATTCCCATTTATAACGAAAGTTATTCGATTCAATATGTTTTCTATTATTATCCCTTAAAATAATGAAATATTCTCACCCACGCGCAATCGCCACACGTCTACACATGTTTTCGCACCATTTCACAACACAAAAATATTTTTTTGTTTACCGTCTAAAAATACTTAAAACTAACAACTTGAACATGTCTCTTATCGGCTAACACACTACATACATATGTTATCAAATAACATATCGACAAACCTGCAATCTTTACTTATACAAATTTTCATTTCAACATGCTGTCTCAGGTTTGTGTCTCAGTAATATTTTATACGCATATTCTACTCATTGCATATCACCCCGATCGGGTTAATAAATTTTTTCTTAATTGATAATTTTTTTTATTAAACGCAAAACTTCTTCCTACCATAATTAAAACAAAATTAAAATATATAACACAACATAAATAATAATTCCTTCATCTGTTTAAATTCTCTCGCTTATAATATCATATGATGGTTGCTAAGTAAAGCTGCTTATCGCTAAACAGATTTATGTTGTTTACCTCCAAAGCTGATCAGTCAAACTTTCGTTCATTCAATTTATACGTTTTTATTATATTTTTCTTTAAGTTTCTTTATTTAGTTTACTTATTATTATTTTGCATACTTTAGTGTTGAAAATATTTCCGAAGTGATGATGCGTGAAATTTACTAATAATTTTATTAATTTGTTTGTCGACTGGTCGGTATTGTTGCAGTATGTACACTCAATAATAATAAAAGAATTAATAACGTGTTTTCCTAAAGTTACCGTATGAAATATTTTCCTTTTTTAGACATATGGTGTACAGCTCTAGGGAAGAAAAAAGAAGAGTAACAAGAAACTTATCCAGTTATTTCAAAATAAAGTACTGAGGCGTATTGTTAATGCCCCATGGTACATACGAAATGAGGACATCCACAGGGATCTAAAGATTGCTTCAGTTGAAGATGAAGTTCAGCGATTAGCCAAGAAGGAAGAGAAACGTCTGCATAAACACCAGCACATCGAGATACTGCAACTCCTCGACAATACTGAACTTGTGCGAAGGCTAAGTAGAATGAATCCATTTGATTTAGTGTAGTGTGTTTAAGTGACAGACATCACAAGATCAAAGTGATTAGTTTTTAAAGGACGCCCATCCTACACCATGTAAAGTGTTATGAGATATAAATTAATAGTTGTGCTTAGCCCAGTCTGAATTAAAAAAATTTTTTTTTTTTTTCATCTTCAATCTGACGTTTTGTTACATCCGCGGTAGAACCTCTTCTCAGTGGGATTTGAGGTTCATCCGACACACGATGTTTTTGATTGGTAGATGATTGGCCAATTATGTGAAAGATGTACTGCCACAATCGAAATGGTTCATTGTCAGATCTTGTAGCAGATATTCTGTAGCTTCTGTCTTCTCTGTAGGCTGGCTGTAACTTATATTGAAATGTGAATATAAATGTGAACTGTATACGAACAAATGCAATTGTGATTATGTGGTGCTCTATGCTATTGTTATTTGAACAGAAAATCTAAACCACTGCTAGTGATTATAGCAGCCTGTCGCGAACGGATCCGTTTTGTGTTGAGTGAGAAGTACGTAAAAGTTTTATAAAAGTTTAATTTCATACACTACTCGTAAATTAATTAAGTATAACAATTATGATATATCATCATCATCATCATCATCATCATCATCATCATCATCATCATCATCAAGGATTAAACCAAAGATAGCAAAGATTAGAGCTGGTCACTTCAGCGCTTCCTCGAACGTCCCACACCTCTCCGTCCCCTTAGCTTATAGTTCCATAGTTGTTTGGGGATGCGGCAGTCATCCATTCTGCGAAGATGTTCCCATCAATTCAGCCGATACTGGGCGATCCTATCGAGTAACAGTTCCTGTCGTATATTTATATTTCTTTTATGATCATGGAGAGTATATCCTGCCATGTGCCTGAGAAATATCATTTCGGCCGCTTGGATGCGACTGGCCTGGCGTTTCATTAAAGTCTAATTCTCAGAACCATAAAGAAGTGTGAGGAGAGAAGTTTGTAGGATTTTAGGCGTGTTCCTTTATTTGCTGATATAGCAACTTATGATATAGCCTAGTTGATTATAAAATCAGTGGTATAGGCAAAAGGAAATAGTAGGGGAAGGAGGTTACAATCCTTCAACTGGGAAGTGGCCATTTGGGTCTCGTAAGTGTTTTAGTAGACTTCTTTTCCACAGACTCCGCCATGAGCATTTGTCGGCATCTGTGTGAAAGCCAGTGGTAAAATATTTCTCTAATCAAAGCTTCTATTCAGTATAAAACTGATATCACTGTACCTTTCCCAGTCACACGTTAAAAATGTAGGTGTAATGTAGATATTTGTTACAAATAAGAAGAAAACTTTCCAGTAACCATATCCAGATATTTGTTACAAATACTTTTCAGTAACAAAATTCATTCTTTTTTTAAAAATACTTCTCGTCAGAAGTAAAAAAATATATTCATATCTTAAAAAACGAGTTTAAGTTCATTCATTTGTCACTTGTCATCCAAAGATTAGACAAGGCTTGAAAAAAACATCTACAATCGTATAATTTAAGAGAGATTGTAGTGTGATAAATACTAGTTTTCTTGTATCCTCGATGATACAAGGTAAGTTGTCACACATCTGTTATCTTCTGAAATTATTTCCACTCTTTCAGTGACTATTGATCCTAGTAAACGATCAAAAATTGAGTATAGTTACTGAAAGTCTAATTCTATTCAAAAAACTTTATAAGAAAAAGCCGACTAAATAGAATGGCATTGTTGAAAGCCAATAGGCAATCAAGAGCCTAAAATAACAGCCCCGGATAAGACCGGTTGGAACGGCAGCAGTCGTGATAGTGGTACCTATAACTGAACTACTTCAACAACAGGTTACAACTGGCCAACTCTGTACTATCACCAATACCAATACTTCTTCTTCTTCTTCTTTAGCACTACAGCCCAACGTGAGACCTGACATCCAACACCAATCTTTTCCAGTGTCAACAGTGTCACCAATCTTCTCCAGTGCCAACTATCCAGGGTCAGTGTAACCCTTCAGATCCATTCTTCTGAGACCTTCTAGCATATCATCCAACAATTTTATTCTAGGTAGATGTCTTTGCTTTTATACACTGTGGCCACAGGAGTTTCTTTGACATACGCTAATCATCCATCCGTTCTAGCCATGGTGACCTAGCCATTGTATTCGTTGAGCCATTACGAATCTTACAACGTCCTCGTCCTTCAATAGCTCATCTATCTCCTGGTTATTTTCTATTCTCCATTCATCACCTTCCTTAACAGGACCACAAACACGACATACAATCTTTCTTTTAAACCTTCTCAATGTTTCTTGTTCCTTATTTGCTAACGCCCATGTCTCACCTCCATAAGTAACAATCGGTCTCATAAATGTCTTATATATTTTCTTTTTTGTGTTGTAACTAATGCGTTTGCTTCTCAATTGTCTACTGTTAGCATAGTATGCCCTATTTACTATTTGTACCCTGTCACGTATTGTCATGTTTATGCACCCTTATTATTTATCATTTTACCAAGGGATCTGAATTTATTAACCGCATCAAATGAATTACTCTCTGTGCATAAATTGTACAAATTCCTTGTCCTTTCTGATTCAGAAATTAGCAC
Source organism: Magicicada septendecula (assembly GCA_034769895.1). Taxonomy (NCBI): domain Eukaryota; kingdom Metazoa; phylum Arthropoda; class Insecta; order Hemiptera; family Cicadidae; genus Magicicada; species Magicicada septendecula. The sequence goes on from CM068374.1 coordinate 268,501,012, forward strand.
GTATTTAGTTATGGTAATATTTACATTCAGTCCCATTCTAGCATTTATTTAGCTCCTTGTAAACCTTAATCATCCGTTGTCGTAATTTAACTACTATCACAACATACTTTATACAACATACTTTAATGGCATAGTGTAGTGCATAATAATAAATAGGTTGACAGATAATCAGTCACCTTGCTTAATTCATTATTTAATGTAAATGATTCACTTACCAACCCTTACCTCTCTACTATGGCGAATTATCTATATAGAACACATACCCCACCCAAGGAAAAATCCTGGCTCACCCAATGCTCAAAATGTATTTGTATTTAACGTAAACTCTCACAGATACAAATCATTTGTTTACACTGATCTGACATGTCCTTAAAATGTTAGAGCCCTCCCTCCCTCTATGTATCAGTTGATATGAAATATATACTAAAAAATATGTTTACAGTTTAGTTGAGAACACGTTCACATACGTATACGCATCATACGAAACTGCAGGACTGACGACAGTGCACATTACGTGTTTATACAAAATATAACGCGTTGCAACTTTTTACATACATGTTTTAGATTTCTCTGAATGTTTTTTTACAAATTAAATTTTATTATTGCACACAAAATAAAAATTTACTATTATTAACAAAACTGATACGATTAAAATATTGATAATTGAACTGAAAATTAGAAAAAATTGACTAATTTATGAAGATCAAAGTATTTTCTTTCACACTCCTTCTCCAAAAACTGACAGTGTAGGTATTTCAGTTTATAAACTTACAGAATTTGCAATTTTATTAAATTTGTAGAATCAACAATTTTTATTTATACAAAAATAATTAATGCCGAAACCCGGGATCGAACCAGGGACCTTTAGATCTTCAGTCTAACGCTCTCCCAAGTGAGCTATTTCGGCTCGTATTTTTGAGAAGTTTATATGTCTACAAGCGTGTACTTATACATTATAAATTAAACGAAAATAATAAAAATGTTAATATATAATTTTCATTATTCTCTCGTAGGTTTATTCAGTCGGTGTCCATTCTCTATTTGAAGTCTTTTTCCAATATATTCTACCAGTAAATAAGGGTAATTCTGTTGTAATTATGGACAACTCGGACTATAAAAATAAAATGACAAGTCTACTATAAAACGATACATACAGAATAATTTTAAATCCTCTTACATGAATAAAAAAGACTACTTCGGATGTGATAAAATCGTCAACCAGCATTCCGGAGGACAAAAAGAAAAATCGCTTAGTTTCGGATTCGAGAATGCCATTGCTTTACTGTTTGCTGTTTGGCTAAAATTGCGCCAGGAAATCAGCGCGAATGGCTCAGCTACTCGCCCTGTAGCCAAAGGAATTAAGAAAAAGCAATTAATTACTGAAAAACCTGTCAAAATAAATGACATGACTAGTAATGAAGTTAATACGGGAGGGGAACGTTTGGAATAAAACTAATCATAAAAAAATAAACTTAATATTTAATAAGCTGCCCGAACTAAGGAGTTGAAAATGTGATGATACGTGTATAAACAGCTATTGTGGTAATAAAATTTGGGTAATTTTAATAACAATGAAGAATGTAAATAAAATTTTAAAAATGTTAATTTGTTTGACATCAGCGTTGAATGTCTTTGTAAAGATTATAAATATTACAAAAATTAAATAAATTGTCTGGTTTGTAAAAAGAAAAGTCTGTAATAAATGGGTAATTATTGAAGTGATTTATGATTCAGAAACGAAGACAACAAAGAGCAGAATGTTACAAAACTGAGCAATACAAAAAAAAAGGCACGGAAAGAGTATTTTGGGAACATCAAGAACGGGAGAAAATAAATGTGTAGGTAATCGATCATAAACGTAAATAGTTAGTATCATATGAAGCATTAAACAGTAAAGTGGAGGCAGGCAGGACATTTTGCTAGTCGGGAATATGGCAAATTGTCACAAGGGTTACAGGATTCTAGGTCAACAATCGTGGTAAATGTTGTCTTCAAAACGGAGGGATGTTCTTGTTATATACTATGGTCCGGTGAGCTGAAGAGGAAACACTAAAAAATATCAAGGAAGAATTCGCTCTGTGGTGGGCGGACAATTGCTAGTAATGGCAATGAAGGTGATGACGATAATGATGATTTCTTTTCTTTTGTATAAATGGGAAGAGTTAGTGAGTTTGTAGGTTACATGAAATTTAAATTTTGGGGAAACTTGACTAGTTTAAGAAAAATTAGAATGTTCTCACTAAATTCTTGTTAAATATACACATATTTTAGCAACCTACATAGCATATATTTGTGTGCTGAATTTAATGTAAAATTTTTACAGTCACACTAATTTTTTACTGTTAGTATAGGTTAGGTTAGGTTAGGTTAACGACATAATTAATTAGTCCAGAGACGATTCCAAAGGGATCTGTAAATTTACACTGCCGTCAGGGAGTGGGCGCTGATTTGATTCAAGATTAAAGCACCCGTTTTACTCCACAGCGCGGCGACTTAAAGCAATATTAAAAGGCAGAAATAAATTGGTAAACATTTATAGAACCACGACAACCTTGAATCCCCTCACAACGCCTGTTGTAGGCTACGGTTTGTTTTCACGCTTTATCTATACGACTTATTACTATTTCAGTGAAGTATCGACTTACACTTTCAAATAACTGATAGGCCTATGTTTTTCTACCACTTATGAGTACAGGTATATATCCGTACCGACATTTTTACTTGTTTTGATGGAATCGTTATTATCCAGATATTGTCCTACATGCCGCCCGTAGGCAGTATAAATTTGCCCTCCCCCCACAAAACTCTGTTAGTAGGGTTTACGGGTTTAATTCAATCCTTCATACTTTCAGTTACCCTAAAATTTGTTCTTTAAATAATATTTTCTTCTTAATTTCTCTTAATACATTTCTGTAGAACAATTTACATACCGTAATGTACTAAGGAGAGTACAATAACACACATTAAATTACTGTAGCCATGTTTACTCCCCAAAACATTTTAATTGAACTTAAAACATAGCAATTTAATACAATTTTGTATGCAAGTTGGTACAAAATTAAGAAGTTAAAGAGAATTGTAATAATAGTCCTTGAAATAATTTTTAAACTTTACGTCGTGATTTTTGATGGGTAAAATTATTAATAACTGTCAGGGCTATCTTCTTTAATAAATCTCCCTCAATGGGTAATATAGCAAATTAATACAAACTATCTTCTCCCATGTTCGCGAGTAGATAATTCTTTACTCTTCTGAGCCACGAGAATGCTCGCTCAGCTGAGCAGTTTGAGGCAGCTGTACATAGAAACATCCGGAAAGTAATGTCCACGTTGGGATAGACAGACTGGAGCTCATCCTTTCGAATTAGACGGGAGAGTTTCACATGTGTAGACCTCTTATTTCCCTCCTCAGTAGGTCGAAGCTCAATTGGCACTAGAGTTGGGTACGAATTATGCTACGTATAGGGCCTATGACTGTTAGCAGCTAGTGGCATCTATTGACATTCACTCACGACAAATTACAGAGTCGGTAATGAATGTTCGAAATTTGAATATAAACGAATTAATAGTTAAACAATTAATTAATATAATGGAGGTATCACAAATATAATGTATGTAAATGTAATTATGAAAAAACGATGTACTTCATATACAGATCAGAAGTAATGACGAACTATTCTCTTTATGTAATAAGCCTAGTTACTAAACAATATATATTTTAAAAAGTTTCTTATCATATTGAGACGAAATGGAGCGGTATTTGAAACATCTCTTAGGTATAAAAACAACATAACGACCTTTACAAAATTTGCCCCCGCCAATTTTGCCTCCCGTAGGCAGTTGCCTACTTTGCCTATGCATAAATCTGGCTCTGCCTACATAATATAAGTATAATAAAACGTTGATTCTAATTTGCGCTGACATTTTTCTAAAGTGACCATTGGGGGGAGGGGATTTCCCCATTTTCCCCTTCTGGATCCTACGGGCATGCGGGTAGGACTTTCTCCTGAACGGCCCGGTGAACAGCAAAGTACATGACCGTAAGATTCTGGTGCTCGTTGATATAAGATCAGGACAGCGCAATAGCAGTTGTGATACAAGGATATCCGGAACTCTGTCTGCGATCGTCCTTTATATACACAGCCCAACCCACGGGTACTATAACTAGACGGTAAGGGCCACGCGCATGTCTTCCGTCTCACTCTAGCGAGGTGTGACGTCACCGATGCTCGCCAGGAGAATTTGTACTACAGCTGTTAACTGTTAATTATTATAAATATCATATATTTGTTGTTGCGACTCTGAACATATACAACACAGGGATAACACATAAAGTAAATGTAGTATTTTTCGTTTCAATTTTTACAACTTTATTCGTTAAACCCTACACATGTATAAGGGAGTTGCAGAATTGATTGTAGTGATACAATAAAACTAATTAATTACGCGTGTTCAAATTAGACTTTATTATTATTTCGTATTTTCTAAAAAAGGAAATAAGTACTAATAATACCTATACATAACAAAATATTGGCATTTTAATAAATTATATAGGCCTATGTTATTTATAACCCTAAAATTTAAGGGCTGTAATATTAAAATTTCACACATTGTTAAATATGTTTTTTATTTGCTGAACATTTTTGAAATACATTGTTATATTATTTATTCACTGATAAGTACTATCCTCTTCCACTGCCAATTGTATATTTTTCGTCCTTAGCGCAGCCTTTTCCAGGTCTGAAAAGTGTATAAGTCAGAGATTAACTGATTAAGAAAAGCAAAATAAACCATACTAATATCAAAACAAAGGTTTTTTTTTAAATTTCAAGTAGGCTTCATTTTTATTTGATAACATAGGATTATAATAGCCCTACTATTTTAATTTTAAGTTACATAGAAAGACTTGTTCCAAAATGGAGGAATTAGTTTGTTTTAACTTACTATATCACTGCAGTTTGTTGAGCTTTTTATTCTTCTTTCTACCAGCATCAGTTTGTTTGTCACCATAAGACCTTTTATTGGCTCTTGCCTTATTCAGGGACTTCATTCTAAAAAATGTGCGTGTGCGCACGTAACATGTAATTGCAAATTCATCAACGGAATATTTGACTTTTAACTTATCAATAAGAGTTTTCATCACTTTTTCCCTGTTGTTTAATCAATTTTCTCCATGATACTCTTCAAAATCTTTCTCCATTTTAAGCACCATGTTTAGCCACTCTTCTGCAGGGTTCATAAGTATCCTCTCGACAGAGTTGACAGCCAATCTTTTTGTTTGGTGCACTCTTTTGTAGGGTGGCAGTAGACAAAAGTTGGAACCAATTTTTTTCTACTAACCCTGTAACTTACATATCCCGCCAACATTTTAATTAAGTCTGGGTCCTCCTTTGTCAATTGCTCTGAAACATTCTGTTCATCTTGTTCATCATCACATACTGATCGCAGTTCTTCTTCTGTTTCTATATATGGCTCTGTTACAGTCTCTGTCTCATTTTGATCATTTTCTTCCCCTTCATTGTTCGTGTTAAAAACATCTACACTTAAGGTCACTGAATCATCGTCACTACAGTTAGTGGGTTTTATTATACTTGATGCATTTCTACTTAGCAACAAAGTTTTTATTCGTTGACTTACAGACGTCGGCAGTGGGTGGTCATAAAACCTTCCCAGTCCCCTTATTTGTGAAAAATATGATTCAATAACATCTTGGTTGCACCTGGAAGTCATCAAGTAGGTGTAACATTCAGTTTTCAAATCTTTAAACAGTCCTCGAGCACTTTGGATTGAAATGAGAAATCCTTTCTGAAAAGGTAGCAAACCTTTTATCCCTATGGCTCTCATTGACGAGAACAAGTTTTGGAGCTTTTCCAAAGCAGCTTCTTGTTCTTCGAAATTTATGCCATAGGCACATTTTATTGGGTTTACGTCGTTCGGAAATCTGGAATTGAGCACATCAAAACCGTCATTTACGGTCTGAACAAAATGTTGTGCATGCTCCTGGTTTTCAAGTAGGTATCCAATAGCAGAAGCCATTGTGCCTGAGAGCAATTCAGCAGCCATGCGGACATTTTGGCGTTCTGGTCCTTTTACCAATAAATGATTAGGGGTGACTTTGTGGGCATGCTTTAGATCATTACTCTGAGAACTTATTATTTTTTCAAAAACATCTGTCTTTACAGTCTTTTCGTCACAAAGTTGAAAACCCTCATCGATCAAGTGATTTCTGAGAAAATTCAGCATGTGCGGGACATCACAAAACGCCCAAATGCGTCGATTTTCATCAGCAGGAGACTTAACATTTGAATTACTTGCAGAAATACCAAGTTCTGACAACAGTTTTTGATTTTAACCACCCATGTCTCCAACAAACCCACGCACTTTGAAACCAGTAGATTCTACTTTTTTACAATTTCGTAAAAAAGTTCTTTTGCCATTGAACAGTCAAAGTTATAAAATACTGGCTGTTTCCATGTACCTACCAAACTTCTCACTACTACCACTTGAACATTCTTGTGTGGCCCTCTCATAACATCCTGTTTTACATCAGAACAAATGTCAGATTTTTCTGTCATTTCGTCATAACTCAAGATTACGTCTTTTAAAAATCTGTAAAATTATTTGCATGTGATTTTAGTAAATTGAAACTAATTTCGACAAAGCCAGGACTTACCTCAATTTGAGACAGCCGGCGTTTAATTGTAGTTCCACTAGGAAAGGGATATTTCAAAGTTTCACGAATGAATTTAAAAGCCTTAGCCGAAATACTTCGTAGGGTGACAGCTTTTGAAATGTCATCTGATGACCAGCTTGAGCACACACCTTTTTCAATACGTTTCATTTGGCAGGGTGAAAATATTTGTTTATATTTCGAAAGGTCACACTATAAGACAGTATTTTTATTTGATAAGCACTTACACTTATTTAACAACTAAGAATTTTCATGTTTTAAATTAAACATTTCATTCTGTAAACTGCGTAAGGTACAAGTTATTTCTCTATCATTACTTTCGTTCAGGTGACTACTATCATTAGTAGATCCGTTTACTTCAAAACTCTCATTCTTTAGGTTTTCAGTTATCTCCCGGACGTCAGACTGTCTGTTAGTCTCATTAGTTTGTGAAGCACTAAGAAGTTTTTCCACAGCCTTTTTATTCTCCCGTTTTTTAATTCGAGCCGACCTCTCTTCATTATTTCCGGTGACAGTTTTCGTTGGTATCTTTAATCTTGGAAAAGCGGATGGTTTTAACACTTTCTTAGGGTTTAAGTTAAGCAACTCTGCTTTCAAATCTCTTTCAAAATCACTATCATCAAAATGTTCAGAGCACACTCGTGAGTTGGCTAATGGGAAATCGTCCGCCCTTTTGCAGGTGTTATGCCAGATTTTCTTTGTTGCTTCATCTGTAGGGAAACGATATCGTCGTATTTTTACAGTTTTTATCACTGTTATTGCAACAAGCAATAGCACAACTGGGCATTTCTAACTTTGAAAATAACGTTACACGTTATAAAAACACTGCGAACAAGGAAAACAAGCACAGCGTATGTAACTTGTCAACAAAGCAGACAACACTGACACACAAGTTCAGCGTGACCGAGTGAGTGGGGAGCACCGGTGACGTCATGAACGCGGCTATCTACTGCGCATCTCCCTCGTGGCCCTTACCGTTAAGTACTAGTACCCGTGGCCCAACCAACGTAATCTGAAACAAAATGTCCCCATTCATTCTGAACTAGCGGTGTTTTTATATTACCGGTGTACTCGTTCCCAATCTAAGGTGCTAAAACTGTGCTGGATGAAACTAACATTCTAAAGTAATAGCTAACAAGTCTCTAACAAAAAACTGAAAGTCTCTTGTCGTAAATATAGTCTATAGGGAACTCAATTATTAGGAAATTATATAAAATATAACCGAATGATATGTAATATTATGTATTATGTATTATGTTTTATATTAATATAAAATTAATATAATTTTATATTAATATTAAAATAATATATAATATTCATTACACATAATATTACAATATTATGTGTAATGAACGTATGTCGTTCATTACACATAAAATATTGTGTGACAAATGTATAATTTGTTACATATATTAAAATATTGTATTAAACCATAAAATATTTTTTAAAATTACGAATCACGGTGTGAATCAACTTAATCTTTCATTAAGGTCTGAGTCCATACACAAATGTACGACATTAAAAATTCAGAACGTACTGTGCTTATATAAGACTATTGGTATTTAATGTTATGACTTTAATTTGTTATTTATAATTTGTTACATATATTAAAATATTGTATTAAACCATAAAATATTTTATTAAATTACGAATCACGGTGTGAATCAACTTAATCTTTCATTAAGGTCTGACTCCATACACAAATGTACGACATTAAAAATTCAGAACGTACTGTGCTTATATAAGACTATTGGTATTTAATGTTATGACTGTTTGTTAAAATGAAGACACAATGAACACTAAGTTTACAGAATGCAAAATAAATACTATGCCTAGTTATGTACATAAACTTTAAACACGGTTAAGGAAGGGGTCATTAGTATTGTTATTGCAATGAACAAGTTTCATTATAAGTTATTCTAAACTACACATATTGTGTACTAGTAGGGGGAAAATGACAGTTCTGACTAAAGTACCGTTATTCCCCCACCACCACCGCTGGACCAGCAGCATCGACCAATCAAATTGCATGGCGCCTTTCGCGCGTCAAGTTCAAATATATGCCGTCTTTCGCGAGCCTAAATCACTTTCACTTTCTACTGGACCGCGAATTTCCGTGAATAAATTTTTTTATTTTTTTTTTAATTTGATATTTTTATTTTTTTAATTAAATTGATTTGCATATCCGCGAATATATGCCGTCTTTCGCGAGCCTAAATCACTTTCACTTTCTACTGGACCGCGAATTTCCGCGAATAAATTTTTTTAATTTGATATTTTTATTTTTTTAATTAAATTGATTTGCATATCCGCGAATATATGCCGCCTTTCGCGAGCCTAGATCACTTTCACTTTCTATCAGCTGGACCCGCAGCATCCCAAATGGACCACCCGCATCCGCAAATATATTTTTTATTTTTGCTGATTTGCATATCAGAGGTGGGTGGTGGGTGGGTGGTTCCGACTTGATGCATTATAGTGTATATATTAAATATATGATCAGGGTTACCAACCTTGCATGAGTTCAAATTTGTTGTGTGTTATAATGTATATTAAATCTATATGATCAGGTTTACCAACCTATGTATGGGTTCAAACTTGATATGTGTGTGTATTATAGTGTATATTAAAATATATGATCAGGGTTACCAATCCTGCATTATTGTGTGTGTATAGAACAGATCTGCCAACATTTTTCTTCGGTGGGAAATTCAAACTATATTATAGTAAATTGTTGACGACTTCGATATCAACTCTCTCTCCCCTCCTCTCTCTTTGTCTCTAGACACAGTTGTCGATCACGATATAAACTCTCTCTCTTTATGTCATCAGTTTTACATAAGCGTCGTGCTACTTATGGATTATTGTAAGTAGCGATACTAAAATGTAATCACCTACCTCGTTGCGTCCTACTTATAATTTTTTTTTTTTTGACACATGACAGTCATTGACCACGATTTAGAAATTAATATACTGCCAAGTCTGTGTGTGTGTGGTAAAGTGTTACGCATAAAAAAAATCTCCTTGAAATAAGGTATTTTCAAAAGTTTTGTGTACACATACACACATTGTATATGTCTCTCTCTCTCTCTCGCTGCAAACGTTGACAAGAATTACCTTATTCAAACGATTTGTATGTGTGTACACGAACTTAAATATAGTTTACAGACGATTGTAATTTTAAAAATTCATTTTTGCATTAAATATATATATCGTAAACAATGAAATAATAATATTTCGTCATTGTAAGATTTTAATAAAACAATTATCAGTTTAAATTCTCTCTCTCTCTCTCTCTCTCTCTCTCACACTTGTTGTGTATGTTTCTCTCTCTCTCAGTGGTCAGTACCGCGCGCATGTATATGAAATTAGAAAGTTTATATTTATTCGACAAATATTAACGCCCTCTCTCTCTCTCTCTCGCTCGCAGACGTCGGAAGCAATTCGAGGTCATTGACACGACTTTACACTGACACATTGCAGTCTCTCACTCTTTCTCTCTCTCGCTCTATCTCTCTCTCTCTCTCTCTCTGGGTTAAGCTGGTGTTGTACGTTACTAAAATCATAGCAAATATTTTCATTCTAAGCATGTATTACTGTTTAGTAATAATTACAACCCAACAAAGGATATATAAGTTTGTGTACATGGATTGTATATTGCAAGCACGGAATTATTATTTAAATCCGATATCTGTTTTTATTAAAATCATACAATGTCAAAAGAGGATAGTTGTCTGTTACGAACCAGTACTAACTCTCCTATATGGCCGTCGCTCGCATCATCCGTATTTAAAGTTCGCTACTTCCAGTACACATGGCCTCTGTAACAGATTTGGTCTCCAACAGGTGTGATTCGAACGGTAAGAGCAAGAACAATATGAACAAGGCCAAGGACATTATATGTCTAGTATCCCTCCTCAGACGCTGGTGTTACTTTGTGTCATAAAATCTCGTGGCACTCAAGATAAGAGACAATACGTTTGCAAAAAACGACAAAATTGAACTTCTGGAAACAAAATTGTACGGTTTGTAAGTAATATCGACAACACAGGTCAGCATTTTTCGGTCATTGACAGATAAAGGGATCGTCACATTAGGACTACTGGCTGCTAAATCCAGTAGTACAAGAACTTAGATATTTGTTGAATCAGTAGCAAAAATGATAGATCTACTGTTTTCAGCGTACATAGACATTTGATAATATTCCATTTTGGTTGTATTCGTGAAGCCATAGTGTAATGGCTGTCCTTGGAAGTCATGTAACCCTTAGTGTTTGTGCGGGAATCGTAGTCGGATTTTAGTTTCTGTCATGTCTTTCGTCCGTTTGTGTGCAGGTTGTCTTTACAGTCATCAAAATCATTTCAAGAGGTAAGCCGCATTGTATTGTTTGCGTACCGTGAGCATATGCGGTGGTGATTGCTGTACAAGAATTCTACGGACTGATGTGTTACGAAATTAGCGTGGTAACCAAGTTCTATGACATAGAGCGCGGGTTTCTCCGTACAATTGTGTAACGTCGCGTAGCATTTTTGTGCGATGTGAAGTGACCTATAAAACGTAATTAGTGTGGCTTGAGTAGAATGTTTGATCTAGTTTACACATTCAATCTTTATTGACACTACTTTAATTTAGTTTTACTAATTTAGGTGTTAAAGTATTTTAATTATTGTTTTTTAAATTTTACTTTAATTTTTTGATGTGAGTTTAATAAATAATGTTTATATGTAATGTACACGTCTATAACTACTTGTATAATAAATTGTATAATTGTATAATTTATTTATTATTTATACTGAAATTACCTCAAGATATTTTATTTTCCTAATTAGGAACATGTTTCGAGAGTTATTGTGCTTTCATCCTCAGCCTTCGCGATTCTGCGTCTAGTGAAGTACCTATGTGTTGGTCTGTCGCCACTGTGGTCTTCTGTTGGTTTCTGGTATCTCAAAGTGGTATTTTTGTGTGTTATTGTGGTGTATGTATTAGTATTTTGTGTATTTTAGATGTTGAGTGCTTTGAAGATTGTGTCTTGTTTTGTATTGATTTGTATTTGTTCGGGTATTAGTTTGTGTTTTATGTTTGTATATTTGTAAATTTTCCCAACTGTTCATTATGGTCACTTTGTGTGGTATGTGTTTTATTAGTGTCATATTGGTTATGTCTGGGAATTCATGTCTTGTGTTTATTGCATGTGTGGCTAAATTGGATTTATATATTTCTGGTTTTTCTGTATGCTTTTAGATGTTCAAAATAACGTTTTTTCAGCTGTTTTTTGTTTGTCCTATGTAACATTTATTGCAATCTTGGCATTCAATTTTGTATATACCGTTAGTAGTTGTATTATCTTTGTTGTGTGGGTTATTTAGTTTTGTAAATTATTTTTATTAGTTTTGTATGCCATTTTTATATCTGTCTTTTTAAATAATTTTGTTAGCTTTGTCATTTTATTATTTATGTATGTGAATGTGATCCATTTTTTGTTGTTGTTATTGTTTATGTGTTGTTCATTTTGATTAATTCTTAATTGTTCAGTTTTTATTTTATATTTTATTTTATTTTCTATTTTGTTTACAGTATTTTTATTGTATACATTTTCATGAGCAATTTGGTATATTATATTTCTTTCTTTGTCTGTTTCTTGTTTGTTTAGGGGAATTTTGTACATTCTGTTAAATAGCGAATAGAATGCTGCTTTTTTATGTTGTGGTGGGTGGTCAGAATGGTTAGGTATGATGATGTTGGTAGAAGTTGGTTTTCTGTGTATTGCATATTGTATTTACAATAAATTTGTATTTATGATACACGTTTCACATTTATAAATCTCTCATAATACTGCTACAGTGTCATAGTATATAAGCTATATATACATACACTTTTTTAAATGTTGTAGTCCTAAAAAAAAGTGATGACTCGGAAATAAAAGAAAAAGCCGAAATCTTATATAATAGAACTTATTTATTTATTCGAAGAAAGTACGGATCTGTAAAATAGAACAGCTTATGAAACTAGATTGTTAGTATAGATTACGTATATAAAATACTATAATACTTAACATTAATGTGCCTGTAAGACTGCCATTGGCTTCGGTTACTGTTACTATTCGTGGTTATTGTTATCAAAAAGAGAGTATCCCATTGTGACTACAATCAATGGCGACAACTGTATTAAAGTTTTTTTTTCCAGAATAAAAATAACAAGTAGCAATAACTTTAAAATAAAAACTGTAATCTCTTCGTCTTAATGCGGAAAGACGTGTTTCAACAGCAGCACTGGATCCGAAAACTAAGTCAAGGAAATGTTCCAGGACTAACTCAACGTAGTGCAAATTAATCTTTATTTCCGTTCATTGAAACAAATATAAATAATCGATAAATTGTTGATGAAAGTGTTACCTCAAAAGTTATAGACTGTACAGGACATAATAGTATTTTCGATGTAATGTTTGTGCTTCTGCGTGAGGTATTGTTCAATCAAATTAATTTAAAGAATGATTTCTCTTCGTGTCTTCGTCAGGCTACAAATCAAAAAGCAACACGTTGTACAGCACCTATCCTACTTAGATCCAAACAAGATACTTACACTTACACAACGTAGCAAATACTTGAGATCTGAGTACTATTTTTACAGTCATTAAAAAAATAAACCCCTTTTTTACCTATTTCCATTAATAAGGGTACTTACAATTAGCAACTCTTGGATAAATTGTAACGTGTTTGTAAATACAACTACAGAGGTAAATTGCTCTTATAACTCTTCCTTTGCGTTCAATTTTTTTACTAGCGTGTATTACTTGTAGTTCTGAAAATTTTTTTTCCTTTCTGGTTTTGGGTTAGAACCATCTGGTGACCTATGGCCTGCTCTAGTGCAGACGGAATCTGAAATAACGCAATACTACATTGTAGCATCAGTTTTACTCTACGCAGCATGTAAGTAAATAGTTGCTTGTAAGTGTGGTGTTATTGTCATGGGCGTCACCAGTGCTATGAGGGGGGAAATCTTCCCTTTTTGGTAATACTGAAATATGTGTGGTCCAGGGGTGCCCATACCCCCAAGGCCCAATGCGCAAATCCCCCCCCAAAAGTCTCAGCACCCCTCCCAATTGAAAAGCCTCCCCACTACCCGCCTGTCTACAAGCTTACCACACGCACACATTTTTACATTCACGATTTATTATTCACGTACCCTCTGACTCATTGACAGGATGTTGCTGCAGGCTGCCAGGGTCAGTTTTCCAAATTCCAAAACAAAATTTACTACTAGTTGTACTGGTAGAGACATTTATGCTGCCAGTTCGTTAAAACAATCATAAAGATATGCAAATGCTTTAGTTTTTTACTAATAGCTTAGTTTGTTACACAAACACGGTAAAAATTTCCATCATTGTTGGATTTAAAATGTTATTCTTGAAAAAATCCCCCCCAAAATTCCTTAAAATACACCCGAAAAATCCCCCCAAAAATTCTCAATGCGCAACGTGAGCTATGATCCCCCCCCTGTGGGCACCCCTGTGTGTGGTCAAATTCTGCAAGACTAGGGTCATTATTATCAACTTTTATAAGTTTTAATCTTTTAATAGTATTAATATAATTGATATAATATTGTAGACATAGCCTATATAATTTATTTTTACATTGTCAGGTAATTTGAAGTCCATCAATGGCAGTGAATTTAAATTAATAGGATTATTCAACTAATAATTTCCGTCATTATAATAATATATAATATTCATTACACATAATATTACAATATTATGTGTAATGAACGTATGTCGTTCATTACACATAAAATATTGTGTGACAAATGTATAATTTGTTACATATAGTAAAATATTGTATTAAACCATAAAATATTTTTTTAAATTACGAATCACAATTCCGTTGGGGGAGCGGTTGTGGCGTAGTGGCTAGCGTGTGGCGTTGCTACGCTGTCGGCGCGGGTTCAGTTCCCGCCGGGGGCCATCTGATTTAGATACGACCGTTCCCCCTCGCAAGGCAATGGCAAACCAGCGAGAGGTATCCTGCTTAGTATAAACCTTCCCCAACTATGCCGTTCGGATCCGGCGTTAAACTGTAGGTCCCATATACCTATGAGAGACTCAGTACCACACGCACCACGGGTATATGCGGGGAGGGTACTAACCAGTCGAAAGGCTGAAAGACTACGACGAATTTCCGTCAAATAACTTTTTAAAAATTTGAATAAAAAAGTGTTACGATTTTAGCTTTTAGGAAAATATTGGGGAACAGGCCCTTTTTGTCCCCCCCCCACGGCCGTGACGCCCGTGGTTATTGTTTTCGTTTTATGTTACTCTTGTGTTGTTGTTTTTCTTTTTACGAAATCGCTTCCAAACATACATGGTTTCATTATACTCACATGAGTTCATGTTTCAGTATACTCACATGATGTTAAAAGAAAATGTATTTCCCTCTCGTTGTTTATAAGAAGTGATTAGCATAGGTAGGTACTCAAAATTAGAATAGCCGTTTCTTGCCGCCTACAGTAGTTTTAACTAGCAGTAGTTTTAGCTAAATTAGAGCTTAAATATTGTCTTGATTTGGTGCCTTCTTAAGAATATATTTATGCCCGGTAGGAAAATCAAAAAACTACTATGAGCTGTGAACGTTAACATACATAAGAAACAAACTCGTACATATGGGGACTCCCGGTGTCCACAAAATGCCATGCAGTTGTGGAGATGTTTAAGTTGGCGAAACAAAGAAGTCGATGGGAACGAGGGTCAAAGAACACTTTTGGCACGCGATAACCAATACAGCGCAGAATTCACCTTTGTCGAACACAATTATACGACGGTGAATCGCATCTTATCCGCCATGACACTGATTATAATGAGGAACAGAATAATTTTCCTAGAATAGTTAGAGAGGGGTAGCAGATATTATTAATTCCTAACAATTTCAACAGAGACCAGGGATATAAACTACCTAACGAACGGAAATGAAAAACAACATATTAAACAAATAAACGCTATTTTTCGCTTATATT
Organism: Magicicada septendecula; assembly: GCA_034769895.1. Lineage (NCBI taxonomy): Eukaryota > Metazoa > Arthropoda > Insecta > Hemiptera > Cicadidae > Magicicada > Magicicada septendecula. The sequence continues at coordinate 268,516,705 of CM068374.1, forward strand.
ATTTTTCTGTATATTACGTTCATATTTTATTATGAGCTTTCATTGTTATTCTATACAACAATTTACTACTACAATTATTATTATTATTATTATTATTATTATTATTATTATTATTATTATTATTATTATTATTATTATTATTATTTGTGTTGTTGTTGTTACGTATTTAATTCTAGTATTTTTCTTTCTATATAGCTTTATTATTCTTGTGTTCTGTTCTTTGAGATCTTCCCTAAGGTATTGTGCGTTTTTGTAACATAAACCTGCACACTGGCGAGATGGCGAGGTGTATTATAACTAACAAGGCATGTTAGACTGTTGTTTCCAGCTTTAGTACAAGTAGGGGGAAAATGACAGTTCTGACAAAAGTACCGTTATTCCCCCACCACCACCGCTGGACCAGCAGCATCGACCAATCAAATTGCATGGCGCCTTTCGCGCGTCAAGTTCAAATATATGCCGTCTTTCGCGAGCCTAAATCACTTTCACTTTCTACTGGACCGCGAATTTCCGTGAATACATTTTTTTATTTTTTTTTTTATTTGATATTTTTATTTTTTTAATTAAATTGATTTGCATATCCGCGAATATATGCCGTCTTTCGCGAGCCTAAATCACTTTCACTTTCTACTGGACCGCGAATTTCCGCGAATAAATTTTTTTAATTTGATATTTTTATTTTTTTAATTAAATTGATTTGCATATCCGCGAATATATGCCGCCTTTCGCGAGCCTAGATCACTTTCACTTTCTATCAGCTGGACCCGCAGCATCCCAAATGGACCACCCGCATCCGCAAATATATTTTTTATTTTTGCTGATTTGCATATCAGAGGTGGGTGGTGGGTGGGTGGTTCCGACTTGATGCATTATAGTGTATATATTAAATATATGATCAGGGTTACCAACCTTGCATGAGTTCAAATTTGTTGTGTGTTATAATGTATATTAAATCTATATGATCAGGTTTACCAACCTATGTATGGGTTCAAACTTGATATGTGTGTGTATTATAGTGTATATTAAAATATATGATCAGGGTTACCAATCCTGCATTATTGTGTGTGTATAGAACAGATCTGCCAACATTTTTCTTCGGTGGGAAATTCAAACTATATTATAGTAAATTGTTGACGACTTCGATATCAACTCTCTCTCCCCTCCTCTCTCTTTGTCTCTAGACACAGTTGTCGATCACGATATAAACTCTCTCTCTTTATGTCATCAGTTTTACATAAGCGTCGTGCTACTTATGGATTATTGTAAGTAGCGATACTAAAATGTAATCACCTACCTCGTTGCGTCCTACTTATAATTTTTTTTTTTTTGACACATGACAGTCATTGACCACGATTTAGAAATTAATATACTGCCAAGTCTGTGTGTGTGTGGTAAAGTGTTACGCATAAAAAAAATCTCCTTGAAATAAGGTATTTTCAAAAGTTTTGTGTACACATACACACATTGTATATGTCTCTCTCTCTCTCTCGCTGCAAACGTTGACAAGAATTACCTTATTCAAACGATTTGTATGTGTGTACACGAACTTAAATATAGTTTACAGACGATTGTAATTTTAAAAATTCATTTTTGCATTAAATATATATATCGTAAACAATGAAATAATAATATTTCGTCATTGTAAGATTTTAATAAAACAATTATCAGTTTAAATTCTCTCTCTCTCTCTCTCTCTCTCTCTCTCTCTCTCTCTCTCTCTCTCTCACACTTGTTGTGTATGTTTCTCTCTCTCTCAGTGGTCAGTACCGCGCGCATGTATATGAAATTAGAAAGTTTATATTTATTCGACAAATATTAACGCCCTCTCTCTCTCTCTCTCTCTCGCTCGCAGACGTCGGAAGCAATTCGAGGTCATTGACACGACTTTACACTGACACATTGCAGTCTCTCACTCTTTCTCTCTCTCGCTCTATCTCTCTCTCTCTCTCTGGGTTAAGCTGGTGTTGTACGTTACTAAAATCATAGCAAATATTTTCATTCTAAGCATGTATTACTGTTTAGTAATAATTACAACCCAACAAAGGATATATAAGTTTGTGTACATGGATTGTATATTGCAAGCACGGAATTATTATTTAAATCCGATATCTGTTTTTATTAAAATCATACAATGTCAAAAGAGGATAGTTGTCTGTTACGATCCAGTACTAACTCTCCTATATGGCCGTCGCTCGCATCATCCGTATTTAAAGTTCGCTACTTCCAGTACACATGGCCTCTGTAACAGATTTGGTCTCCAACAGGTGTGATTCGAACGGTAAGAGCAAGAACAATATGAACAAGGCCAAGGACATTATATGTCTAGTATCCCTCCTCAGACGCTGGTGTTACTTTGTGTCATAAAATCTCGTGGCACTCAAGATAAGAGACAATACGTTTGCAAAAAACGACAAAATTGAACTTCTGGAAACAAAATTGTACGGTTTGTAAGTAATATCGACAACACAGGTCAGCATTTTTCGGTCATTGACAGATAAAGGGATCGTCACATTAGGACTACTGGCTGCTAAATCCAGTAGTACAAGAACTTAGATATTTGTTGAATCAGTAGCAAAAATGATAGATCTACTGTTTTCAGCGTACATAGACATTTGATAATATTCCATTTTGGTTGTATTCGTGAAGCCATAGTGTAATGGCTGTCCTTGGAAGTCATGTAACCCTTAGTGTTTGTGCGGGAATCGTAGTCGGATTTTAGTTTCTGTCATGTCTTTCGTCCGTTTGTGTGCAGGTTGTCTTTACAGTCATCAAAATCATTTCAAGAGGTAAGCCGCATTGTATTGTTTGCGTACCGTGAGCATATGCGGTGGTGATTGCTGTACAAGAATTCTACGGACTGATGTGTTACGAAATTAGCGTGGTAACCAAGTTCTATGACATAGAGCGCGGGTTTCTCCGTACAATTGTGTAACGTCGCGTAGCATTTTTGTGCGATGTGAAGTGACCTATAAAACGTAATGAACCCGTTGTGCCATGATGACGGAGTTGCACAGATGCGTGTGATAATAATAACAATAATAATATAAAGAGGTCGCGTGCTCAAACATTAGCTCGGTGCTCCAGATAAGACGAGAGTCAAGAACAGTTATGATCATCACCCGACCGGACCAGCGTGCGTGCGTAGCGCAGCGTATGTGTTTGTTACAGTAACGGTAATTGCTTATTAAGTGGGGAAACGAATCAATTGCTGGTGTATTGTGCTATTGTGTATGCGCGCACAAGAACGACCTACGACAATCCGCCTGCCCTACTTTGTCTGCAAGTCACAATGTTTATGGTTATTATAGTTCAGTTTCCGGCCAGAAGTAGTACTGTAGTGGTATTTTTGGTTTATTTTGTATCTTTGATTGGACAGATGGAAAATACGCATCGTTTACTCCCCTATAACTATTCGACCCTGCTTAATACTCTAAATATTATTATTTCGCCTTTGACATGCTCCTTGTCAGTCTGTAATTTAGAGGTAGCGAATCTTTTTGCCATTCTTCTGCCGATGATAAAATGTTCTCTGTAGAGTTATTCGTCAAGTTGTTGGTGTAACAATAACATGGTGTAAGCTACCTCTTGTTTATCCATGAGAATGGGTGTTCGGTGTCATCTGCCGTGAGGGTAAATAGCGCCTTATTTTCGCTATTATTTACAACGGTACGGCTAAAATACTAGTAAGCGTAATCAAAAATTACTTCCTACCCTGCTAACAACATCAATGGATGCATTTTGAGTACGTGGCTATGAAAATGATCCGGACACAGGTTATGTCAGGTTGTAATAAGTTAGGCCTCTCCAGTTCTATAATTTTCTAAAAAAATTAGCTTTTGTTTCCGATTAAGTATCTCCATTTTAATTACTTTTAACACTACACTGAAAAGTTTGTAGTTGTGGGTAGAGGAAAAAATATCAGGAAAGGTATCCGTAGTATGTCATACGATAGTGAAGGAAAGATTTCATCGATATTTTGACATGTTCTCTCGCATATGTTATAGGTTACAGTGGATATGAGATTCGGTTAGAACATGTGCACACTAAATAGGTAATTGTAAGGAAAATAAGAAATTACTGTAATAGGTAAGTTGTTCAGTACTACAGGAGTAGAAAAATATTTTCATATTCATCATTGTCGTAAGGAACTCACACCCTGATGGAAGGACACAAGGTGCAGTACAAAAATCCTCCCAGAAGGTCCTTCCAGAGGGCGACTGACTGTACGCTATCATTAAAATTATACAAAACCACTGCTGTCCCGATTCAGATGTACGACAGTGAGGAATGTAAGCGAGACATGTCTACAATTTGAAGCAGCTGAAGTGCTTTCTCTGAGAAGAGTCAAGGGTTCCACACAGTTGGACAGAACGACTGCATTCGGAACGAGCTAAACGTCCATAATCCGAACCAGCGAATAGACGATTACAGATTAAAATGGTGGGAACACGTCGACGGAATGGACGAAAACAGGCAAGCAGTCCAGCGGGCAAGTGTGACATTAGAAGTCGTGGAACGTGAGGACAAATTTATGTGACTTTACCGAGACGGAACAACCATTTATGTCTAAACCATGAAATGAAGAAGCAGAAGAAGAAACGACGTAGTTCGTTTTGTCGTTATTTGGTAGTTGTTGCCTAGCTATACAATAAATTATTACCTTCAACTAAAGGAAATTCTGATTTTTGTGTAGTCCTTCGACAACGCAGGCTTTACGTTGTGCCGAGGAACACTCCGCGTGCTTTTACGGAAAATGTAACATGCGCATGCAATAACGTCACTTAAGCTGCTAGTTGGACATGTTTATGACAGCAGTTTCATGGGATGATTTGAACGGTTTGTTTCATCGAAAACTGTCTGCAGGCGAACATATATTTCTGATGTACACGGTTATGTAAACAGAATAGAGAACATGAACTATCAGCCCAAGTAACCTACAATAAATATTATATTTAATCGCTTTTCGTTATAACCGATATGAAATGCCACAAAATGACTACAATTATTGCGTATAACGGAGGATTTATGCCAGCTTTAAATAACAGAAGATTTATCTGAATGGTCAGGCGGCACTAAACGTAATTTCGATTCGTTCCAACGTGCCGTTATTTACCGGTTTAAATACTATGTATTCCACAGAGTTGTGATTTATACAGTAAAAGTGATAACGAAAACGAAACGTCGGTCGGAACGGTTAATTAGGCAGCATAATGGTAGGCGATTTGACACGTACGGACAAGTTCCTGACAGCGGCGGCGATGATTATTGTACGTAAGAAGAAATGTAAATGAGCTGTGGAGTCATGACGGCTGTGTACATCAATTGCTTCACAACAATGCGGACTACACCGTTATCGTACAACAATGGCTTTATACAGTGATTATTGTTGTATTGATTTTTATTCAGCGATTGTCGAAGCCTTTCAGTTTTCTTTGTCTGTTTAATTTCAGTTGAAGCTAATTCGAAGCGATTGCCTGTTACATTTCGTCTTGTCGTCTTTACATTTCTTTAGTGTAACACATAGTTTTGTTTTGTGGCACGCGTATTATCTTCAGAAGAAGGTCCGTTAAATTTATTTTTTAAGACAAACCTTAATCCCACGTCACCGGATTACATATGACCTATGATGTTGGAATCGTTGTTAATTAACACGTAGACCGATTTGTATTGGTTAATTTGTAGGCGTGTTGAATTTGTTTAATAAAGGACTTGTCGGAAAATTTCTTTTCCGACCACAACATTAATCCTTTGCGTCAATTATTTGGCCATTAAGTAGTTTTATCAGTAAGTAAAATTTCGTCATTTCTTGAAGTGTTGTTTATAAAAATTCCATATGCAGCAATTACAGTAATTTACAATGCAAAAGCGATGTTGTAAGTAATCTTACAGTTATAATTTTAAATTCTTTTTATACAAAATTATTAAGAAATTTTAAATAAAATATTTAGTATCTAAATTTAAACAATACATGTGTATGTATTTAAATAAAATATTTAGTATCTAAATTTAAACAATACATGTGTATCTAGTAACGTAGTAAAGTTATTGAAATAATAATATTGTGGTTTGGAAAATTGTTCACTGCTAGTCGGCAAAAATGAATTATTCAGTCGGTGAAGTAGTAGGCCTATGATTGCATGGTAGCGCGTGTTTAAAGTATACCATTATTTTAATATTTCTGTATTTTCTTACTTCTGTTTTTCATTTTGACGTTTATTTGTTTTATTTACTTTATGTTATTACAATTTAGTTTAGACGAGAATGTAAAAGCAACAAGCAAACCAGCACTCTTTTATGAAGCCATAGTTTAATTTATTTTATCATTTTTATTGATACGTGTATCAAGATTGTACGTGTTTTGTTTTTAATAAATTTATTTTCTGCTTTTCTGCATCCTCCAATTTGCAACACGAATTTATAGTAAGTGCTGACAGAAATGGAAATCGACAAGAAATATCTCGCAACATAAATTGAGCTCGGCGTTTGAGGCTGACAGTAGTTATCTGATTTATATGCATTTACATCCAGTGGTTGTAGTAACTTGAAAATAAATAAATATGAGATTGTTGTGTAGCGGGCGTAAAGTAGGCCTACCACTGGAGACCTGTCATTAAGCGGACCAGTGTGGCACGTGATTCTATCTTTAATCAGATTTGGAAAAAAATATTTTTATTGGCTATGTTGAGAGAATGCACTGTTTTGTTTGGGAAATTCTAATCAGGCAAACCGGAAGATAGTCCGAGGTGGGTGTGACAGCTTCATCAGTGTCTGCTACTAGCGATGCAGTTAACAAAATATAGCAGGTTGTGAAAGCAATAAATAATTCAATAGACATTTTATAAAAATTCATAGTAAACGGTTGAATTTTGATGATGCTGAAATTGAGTAATTTATATACATCAGTCATTACTTAATATGCAAACCATTTTACCGGATCTTGTGCGATTATGATAGTAGAATTTGTGGTTTCGTAGTCCTGCTGGTGGTCGCGGACCTAACCATTGCGCGCTGGGAGGGGGATACAAAGAATTACATATTGTTATTCTCCTTCTCTATTTATGTTTCCAATTGTAATGGAGTGTTATACTCAGCATAAAAAAAGTAATGCGCGCACTGAAGCCTATACTAACTGCTAACCGAATGAAATATTTACAGACGGACAACAGGAAGGCATACAATTTACCCACGAGGTTGAAATATAAAATAAACTTAATTTTCTCGATCTAACAAGGTTGGGACAATAGTTTCAATACCACATAAGAAAGATCTTTTATAAAAAGGTGACAGCACGTGCTGAAAACCGTATGCTTTCAGTATTCGCGAAGATGAAGATTGTACAGTAAGCAAACAAATTGTCAATAAAAGATATGGACTTTTTTGGTAGGTGACGAAGCAGCACTGATCCGCTATTACCGAACAGTATTCGTTGTACACACACACACACACACACACACACACACACACACACACACACACACACACACACACACACACACACACACACACACACACACACACACACACACACACACACACACACACACACACACACACACACACACACACACACACACACACACACACACACACACACACACACACACACACACACACACACACACACACACACACACACACACACACACACACTCACACACACACACACACACACACACACACACATGTTAGGTTAAATGCAACCTCTATACAAAAACAGATATCGGATTTAAATAATAATTTTGTGCTTGCAATATATACTACCTATGTACACAAATTTAAAATATAGTTTACTGACCATTGACACGACTTTACACTGGTTTAGCATAGTTACTCATGTTAGGTTGTTCGCAACACACACACACACACACACACACACACACACACACACACACACACACACACACACACGCACACACACACACACACACACACACACATCATTAGCAATCTAACGTTACGACGACGACATGTTAAATATCAAATTCAGTCTACTTACGTTTCACGTTAGGTTAAAAATGCAAACACACACACACACACACACCTGTATGTTATTTAAATTATTATTTAAATAACATACACACGTGTAGTGTTTAGGTCATCAGTACATGACGCAACGGGAGTGATAGGTCCAATTAGGTTTGTTACACGTTGTGTGTTAGGTTAAATAACATACACACGTGTAGTGTTTAGGTCATCAGTACATGACGCAACGGGAGTGATAGGTCCAATTAGGTTTTGTTACATGTTGTGTGTTAGGTTAAAATGCAGTCCATTCACGTTCATGTTAGGTTAAAATGAAAACACACACACACACACACACACACGTGTTAGGCTGTAGCCTAACACGTGTGTATGTTATTTAAATAATAATTTAAATAACATACATGTGTGTGTGTGTGTGTGTGTGTGTGTGAAGTTAACATAGCTTAGACAAAATACAAACGTTAGCAAACGATAATGTATGGCTTTCATTATCGTTATGCTGCCGTCGTAACGTTAGATTGCTAATGACAGATACATGCAGTCTGATGTATAGTATTTGTGTGTGTGTATGTGTGTGTGTTGCGAACAACCTAACATGAGTAACTATGCTAAACCAGTGTAAAGTCGTGTCAATGGTCAGTAAACTATATTTTAAATTTGTGTACATAGGTAGTATATATTGCAAGCACAAAATTATTATTTAAATCCGATATCTGTTTTTGTATAGAGGTTGCATTTAACCTAACATGTGTGTGTGTGTGTGTGTGTGTGTACAACGAATACTGTTCGGTAATAGCGGATCAGTGCTGCTTCGTCACCTACCAAAAAAGTCCATATCTTTTATTGACAATTTGTTTGCTTACTGTACAATCTTCATCTTCGCGAATACTGAAAGCATACGGTTTTCAGCACGTGCTGTCACCTTTTTATAAAAGATCTTTCTTATGTGGTATTGAAACTATTGTCCCAACCTTGTTAGATCGAGAAAATTAAGTTTATTTTATATTTCAACCTCGTGGGTAAATTGTATGCCTTCCTGTTGTCCGTCTGTAAATATTTCATTCGGTTAGCAGTTAGTATAGGCTTCAGTGCGCGCATTACTTTTTTTATGCTGAGTATAACACTCCATTACAATTGGAAACATAAATAGAGAAGGAGAATAACAATATGTAATTCTTTGTATCCCCCTCCCAGCGCGCAATGGTTAGGTCCGCGACCACCAGCAGGACTACGAAACCACAAATTCTACTATCATAATCGCACAAGATCCGGTAAAATGGTTTGCATATTAAGTAATGACTGATGTATATAAATTACTCAATTTCAGCATCATCAAAATTCAACCGTTTACTATGAATTTTTATAAAATGTCTATTGAATTATTTATTGCTTTCACAACCTGCTATATTTTGTTAACTGCATCGCTAGTAGCAGACACTGATGAAGCTGTCACACCCACCTCGGACTATCTTCCGGTTTGCCTGATTAGAATTTCCCAAACAAAACAGTGCATTCTCTCAACATAGCCAATAAAAATATTTTTTTCCAAATCTGATTAAAGATAGAATCACGTGCCACACTGGTCCGCTTAATGACAGGTCTCCAGTGGTAGGCCTACTTTACGCCCGCTACACAACAATCTCATATTTATTTATTTTCAAGTTACTACAACCACTGGATGTAAATGCATATAAATCAGATAACTACTGTCAGCCTCAAACGCCGAGCTCAATTTATGTTGCGAGATATTTCTTGTCGATTTCCATTTCTGTCAGCACTTACTATAAACTCGTGTTGCAAATTGGAGGATGCAGAAAAGCAGAAAATAAATTTATTAAAAACAAAACACGTACAATCTTGATACACGTATCAATAAAAATGATAAAATAAATTAAACTATGGCTTCATAAAAGAGCGCTGGTTTGCTTGTTGCTTTTACATTCTCGTCTAAACTAAATTGTAATAACATAAAGTAAATAAAACAAATAAACGTCAAAATGAAAAACAGAAGTAAGAAAATACAGAAATATTAAAATAATGGTATACTTTAAACACGCGCTACCATGCAATCATAGGCCTACTACTTCACCGACTGAATAATTCATTTTTGCCGACTAGCAGTGAACAATTTTCCAAACCACAATATTATTATTTCAATAACTTTACTACGTTACTAGATACACATGTATTGTTTAAATTTAGATACTAAATATTTTATTTAAATACATACACATGTATTGTTTAAATTTAGATACTAAATATTTTATTTAAAATTTCTTAATAATTTTGTATAAAAAGAATTTAAAATTATAACTGTAAGATTACTTACAACATCGCTTTTGCATTGTAAATTACTGTAATTGCTGCATATGGAATTTTTATAAACAACACTTCAAGAAATGACGAAATTTTACTTACTGATAAAACTACTTAATGGCCAAATAATTGACGCAAAGGATTAATGTTGTGGTCGGAAAAGAAATTTTCCGACAAGTCCTTTATTAAACAAATTCAACACGCCTACAAATTAACCAATACAAATCGGTCTACGTGTTAATTAACAACGATTCCAACATCATAGGTCATATGTAATCCGGTGACGTGGGATTAAGGTTTGTCTTAAAAAATAAATTTAACGGACCTTCTTCTGAAGATAATACGCGTGCCACAAAACAAAACTATGTGTTACACTAAGGAAATGTAAAGACGACAAGGCGAAATGTAACAGGCAATCGCTTCGAATTAGCTTCAACTGAAATTAAACAGACAAAGAAAACTGAAAGGCTTCGACAATCGCTGAATAAAAATCAATACAACAATAATCACTGTATAAAGCCATTGTTGTACGATAACGGTGTAGTCCGCATTGTTGTGAAGCAATTGATGTACACAGCCGTCATGACTCCACAGCTCATTTACATTTCTTCTTACGTACAATAATCATCGCCGCCGCTGTCAGGAACTTGTCCGTACGTGTCAAATCGCCTACCATTATGCTGCCTAATTAACCGTTCCGACCGACGTTTCGTTTTCGTTATCACTTTTACTGTATAAATCACAACGCTGTGGAATACATAGTATTTAAACCGGTAAATAACGGCACGTTGGAACGAATCGAAATTACGTTTAGTGCCGCCTGACCATTCAGATAAATCTTCTGTTATTTAAAGCTGGCATAAATCCTCCGTTATACGCAATAATTGTAGTCATTTTGTGGCATTTCATATCGGTTATAACGAAAAGCGATTAAATATAATATTTATTGTAGGTTACTTGGGCTGATAGTTCATGTTCTCTATTCTGTTTACATAACCGTGTACATCAGAAATATATGTTCGCCTGCAGACAGTTTTCGATGAAACAAACCGTTCAAATCATCCCATGAAACTGCTGTCATAAACATGTCCAACTAGCAGCTTAAGTGACGTTATTGCATGCGCATGTTACATTTTCCGTAAAAGCACGCGGAGTGTTCCTCGGCACAACGTAAAGCCTGCGTTGTCGAAGGACTTCACAAAAATCAGAATTTCCTTTAGTTGAAGGTAATAATTTATTGTATAGCTAGGCAACAGCTACCAAATAACGACAAAACGAACTACGTCGTTTCTTCTTCTGCTTCTTCATTTCATGGTTTAGACATAAATGGTTGTTCCGTCTCGGTAAAGTCACATAAATTTGTCCTCACGTTCCACGACTTCTAATGTCACACTTGCCCGCTGGACTGCTTGCCTGTTTTCGTCCATTCCGTCGACGTGTTCCCACCATTTTAATCTGTAATCGTCTATTCGCTGGTTCGGATTATGGACGTTTAGCTCGTTCCGAATGCAGTCGTTCTGTCCAACTGTGTGGAACCCTTGACTCTTCTCAGAGAAAGCACTTCAGCTGCTTCAAATTGTAGACATGTCTCGCTTACATTCCTCACTGTCGTACATCTGAATCGGGACAGCAGTGGTTTTGTATAATTTTAATGATAGCGTACAGTCAGTCGCCCTCTGGAAGGACCTTCTGGGAGGATTTTTGTACTGCACCTTGTGTCCTTCCATCAGGGTGTGAGTTCCTTACGACAATGATGAATATGAAAATATTTTTCTACTCCTGTAGTACTGAACAACTTACCTATTACAGTAATTTCTTATTTTCCTTACAATTACCTATTTAGTGTGCACATGTTCTAACCGAATCTCATATCCACTGTAACCTATAACATATGCGAGAGAACATGTCAAAATATCGATGAAATCTTTCCCTCACTATCGTATGACATACTACGGATACCTTTCCTGATATTTTTTCCTCTACCCACAACTACAAACTTTTCAGTGTAGTGTTAAAAGTAATTAAAATGGAGATATTTTATCGGAAACAAAAGCTAATTTTTTTTAGAAAATTATAGAACTGGAGAGGCCTAACTTATTACAACCTGACATAACCTGCGTCCGGATCATTTTCATAGCCACGTACTCAAAATGCATCCATTGATGTTGTTAGCAGGGTAGGAAGTAATTTTTGATTACGCTTACTAGTATTTTAGCCGTACCGTTGTAAGTAATAGCGAAAATAAGGCGCTATTTACCCTCACGGCAGATGACACCGAACACCCATTCTCATGGATAAACGAGAGGTAGCTTACACCATGTTATTGTTACGCCAACAACTTGACGAATAACTCTACAGAGAACATTTTATCATCGGCAGAAGAATGGCAAAAAGATTCGCTACCTCTAAATTACAGACTGACAAGGAGCATGTCAAAGGCGAAATAATAATATTTAGAGTATTAAGCAGGGTCGAATAGTTATAGGGGAGTAAACGATGCGTATTTTCCATCTGTCCAATCAAAGATACAAAATAAACCAAAAATACCACTACAGTACTACTTCTGGCCGGAAACTGAACTATAATAACCATAAACATTGTGACTTGCAGACAAAGTAGGGCAGGCGGATTGTCGTAGGTCGTTCTTGTGCGCGCATACACAATAGCACAATACACCAGCAATTGATTCGTTTCCCCACTTAATAAGCAATTACCGTTACTGTAACAAACACATACGCTGCGCTATGCACGCACGCTGGTCCGGTCGGGTGATGATCATAACTGTTCTTGACTCTCGTCTTATCTGGAGCACCGAGCTAATGTTTGAGCACGCGACCTCTTTATATTATTATTGTTATTATTATCACACGCATCTGTGCAACTCCGTCATCATGGCACAACGGGTTCATTACGTTTTATAGGTCGCTTAACATCGCACAAAAATGCTACGCGACGTTACACAATTGTACGGAGAAACCCGCGCTCTATGTCATAGAACTTGGTTACCACGCTAATTTCGTAACACATCAGTCCGTAGAATTCTTGTACAGCAATCACCACCGCATATGCTCACGGTACGCGAACAATACAATGCGGCTTACCTCTTGAAATGATTTTCATGACTGTAAAGACAACCTGCAAACAAACGGACGAAAGACATGACAGAAACTAAAATCCGACTACGATTCCCGCATAAACACTAAGGGTTACATGACTTCCAAGGACAGCCATTACACTATGGCTTCACGAATACAACCAAAATGGAATATTATCAAATGTCTATGTACGCTGAAAACAGTAGATCTAACATTTTTGCTACTGATTCAACAAATATCTAAGTTCTTGTACTACTGGATTTAGCAGCCAGTAGTCCTAATGTGACGATCCCTTTATCTGTCAATGACCGAAAAATGCTGACCTGTGTTGTCGATATTACTTACAAACCGTACAATTTTGTTTCCAGAAGTTCAATTTTGTCGTTTTTTGCAAACGTATTGTCTCTTATCTTGAGTGCCACGAGATTTTATGACACAAAGTAACACCAGCGTCTGAGGAGGGATACTAGACATATAATGTCCTTGGCCTTGTTCATATTGTTCTTGCTCTTACCGTTCGAATCACACCTGTTGGAGACCAAATCTGTTACAGAGGCCATGTGTACTGGAAGTAGCGAACTTTAAATACGGATGATGCGAGCGACGGCCATATAGGAGAGTTAGTACTGGTTCGTAACAGACAACTATCCTCTTTTGACATTGTATGATTTTAATAAAAACAGATATCGGATTTAAATAATAATTCCGTGCTTGCAATATACAATCCATGTACACAAACTTATATATCCTTTGTTGGGTTGTAATTATTACTAAACAGTAATACATGCTTAGAATGAAAATATTTGCTATGATTTTAGTAACGTACAACACCAGCTTAACCCAGAGAGAGAGAGAGAGATAGAGCGAGAGAGAGAAAGAGTGAGAGACTGCAATGTGTCAGTGTAAAGTCGTGTCAATGACCTCGAATTGCTTCCGACGTCTGCGAGCGAGAGAGAGAGAGAGAGGGCGTTAATATTTGTCGAATAAATATAAACTTTCTAATTTCATATACATGCGCGCGGTACTGACCACTGAGAGAGAGAGAAACATACACAACAAGTGCGAGAGAGAGAGAGAGAGAGAGAGAGAGAGAATTTAAACTGATAATTGTTTTATTAAAATCTTACAATGACGAAATATTATTATTTCATTGTTTACGATATATATATTTAATGCAAAAATGAATTTTTAAAATTACAATCGTCTGTAAACTATATTTAAGTTCGTGTACACACATACAAATCGTTTGAATAAGGTAATTCTTGTCAACGTTTGCAGCGAGAGAGAGAGAGAGACATATACAATGTGTGTATGTGTACACAAAACTTTTGAAAATACCTTATTTCAAGGAGATTTTTTTTATGCGTAACACTTTACCACACACACACAGACTTGGCAGTATATTAATTTCTAAATCGTGGTCAATGACTGTCATGTGTCAAAAAAAAAAAAATTATAAGTAGGACGCAACGTGGTAGGTGATTACATTTTAGTATCGCTACTTACAATAATCCATAAGTAGCACGACGCTTATGTAAAACTGATGACATAAAGAGAGAGAGTTTATATCGTGATCGACAACTGTGTCTAGAGACAAAGAGAGAGGAGGGGAGAGAGAGTTGATATCGAAGTCGTCAACAATTTACTATAATATAGTTTGAATTTCCCACCGAAGAAAAATGTTGGCAGATCTGTTCTATACACACACAATAATGCAGGATTGGTAACCCTGATCATATATTTTAATATACACTATAATACACACACATATCAAGTTTGAACCCATACATAGGTTGGTAAACCTGATCATATAGATTTAATATACATTATAACACACAACAAATTTGAACTCATGCAAGGTTGGTAACCCTGATCATATATTTAATATATACACTATAATGCATCAAGTCGGAACCACCCACCCACCACCCACCTCTGATATGCAAATCAGCAAAAATAAAAAATATATTTGCGGATGCGGGTGGTCCATTTGGGATGCTGCGGGTCCAGCTGATAGAAAGTGAAAGTGATCTAGGCTCGCGAAAGGCGGCATATATTCGCGGATATGCAAATCAATTTAATTAAAAAAATAAAAATATCAAATTAAAAAAATTTATTCGCGGAAATTCGCGGTCCAGTAGAAAGTGAAAGTGATTTAGGCTCGCGAAAGACGGCATATATTCGCGGATATGCAAATCAATTTAATTAAAAAAATAAAAATATCAAATAAAAAAAAAAATAAAAAAATGTATTCACGGAAATTCGCGGTCCAGTAGAAAGTGAAAGTGATTTAGGCTCGCGAAAGACGGCATATATTTGAACTTGACGCGCGAAAGGCGCCATGCAATTTGATTGGTCGATGCTGCTGGTCCAGCGGTGGTGGTGGGGGAATAACGGTACTTTAGTCAGAACTGTCATTTTCCCCCTACTTGTACTAAAGCTGGAAACAACAGTCTAACATGCCTTGTTAGTTATAATACACCTCGCCATCTCGCCAGTGTGCAGGTTTATGTTACAAAAACGCACAATACCTTAGGGAAGATCTCAAAGAACAGAACACAAGAATAATAAAGCTATATAGAAAGAAAAATACTAGAATTAAATACGTAACAACAACAACACAAATAATAATAATAATAATAATAATAATAATAATAATAATAATAATAATAATAATAATAATAATTGTAGTAGTAAATTGTTGTATAGAATAACAATGAAAGCTCATAATAAAATATGAACGTAATATACAGAAAAATAATATAAGCGAAAAATAGCGTTTATTTGTTTAATATGTTGTTTTTCATTTCCGTTCGTTAGGTAGTTTATATCCCTGGTCTCTGTTGAAATTGTTAGGAATTAATAATATCTGCTACCCCTCTCTAACTATTCTAGGAAAATTATTCTGTTCCTCATTATAATCAGTGTCATGGCGGATAAGATGCGATTCACCGTCGTATAATTGTGTTCGACAAAGGTGAATTCTGCGCTGTATTGGTTATCGCGTGCCAAAAGTGTTCTTTGACCCTCGTTCCCATCGACTTCTTTGTTTCGCCAACTTAAACATCTCCACAACTGCATGGCATTTTGTGGACACCGGGAGTCCCCATATGTACGAGTTTGTTTCTTATGTATGTTAACGTTCACAGCTCATAGTAGTTTTTTGATTTTCCTACCGGGCATAAATATATTCTTAAGAAGGCACCAAATCAAGACAATATTTAAGCTCTAATTTAGCTAAAACTACTGCTAGTTAAAACTACTGTAGGCGGCAAGAAACGGCTATTCTAATTTTGAGTACCTACCTATGCTAATCACTTCTTATAAACAACGAGAGGGAAATACATTTTCTTTTAACATCATGTGAGTATACTGAAACATGAACTCATGTGAGTATAATGAAACCATGTATGTTTGGAAGCGATTTCGTAAAAAGAAAAACAACAACACAAGAGTAACATAAAACGAAAACAATAACCACGGGCGTCACGGCCGTGGGGGGGGGGGACAAAAAGGGCCTGTTCCCCAATATTTTCCTAAAAGCTAAAATCGTAACACTTTTTTATTCAAATTTTTAAAAAGTTATTTGACGGAAATTCGTCGTAGTCTTTCAGCCTTTCGACTGGTTAGTACCCTCCCCGCATATACCCGTGGTGCGTGTGGTACTGAGTCTCTCATAGGTATATGGGACCTACAGTTTAACGCCGGATCCGAACGGCATAGTTGGGGAAGGTTTATACTAAGCAGGATACCTCTCGCTGGTTTGCCATTGCCTTGCGAGGGGGAACGGTCGTATCTAAATCAGATGGCCCCCGGCGGGAACTGAACCCGCGCCGACAGCGTAGCAACGCCACACGCTAGCCACTACGCCACAACCGCTCCCCCAACGGAATTGTGATTCGTAATTTAAAAAAATATTTTATGGTTTAATACAATATTTTACTATATGTAACAAATTATACATTTGTCACACAATATTTTATGTGTAATGAACGACATACGTTCATTACACATAATATTGTAATATTATGTGTAATGAATATTATATATTATTATAATGACGGAAATTATTAGTTGAATAATCCTATTAATTTAAATTCACTGCCATTGATGGACTTCAAATTACCTGACAATGTAAAAATAAATTATATAGGCTATGTCTACAATATTATATCAATTATATTAATACTATTAAAAGATTAAAACTTATAAAAGTTGATAATAATGACCCTAGTCTTGCAGAATTTGACCACACACAGGGGTGCCCACAGGGGGGGGATCATAGCTCACGTTGCGCATTGAGAATTTTTGGGGGGATTTTTCGGGTGTATTTTAAGGAATTTTGGGGGGGATTTTTTCAAGAATAACATTTTAAATCCAACAATGATGGAAATTTTTACCGTGTTTGTGTAACAAACTAAGCTATTAGTAAAAAACTAAAGCATTTGCATATCTTTATGATTGTTTTAACGAACTGGCAGCATAAATGTCTCTACCAGTACAACTAGTAGTAAATTTTGTTTTGGAATTTGGAAAACTGACCCTGGCAGCCTGCAGCAACATCCTGTCAATGAGTCAGAGGGTACGTGAATAATAAATCGTGAATGTAAAAATGTGTGCGTGTGGTAAGCTTGTAGACAGGCGGGTAGTGGGGAGGCTTTTCAATTGGGAGGGGTGCTGAGACTTTTGGGGGGGGATTTGCGCATTGGGCCTTGGGGGTATGGGCACCCCTGGACCACACATATTTCAGTATTACCAAAAAGGGAAGATTTCCCCCCTCATAGCACTGGTGACGCCCATGACAATAACACCACACTTACAAGCAACTATTTACTTACATGCTGCGTAGAGTAAAACTGATGCTACAATGTAGTATTGCGTTATTTCAGATTCCGTCTGCACTAGAGCAGGCCATAGGTCACCAGATGGTTCTAACCCAAAACCAGAAAGGAAAAAAAATTTTCAGAACTACAAGTAATACACGCTAGTAAAAAAATTGAACGCAAAGGAAGAGTTATAAGAGCAATTTACCTCTGTAGTTGTATTTACAAACACGTTACAATTTATCCAAGAGTTGCTAATTGTAAGTACCCTTATTAATGGAAATAGGTAAAAAAGGGGTTTATTTTTTTAATGACTGTAAAAATAGTACTCAGATCTCAAGTATTTGCTACGTTGTGTAAGTGTAAGTATCTTGTTTGGATCTAAGTAGGATAGGTGCTGTACAACGTGTTGCTTTTTGATTTGTAGCCTGACGAAGACACGAAGAGAAATCATTCTTTAAATTAATTTGATTGAACAATACCTCACGCAGAAGCACAAACATTACATCGAAAATACTATTATGTCCTGTACAGTCTATAACTTTTGAGGTAACACTTTCATCAACAATTTATCGATTATTTATATTTGTTTCAATGAACGGAAATAAAGATTAATTTGCACTACGTTGAGTTAGTCCTGGAACATTTCCTTGACTTAGTTTTCGGATCCAGTGCTGCTGTTGAAACACGTCTTTCCGCATTAAGACGAAGAGATTACAGTTTTTATTTTAAAGTTATTGCTACTTGTTATTTTTATTCTGGAAAAAAAAACTTTAATACAGTTGTCGCCATTGATTGTAGTCACAATGGGATACTCTCTTTTTGATAACAATAACCACGAATAGTAACAGTAACCGAAGCCAATGGCAGTCTTACAGGCACATTAATGTTAAGTATTATAGTATTTTATATACGTAATCTATACTAACAATCTAGTTTCATAAGCTGTTCTATTTTACAGATCCGTACTTTCTTCGAATAAATAAATAAGTTCTATTATATAAGATTTCGGCTTTTTCTTTTATTTCCGAGTCATCACTTTTTTTTAGGACTACAACATTTAAAAAAGTGTATGTATATATAGCTTATATACTATGACACTGTAGCAGTATTATGAGAGATTTATAAATGTGAAACGTGTATCATAAATACAAATTTATTGTAAATACAATATGCAATACACAGAAAACCAACTTCTACCAACATCATCATACCTAACCATTCTGACCACCCACCACAACATAAAAAAGCAGCATTCTATTCGCTATTTAACAGAATGTACAAAATTCCCCTAAACAAACAAGAAACAGACAAAGAAAGAAATATAATATACCAAATTGCTCATGAAAATGTATACAATAAAAATACTGTAAACAAAATAGAAAATAAAATAAAATATAAAATAAAAACTGAACAATTAAGAATTAATCAAAATGAACAACACATAAACAATAACAACAACAAAAAATGGATCACATTCACATACATAAATAATAAAATGACAAAGCTAACAAAATTATTTAAAAAGACAGATATCAAAATGGCATACAAAACTAATAAAAATAATTTACAAAACTAAATAACCCACACAACAAAGATAATACAACTACTAACGGTATATACAAAATTGAATGCCAAGATTGCAATAAATGTTACATAGGACAAACAAAAAACAGCTGAAAAAACGTTATTTTGAACATCTAAAAGCATACAGAAAAACCAGAAATATATAAATCCAATTTAGCCACACATGCAATAAACACAAGACATGAATTCCCAGACATAACCAATATGACACTAATAAAACACATACCACACAAAGTGACCATAATGAACAGTTGGGAAAATTTACAAATATACAAACATAAAACACAAACTAATACCCGAACAAATACAAATCAATACAAAACAAGACACAATCTTCAAAGCACTCAACATCTAAAATACACAAAATACTAATACATACACCACAATAACACACAAAAATACCACTTTGAGATACCAGAAACCAACAGAAGACCACAGTGGCGACAGACCAACACATAGGTACTTCACTAGACGCAGAATCGCGAAGGCTGAGGATGAAAGCACAATAACTCTCGAAACATGTTCCTAATTAGGAAAATAAAATATCTTGAGGTAATTTCAGTATAAATAATAAATAAATTATACAATTATACAATTTATTATACAAGTAGTTATAGACGTGTACATTACATATAAACATTATTTATTAAACTCACATCAAAAAATTAAAGTAAAATTTAAAAAACAATAATTAAAATACTTTAACACCTAAATTAGTAAAACTAAATTAAAGTAGTGTCAATAAAGATTGAATGTGTAAACTAGATCAAACATTCTACTCAAGCCACACTAATTTTTTAAAAACTCATTTATTGTCGATTGACTGCTGTCTTTTATCAGATTATTAAAAAATCTCTCGTATTCATAATATTTTTTAAAATCGTTAACTTTCTTTTAGAGACACGGCCCCACGGCTGTACTTCTTTGTTTGTTCTTACCGGTATAATGTCTTCATAGTGTTACGCCATTATTGAAAGTTTTACATTTTCTCGGCTATCCCAGCAGAGTCCAGCTGTAACGTTTGTGTGTTTACGTGACACTTAACATGCGAGGCAGTGTTACGTAATACGGAACAATCTCGTACATTCGATAGCGTTGTTCGAGAAGCTTCACAATTATCCCAACGGTGAGTGTTTCTGTGAAGGTCGCGCTGAAATGTCCTCTAGAATTTTCGATGGCTTGTGAAGGATGCATATTATGGAACCCTGCAGACTATAAATAGCCTATACCTGCGGCTTAGTTTTTCGTTATTGTCGGGCGATTTACACAGTGCGGGTCGAAGTGTTGTGTTCTATAATTGTGCGGGACAATTGTAATACAATTGTGTTTTATATTAGTTGACACTTTTATTGCTTGTGAACAATTTTTATTTGATTTGTTGTAAGAGACTATCTTGTTGATTACTACCTGTTTAATTGTGATAATTAAAGCTGGTGATTAATGACTTATTTGATTAATACTATTTGTTTGCCACTGTATCGTACGACTATCACTAGACCGTCGTAACAATAGACATCTCCATCAATTTCACAAGCTTCTGCTTGTGTTGCATTAGATGTAGAACCAATATTCGCAGACACATCCTTTACATCCTTTACAATATTTTCTTCATTTATTTTGCCCGTTACGGTATCATGTTTATCTATTGCCATCCAAACATAGTACTCTTCTCTACTTATGTTCATGTTCATGTATTTTCTTTTAAGCCTTCTTCCACATTCGGACGCCTGATTCAATGATATTTCTAAAAGATGAAAAGCGTCTAAAAATGTTATGCTTTTGCAGTGATAGCTTGAGTTTCTTCTGTATTTAACAAAATTCTTGAGCGCATTTCTCAACGGTACTACAATTTTAGAGTTCTAATTATACCTTAGTCACAAGTATGTATAAAAGCCAATTTATTGGCATGAAGGTACACTACTTTAAAATTTGTTTAACAATATTTTAACACCGTGTGCTGTACAATTGTCTACACATAAAGCCGTTTTATCATGAAGAATTTTATCCCATTTAATGAACCACTCACTAAAAATGGTTGTCGTCATCCATACGTTAGAGTTTGCACAATACTCTGCTGGTAAGTTATTTTCTTTGGCTTTTTCCTTTTCCGGTAACTAAAGTTGATTTGTTACTGGACATAGATTTTTTATCTGTCCCTGAATATGTTGGCCTGTTAACTGCTTTGTGTAAGTGGTTTTGTCAATTCCGGTTAGTTAATTCTCCATCGCGATAAAGGGTATCGTTTTGTTTCGGTCTGTCTTCCCACTTCTTCTCCAGCACATAACGTACTCTTACTTTTGTTAAAGTAACCCTTTTGTAAAGATGTCTTCCTCTACTTGCTCACTCGGTACATCTTCTGTTGAAACGGACTTTTTTATTTGACAGACGCAAACTCTTAATGTCTGGAAACACGTGTCTTATCGTTTTGTCGTACTCAGTATCCGTTATCTTTTCGACCTCGAACCAACCAGCACACAACGTTCTATCTCCACAAAAGTATAAATACTGGCTCGATCCAACAAGAAAAGCAAAGATAAGGGATTTACCGTATTCCACGTGTTTTTCAATTAATGTTTTAATTACTTTTAGATGGCTGTTTGTACCCACATCAAAAGGGGGATGGATCTTGTGGCTGGTATTTGTTGAGCTGTCTGTTTATATGTTTTGCCCATATTGTTGTAACAAACTAAAAGGATGAGAGTAGACCACTGGATTTTAGTTTTACAGGGATGTATTACCACGACTTTTACACATGACAGGAACAGTAATATTATAATGTGCCATAAATAGTTTTTCTTCTAAACGACAATTATTAAAATGCGACTGAAGGGCTTCCACATCTGTTACCCCTTTCTTTTTTATTAGCTTTTATTGTGACTGTAATCCTCGTTTCTCTTTATCCCTCTTATGTCTACTTTAAATTCTTGGCTTAGCATACATCCTTTTGCAGTAGAATTGAACAGATTATAAGTAATGTTATGTGCTTGTATCAACTTACAAACTGGTTTTGTAACTTAGGGGTACGTACACTTACCTTACAAAATTTAGACCTGACTGTCCTTTGGTGCCTAAACTGTGTGCTCAACCTTATGCATGGACCTTCGACAACTAAGTTTTCGAAATAATCTATCTCAGGCATGTATGTCACCTATGATCAAAATTATAGTTCATTCAGGATAATTTTTAACTATCTCTCTTCATATTTATCACACTTTGGAAACACATTTTGATCCGCATTATTCCGTGGATTTCTTCGTCTGTGACATTTAAGAGCATAAGCTCTTACGATCGGACACTCCAATAAATCCTATGAGATAGGAGATCCTTCTCTCTCAGTTCACTGTTTTTATTTTCTTCGAAGATTGGTTTGCTAAACGTCTACTAGTCTGATGGCTTAACAGATTCAATGCGAGAATGGACAGAACTCGATAGATACATTATTGTGTTAGTCTAAGCTCGTTATGTACTGTTACTGCGGATAATTCTGAAAGAACACTCATTATCCAAAGAGTTGTCCTGACGTCACGTGATAAGTACTGACTATTAAGACTATTTATAACAGAATGCACTTCACATACTTAATGGGTACAGTGATGTAATACGTATACATTTCATACACACAGTATATGTACACATTGTCTGTACATACAATGTAATATAATGCGTATGTATTGCATCTGGATCCACACATATCCTTGTTCACTGCAAATAACTACAATTACAGACCGTCGTTGTAAACTTTTACGACACTCGAACATGGTACGGCATTCCTAGCAATGCAAAACCATTCGTTTGTTGGTCCGTTAACTGCAAATGCACTACGCGAGTAAAAAATAAAAATTAATTTACTAAATTGGTCAGTATAATTTTATCCTTTATCGTTTGGTTAATAGAGGTAACTTGTAAACACGAACCGATTAAAGTACAAATTATGAGAAATATTAAAGTGGTCTCTAATAATAGCGTTTAATAAGGTAAAATGACAATAATAATGACAATAATTTTAGTAATAAGACGATAAAATAATAATATTAACCACTTGCAGAAGTAATTACAATTTGAGAATATGTAGCATTATACATTACAATAGTACTGCAAGAAACTAATCGAGTTACTTATAGAGAAATAATAGTGTTATGTGTAATCCTATAAAAAACAACTTTTAATATTGTTTATAATAATACCAATAATTTTATTTTGGCGTTTGTATTTAATCCTCCTGTTTAGTTTTAAGGAGTGATAATAAACTAAGGCCAACATTACACACGTTTTGGTGTAGAATGATCAGTATAATTGATCAACTGATCATGGTCGGTTGATACGTGTGACTATCAGTCAACAAACGACGCAATTCAATTTGACTGTGACAGCAGACATATGGTGTCAAACGTCATCTGTTCTGACGATTGCGGGACATCTCACTTTTTGTTTGTTTGTTTTAATTAAATTGATTGATACAATGCGTGGAAGCGGGTTTGTGTAAGAGGAAAGAAACTCTTATTATTTACTACAAACTACAATGAAATCATGATGGATACTGGTTTATGATTAGGGATTTATGAATGTACAAGTTTGTATAAATTTATGCATGTTACTGGTTTATGGATGTGCAAGTTTATACACACGTTTACATGTAAATATGTAAATACACATTTACATATTTTACGTATCAGGTCGCTGCAACAGCATCGGCAATTTTTTTTTTACGAGGGAGACTGTAGAAGACTAATGTTTGCCACAGGAGAGTCCGCACTCCTACGGTGTGTGGGACTCGCACCCACCAAAACAACAAACAAATGTCCACGGCATGGATCCACCTCGGGACTCAGCTTTCGCAATACTTCAAGTTTGCCGTTTGTATTCGTCCTGTGGATCTGACAGCATCGGCCATTAGCGACCACAAAAATTATAATAATGAATTTACATATTATACAATAGTGCTTACATAGATGCAATAAAATTACATATTAAACTGCAAATTGAAAAGTAAAGATAAACTTGAAACAATACACTCAGGAACTTAAATATAGTAGGACTGAAATACTACATTAGATATTACATTCAATGTTAGCAATTAAATTGTGTTATAATGAAAATTAAAATGGTAAATATCGCTCTATACAACACAAATAATATAAATTCATAACATAGAAATATAGAAATATATATTTAATAAATAGTAACATATAGGCTATAAGTGTATACGTAGATAGACAAGCGGTGAACTAATATAACGAATAACTAACGATTCGCTCAATAATTTGGAAACCAATAAACATAAAACGTTGAGAGTTAGATCAAAATTAAATTTGAATCTTTTTGTACAGTTGATTTGCTTAATGTATTAGTATATCTTGAATAGGGAAAAAGTTTCTCGCAAGATACTTTTTACGCCTTACGACTGAAAAAATTTAAAATTTAATATGCAATTTTATTTTTTATTTTGTTCCTACAAGGATATTATTAAATTTAAATAGCATGTACGTCATGCGCGTGATCTGGACTACATGTACAAAAATAAATATAGTTAAAGAGGAAGAAACTGTTCTTGCGTAAGGACAGTATATTTTAATACGCACTAAATCGAGTGTGGGATGGTTTTATTACTTTTTTTACCGAATCATTTTTTGGGCTAAATTTATTTAGAATATACCAAAATGTGAGCACTTTATTTTTATCGGTCGAGGTTTTCAAGTCACGTAATAGTAGCGAACGTAAAACCCATAAGCGCAATGTATTTCTCTTTCTCGTCCATTGTCTCATCCGACTGTGGAACGAAGAATAGATGGAATGTTGTCAAATCCGTGTCACAACGGTTGCATCTTGCAGGAGGCTCGTTCGTGAAGATGTGCTTGTGATCAGCAGCGTGTGGCCGATATGGAGATTTGTTATGACCACTTGATTTCGTCTGGATTCTGTAGTGCGTGTGGGTTGTTCGTAAATAGTTTTCATCACTAGGAACAGCTTGGCGCGTGGTGACTTCAGCCATTTATCTTTCCAGTGTTCCAGAAGTTTTAAATGAAGATTTTTTTTAAAGTCATTAAAAGGGTGATACTGACTCATCGTAGCAGTTTTCGCAGCTTTTCTTGCACTGTCTGTTTGAGATATCAAGGGTTACGTTATTTAAATCTTGAATAGCAGGCTCGTTGATTTTATAATTTATAATTTAAAATTTACAATTAACTTTAATTTACAGTTTACAATGTGTAATTTATAATTTATAATTTACAAATTTGATCTTTAATTAAATTTATAATTTATAATTGTAACTTATAATTCATAAGCATAAGTTATAATTTTAGTTGTGGATGTTGACGTCCAATTCCCACTACCTCATTAAACGGATGCCTCACTTCCCATTTTGCATTTCGTAAGAAAGAGCTTAGTGATGGAATAAAGTCATGTCTGTGAGTGCGCGAGACGGCTTAGTTACAGACGTTAAACGTTTCACATAGATTTGTCTGAATGGGTTGTATACACGAATTCATACAACTAATATTTTACAATTTTACACTTTAATCCCTCTTTTCTGTCTTGTATGTTTACACATTTCTTACAAATTTTAGTATAACTGTAATAAGATATCTTCTTCTTGTATCCGACTAAATATCCTTTCATAAAGAGACTTTGAATAAACTTTATTGTTGAATTTATATGATAAAATATTAAGTGCGTCATGGCTTTGTTGTATAAGAATTACAAAGTTACATGTAAGTAGCTTATAAACAAATTAAAAGTGCATTCTTTGTTTCAAACGAAAACAAGATACACAAATCTAACAACGTAGGTGTCTTCTGTCAGGTTGTATAGTTAGCGTTTGGGTAGCATTTGATTTTAGTTTCGTACAGATCCATGTTTTTGTTCATAAATATTCTGAGACAAGTGGCATCACGTTTAGTTAACACCCAGCCCTCCCAACAGTAAGTTTCAACGGTCTTATATTTTTATATATTTTTAATTATATTAACACATATACTAACTTTGTAATATTTTGTAGAGTTAATTTTTTAATTTCTATAAATTGTGTTCGTCCTTCAGTGAAGTGTAATAAATGACTTATAACTATTTCTCTCTCCCCCTCCTCTCAAACGCGCGCTCGCAGGCACAGATCCACATAGAGTAAGTAATAGGAAAAGATAGTTCAGAAACAACTCGGTTGATTACTGGTAAACACACCGCTGCCGCTATTATTCTGCAAGACGTCGGACCAAATTGTGTAATGACTAAATTATTTATTAGCAGTCTGGCAGTACACAGTTCCTGTCAGTGTCTGGAAACTTATCTACAGTTAATTAATTTTGAGATGAATACAGCATGAAATCACTGGTCGTGCGGTGAATAAACGTGTAGTGAATAAACAATTTAAAATCTGTCCTATCTGCGTGTTAGCTAAAAGTATAACAAGAAAGTGTGTGTGTGTGTGTGTGTGTGTGTGTGTGTGTGTGACTTTAGTCTAAATTCAGTTTATTACGCCGCGGAACTGTTTTTCTTCTTTAGTTATATGTTTCTGTTACATCGCGGTAGACTTTCTTCAACTGGATTTTCGCTGACTGCTTATAACAATTGACCGTGTCCAGGGTGGCGATAATTTCTAGCAGAGTGTTGGAAGATCGACTGACCATGAGAAACATGTACACTGTACTGCCACAGTCGAAATAGTTCATCGCAGGGTTCTGTAGAATATGCTCTGTGGCTTCTCTCTTCTTCGTACTTCGACTATAATTTATACATGAAACTTTTATAAATGAAACTGTGGTTTCGTGGTGCTAATATGTATGCATGCTTTGGTGTCAATAGTTACAACTATGTTGAACATAGAAGCTACACCACTGATCATTATTATAAGAGTCTGTCACGAGTGGATCCATTTTGTATTACGTACGACTCTCAAAATGAGAATTATAACCATCCGCATTGGGTAGATCACCAGAAAGTCATTCGGTAAAACTCTTCAGTAGATGCCTTCTCTAGAGACGGTGCCATCTGTATGTATAACATCAGTGCTAAAATATTTGTCCAATCAAAGCTTCTATTCGTAAGTCATATCACTTTATCATGTCCAGCCACACGCGAAAGGTGTAATGTGGATACTTATAACCTTGAGGAATACTTTCGAATATCTATCTTTATTCCGTTTTTTTGTTTAGAATAATCTTATTCTGACACGTCCGTTCTGCTTGGCGTTTAACAATCAACTAACTATATTTGTTTCTTCATATAGACAATTCTGTAAGATTTTGGTCTCATTTCTCATTGTTCATTATCAGCTTTTTCCTAATTACCAATTCAATTTTATAGAAATAAATGACATTTTTTTATTTTACTGGCTATAAATTATTTGTTTAGTACTTTTATGGAATTCTAATTACATAACGATATTCCTGCTTTTATTTTATACAAGTTAATATTAAACTTGACCTATTTTGGTTTGAATTAAGCTCCCGAATTACATTCCTTGAAATTTACCTCTAGGCCTTACTATAATTCACATAATTACCCATTAAATGGTTTCAAATATGTTTTATGTTACAATTTTCCTCAAATACGATTACTAATTAAATCATTGTAATTTGCTTTTTCTACTTGGCTATTATTCTAAACATTTAATAATTTATTTGTATTTTACTAGTACTTGCTTTACTGATTATGGCATTATCTTGTACAATTACAATTTAAGTCAATTTTACACTCTGATTCTTTTAATCACTACTATAGGTTGTTGTTATAATTATGATAAAGCATTTGTATTCTGAATGGGATAATTTATATCAATTTGGTGTAATTTCTATTAATTTATTTCCTATGATTTACAGGGTCAAAGTTGAATTTGACTTGATTATCAATTTTCAATTTTCCTATCAATGTTATTGTTGCGACTTAGACGCTCTCGAAGTAATCTTAAGTTAGTCTTAGAACGCTAGTTGTTGAGGTAGCTGGTATGAAATGAAATAACGAGGTGGGCTGTATATGTTCTTGAGTTAATTGTTTATTGAAAATTGTTAGAAAATAGTTGCATGGCGCGTGCAGTATAGCGCTGCATAAATGCCTGATAAATAAGTTAGAATTAAATATTGAAACCCATAGTCGTGTGTAGAGGCCAAGATCGCCTAAGTATCTAGCGCATGATGATCATGCTAAAATTTAGAAATATTGAAAATAATTATGTAGCCGCGGCTGCCGAACTGAGGCGAGCTGCCCGTCCGGAGTCTTGCAATTAACTAACTAAATTTGACTGATGCGAGCCTGCATACAAGCCGGCAGCAGATTAGCGG
The DNA here is from genome assembly GCA_034769895.1 of Magicicada septendecula. Classification (NCBI taxonomy): domain Eukaryota; kingdom Metazoa; phylum Arthropoda; class Insecta; order Hemiptera; family Cicadidae; genus Magicicada; species Magicicada septendecula. Next base: position 268,545,781 of record CM068374.1, read on the forward strand.
AGGAGAAAATGACGTCGCTGCACGCGCGTCGCAATGCGGATGTTACAGTACAAAGTTTAAACAAGTACTAAGTTTAACCATACTGCCCGCACAAAATCGGGCGATTTTGCAATTTAAGTCATTGTGTGAATAGTACATAATAATTGACATTACATGACACCAAAATTCAATAGTCCATAACAATATGATTGACATACCAAATTCATGTAAGGATACATAATACATTGCATAGTAATAAAATAATGATACTAAAAATCCATAACACATAATAACATGATAATGATGCATAATAATACAATACTCAGACAGACATAATAGTTGGTAGTACATAATAATAGTATAATGACCCCAAAAAATTCAATAATATATAACAGATGATAGTACAGTGATAAAGACATAATACCTTACATGCATAATATCAGAATAATGTTCCCCAAAAATTCAATAATATATAACAATTGAATAATACAATAATAAGAAACATATAATTCATATGCATAATGTTAGAATAATAATCCACAAAATTTCAATAATCCCTAATAACATGATAGTGATACATAATAGTACAATAGACCTAATAATAATATAATAAGAATAACAGTGTAAAGCATGTGATCGCCCGGGGAATGTCCCGGGCATGGAGCACGATAATGGGATAAAGTTCACATCACTGAATACATGTCGCATGAACGCTCATGCGATTAGTCTGAGGCCATTGGAAGTGGACATAATTTGTGAATGGGCCGACGTAGGATACCGTTTGCGGTGCGAACATCCGCGACGCGCACTATTGAATCCTGACCCAAATAGACATTAGTAACTACCCCGCGTTTCCACTGCAGGGGGGGGAATTGTCATCCAAAATAAGGACGAGTTGTCCGGGAGCCAAATTTTTTGACGGGATGCGCCATTTGTTGCGCTGTTGTAACTGGTGCAAATAATCCTTCGACCACCTTTTCCATATAGACTGGATGAATCTCTGGAGCAGCTGCCATCTGCCCAGACGACCAATATTGACTTTGGAATAGTGGGTTCCGGGAGTGCAGTGAGCGGAGAACCAACCAGGAAGTGCGCTGGAGTTAAAGGTTCGGGATCCCTAGAGTCATTTGAGATGGCGAACAGGGGGCGTGAGTTAAGGCAGGACTCTATTTGAGTTAGGATAGTGTAATACTCCTCAAACGTAAGAATGGTTCCGCCGACAACGCGCCGCAAATGAAACTTGACTCCACTCTCCCACAGACCACCGAAATGAGGTGCAGACGGGGGAATAAAAGACCATTTGATGCCTTGGGCACTGGTAAAATCGTGGGTGGTCTGTTCAAATCCGTTAGATTGAAAACGTTTGTATAATTCGAGAAGTGTACTAACTAGCACGACGAAAATTTGTACCATTGTCGGAGAATATGTGAGCAGGGATACCTCTACGAGCTGTAAAGCGTTTTAAGGCTGCTATGGAAGCGTCTGAGGTGAGATCTGAGACTAATTCAAGGTGAATGGCCTTAGTGGCCATGCATATAAATAGAGCAATATAAGCCTTTGACGTCGATTTGGAACGCTGCCCGCCATGACATATAAGTACGGGACCGGCATAGTCGACTGCAGATTGAGAAAATTGCTTAGCAGGAGTAACCCGGGAAGAGGGTAATTGTCCTAATAATTGGCTTGAACCCCTAGCACGGAATCGAAAGCAAGTGATACTTTGGTGTATTACTGATCGTGTGTATGATTTATCATTAATTATCCAGTATTTCTGCCGTAGAGTGTGCTGTGTCAATTGTACCCCAGCGTGTAGTAGACGAAGATGCTCGCCTTCTATGATTAATTTACTGAGATGAGAATGCGGGTGGAGTATGATTTGGTGTTTGCTATCATAGGTAAGCTGGGAGTGCTGAAGGCGTCCGCCCACGCGTAATATCCCCGCATTATCCAGAAAGGGGTTAAGTGACAGTAGTTTACTATTATTGGGGATACAGCGATGTGCCTCAAGTTCCTTGATTTCGATGCTAAAGTGCTATCGCTGGGACTGTCGAATAAAAACCAAAAGTGTACCATATAGCTCATGGGAAATTAAAAAGGAAGTGTCTTTATCAGCTATGGGGAGCCTAAAGTTCCGAATAAATCGAAGGCAGTAAGAAAATACACGAAGGAGTTTTGAAAATGAAGAGTAGTTTTCAAAATAACTAGACGTAGATGAAGCGGCAATCAGTTAGGTTTGGACCTGCTTACGTTGTTCTTGCTCAAGATCGGGATGATTGCAGGGTGAATGGGCATCGAAAGCACAGATGGGCCACGATGATGACTCATGGCACAACCAGGATGGACCATACCACCATTGTGGGTGACCGTGTAAAAACCGAGGGAGACAACCACGCGATAGAATATCGGCTGGGTTGTCATGTGACGAGACATGATGCCAGGTACCCTTTGCAGTGAGACGCTGTATCTCCGCAACGCGGTTGGCCACAAATACCTTCCAACGGGAAGACTGCTGGTGAATCCAGTGTAAGGCTATCATTGAGTCAGAATAAAAATATAAGTCGTCGAATTTGTAACTCACCGCGTTCACAACCTTGGAAACCAACTGATCCAATAAGAGACAGGCGCAAAGTTCAAGTCTGGGTAGTGTTACCTGCTTCAAGGGAGCGACTCTGGTTTCAGAGCATAGCAAGTTTGATGAGATGCTGTGGTTTAAATACACAGTATGCACGTAAATACAACACCCGTAACCCTTTGTTGACGCGTCTGCAAACCCATGGAGCTGAAACGAAATGATTTGAGAATTATTTAAACTCTTTACAGACCTTGGAATTTTAAAGTAAGTGTAGGAAATCAGCTGGGCATAGAGCTCTACCCACTGATTAGATAATGAGTCTGATAAGGGGTCGTCCCAACTTGTACCGGTTAACCACAATATCTGCATGAAATGCTTACACCAAAATGTTGAAACCCCCCTTTCTAGTTTTTATAAGTTTTTGTAATTTTTTTTTTGATTTTATTTTATTTGATTTTATTTTATTTTTATTATATTTCTTGCAAAAGGGGAGAAACACAATATTTAAAACTAGGTAATGAACCTAGAGGAAGCATAAAGAGTGCAAAGGCCCAACCTACAATCACAGACATGTCCACTGGTGAATGACAGGACTTGCAAATGAAAAACTCTATTAACAAAACAAGTGTGAACTTTATTCAGCGTGCAAGCATATACATGGTTTTGCAAGGCATAATTTAACAATGAATAAAATCATGAGTAAAATTGAAATACATAATTAAATACATGTCATTATTCTCCACAGTATAAGATTGTGAGTGACTATTTAATTCAGTGGCAGTAAAAGAGTGGATGCCACACTATCTCAAAACAACATTGTAATTCTCTTAATATGTGATATTTAAGCTTAAATTTAAATTATCTACACCCTGCCACGCTATGTCCAAGATAATCCTTACATTAATTTTGTGTTAATATGTAATATCGAAATCATTGAGTGATATTTAAAGTATAAGTTAAATTGGCTATCCTTTCCTGTAATTCCTTAAGCACATGTGCTATCACATCATAATTTTTTGTCACATTCCCCCCCCATTGAAAATTACACACAAACACATACATAATACATATAACACACATCCACAATTTCTGCACCCACCCTCTCACAATAACCCTTTGCAATAAATATACTAATATATATATATATATATATATATATATATATATATATTATAACTCTACTTCTATGCGTTATTGTTATGTCGTGTTGTGTGTGAGTACCTACCTGCTGTCTGATCTTCCAGATTCTTCCGACTAGGGCGTGTGGATTTTGGATTTGAAGTTCGCAAGCCAGTAATCTCAAATTTATTACAACAACACACAAAATAGGTTACTTTAAAGGGGGAGAGTTTTGTGAGACTGGTAGGCTTTATCGTACAACAATAAAACACTGTTATATGGGGTAATAAAACGTTGTTTATTACACCAACAACACACAAGAATAGAATGGTTATTATCTTATGAATTTCTTACAGTCTAAACAATGAATCAATGTTTTTCGATTGGTCAATAGTTGAAAGAAACTGAACTCGTTCTTTGGCGAGTTAATTGCAATTTAAATTTTACTTTATTAATTGATTTGAATTTAATTAAATTTATTTAATTAAATTGAATCTAAATGTTCATGAAACAAAATATAAAACTCTGAAATTAATTAGACTAATTAATTAAAATAAATTAGACGTGACAGTCTAGTTCACGTTATTTCATTTCTAGTGATTCTACTTCTGATCTACTGCAGTATGATCTAAGATTAGATTGTCAGTTAAGATTTGTATAGCGCTTTTATACTACTTCTATTTCTTAACTATAACTTACTAATGACTTAAACTGCTATACAGATTATCACAACGAATTTACATTTTAATTACTAGAGTCTTTGCTTTTTGTTTGGCACCTGAATTATTTGAATTACAATGTTTTAATTGAAAAATAGAGAATTTGATCTGGAAAATAAATAAGTGGATTTTGCTTTCCTGTTACTGAAGAGGATGTCGTCCCGATTTGTCCCTCGTCGATTCGAGTCCTTGGTTAGAGAAAGTAATCTGCTTAGAACTGCTGGATTCGGTCGTGGAGTTCAAAATTCGGCAACACTCTGCTTCCTTGCTGTTTGTGAATATTTTAACGTCTGCTGCTGTCCGCTGGAACTACTTCCTGTCCCTCGTCGATTCGCACGTTGCACGTCAGCGTGTGTGTGTGTGCTTCGTTCGGGTGGTCGCTCTGCTCGTCAGCTGCTCACCAATGATTTAGACGGCCTCTCTGCTGTATTCTTGAAGTCTGGTCTTGAAGTCTGGTGGATCTCTTGCGTGCTTATGACTAACTGGTAGTACACAATAAGCTTCGTTGATGTCCTGAAGAGTATCTCGCCTTTACGCAACAATTACGAGCTATACAGATGATCTGTACTTAGTGTGTTCGTAATTGCGTGTGTGTTGACCACGTAGAGTCTTCTTGTTGATCTTCACCACTTTGGTTACTAGACGATCGAAGGACTACGTCTTAACTTCGTGAGTACTGGCAAAAGAGTGAGGTTTCAACCAGAAAACACCGCACTGGCCGGGGCTCGCGTGAAATGATTTCATTGGCTGGCACACTCTCCCTAACACATAAAATTTTGAATTCCCTTGGTCCGTGAGAATGAAGTTAGGTTCCCACAGACGGAGAATTGATATTATTATCTAATATTCTTATTATAATTATCCGGTGGAACCAATTTCCCGCTCCGGATATCCTGTGCTTATTTAATTTTGCAATAACTTGGTTGCAAACCAAGTTGTGTGAAATCTAAAATATACAATCTGTCAGAAATTATTATCTTTATAACATACTAAAATCTCATTACTGTAACTCTATTTTTACAGAAGTTATTAAATTATTTTAATTAACTCTTTCATTTGTTAATTATATTGCATCAAATTTGCACACGTCATTATTAATATTTCGGCAAACATTTTGGCTATGTTAGATTTCGCCTTTATTTATTAGTTTCCGAGATATTAACAATTAACAGTTTGGGTGTGGTCGCTTCCTTGTACAGCGAATTGATTACATAATGACCACGTGTGCGTTGCTTTAGAAAGCATTATTTTCAATGCGCTACATTCAAATGGAATTTTGACTGGTACATTTTATTTAAATATCCTTTCAGTATGCGGTAAACATATAACCCCAAATAGTTAATATTTGGTGCTGTTATATATATATTTCAATCACTTTCTGCTACAGTCCGTTTCTTGATGTATATAATACTATAATATTTATGACTAAATTTACCTCAAGATATACTTTTTTCCTTTAGAAACATGTTACGTTATCTTGAACACCTAAATGCATACAAAAAACCAAATATATATAAATCCAATTTAGCCACACATGCAATAAACACAGGACATGAATTCCCAGACATAACCAATGTAACACTAATAAAACATATACCACACAAAGGCACCATAATGAACATTTGGGAAAATTTACAGATTTACAAACATAAAACACAAAACAAATTAATACCAGAACAAATACAAATCAATACAAAACATGACACGATATTCAAAGCACTCAACATCGAAAATACACAAAATACAAAAACAGATACCACAACCACACACAATAATGCAACTTTAAAGGACCAAAGACCAACAAACTACCTCAATAACATCCAGAAGCCAACACACAAATACTTCACCAGAAACAAGATGGCGAAGGCTGAAGATGGGAGAACAAGATCTCCCGAAACATGTTCCTAAAGGAAAAAAAGTATATCTTGAGGTAAATTTAGTCATAAATATTATTATATATATATATATATATATATATATAAACAAAGCGAGCTTAGTAGTTCCCAGTAAATCACCCGTAAGATGAGAATTTAAATAACACCGGAAATGGAACTGCCCCCAACAGAACCAAGGACTCAAAAATATTAAGTAAATACAACTTCAATAATTATGAAGCAAACTCAGAATATTAAATCATGATAATAGTTTAAGCCACAATACATGAACACATCAGACAACCCCAGTCCTGAATTATGCCCACACGGCGGGACATGAGCAAGCAGGACATAACTAACTCTCAGATACATAAAACGCATTAAAAAGACTAAAAATCTTAGAGTTCATGCCGATACATGTGTGTGTGTGTGTGTGCAATTTCCTTACATAGTATAAGAAGTTATAACAGATTGCATAAGACTTAATTATATGCAAGGTCCACACATGCAGGCACAAAACTTAACGTGTGTGTGTTTGCAGATCTTGAGCAAATTAAACGCGGTATCATGAGTCTGCTTCTGAGAGCGTCTGTCGATTTACAGTATAGTGGTAGATGAGAGAGTGTAAAGTAATATAGAAGGATCCCACCTGGATAGTCCGGTGTAACTAAGTGGCACTGGTTAAGCTGTAGCGTATAGGTAGCACAGATAATTCCTGGGGGCAGAATTCCTCTACGAGTGTGTCTGTGTGTCCCAACTGACGGCATCTCATGGCTCAAGTAGTATCTCTGCCAGAGGGGTAGACAGTTGTTCGTCTAAACCCGACACCCATCTCGCCATTGTTCGAGTACCTGCGACAGGGAATATGTTGTATAGGGTGTCATGAAGAACATAATCTCACCACAGCTCGCACACACACACACCACCATTATAAAATTAAGAACACACACTTTAATGCTTAACAGCAACCAGAAACGCATCACCACTTATTCTTAGTAACCATTGATCTTAGTACCACAAGATGTGCCTTATTACATTTAACAAACTGATTTTGTTTGAGTATTCCATTTATGACATGAAATTCTTTCTATCCATGCTATACTTATTAACAACACTAAAGCAGCTGAGTGTAAGATATCTGTTACCATTTTATATTACTTTAGTCAGTTTAATACGCTACATTCATGTCCATTATGTTAATTCAATAAGTTAATCCTTAAAATTAAATACCCGAATCCAGGGCTGACACTCATGCACACACAAGTTATCGTTTATAAGGAAAAGCTGAAACACCAAAAAAATATATATTTTAGGGTTAAAATATTTTAGGACCACATTAACCTACTACATACCTGGAGCTGACTTTACTTTAGCTTCTCATAGTGTGGAATAACGAAGTCCGAACAGATTGGTGCCGTCAGTAGAGACCAAACTTCTTTGATGAGGGTAGAAACAGAAATGAGAAAGATTCGTTGGTAATGTCTACCCAAGAAAGCTTGGCAAAAGCAGGCACGCGCACAGCACAGCTGAACCGGCCGACTGAATATTCGTCGCCGCCACTACAAGCCGCCACATACACTCGGCGGCGACGCGATGCAGAGGCACTGCATGACGTCAAGAACGCGCCAGTTTTAAAAGAAAGTAACCTGTCTCTGCAACCGAGCTTCGCCTTTCCCGAGCCGAACAAAGTACGGCACAATGTAACCGGGCCAATGAGTCCCAATGGGTCGTAAATTCCTGCGATAACTGACAATACCCTTCTCTTGTTGAATACCTCCACTTCGACATGTCTTTGGAAACTATATACGAAACTATCTTCGTTAATGTCCCATTGAATACCCAAAGTACGTACAGTTTGATTTTTGCTAAAGTCGAGGGAAGAATTGGCGTGTGAAGCTATAATGGTTTGACTATTCGAAAACCACTTGTGCAAAATAAAACCGTATTGGGTTAGTAAATCTGTAATGTCGGATTTAATTTTAGATAGGATGTGCGGGTTATCTGAACCGGTCATGAGATCATCCACATAGAAATCGTTTGCGATAGCTGAGCAGGCTATAGGGTGTTGAGTTTTGTTTTCCTTGGCTATTTTTGCCAAACATCTTGTGGCAAGAAATGACGCACTTGTAGTCCCATACGTGACTGTCCTCAAGGCGTAGTGCTGAAGTTCCCTATGGGGGCGTCACGCCAGACAATTCGCTGCAAATTAGAGTCCTGGGATTAATTAAAATTTGACGGTACATCTTCTCAATATCCGAAATGAGGACATATCGGTGCGTACGAAATCGAGACATAATAGAGAAAAGATCCTGCTGGACCGTGGGACCGACCATCAATGTGTCGTTCAAGGATAAATTATTTGTTGTTTTGGCAGAGCCGTCGAAAACAACTCGCAATTTGGTGGTTATGCTAGAGCCCTTGAAAACCAAATGGTGTGGTAAGTAAAAAGTGTCTGACTTGTTAACTGACAAATCGTAAGACTCAAGCTAAGACATGTGACCCAGAGTTAAATATTCATGCATGAATGTGCTATAGTCTTTATGAAAGGCAGGGTTCTGCTTGAACTTGAGTTCCAGTGACTGAAATCTGTGAATAGCTCCGGGAAGAGAATCGCCCAAATGAGAATTGTATGCCCTTCGAGGTAGGGATACCACAAATCTATTATCATTATTGCGGAAAGTGTTAGCTACAAAATGACTTTCACATTCCGAGTCCTCAACGGAGGGAGCACGAGCAGCAACGTCCTCTAAATTCCAGAAGTCCTTTATTTGCTAGGAAATGGCATTATTATCTTCGCATGCTATGAATGACGAGACAGGCTTTGTCATGTCGACATTAAAGGGCAAGTTACCCGCAAGAATGAATCCCAATTTTGTCTCCTGTATTATGGGAAAGTGTGGGCTGCGGATAAATTTGACAGGTTCAGTTAATTGTAAATAGTACTGGGCACCAAGGAATATGTCGATTCGCGACGAAAAGTTCAGTTGCGGGTCAGCTATGAATATGCCTTTTGGTATATTTAGGGATGAGATATCAAAACGATTCGGCAGGAAGATTATTCTTGATACTGGGAAGCACAGCGCAATGCACATTCAAACTAAAATTCTTGTAACGAGAATGCAACCTTACCCTAGTACTGAAGTCAGCTTGAGATAAGGAATTGTTTATACCAGTGATGGGTAATTGAGATTTAGTTAGCTTTAGACCCATGAGTCGTGCGAAACTCATGGTGCAGAAGTTAGCTTGCGATCCTGAGTCCAATAAAATCCTTACTGGGTGCTTCCTACCGGCATGGTCAGTTGTCATGCAGACAGCGGTGGATAATAAGATAGATTTGTTTGTTTGCAGTTTCAGTGAAAATTTATTGTTCCTACTCGAAGCGTTATTGCCTGATATGTGGATCATTGTGTGGTGGCGTTTAGCGCATGTCCTGCAAACAAATTTGGAAGGACAGTGTGCGAGATCATGGCCTGGACGTATGCAATTTAAGCAAAGTTTATGTTTAATTAAAATATTTTTTCGTTCAAGAGGAGATATAGCCATGAATTGTGGGCATTCAAAGAGGCGGTGTTTACCACGGCACAGCTGACACATGTTATTGCTGATATGAGAATGGAATGTTGACCTAGTAAGATCAACCGGTTTAATAGCTTTGCGATAGGGAGTCTTATCGCTAACTTGTATTCTATTTACTGAACTGGTCGCGGCACCGACGTTCTGGATTAATTGTCTTCTACCATTTAAAAACTTAATAAAATTATTGAAATTAGGAAATCGCTCGTCGGATAGGCTTTCCTTCCATAGTCAGCATGTCTGGTTATCAAGTTTTTGCGTTAAATATTGAACGAAAATGATTTACCGGTAAATTTAATTAATTTAAAGCATTTATATTCGCGGTAATTTCGTCAATGAATTTGCAAATGCCAACCATGGACTCTTGGTGAATGGACTTCATGCCCAAGACATTCCCTTTATGATAGGCTGAGACAATTAATTTGCTGTCATACCTGGCCCTCAATAGATCAATGGCTACCGCATAATTGTCATGGGTTATTGGGAGAAATTTTATTACATTTAAAGCTTCGCCTCTTAATGAAGAGGAGCTCCAACTCGAAATTATTGAGTGTAATTGTGGACGACTGGGAAAAGATGAAGAGGTTTTCGAAACCATAGTTTGCTGTGAACAGTCCGACGATAATTCTACTCAACTTGCCAGAGGTTTTCTTCACGACATGAACAGTTTTGAATTCTTATTTCTGGCAGTAGTGTTTCATGACATATTTTGTTTGACAGATGTCTTGTTTGATGTTTTGCAAAAGAGGTCATTGGATGTTAACTACTGTATATCAAAAATAAGGACTACTTGTGACATGCTAAGAAACAAGCGGGACGAACAGCGTTTTTCAGTTATCTTTGAAAAGACCAGGAAAATGACGGATATGCGCCTCACACGAGAGTACAGCTCCCTGCCTCAGGATGAATGTGTTCAGATTTATCGAGCCTTATATTATGAAATTTTGGACCACGTTTTGATGGAAATGGGTGAGAGATTTCGCGATTGTGAAAAAATTAAATTTGTTTGTCTTGCTGATACCACAGAATTTGAAGAATACCACACATGCTTTCCTTCTAGTGCACTTGAAAACGTGCAAAATTTCTTTGGATCTGTGTTCCCCAAGACACATCGCTTAAGAAACGAACTGTCTATTTTATATGCCGATGAGAAGTACAGACAGATTTCCACCGAAAAGATGTTCGAAATCCTTCATGAGGATAAGGACATTTTTACGGACGCTTATAAATTGTTCTCCCTTATTCTGTCCATCTCCTCTACTACAGTATCTGTGGAAAGAAGCTTTTCTTGTCTTAAACGTATAAAAACATATCTCAGGAATGCAATTTCAGAAGAGAGACTTTCTTCATTGGGGAATATTGCAATTCAGAAAGAACTTCTACTGCAGTTAATGAAGAAACAGCCATTCTATGGAGACATTACTGACACGTTTGCCGCCTGAAAGGACCGAAGGATCGATTTGGTATACAAGAAATAGGTGAGTTTAATTATTATTAAGATAATCATGTGTAAATATAATTATTTTCCTACTAGCTCTTCACCTAACTTCACAGCCACGAGCGGCCACTGCACAACACATGGGTGCCAACTGGTACTGCGCGACTATATCACCAATGGCAACACCGGCGTCTATCAGTAATTCTAACGCCTCGTACTGTCTAGTGTTGATTCTGCTGCTCTCTTTGTGGAATCGCCGATCAGCGTCACGACGATCGATTTGGGACCAAATTTTCCAACCGGACAAACCGTGGACAGCCCCTATTAACCGTCTCCTCCTATTAAGAAGTTAAACTGTAAATTGTTAGTAGACAGAATCAGAAGTCTATCAAGAAATTTAAACACGTTACGTGGCTCGGACAATTTGGTGTTGCAGTTTCGTTGACGAAAATTGTTTTTATTGGTAGATCCAAAATAAAGTTGCAACCGTGTATTACAACTAGAGTATTCCATTGATTTAACCTGAGCAACCTGCCCCTGTACTTAGTAACAAAATCACTAGTCCAAGGATTTGTACTTGCAACGGGGGTCTGCTGCGTGGAACTCTGTTCAATTGTAATGATCGTAGTTGATCCCTTCCTCGATAATTGATTGTTGGCACTACGAGTGTTCACAGCCGCATCAGCCGTCACGGTTGCTTGTTTCTTCACTTTATTCTTCAATGCGGTAAACGTCTCTGCAGTTTTATCTTGCACAGTTGACACATTAATGTACAACAGTAAATACAACACAGTGAGGTAAGCAAACAATATTCCTCCCAATATGATCTGCAGTTTCATCTTATCTGCACAAACGAATCCACATTAACGACAATTGATTATATACCACTATCACGCTAACACGACTCCAACGTTCAACTACAACTGTATTAATTAAAGTAATGGAAAGTCGTTTTACACCAGTGAATAGTGGAGACAATTCGCATAACACTATACTAAAAAAATTAATACCTCTTTTTAAAAAAGTCTGTTCATTATCTCGGAAATTTAATAAAGCTTATCTTCCCTATCATGAACAGCAGTTTTCAGAGATAATTATTGGATGTAACCCGTGTATTACAAGTTCAATTGACGCAAACAATAAAGTAAAAATCAGTACTCATCCGTAGAGAACATATGGAATGTTCTATAAATGTGGAATTCAGTAGCTTCTATACCTCGATGTTTTTATAACTTTACAATTATTATATCCATGTTACAAGTGTTGTAGTAGTTTAATTCAAACGATAAACATGGTGTCTTCTGCGTGATTGAATTTGTTGTCTGCTTGTAAAACTACAAATAGTAGCATGCAGAGTACTCGGAAATCCTTACATAGACGGTATCAAATACAAAACATTACTGGAGAATTGATGAACTGATATTAGTAAATAGATGTTTGTTATCGTTTTGTCTGTCTTCAGAATGTGTTCTTACATGCTTTCCGAAGTGGATGATTGACGATCCCCTACAGTGTAACCGTTATCTGTTTCAAATAACCTATTTCAGCAATAGTGTGTTGTAACGGTAGAACAGGAGAATCTAGTTTAATCGAAATAAAGGGGTCGTTGTTTCAGATTTCCGGTGGCCGTTCTACACCTTGTAACGTAGAGAATTCTTAGTAGGTGGAAATAAGATTAATAATTAAAGGCTAAAAGCAGTGTGAGGGGAATCGTGACTGTTAGGAATTGCTACAATAAATGAAGTTAAATAAACTGCAGTTGCATCCAATAAAAATAGTACAGCTCTTACGTACTTTGTAGTTTAATTAGAAAAAACTTGGGGTTCTGGAAAGCTTTCTCTGCCCCAGGATAAAACCGCATTACATAACACAAATTGTTGGAGAATCCTTGGGAGCTGTTAATGATTTTTAAAATGTATCACACAGTATTATGATAATTCTACATTATTAAAATATAGACTTTTTTAAACGTGTTGTCGTATGTAGTATAATAAAGTATAATAATAATAATAATAATAATAATTGCTTTTTCTTAAGAGGGGGAAAAGTACTTTATGCACAGTCAGAGGAAACCGTCTGTCTCCTGGTTTGTGAGACTTTCATCCATTAAAAAACTCTCTTCTAGTTTAAGCATTGATATCCATCCCGAAACCGCTTAGCGTATTACTTCAGTATGGATTTTACTGCGCCTTTATCGGACCCCTTGTAATTTTGCCTTATGTGGTACTGTAACGACCACTTAGGCCGATACGTAAAATTTAAAAACTAGACCACTTGGCCTAGCGGAAGCGAAAAGTGTGCTGGAGCCCAGAGTTACTAGATTGCTTTGCCGTAGCGCGGACACGGCCTTACTTATCAAGTTAGCTTTGCCACCCAACTGCGACACGTTTAAATCACGCCTGGAAAATTCAAACCCCTGCACAGTACTGACCATTGGGTGCAAGCTGGGCTTGTCTTTTCTTTTCTTGTAGGGTCCACTGAATAAACGTGGAAATGCTGTCCTGTCCCATTCCTCCTTGCCATAAACTTAACTGCTTCCTCAAGCTCCCTGAGGTCCATCTCTAGTGCTATCCTCTCTCTCTTGTGAATCTGCTGCACCTGAAAAAAGGTGTGAAAGGCATTTTCATGGGAAGAATAATCGTACGGGTATGCTGAATTTTGCATCTTTCCCATTCTGTGGAGGTAGGCGTTGTGTGTCATGACCACTGAGGAACTGTGCAGATGGTCACCCATTCCTTCAAGTTTGGTATGAGCCTTGAGGTCCATCTTCGTCTGTCATCCCTATTCCAACGGTCTTGCCAATGCCGGAGAGTGAGTTCCCTGGCTCCATTCTTTGCCGTATCTACTCAAATTTCATCTCATATTTCGTAGAGCTGCTTTCGCTCTTGAGCCAAGGCCTATGGAAACCACTCCCGCTATCATCAGGATTATTGGCTCTGGCACTGTCCGTAAGAGGATACTGCTCAGAGTCCTCCTCTTCTTTGCACCGATGCCATTTGTTTTCTGTATTTCTCTGTCTTTAGTGTATCGGCCCAGATTTTGCAACCATACAGAAGGGTGAATTCCGTGATCGCCATCAACAGTGAACTCTTACTTGCATTGGGACGTCCTACATTGGCTATAAGCCTGCTGAGCTGTGAGGTGATGTGTGCCAGCTTATAAGATGTATACTTGATTTGCTCCCACTAAGAGGGTTTGGAATTTAGCTTCACGCCTAGGTATTTAACTGTCAGTACTGTATTCTTTGTCAGTATAGCCTCTGTTTACTTCCACCTATATAATTGTGGGAGTCCATCGTCGGGGGAGCAATACTATAATATAATTCGATGGCTAGATACAGGCCGTGTTCTTCAAGCCAGGAGTTGACCCCTCACTACCTGATTTAGGCTTCTATGTGCATTCTTAGTGTTTTGTGCTAAACTGCCGTTATATAATTTGCATAACTTATTAGAAAAGTGTCTGAATGCATCTCCATCCATAAGATTCTATCTAGGATAAATTTCAGAGGTCAGGACCCAAAACGTTTGCCCTGGGCAGCCCCAGCGGTAATCTACTTCCTATGAGGACATCTGCCGTATCATATATTAGTACCCTGTTGCTCAGGTAGCATTCCATCAACGGGAGGAGACACAGTGGGTTCCGGAAGATGTGTTCCAGAGCCCTGAGCATGTCGTTACAGCATGTCAATGCAACTTAAACGTCAAAACTTTGCTACAAATCTATGTTTCAAATATCCGTGCCTTGTCGACTCATCTGAGCCACATGACGTTCACTGAAAACAGACCGGCACATGTATATATCCGGCGTTGCACATCCACTCCGGCCTTGCAACTATTCAACTGTCCAACCGTGCATGTATATCCGATTGTGCCATC
The DNA here is from genome assembly GCA_034769895.1 of Magicicada septendecula. Taxonomy (NCBI): domain Eukaryota; kingdom Metazoa; phylum Arthropoda; class Insecta; order Hemiptera; family Cicadidae; genus Magicicada; species Magicicada septendecula. The sequence goes on from CM068374.1 coordinate 268,560,930, forward strand.
TGAAGTACCACCTTAGTTGGGTTGCTTATGAAACCAGAATGCCGTTTGGATTTAACCAATGAAGGGAAGTCAGCCCGTGATGAGGGGGAGGTTCGATGATTGTCGACCAGAAACATCATGTCGTGCTTTATGCTGACGGATCCAAAACAGCAAACGGAGTGGGGAGCGCGTTTTTTGTTTAGGGCGCTTCTTGCCGTGTATCACAAATTATCACAGGTTGAATATATGTATTGACGATATAATCCAGAATTGGAAACCAGTTTTAACGGAAGGAATATATAGAGCTAATCACATCTTTTAATGTATTCACGTATGCTGATGACCTCACATTAATGCTGGGAACAGAACAAAAATTACAGAGAGAAATTATCAAGCTTAGCCAGATATGTAAAGCACACAAAATGGCAATATCGACGGGAGAAACTAAAATGATGGCATTTCTGGGCAATGAGCCAGTACGAACCAAGACTGTAATTAGCAAAAGAACACTAGAACAGGTCAGCTACTTCCATCTAGGCTGTGAAATAACCTGTGGTTTTAGTGAGGGCAGTGAGCGAAAAATAAATAACTTAAGTACCTGTATTTTTTGCGGAACTGTAAGAAAAATTGTGAAGAATAAAGTGCGGAAAGAAACTATGATTAAGTTAGACAGCTGGGCAGGAGTACTTTCACTAGTATATGGAAACGAAGTGTGGGTAACAAGGAAGGCGACTGAAAGTCTCATACAATTGAAGGTCAAATACAGCTCATGAAGAGTGACATATCTTAACAGACAGTGACAGAGTTGGGACAAGTTAAGGAATGAAAGTTTAAGCAATGACTTAAGAATATTCAGCCTTCATGAAGCGCATTGATTCGTTTGTAGCTATAAGTTTGATCTGCTCTGCTGCACTTGCCTCAGCAGCAATGATATAGTTAAGACCACCCGAATAACTCAAACCAGCAACGAAATAGACGTGGCAGTTCCAGAAAGTACTGTAAAATATTTTAAAAGACTAAGTTGCCTAAATATCGAGAAATATTATAAGATGGACGTTTATAAAGCAAAGTCTTACAACAGGCAATTTTCTTCTAAATAAAAATTCATTATTTTGATGCGTGTCACATAATCGTTTCAAAATGGTTTTTAATAACTGAAAAATTATCAATACGTTACGTAGTTATAGGAACAGAAATAATGTGTTTTTCTGCAGTTGAAGGTGGTTAGTATGTTCAGGATAATTAGAAAATGTCAAACCAATTTTAGGAAAACCAATAGTACTGTCAGGAAAATAACGAATAACCGCATAGTTGTTACTGTACAGATATATTAAAACATAGAGATGAAAAAACAGGCTGTATAATAAGTATGTTGCAATAGAAAAACCCACACAATGTGAAAAGTGTAATTATGATACGCAACAATAAATTTGCGTATGATGTTAAAAGTTAAACCAATTTTATTGACATCTATAAGGCTTTTGAATATAATTATTACAACCATAGGCACAATGGAGATTTAAATATAGCACTACGAAATACAGAATCAGCTACAAGCATTGGATTGCAAACTTCGGAACCATTGCAATGTTTAGTTTAGAAACATTGCAAAGTTTGAATTGCATTTTCTGGTTACAAGAAAGCTTTCTGGTTTAGACTACGGTATATCAAACTACAAGGCTTTAGAATGTCAAGGCTTTAGAAGGAATTTAAAAGAGATATTTTAAAATTTAATCCAAAATTTGTGAGAAGTTCATAGCTCATATCAATCTTTTCCGTGAATAAATGAAATATTACTATAAAAATACTACGAAAGCGGAATGGAATACACAGTTAAAAAATGAATTCTCGGCATTGTTGGAAGATGTCTTCGCGTGATAATAAACATAGTGATAACAATACGAGAGATTTATATTTTGTTTAGTGAACAACGCTGCCGAAATTGAAAACATATTAATGAGTTTACTGTTAAAAGTAAACGTTTGGTGTAAGAGTAAATATGGAAAGATAAAATTTAATATGTAATAAGCTGCACGAATTGGGTGTGTAAATATGATGGTTTGGATTTGACAGCTATAATATTTGGATAAGGTAATGATCAATTTAAATAAATGCTGGAAATTTTAAATCCAAGACGATCAGCATAGACTGCCTTTTAAAAGACTAGAATATTATAAATAGTTAAAAACTGTTCAGTGTCTACAAAGAAAAGTCAGTAATAAGTGGGTGCTACTACGTACCGTGATTTGTGTATCAGAAACAGAGTTCACGAATAAGAAAATGATAGAAATGTGCGTACTACAAAAAAACATGGGAAGGAATATTCTAAAAATAACAAGACCGGAGAGAAAAACAAATGAATAGGGATCGATCGATTATGCTGTAATTGATGCAAGTTACAGCATTGGCAGATAAAATGAAGGAGGGGAGGATATTTCATTAGGTGAGAAGATGGTATATGGTCGCAAGAGTTGCTTGATTAGAGGTCAAGAATAGATAATTGTTTCAAAGTCGGAGGGCTGTTCTTGTTACGTACAGTAACACTATGGTCCGGTGAGATGGAGAGAAATTAGTGGAAAATGTCAAGAGAAGATTTTGGTGGCGCTCAGCGGTGGGAGAAATGCTAATAGAGATGGCAATGATGACGATGATGATTTTCACCGACATCGAGTTTTACGCATTGGGCGTCTAAAATTTTATGGAAATCTTTGACTTGTTTAAGAAGAAATATGAACTAGTTTTTTGTTAATTATACATATAATTAATTTCTGTTAAATTTTCATATACTTTTAACAATCCATATTTAACAATCTGGAGGTAGTGTAGCATTATTGACACGCGTAGTTTGTGTGCTCCCTGAATTTTTACGTTTGTATTAATATTTTATTGATATGACAAATGTTAACAATAAAAACTGGCGGGTGGTGAAATTCATCACTATAGTAATACCCTCCATAATAGGCGGCTCTAATTTGTAGGTAACGGTGTATTTTTAATTAATGTTCTGTTCCGGTCAAATGGTCACGGTCTTTTGTTAAACACCAGACATTTCGGCTACTGTCACGGTAATCATCCTCACTGGCTAGGTGGTCCACATCCTTCCTCTTCCTCCGTCCGGCCACGTTTAAAAAAATAGAGGTGTAACTGCTGTAAAGAATTGATGGAACTGCCGGCTTGTAAACAGCATGTAAACACAACTGTGTTTACTTGATAAATGACTATAGATTTACGTTTCAGTTGCTAAGAAACTTTGTCATACTGTGGTAGTAAACACACACATACACACACACACACACACACACACACACACAAAAAATATTTTAATTATATAATAAATATTCATTGCCGTGCAAGCACCAATTAATGCTGAATTTATATTAACGTTAATTACTTTTCTTGTTGCATGTTGGCAGAGGTTGACGGAATATTGGTTGAGTCGCAGTGTGCTCCAGGCTGGTGATAAATAACTTAGTTATAGCACAATTTGGCTTAACGCTGTCGCAGAGACGTAATCACAGAGGCAGTGTGCCTGACAGACAGCTCAGTTGTGTCTGAACTGTCAGTCCCAAACTAGTTTCTGCGCGCGTTTGTGTGTGTGCGCGCGCGCGCGCGCGAGTGTTCTCGCTTATCTCATCAATTGACACTTGTCTTTCTTGCTTACACGTCAGACCATAATTTTCCTTACCAGTTTTAAATAGTAATTTGTGACTATGCTCTTCCATTCACAAACGCGAAATGTAATTAAATAGTTGTTGGCATAGGAAAGCGTGCACTTGCTATGTGGGAAGGGGAAAGGTGAGTCGGGTAAGGTTTTCGTGTTACAATAACAGAAGGCTTACTTTGGGTTGTCGCTTCTACCTTTTTATAGTGCGCAATGATAAAAAGTTTCCTCCCACTAAATTTTTTTTAACAGTAAATGCATAATCGAATATTGAATGGGAATACAAATTTTTCAAAGCACGTTTAAACGTCGTGGGTAGCTAATGTTTCCAGTTCAGGGTATTCGGACTACAACAACTACAGCTTTAGGCAATACACAGTGTTATACGGTTATACAACAAACATAGGTATACGGTTAGGGCGCGCTTTCAGTAAGTTCAGTTTTAAATCGTAAGAAGAAGGTATGTTAAGTACTTTGTATTTTTTGGCTTGTTTAGGTTTGGTTGTTTAAATGACAAACACACCCATTTGTATTAAAAGTAGCAGGCATTTCCCGCATTTTCTTATAACATTTTTTGTTCATTAGTGTGGTGAAAATGTCCTGTTTTAATTGTAACAACTATCAACAGAATGAGTTGTCCCAATGTAGTCGAGACGGCATCAAATGTAACGATGTGTTAAATTTTCTGGTTTTTATCTCCAAGTATTTTTATAGGTAGGCTGAAAATGACCTGCGTAGAACAAATATTTTTGACACACTTATAGGAGAAAGTCACGTGCCGCAAGGCTACTGTGTGGAAGGGTCATTCAGTCGCCGAACACCGTATGCAAACTATACAGTGTGCCGTTGATTAGGAAGAGAAAGGGGGACAGTAAGACAGAGAACGTGGAGAGGGAGAAGTGTTACTTTTCCACTCTGCGCGTACTGAAATCGGTGGTGGCTTTTTTCAGCGTTGTGAGGCTGTAACATTTATATTGTGGTGTAGTATACCTTTCTCTTAGAAACCTGATGTAGCTGTAAGATGGAATATTTATTCTGCAAGGAAGAATAAAAGTAAGAAACCAGAAAGAAATACTTGAAAATGGTAATGAAGAGGTTAGAAATATATCAACAAGAAGGTAAATGTTTTTTCAACTATGATATCGCACAGAAATAAGAACTTTTAAAGATTGAACTCTACAAAAACAAGATGGTATAGACAATGTTGCAAGTTAGTGTGAAGAAAATTGTTGTAGTGTATAACATACAAATGATTGTATGTGTAAAATGACAAATAGATTGTCAGGCTATTTTAAAACTAGTAAGGGTTTATTACAAGGATGGCCATTATCCCCTACATTATTCAAGATATACATACAAATGTGTTTACAAGGACAGTCTAAGAAATGTGAGAAAATGAGGTTAGAAAAGGCACCAGGTAGATATTTATACTATCTGCTGTTTGCTGATGAGCATTTTGTTCTTGAGCGTGATGGGGAGTATGCTAATTATATTGTAACAAATTATTAGTGGAGGAACATTAAAAATTGAGTTTGAATGTGAATTACGAGTAAAACCGAGTACATGGTGACTGTTCCAGATACTTTATCATGGATGGGAATTTGATTAGAAAGGTGGAAAGGTTTCGTTATGTATGGTCAATTAATGGATGAAGCATCTAATGTAGATATAAGGAAAAGAACTTGTTAAGGCCAAAGAGCAATACAATATTAACTTAGATTTTATGGAGAAGGAATATAATAAATAAAAGCAAAGCAATGACTTACAAGACAATTGTTGAGAGTATAATGCTATACGGACCAGAAACGTGGATGATAAACATACAACATCAGAAGAGGTTGGTCCCAGCAGAGATGAATTACTAGCAAAGAACGGCTAGGAGATTCAGGATGGAAAGAGTGAGGAATGAAACAAACAGGCAAATGACGGGAGTGGAAAACATGGTTAAAGAAGTGATAGAACCAATAATGTTTATGTGGTACGAGCATCTCAAGAAAAAGGAAGAAGGTAGAATCTCCAAAACTATAGCAGAATGGGAGCCAGAGGTAAGAAGGAGGAGAAGGAAGCCTAGGAAAAAATGAGTTGACTGTGCACAGAAGGATATGATTAAATATGAAATCAGATTATAAGATGCTGAAGATAGAGAACCACGATCAAAAGAGAATTACTAGGCGTATTGGAAAATTCCTTGTACAGTATATGTTTAATGTGCTGAATACGTAATGTATGTAATTTGTCTTTGTAGTATATTGGTAGGAAAAGACCTCGCGCTGAGGAAACTCTCTAAAAAAATAAAGTATAACATATAGGAAATATATAATAAGTCAAACCGAGTCTTAAAATTGTTGAGCAATAAATTATCAATTTTCTGTATTATTTCTGTAGAATTTGTGATTATATTTGAAGTCTGAATCTGTTTTTAAATATTCTCAGTATAAAAACAGGAAAGTTTAGACTCTGTCTTTAATTAAACAAAACTGGAGATGACATTTTAATTATACAAAAGTATAGGGCTAGAAAAAGTGGAGTAAGTGTTTGACGCCAGATTCTTCCCAATTAGTTACTCCAGTTGTGGGGATCCTTAATTAGAATAAGAATAAATAAAAAGCAATTAACAAAATGGAATGTAATTTGATGAATTTGTTTTTAGAAGACATACTGTTTTTTTTTAACGCGCACGTATACCTGTCTCAATTCGAATTCATAATGACCTACTCAATTACGTGAATTGCTTTGTCGTAGAAAATTGAAACATAGGTTTTGAGACAAAATATAAATGAATTTATCCTAGGTGTACCACTTGTTATTATGATAAGAAGCCAAGTTTTTGACTAACAATAACCATCATCAGCGTTGACACAAAACGTTACCCTTAGAACACACTCCTATAACTTCCCTCCTAATTTTCTAAGTTTTCCTAATACCTGTGATTTTAACGCTCCTGGTGTCGTTATTTTAGACAGGAGGTTGTATAGCTAATTATCAACATTAAATTTGTAATCCAAATTTTTTAATTATGTGTGTTATTTGTACAAGACTTATTAAGGAATTGATTTGAACGTCTATTTTTGATTTTATTATTGTTATCGAATTGAGAGAACAAGTACTTATGATTAATTTTGCAGTACTCACTCTTTATTAATATTAGTAGATAAGCAGTAATATTATTAATTTAACAGTACTTAATATTAGTACTTAATCTGAAAAAAATTGTAACCTATGAGTGAATACAGGATAATACGATTACACTTTTTGCATTGGCTCAGTAAGGAAAGTAGGAGGCTAATATTTCAATATTTTCTAGTATGTGTAATAAGTCACCTTTTGCGTTTGTATATAAATATTGTTATGTTACGATTAGTGCCGATGTTGTGGTTCTGCTCGTTCGTATTTAATTATTCGAATTAGTTAATTTTGTAAAATTGGTTTAATAAAGTGTAATAAAAATTTTGATTTTGATACCGAATTCTTTAATTCTTTAACACGAGTTAGTCGGGTTGATTCCCTCGCAGGCGCACGTGGATAGGTGTAATTCGCCGTAGATTCTAATGTTGCTGAAATAACACAAGTTATGTACTCACCATGTACTTCCAGAGTTCGAAGGTCTAGTTCGTTAACAAACACATTAACAAGCGAATGGATAACTCGATTTTAATATATCAGAGTTAAATGGTGCCACCTGTGGAAGTACTAATGGTTACGTAACACGTATCAGTATTGTCTATTAAATGAAAGTCGTCAACTCTTTTTCTGTTACACAATTTGATTTTATTAACATAATTTAATAAACTGGAACTTATTATAAAAAAATTCATATAATGTTCACTAATGTTCGTGAATTAATGGCAATTAATTTATTTATTCACGTTTAAACTCTATGAAATTTCATGGTTGCTTCCATGATTCAATGTCAAAATCATAAAAATTTCTGTTTCCAAGATAACATTCAATAAGTCTAATAAAACACCATACTTCCTGTAATTCACTTTATTGCAGCTTATTATACACTCTGCAATTATGATTCGCTATTGTATATGCGTTTTTTCGTTGAACTCGTGTCCACTAAAAAACACAAATTTTTTTTGGTTATGTTGACCAAAATGTTTACATTTATACTCGCACAGCTGATTTGATTCCGAATTCGACTTTTACGCGCACAGAAAATGGCCGTCGTATCGCTTCGCTAGTCAGAGATGAAGTGTGTAGAAATTTGTTCCTCTCCGCTGTTCCAATTTTCGGATTACATACCCCCTGTCAATTTTGATCGATTTCATTGGTTGAGAGATTGCTGTTCCTTAGAGCGAGGTCACTCCCTCGGAGAAATAATTAATTTGTATAAAATTGTTAATGATTTTGGTGTGCAGAGTAGCGTTATGACGCTCTCATTTGGCCCAAAATAAACAGAATATCTTTAAATTTGTTTAACGCCTTTGCGTTACTAGTAATACTTGATATAGCCACACCATGTTATTACAATTGGTTTGCTCTTTAAAACAAGTCCTCACAAGACGTATGTTGTTGCTTTAATTAAAAAGTTAATGTTTTTAACTTACGACTATGACATATTTCTTATGGTTTTACATGTTTAATTATGGAAATTGAACAAATGGTGATTACATTTCAACCATATGGTTCCTCTCAAGTCCTTTTATGATAATCTCTGCTACAATAATTGTCTAAAATTAATAAAATTACAATATTTGGCCTATGCTTTCTTTGGCTTAGAGCATAGTTAATTTGATTCACTCTTTTTTATTTAAATAATTTTCTCTGTCAATTTTTTACTGTGATATAGTCATTCTGAGATGTTCATTACAACTTCTGGATATCTCAGCTTTTCTTCAAATATAATTAATTTCTTGTTTTTAGTTTTATTTATTATTCATAGTTTTAGTATGCCATGTGCCATTATGAATTGGTTCATGGTTAATGATATTCTTAATTTTAAGTGGTTCTTTTGTTTACAAATGGTCTTTATAGTCTAAAGAGTGTTTTATAATGGTTAGCCTCCCATTATTATATGTGATATTGTGAATAATTCACTAATACTTCTTGCATCTAGTGTAGTCAGACAGTTACCTTAATTTTTCATACTTATGGTTTAAATAATATTTCCTTATAATTATTTTATACTATAATAGTAGTATTACATATTGCAGTGCACATTTGTGTCACTGTTCTTTTCTGGTTTACAATATTGTGGGAATTCTGAGTGTGTTTAATGGGTACATCTTTCTGTCCAATTTCAGTCTGTGTAATTACATTAAACACCACACATGTCACTCTTAATTACTAAATCATAGCACTAGGTTTTTCTTTATAATGTCTATTTTCATTATTGCATAACCTAAACTAGTTTTACAATGTTTTATTCTTAGATTATTCTAATTACAAGTGAATTAGTACCAGAATTGAGGTTATTTAGGAACCCCTTGTCTGACAAAAGTGGTCTATGGTTTTATCCCTGATCTCAATGTTTTAAGGTTAGTATTTTACACTTTTGCTCTTGTTAACCATTATTTATTATTTTTTCACGTTATCTTTACATGTTTACTGGTGATTACGAGGTTTTCTTTTATATATTTTAATTGGGTATACTTGTATTAAAAGCATGCATGGTATTCTGTTATTGCTATGATAACTAACTCATTCTTATATTCCAATATCTTATTTGATTGTTTTTATTGTTGATTACTTATCTTTTCATCTTAGAATAAAGAGTTTTAGTCATGGTCAAGTCCTTAGTAATAGTTTGTCCATGTCTGTGTGTCTTTACTGTTTCTTAACTCTGTAGACTCCTTGCTTTATTTGTTTCATTATCTCTTGGTACACTTATTGGCACATTGTATCACAGATTTGTTAACTCTTCTTCGCTTATCACTGTATTTGTTTTTGTTCATATTATCTTCTGTATCTTGTTAGTGTTTGTTATCATTATAATTTGGTTTTGTCCTCTCACTTACCATATCTATTGGGTTATTTGGTTAATCACATTACTATGTTGTCTTCTATTTTTCTTCTTCATTATTATTTATTATTCTTCGTTTGCTGATCTAATTATTTTAATCAGTTCGTGGACCGGATATAACATTTAGTACACAGTTATTCATTTATCATTCTTCTCTTGGGTGTTCTTGTGTTAGTTAATGAGTGTTTCATTCCTTATAGTTGTTTTTTAAATGTACGGTGAAGATATGTACCGTTACAATATGTATCACACAACGATCTTTACAGTAAGCAGGGCTTTGGATCTACTATCATTTTTAAAGAGCATACAAATGAACTGCTAAAGTAGTTTTCTCTGATTTGCGCAGAATGTGTTAACAAAAAAATTGACTTTTTTCAAATTTTTGAATAGACATATTCAATTATCAATATAGGTTTTGATAAAAAGCGACTACTAAAACATTTCACTGTAATTGGTTTAACTGGTTATGGGTTTCTGCTTTTGTTGTCAAACTTATAAACCTCCCATAACAAACGTAATGACATATTTCTAAGGCGGAATACTAAATCAGTTCTTTATATGATTACTAAAGAATCACTTTTTTCTAGTTAAAAGTGATTCTAATGAAACATAACTTGGTACTTAATATGACATCTAAAACTTTAATTTAAAAATTGTATATGCACTTTTTCTTTATAAAAACTGTTGTTCAGTACACTTGCCTCATCTACACTACTTCAAAATTATTTTGTGTTTTGAGCCTTTGCATCGTGTTGCGTTGTCCACCAGTTAAAGAGTAATAAATATTAATATAAACCAAAAGTCATGAAATATCTACGAATTTAAATTGAATTTTATTTCACGAGTTCAGCAACGTAATTCAGACACTGTTCAGGCCTCTTAAGTTTCAAAGGCCTCTTTCAAACTGAAAGGGTTTAGAAGAATTTCATAAGTTGTCAATTTAATATCTTTAAAGAATTATGATTTCATTTTTAATCTCATTAGTTAGTATGTTTTAGTTTTTTCGATATGTTTGTATTTGTTAGTAAATATGTGTTTTTCTTAATTGGGCGCATATGTGTAAGCCGTCTGTATGTAGTACATTTTCCGTTTGCAAATCTGTTTCATATTGTGTTTTTTCCTTATTTAGTTTCCGAGATACTTCCATAAAACGTCAGTATGTACATACCGCGCAGAACATTCACCCACAGGCCTGTCGAGTGTTTGTGTTGTAACACCTGCAGTAGTAACAGGCAGCGTGCAGTTAATTTATTTTCACAACAAACAAGCAAACGTTGTTCCAAGTGTTTGATTACAAGTTATTTTGGAATTGTAAGAAAGTGTAAAAAGAGGGAGATACGCTTTATGAGGCTATCCATTGCTGATGTTACAAACGGAACTTACCATACAGAACTGTGTACATGTTCACAAAATCAAGGCAGCTGATTACTACTATTGAACTGCTGGAAAATACTAATAGATAATAAAATAATTAAAAAAAACAAGGAAGTATCAGAAAGCTGGTTTCTTATTTCTGGCAGAACACCTGAGTCATTCCATGTCAGGCGATCCCTTTCCTAAGAAAATAATTTTTCACATACTTAATACTTACTAATTTCCTTTCTTATTTCTCATTCTTATTTCTTTTTATTACAATACACGAATCACTCTGAGCCAAGTGGAAATGAATTTTTCTTCGTTTTTAATTTATGATAGGTCTAACTTCTATAAATGATTTATGTACTTCTTCCGAAAGAAGTTAATCCTTTATAATTCTTTAAAAAATCATGTTAATACCATCATAATCTTCACTTTATAAATACTATATAATATAAATACATAAACAGTATATCTGTTTGTATACAGACAGATTTTACTATAATACTGACGACGCTCTCTCAATAGGCTTATATATAACATTTTTTACATTGAACTAAAATATTTCAAGGAATAATTTCTGTGTCAACAATGTTTTGTTCTGCCCACTTCAATTAGCTTCATATTGTGTAAAAAGTGCTGCCTTCAAGACAAGCTCAGAGAAAATCATAATTTTAACTACTGACATAAAGCATCAACCATCTTTGTGTGTAACAATAAAAGTAACGAAAAAGACAGGTCATCTTGAAATTATTTCTGTGTCGTAGTGCTGACAAAAACAGAAGGCGAAGAATACTGAACAGATTAACAATACGAGGTCGATATGGACGTAATATTACGCCGGGACTGCATGTGTTGGTGCTGTAACCAGATGGTCGACTAATTACGCAGAAACCAGAACTGCCACGAATCAAACGTGTGGACTGAATCACCGCAGTGAAGGAGGAAAACGAGAGACTTAAAAAACGAAAAATTAATTGAACACGTGAACATTCGATTCCACGTGCATACTTAACGTGCCAGTCAACAACAGAAATATCGATTACCTCATTAGGTGTATTAATTAACAAAAATTCATATGATTTCATTTCACGTTGTTTGGAATCTTACATCTTGTGGAACAAAAAATTCCGCAATTTATTAATGATGAATGTGTTTATTTGGAAACCAGCTGTAGAGGACGTGTATATAAAGAGGCTGGTATTCCTCATTGGCACGGTAGTATATGCTAATTTACTGTCAAGAAACTACAGCACTAAAAACAGAGACATGATTATTGCCACTATATTTTTGGTCGTCACGGTATCTGTAATAATGGTTACAGGTAAGTGTAACAGTTAAAACATTTATAGTGGTTGTAGTTAATTTTTAGCAAACTAATCGTCAATTCAGAAAGCGACACCAATCATTTCGCGTACTGTGTGTATAGTAGCCTAGCCGAGAAACATCGTGTTCTTCAACCCCTAAATTATAAGTCTATTGCTACTGTTTTCAGTATCCTAAGCTATAAACAAAAATTCAGCCCACAATAGTGTTTCAACTTTATGCCATGCTACAATATCAGAGATGCTGAAGCTGCGGTCTTGTCTCTTAAATGTTTATAGAGCTCACTTTTGGCATGAGGCGCGAGAAAGATTAATTGGCGGTTTTCCTGATGGCAATGTCGCGTACGATTTGTATTGAATATATTTTGTAAATTTTATTTAATGTAATCTTTAGGAAGACGCACAGACCGATGAACTGATTATAACCAAAGTGAGAATAATAATTCTTAAAAAATTACATAATACTGAGAATTTAGAATTAGATTAAATTAGGACACGTTAATTCAAATTACATTACAGATCTAGTTTAATAACAAATTATTATCCATTTGTAACTAATAATGCTATCAAAAATTATGATTATACTTTTTTTAACTTTGGATAGCATAGTACAAGGAGGACTATCTGTTTAATGAATGTTTAAAGTACAGTAACTTTTTAAACCTACAAAACTGAAATATACTTTCCAAGAAAATAAAATAAAATGTATGCAAACAACGTAAATTTTTCTTTTTCTAACCACGAAAAGAATTTATTATTTGAGTAACGTCTACTTATAATTTTTTTCTTTTTCCTTCTATTGGAATGACTGCGAGTTTCAACCTCCTCAACAACTTTCATCCATTCCTTGAAAATCCGACTTTCATCCTACACGACCCAGTAAATCGGACATTGATATACACGGTTTTATATAACACTGAAAGCCTGTCTGTGATTTATTCCTTAGAAAATTACGTAAGGGCAGTACTTTTCAACTCCCGTTGAGGATTTTTTCATTGTTACACTGGTGCATTGAAGTGAGATGTTTGTTATTATTCATTAGTCAATTTAAGGCTCTATGTTATATAGAGTCATATGTGTAGTCAATGCCATTTTGCTGTATATCCTAACGTCTACGTATCATAAAGGCACAGCATACTGTTTAACCTTTGGTGGTTCTAAACTCTGCTCTTCCGTAAAACTGTTAACTGTTAATCGCTATTATGTTTGTTTTATGTTCTGAAGGTCGAGAAGCGGCTCCTGATGATTGTCGTCACAAGAATGAGGACTTCCCGATACATGCCAAATGGGCATCAACTGACGGAGACTGCGTTGAATACACTTGCAAAGCGGACCAGTCTGTCTCACAAGCTGGGTGAGTTTACATTTTGGATCACTCAGATAACTACTTTTTTTTACTTACATAAATCAAAGCGTATAAACTTCCAGTGTAGAGCTTAGTATGTTCAATATTTTAGCGCAGAGTTTAGTATGCTGATTTGTTAGGGGGAGGGGTGTTTTATATCTATAGCACATTGAGTAGTTATATGATTATAGGAAAAGGAATGCTTTTACTTTGTACTGTAATGTTGTAAAAAAAATGTTTATTCATTCATTCGAAACAGACTAATAGGTTTAAGTAGGTATAGTTTTTTTCTGAAGAAAACTCTATGTTCTTACACTACAGAAAAAAGAGGTACAAACCGAATTGTCAAATTATGAAAAAAGTTTTCATATAAACGGTTCATATTTCACGGAGAGAGGCCGTACGAAGTTCTCTGTATACAGCATGTTGATTATAAATGTGTTAATACGAAAAAGGAACGGTGTCTCTTCTGTGAGCTGTAAGGCTGTAACAGACTAGTAAACTTAAGTATAGTTTTTCTATGGAAAGTTCTGTACTCTTATAACACAAAAGAAGAGAGGTAAAAACAAAATTGCCAAATTGGAAAATGAAAATTTTCATATAAACCGATTACATGGTTCAGAACATCTAAAAGCTGGTTTGCGGTGGTAATGATTACTGTCAACGGTAAGGGAAACATCAACGGAAAGGGAATAAGGGAAACATCATAACCTAAAATGACTTGACGAGTACAAAATAACGAAGGTTCTGATAGTTGTATCAGAGGTTACAGGTTACTTGTAACTATTAATAATGTAGGTTATAATTGTTTTCTGCAGCTTATTTTAATATGAAACAAAATTTATTATTGACAAGATGAAACAAATTGTATAAGCTGTGCAAATTTTATTATACTTTTTAAACAAACCAGTCTTTTCGTACCACTAACTTAAGCATAGTGTAATCAACAAAGTACTTGTGACAAAAGAACAGGCATATTCAGAGCAATGCATTAGCCAAAAAAGTGCAATTGAACTTAACAGGAGGCTAAAGTTGAATTTTTAGGAGACTAAAAGTAGCCTACGCTTTTAGAAATTTACTGACTACAAATCTCATAAAAATCAAAATTACAATTGAAAATTCTTTTAAAATTAATACTGAACAATCTATTTTCTTAAATAATGGAAATTAAATGGGGACACAACGGTGATGTAATGAAAATGTGTGGCGGATATTGGAATAACAATGTAAAATTTGATAAACGTTTCAAGGGTTCAAAGTTGTGTTTTGATAGTCGTAATCTGGTTACAACTTATCAGATTATACTTCTTAGTATGACGAAGTCAAGACAGAATACCTACAGAAAATCTCGTTCGTATATGTAAAAATATTGTGTAAAAAATTACTGTACCATAAATATTACAGTTTTAAAGGTGATAAATGTATCATCAATATCATCAATAAATAAAGATGATAATTGAGAAGAAATCTTCAATGTTTATGCTTTTTACGTTTTCAAAATTATTAGTACACAGATCTGAGTAGCCAGTTTAACTAAAAACCGTTGAGCGTTAAAAGTTAATTAAAAAAATTATAAACTTGTCTGTGCTGTAATATTTTGAAGTCAGCAGTAAATGCGAGACGTAAGTGACGTAAACACATATACACATTATGTCTGTCTGTTTGTAGTACCGAGTCCACTTGTGTTGGATCCCAGTTATTACCAGTTTCTTCTTGTAAATTAATATTAATTTTTTTAATTAAAATTTCCCAATCAAAATTAATTCTAATTAAAATTAAAACGAATTTGTTTCTTAATTCAACTCTTTTGACTGCAGGTTTTAACACTTACTTATTTTATTACTTATAAAACACTTTTTTATAATTGTATTGTTCCCGAAAATCCTCTTTGTATATATTAGCTAACACACCTACGTTATCTTTATATCTTTATGGAGGGGAGCCCTTTTTACTCAGCAAATTCAAATAAATTTCTCTACTTTTGTTAAGGTCGCAATTTTGGCGCCCCTGCAAACTTGCCGACCTCGGTCTATGGTCGGATCACTCCGACCATATTATCTTGTCGTTATGACAGCCATATGTGCTAGAATAATTAGTACTGGATGTCATAATTACAGTTCAATTTAAAATACTGTACAAAAAATAGACTACTAAATGTTGAATGAAATTTATTCCGTCACTCTAGAATCAATAACGTCTAATTTAAACATTCATTTACAAAAAGATACTAAATGTTGAATGAAATTTATTCCGTCACTCTAGAATCAATTAAGTCTAATTTACACATTCATAGAATACTAATGTATTTTGTTGTATGTATCCAATCAGTATCGTTGTGTAGATACGTTAGTATGAGCACTTTATGTTACAGATGTAACTCAATTCCTAATGGATGGGTGGACGGCCAATCCTGTGTTCCAATCGCCGTTCCTGACAACACATTTCCATATTGCTGCGACAGGTACTATTGCGAAAAGTTTGGTAGTTCTTCAGACGATGGCTCAGATGGGGAAAATTAATGTGTCGAACACTTTTAGGAAGTTTTAGTCGAGAAATACAGATTATTATATGTTCTATACTAGTTAAAATTGATATTTTAAGCAAGAAATTAATATTCAACTATAAGACTATAGATTTAATGTATTATTTTGCAGTTATGGTTTATGGTTTCACTGTTTCTGTCTTTATTAGTTCAGTTAGAATAAGCAAATATTTTCCTTGGTAGACTACTTTATTAAGATGTTATATTGTAATTGCAGTTTTGAGAAGCCTGCTCTTTGCAGTTCCAGTTAAAACAACATGTTTTTCCAACATTTAAAACATAGTTCTCTTTCTTAAATTAATTCTTTTGATATGTAATTTATAATCATTTGTTATACGTTTTAAACTAACTGCTAACTACACGTTTTGAACTAGAGTATTCTTGACTGTATTTTCTACTTGGACAGTCTATCATCTGTGACCAGACTAAGCAGAATTACTTTTAAGCTTTTCAAACTCTCCTTCAAAAAAATAAGTAGATTTAATTTTATCTACTGTGCCTTAAATTATAATTATATCAACGGTTCAAGTAGAATAACAATTCAACCGTAGATGTGGTAATATACGAGTTGCTTCTATTTGACGTTTGAGCACATTCCGCAACTTTATTAATATATTTCATACAATAACAAAATTAATTATAAATTCAAAATAAATTTTTGATTTGTATTGTTGCCACAACACAGTTACTGTATCTACTGAAATCGCTGAATATGTGAATAAGCGCTATCAAAATAGGAGATGCAATTAAGTTATCTTGTAGGCCTACCAGTGTTTCACGAATGTTTTGCACATTCTATCTACATTCTGTTCAAGATAATTAAATTATGAAAAAAATTGTTACCCCAAGGCGATTAAAAAGAATTGTAAAGCTTACTGGCAAACTGGTAATTAGTATTATTTTTAATGTATTTGTGTATAACTCAACACCGCAGAACAATACGAAATATACAAACACAACAAAACACAACCAAACAACATACTCAATGAACAATTACAGTTTAAATCCAACACACTATTCGACACAATAATACACAACGGACACGGACACAATTCAGAATCTTGCGCCAACCCCCTTCCATCTACACACACCCCCATACACAACCAATCCCCAAAAAACCGTTACAGATTACCAACGCCTTGACGCTTTCTGCATTTATATCTCACTGATGAAGGAACAAACTACTCCGAAACGTGCGTATGAGGATATAACAAAAAGTAATTTTTTTCACAAGTGAAAGTTTATTTAATTATTATTTGGTAATTAGTGTTTCTCAAAATGTGTATTCAGAAAAGTGCATGCTTTTAAAAGTGTTTATTATTGTTTTCAGAAGTGTATTGTTTGGTCAAGAAAAATCTGTATCCTAGAAATTCTATATACTACGCAACAATAATTGTATGATTTGTAAAATAAAAATTGTATACTTAATGAATTGCGCCTGTTTAGATAATTAGCCGTTTCGCTATAATAATGTTTTACTCTTTGTAGTCGGTAATAGCCGATGGCCTGGGTAGTTTAATTCTCTAACATGCAATCTTATTTTTTTTAGTTCGATATCTATAACCAAGTAGATGTAGATACAGATTAAGTATTTGTGGGTATAGAAACCGAAAAAAATATTAAAAAGTAAATTTACTTTCAAACGTGTGTTTAATTTAATTTTATTATTATTGCTGTAGCAGTAAGAATATTAACGTGAAAACTGTTTCGTGTAGCTAAAATAAATTAAAACTGATAAATCCAAACAATTTTTAGGTTTTTATGAAAGTATAGAGCTTTATTAACATGTAATATTGAAACAAGTTTGACTAAGAATTGATTTTGCCTATATTTCTGCTGTTAAATTGTATAAAAATTGCTGACAAAATTATAAAGTAAGGAACGTTTGTCAAAAACCCGCATTTTGGAGACTGAATTTTCCCCAGCTACTATGTTTTCCTGATGTGCTTCTAAAGATTCTTTCAATCGTTTTAACACGGTGTCTTGTATTTTAAACACCTGAACAAATGTACTGTATTACAACAACGTTTTCATTTAATCTGGATTACTTGGTGCATAAAATATTATTTATATCATAATACCATGAATCGCCAAGTAACGACGCAATTCTCTTGTCTCAGTTTTTAAAAACGTCCTGAGTGTTCCTCAGTATAATTTAAAAGGAAAGACAAAACACATAAAGGTAATCGAATCTGTTTGAAATGACTGCGGTTAATAGAAATGAGTGCCTTCATTAGAAGTGAATACGATGACTAACAGAAGTTAAGTACCTAGCAGTAAGGAATACGTTGAGTAAAAGTGATTTCCATTATTAGGGCATGAGTTCAATTGAGTTGAATGCAGTCAGTAAATGTAAGTGCGACTTATTTGTTGTGACTAGTTTATGTCTAATTTCCCTGTTTACTTTTTTACGTTTTAAAAAACGTTGTAAAATTTGTACGTTTTATCAAATACATTCTTATGAGATTGTTAATATTTAAAATGTTATGTTTTTTATCTAACTGTTAACTCGTTAGTAGTGGAGTCGCCATATGGGCTATGGTAACAGCAATCTCAGCAAAACAGACATCACAATAAATACTGATATTGAAGCGGTAGCTGTGTCCGTATTGCTTACTGTCGGCCGGTTGACGATTTATAATGTTTATTTACCAAACTGGTATGATTTCTCTGATAACGAAATAATAGGAATTACAAATGACCTGCCCAAACCGTTTCTCATAGTACAGGATTGTAATAGCCAAAGTTATACCTGGGGTTCTTACAAAACAGATAGCCTGTAAGGATCATTGAAAAATAATAGAAAACTCAAAAACTTTAATATTGAACAAAAACCGTTATACTCACTTAAATATGTCATAGGACAAATTTCGGTCGATTGCAATCTACAATCTTTTCATAGTCCATCTACTTTACTGGACAGTTTTTCGTGGTCTCTATGGCATTGATCGTTTTCCTATTTTCATAGAGATAGGCCTACATCGAAACAACATTAACTAATAAACCAACGTAAATGTAAATTCAATATACCTAATTGGTAAAAATACCAAAATATAATTACTGAACACTTAAACGCTGTATATGTACAAGAGTCAGATTATATACCAGTTATCAACCAAATCAAAATATTACTAATTTAATACTGAATGTTGTCACTCAGAATGTTCCAATAACAATCAATAAAGGTACCAAGACGCCAGTTACTTGGTGCAATGCAATGCAATGTAAAGTGGCCCATCGCACAATGTGTATACCTTACAATAATTACAGAAGGCATCCGACTTATGATAACCAGATAAAATACAAACGATATAGAGCTATGACTCATAGAATATTCAAGGAAAGTAAGAGGACAGCTTAGATTGCATATATTTTATCTATTACAAATGAGACACCAACCACTGATGTCTGGAACAAACGAAAGCAAATAAAAGGACTCACTATAACAAACAGCACTGAAGTACTGATTGCAAATGATGGGACGGTAATTTCACAACCAGAAGCCAGTGTTAATACTTAAGCGGCAACATTTGTCAAGAACTCTTGTAACAGAAACTATGATCCAGTCTTCCAAGAAATTAAAAAAGATCTGTCATGTCGATAAATATAGTCAAGGAAACAAACGTGGACACCGAACCTAATATTTATCACCCCACTAAAAGAACAAAAAGTGTTTTGTCGAGATGTAGGAATTCTAGTCCAGGACCAGACGGTATCCATAAAATCTTTCTAAAAACTCTTCCTGAATCAGCACTAATATTCTTACATGCTTGTTTAAAGATATGTGGTGTTTCGGAAAAATGGAAGGAAGCGATTGTAATTCCACACCCTAAGATAAATAAAGATAATAATTGTAAACCCGAAAACAACCGTCCAGTTGCTCTTATCTGCACTCTATGTAAAGGATACGTATTAACAAAATATTACTGTAGTATTTACATAGTATTTAGCTTTTATCAGCACATCAGAAATATTGGGTATTGAGAAATATCGATATTGTTTGGATCATTTAATGAACATTGAAACAATTGTCTGCGAGGCCTTTATAAACAATGCGTATCTTGTTGCCGCCTGATTAGACCTGGAAAAGTTTAAGAATTAGTATAAAAGGACCAAATTGTTAATATATTTTAAAAATATTGACATTTTCTTAAATTTGTAAAAAACGTCTTACAGCACAGAGGGATCCAGGTAAGAATGAATGTCATATCAGATAAATTGGAAATCAAAAACCGAGTGACACAGGGTTCTCCACTTAGTGTACTATCTCCTTCTCTTCTTAGTAGCTATTAAAGAAATTATTTTCAGTTGGATACCATCACACGTATGGGCAACGGAGGGCTCCAAGGGCAATGGAGTGGCTGAGAAAGCTGGAAAAACTGCTACGACTAGCCAATATCACCATCATACGGTACTTTACAATGATTTATAAAAATATCCTTATCTAAAATTTCTGAAACACTGTAACGAGGAATGGTTTAAGTTGTCACACATCAACCCCTAGTGAGAAAAATTATTTATTCGTACTCAGAGAGAACAACCCACACTCACTACAGGACTCAGAAGAAATTAAGTAGTCATAACAAGATTTCGTATTGGTCACACGCTGCTGACACACAAACACAACTTCACGAATGAGCCTCCTGCAAGATGCAACTAGTGTGACAAGTTCATGACAGCATTTCATCTTAATTCAGTTAATGTAGAGTGCCACCCTCTCCACCATATACGCACTAAATATAGTATCCCATCGGATGTTAGAAGACGTTTGAACGATAGGACCGCAGCGGCTGGATTACTTCTCCTCATAAGGGTGATCAGTTGTCTACATAAATATAACTACCATACTGTTTTTGTAAACAGAATATTAAACTTCATGTAATTTCCAAACTATTTAACATTTTGTAGTATTTCCACAAACCTCTCTTGTGGATTAAATGTGTGTGTTTTTCCCACTGCTTCTGCCAACTGAAAAGCAGTTTCCGAATTCATGCCACAGTTAAACCAAGTTCCAAATCTTGCATGGTTAGGATATAATTGTATATTGTTTTGTGAACCATCTCTACGGATAGAGCAAATGGCTTTTCCAATTTTGGTAAGTCGACACATCGTCTATTGTCAGTATCGGTGTCCTCTGCCCTGTTCAAAAAGTTTTTAAATATAGACCTTAAAGATACTTTATGAGTGTATAAGATAAACCTGTTCATCTTACACTCTTTGGATGAACTGAAAACTTTTCATCTTTTACAAGATTTGCAGCTACAACTAAACAGGTACTGTCATACTGACGCTACTTCTATACCATCGGTCATGGGCAGAAAAAGACGCGGTAAGTTTGTGATAACTTGGTAATTTACGTTGATATGTTGATCTAACTTTTTTCCTAGTCTGAAATATATTTTATGAACCATAATACTAATACTGTTGATCAAACATCGAAATTTTAGATTTAAAATTGTTCAAAAATGTCTACAAAGAAGTTTATGCAGAGCCCTTACAAAATGATTTAAAAAAAGCTAAAGTTTTTACCCATATACTTTAGACTTTTAGAAAAAAATAACTATGCTAAATTTCAGAAATTTGTAGAAAATTACTTTATGCTCTACTGAATCACTCTACCGAAACTTAATGCCTTACTTTTCTTTATCCAATTGTAGTTGGTCCTAAAAGATAACTTCGCACGCTTCACAAAGTAACAACCTTACCACACAAGACACAACCTTACTTATGCTACCAACACAAAGATATGAGAAGCTGGTTGTCGTATTTTGTGAACAGGAAGTGTCACGCTATCTGTGAGTAAACGGCGTACCGCTGCGACAACTGGCTATTTCGTTATGTCATGAATGTAAAAATAACACAAAATTTTCAATGTCACGAAATTACCAAGGTTCACCCTACAACACCATTTTCATAAGAAGAAACGAAGTTCATGTAGTTCCTAAGCCGTATAACGTAATGTACTAATATGTTGTTAAGATACTTATTACTGTTTGCTTATTTATATGTAATTATTTATTACTTATATATTTGTGTGTTAAATACTTATATAATTTTTGTTGCATAGGGCAATATTTACCATTTTACTGCTCATTCTAGTAGTATTTAATTGTTAAAGTTTAATATCTAATTTAGTGTTTAAGTCCTACTGGTTCCTACGTATATTGTTTCATTGTTTAGCATTATTTAACAACTACAGTTTAATAATATACAGTTTAAAATTACAGTGTAATTTTATTGTATCTACGTAAGCATTACTGTACGAGATATAAATCAATATTATAATTTTTGTGGTCGCTAATGAGTTATGCTGATGTAGCGACCTGATAAACCTCAATTTACGTAAAAACTTGGATGTTGTATCCGCGCACGAGTGCCCGTGTCTGTGATGGATGTATACAACAACGAACCACCTAATTTGTACTTTGATTAAAATAACAATTAAAGTTTGAGGAAATATAAAAACGACGATCGAAAACGAGAAAGTAGTAAAATTACAAAACATTCCGTGTATAACTCGGTGAGAAGGCTGTGCAATTGGTAATTTAAAATCACTTAGTAAAAACTGGCAATTTAGAATGAATTAGTAAAGCCACATAATTGAAAAGTATGCCTGGATAAGTATTATAAAAAAGCACTACCTGCTTACGTTTAGATTACGACATCTGTAACAAAATTTGTAAAAATTTGAATTAATATAGACCTTCAGTATAATCCATCTTTCATATTGTTAACAAAAGTAAAAGAAGAACTGCTACATTTTAAATATTTCTTTTTAGCTATTATCATTAAAGAAATATGAATGAATAAGTAATTACTGCTTGAAAAATCGGAGTAATTTAAAGCGTCTCGAATTAAAGAGAGAAAACGGAGTAAGAGAATTTGTTGTTTAAATAATGAAATAAGAAAACACGGTGAGGATAATTTAGTCCGGTTAAAAGACTCTCTCGTTTGTTCTGATAAACAACATAATAATTATAATTATTTAATCATTTAATTGAAGAAATAATTAACAATGTTCGCCATTAATTATTTATTGGACAAGATTAAGCAGATGTGCAGTCGTAAGCTGGTGCGTAGGTCTGTCCTCAGTTTTACCTTCTTTGTTTACATTTGCCGTTTGCAGTAAGATTGACTACTTTGTCCTCGTCAGGTACAATAGACACGCATCGCTATAATGCAAACTTGTCATTTGCATATACTAATACTGTTTACTCCTCGTACACCCAATTAGTATTAAAAATTGTTTTTGGCATAACGTAAAAAAATGAAAAATATTGAAGACCAAAGAATGAAATAGAACATGTGAATGATATATTAAACCTGTCATGCTTTAAGCGTCCAATTCAGATTATGTTATATTAAAGCAGTATTACGGTCTTCAAGGGAAGGATTAAACGGGCTATCTAATCCCATTTAGATCCTGTGAAGGGATTACGTTTAACCAAGTCGTATCATAACCAAGATATAAACCGCGCTGACGTTAGTTACTGGAACTTAACCACAGTTCCTGTCTTCTTAGTAGGCCTACACTTCTCACATTAGTCAAGGAAGTTTACATAAAGGAAGAAAAACAAAGTGCTCTGAGAACTTGTTAACAAACTTAGGATATACTGTAATGATAAAAATGTTTTTGAAGACAAGTACAAACTTAAAACGGTGGTGATGTTGTTTACCAGAACTTTGACCACAACACCAGCGCTCTCAAATACTTTATTTTCCTATATCTGTCCAAACTTTTGCGTAAAGGAAGAAAAAAGTGCTTGGGAAACTTGTTAGCTGAAACGATAATAAATTTTCTTTAAATTATGGAGTAAAGATAGAATATAATTAGGTCAAATGAAACATTTGCTTAATAAATTATGAATTTTATAGAAAACTAGTTATTTTAAAAGAGTTGTTGTTCATAATTTTATAAAATTGCTTCTACTCTTTTTCTGCTGCCCATTGTATATGTAAAACATTTATTTTATATTCAAACAAATGGTATACCAAAAGAGTAGTTGGACGTTTATAGCGATTTGGACTATTATTTTTGCCACTTTTTAGACCTGTGGTTACCTTACTATTTCACTTACTTACTTACTAGCCAACGCCCACCCTTGGCTGTTGAGCCATTAGGCGACGCGCTGACCAGTAGCGTCGGGCTTCGGCGATCTCGGTGTCCTCGTTGGACGGGGTGTGGTCCAAGGCCGGACAGTCTCTCAGATGGTCGGCGTCCATCGTCGCGTGTCCGCACAGCTGGCACTCAGGGGTTGGAAGCGCGTGGAGGCGGTGCAGATGTGAAGCGAGATAGTCGTGTCCGGTTTTTAGTCGGAAGTTGGCGACACACACTGCACGAGGGAGGTTGGGGTTGATTGGACCGTCGGTGACAAGGCTTTCCCATTTTTTACCGGCGGCCGCCTCAGACAGTCTTCGCTTATTCCATATGCTGACGGCGGAGTTTATTTGAGTTTTGGAAGATTGTAGGGACTGCGGGCGGGTAAGCTGGGGTAGGGTTGTGCCTTGTTTGGCCAGTTTATCGGCCTCCTCGTTGCCCCAGATGTTGACATGACTGGGTATCCATTGGAGTTTTAGGATCCACCCTCGGCTCGCCAGGGTCTCCAGTTTCCTTCTACAGTCGATAGTCCTTTGGCAGTCGGTTTGAGAGTTCCGTGATAGACTGCGTATTGCGGCCTGCGAGTCGACTAGGAGCACGGCTTTTGAAGGGGGAGTGATTTATTCCAGTTCATCAACAGCAGCGTGAACTGCTTCGATTTCCCCATCGTAGTTACTAAGGGGGCTGCCCACGGCTAAGTGTCCTTGGAAAAGGCGGCTATAGTACCCAGCTCCTGTTTTTCCATTGCCCGGAATTGATGAGCCGTCAGTGTAGATATGGATCCACTCTTGCTAGGGATAATCTTCGTGGATGGTTTGCAAAGCTGATTGCTTCAGTTCTAAATCTGTGGATGCATGTTTAGGTGCTGAGTGGTTCTTAAGATGGTAGCTGGCTTGGGGTAAGAGACTGAAGAAGTCCTGATGGGTATTCAGCGGCGCTGTTTCTGTGAGGGCAATATCGTATTTTTCGGCGATGTTTTTGTACATGGTTAATGGGGTTATTTGTGTCTTTAGCTTGGGAGTAGTTTGTCGGTAGTCGTTCCATAGACGCTTGTAGACACGCCTGGAGCGCTCCCAGAATCGCAGTGCTGACCTTTCTCTATATGACTGTAATGGTTCTATCTGGGTTTGTGCCTCCATGGCCTCGATGGGGGTGGATTTTGCAGCGCCTGTTATTACTCTTAGGGCTGTATTTTGTGCAAGATCGAGTTTGTTTTGTACGCTGGCGCTTGCTGTTTGGAACTCTACTCTGTCCTACTTGAAGGGAAAACGAGACCACTGCCGCCGCACAGCCGAACGGACGAGAGCAACTGAAGACCTCATCTCCCTCAGGAGACATCAAGCCAGGCTGCACGCAGAAATAAAGAGTGCTAAGCCTTCAAGACTTTTATAGCTAAACTTGACTTTAGGAATAACGGCACCCAAGCCCACAAATATATCTCACGGCTTAATAACGACAACCTGCCGAAGGCACAACAACCATTGCTCTGTGCCAACCGCCCACTCACCGATCCCTCGGACATCGCCAATGCCTTATTGCTGAAAGCACTATGCGAATATAAGCCGAGCACACGGAGATAAAGCCATAGCCAGAACTCTGCTAAAACGACCCTCGGCCACATGTTTAGATAAGAAAACCCAAGACCTCTCCTATAATCCTTTTACTATTGTTGAGCTAGAAAATGCCCTTGTGCAAACCAAAGAAAAGAAGTCTGCTGGTGTGGACGAAATTTTCCCCGAATTCCTCACACACATGGGCAATACAGAAAAGAAAACCGTGCTAGCCGCCATCAATTTGACATGGGGAAAACACGTGCCCCACATACGGAAGAAGGCCGCAATCATCCCTATCCTAAAAAAAGGAAAACAAGCAGGCTCAGCAGAAAGCTACAGGCCTATCTCCCTGACGAGCGTCCTGTGTAAACTAGCAGAAAAGATGATCACAAACCGTTTGAATCAACTAGTTGTGGCTAAACAAATTGTTGACCACGCCCAAGCCGGATTCCGCAGACAGCGCAGCACGATGGATCACGTAACCAATTTCACACAACACGTCAAAGACGGGTTCCACAGGAAAATGTCAACGTTAGCAGTCCTAGTCGATATAAAAGCTGCATATGATACGGTATGGAAACCCATGCTCATCCATAAGCTGGCCATACACGGAATATCTGGCAAACTATTCAAATGGATTAAGTCGTTTTTGTCCCAAAGACAAATCCGAGTCCGATATTCAAATTGCACATCGAAATTTGGCATCCAACAGCAAGGACTAGCCCAAAGAGCAGTGCTGAGCTGCTCGCTGTTTAATATCATGATCGACGACATTCTCGAAGCAGTAAGAAGTGTGCCAGGCGTCAAAGCGCTCCTCTATGCGGACGACCTTCTCATCTTGGCAACCAGTGGAAACACACTGTCACTTGAGGCGTGCCTGAACGAGGCCTTAATAAAACTCGAGATGTGGGCAAAGCGAAACGCAATGACAGTAAATTCTGGCAAAACCACCTTTCAACTGTTCTCACTCTCTACAAAAGTACCGCCAATTAGCCTATTTTACAGCGGGACAGCGCTGGAAGAAAGCGCCATTTCTAAATACCTGGGAGTACAATTGGATAGGCGCTTAACGTGGAAACCTCATGTGGACCAAAGCGCGGAAAGGGCTTTAAAAAGAACCTTACTATTTCAGTGATACTCAACTAAATATTTAATTTTCTTTAGTAAAGGTTTAGTTTAAGTTTTAGGCAGTTGACTCGTTTTACTTCGGTCAAATACGAGCAACAGTAAATACGACTTTATTGATGTTTATATTGGCTCAATGACGAGTGAGCCTAAGTACGTCGAGTGTAGGAAAAGTTTAAAATCTTCATTATTCGGGAAAATCATGGAATATATCTTTCAAATATGAGTTTTACCTACAATATATTTTTTAATGGGAATACTAAAATCTGTTATGAAATGAGACCAGCGTGTATTTTCTTTGTAAAGGTAAAATCTTTCTTTGTTATAAAGGACCAAAATCTATTCCATTGTTTAAAAGGAAAATGTTACAACAACGCGTGTTTTCTGTAACGGCTTAGGGTAACAAGCATGATCTCTCTGATCGTCGTATGGTACAATGAAAAACAAAATACAGGCAACAATGAAATCACTAATTACCAGCTTTAATAAGTCACAAATAACAATTTGAAATCAACAACATACTCTCATGCAGTAATTCATGTAAAATTTGTCCACACGCAATAATAGTGTCAACTATAAAGAGTTCCGCACTAATTATAACACAATAATAACTTTCCACAACAGCCACTTGATCTGCACTGAATAAATCCTAACGTAAGTAACTAACTAAGGCCGTCGCTGTTGCTTATATATAGCCTGCAGATGTTCCAGAATAATTCGCGTAGTTAACAAGCACTCGAAAAGTCTAGATGGTACTTTTTTCAACGCAGCCTTGACACATACACTGCACCTACTCGGCTAGCCAAGAAACGGGTAGAACGACATTCTCGAGTGTTCGAGAGCGTGTATAATTGTCGTAACAGTATGCATAGTATGTAAGGAAATATACATATTTCTAAAAATGAAAGAAGGAAACTGCAAGTATAGGAAGAAGAAACTTACATAAAATCTAGAATAGATAGTATTATTTACAGATTTAAGAAAATAAGATGATGGTGTGAAGACGAGGAGATGGCATACGATCACAATGTACACCACCACGTAGAAATACTTATACGATTATCTCTGCAACTGAAGTAGTTAAGTACTTATTACATGTTTTGCCTTGGAGACAAATCATTGTCGAATAAGTGGGAAGCAAGTGTTATTTTCGGTGTTTCATATTAAATATACCAAGAAGCATATGAAAGCATTGACACTGGTTTCGTGTAAGTTTATAAGCCATTAAGAGAGTTGATGTCAGGCAGTTTAGTCTTCGTAGACAATTTGTGACAGGTACTGCTTGCTGGTTCAGTGCCGTGTAGAGTTCCTCATCTATTCATCTGACCAGGAATTTGAAACGGTTTACCTCTTCTCCTTGAAAACCTCATATACCCTTCTTCCTACATTTCGTCAAATTTATCAGAAATAACTGTTGCCAGCTTTGATTTGTAGATTGATTAAAATTATAGTGTTAAAATAGATGGTCAGTCACTTTGATCTCGTCTGTTTAGATGGAATTTTGTTGTTTAGTAACAAATTTAAAGACCTTGAAATGATGCATTATGTGTACTTCAGCAAATAAAAGAAAAGACAATTGAGTTCCAAAAGCCAGCTTTTATGTGTCTGACTGATCTTGAGAAAGCATTTGATAGGGTACGCGTGTCGGACGTATTAAAAGATTTTACAACAACAAGGAGTCCCAATCGACATCACAAAGCTAATATAAGAGATCTACACGTACTCTTAACAACGAGACTAAAAACCAATGGCGAATTATCAGATAATATACTTGTAAGAAAAGGAATAAGGCAGTGGGATTCCCTAAGTCCCATACTCTTCAATGTAGTTATCGATGAAATTATTAACGCCGTAAAGCATATGAGAGGATATAGGAAAGAAATGTGTTTAACATTATATGTTATGCAGACGACGTTATTCTAACAGCGGAAAATGAAAATGACTTATAAAGACTTGTGTATAATTTTAACAAAGCATGCCAGAAATATAACTTGAAGGTATCGGAAGAGAAAACAAAATAAATTACAATTTCACGTGACCCATTAAGATGGAAGCTTGTGAAAAATGACAGAATAAAAGAACAAGTAATGCAGATAGGCTTCTTAGGAACAAGGCTTACAAGTAACAATAGGGCAGATGAAGAAATAGATCATCAATTGATGATAGCAAGAAGAATTGATGAATGCATAAATAACTTTACATGGAATAATAAATACCGCACACAAGTAGCAAAATATAGGGTTTACAAAAGCACAATACTGTACGTTCAGAAGTATCATATGGATCTGAGACCAAGCCAGATACAGTAACAACTCAAAGAAAACGCCAAACTAAGAAAGAGATAGCCAACCGAATACGAAGAGAAGAGGTGTAGTGGCAGCATGTAGGACCGTTGTTATAGAACAGGACAGAGTCCTAACTAGGAAGTTGAAGAAGAAGTAACGAATTTTGTTTAATAGTAGTAGTCGCGATTTTCTGTGATAAACACTATGCTTTTATTTATTTTATTATTAAAAAAATGTTTGCTTCTTATTAGACCTATACTCTTTATTTAATAAGAATATACCTTTCTAATAAGATTGTAAATTTTTATCCTGCTAACGGTTTTGTACGATAAATTCATGTGTCACCTATCAAGTGTAACTGGTATAAGGAATAATTTAGGTTATGGATTCAGGTCTCTTATTCTATTTGCTTACTTTGCGCTAATATTTATATTGCTGAAGAGAAGAGACAGATTGATCTGCAGCTTCTAACAGTTATCTTATAATTGGTATAATTAAGTTACTTAGATTGGAATTATGACAGTGAACGTACTGATGTGTGTTTGGATCTGCGATTATGTGTTCAGTGCGTAACGTCCTGACGTAATTTGCTCATAAAATAAGAATAAATTTTGAGCTCCCTTCACCGTTATGAATATTACTAGCTTACGCTTTATGAACTGAAAATAATAGATTAACTTTATCACACTTTTTGCTTGTGTCACAGTATTTTTTCTTAAACAGTGAAACAAGTTTGGCTACTGTAATGATTCAGATAGTTTTACTAATATTGCAAGAAGATAAAATAAACTAAATTTTGGAAATAATTTGAAAAGTTAGTTAATATAAGACGTTAATAATATGGACATTTCTAAGTTGGTGGTATTAATTAAGGGCAGACAATATGCTTAGTGTAGTGGCTGGAGTAGACGTTGAAAAAAAGGTGTTAAAAGTAATAAAGAGACAAAACAGAAAATATAATACTAAATATTTTAAAAAAATAATTAAATTACTAAGATTGAAATAAAGATGTCATGAATACAAGTAGAAACGAGATGAAAAAGTTGAATATTTAGCTATCCTTTCGTATTGAGAGGACGCTACAACGTGGTTTCTGTAAAGTACAGGGGTAGGAAGTATTATTGACCGTTTGTTATTATCCCACCCTCTAGCATTCACCATTTCCTGCTACACAAGATTTTGCCCCGAAGTCGAGAAGTTTCTGTGTTATTGCTCAGTATACAGGTCACTTCCCTATTAGGTCGATTCTATATCTTGAATAATTCGCCTTCACCTTTGTTGTTTGATCTCATTAATTCATGCCTTCTTGTTTACGTCAGTTACAAGCAGCAATAGACATGATTTGGTCTGAGAAAGGCTGTTTAAGCGACAATATAGGAATGGCTACGATATATTAGACATTAAGTCAAATTTTATAGGCCTACTTGTTTATTCCCAACCGAAGGTTTTATTATCAACTGGACTTCGAAAATCATCGGCAGAACAGGGCTCCGCCCCCGTATCCGACAGGGCTCCCTCTAGTTGAGGTGTGGCTTTCCACCCGGGGATTATCTTTATTTTTCATCCTGCTTTTGTCTTTCAAACTCCTTCGACTTTTACGTGTGTTTGGTTGTCTATGCCTAAACGCTACAACCCCCATTTTATTATATATAACGAGAGCAGATCGAATAACAAACGAGGAGATCAGAAGAAGAATGAAAACGGAAAGAGGTGTAAATGACTACATCGAATAAAAAAGATTGGCATGGTACGGTCATGTCCGGAGAGCCCAAAATAGGTGGATCAACAAAGTGACGGAATGAAGTCCATTAAGAAGGAGAAAAAGGGGAAGACCGAGAAGATCTTGGAGGGACGAAGTGGATGAATCTATGCAACGTATAGGACTTGAGGAAGGACAATGGGAACATCGGGAGAACTGAAAAGCCAGGTTGAAGGAAGGGAGACGGCACTAGCTGTAGCAACCCTATTATATATATATATATATATATATATACTATTATATATATATATATATATATTATAACGTTATTTGTATCGTTGATGAGCCCCCCAGTTGAGTAGCACAAATATTTATAACGTTACAAATTTTCAATGGGTGTAATCGTAATAAAACAACGTAAAATTGTTTATAATAATTAAAACATTTATTAATTACAATTTCAAAATAAATTTCGAATTAAAATTTCATTATTATAGCATGTGTATCGTAGTACCCATACTTATTGATTACATACACGTAATATCGCATATTCCATACAAACATAAAATACTCTTATAATTATAAATACATTGGATTATTAATAATATGGTTCTCGACTTGCTCAGTATTATTAATAGTAATTTATTATACTCTGAAATCTTTCTTTTAAAAAAATATATCTTATTGTTCTTGCATATGCATTACTTTAGTAACTTTCTATTCTTTCTCAATGTTTTCAATAAATTATTAATTCAAGAATTATGCTTTCATAATTCAACAATTTAAATTTAAATATTTTCCATAAATTATTAATTCAAAAATTATGCTTTCATAATTACTATACAATTTAAATTTAAATACTTTCAATAAATTATTAATTCAAAAATTATGCTATAATTACTATACAAGACATTTATATTTAAAAGTTACAAATTACACTTCTAGAAATTATTGTCTTTCTTTTGACAATGTTTATCTGTCACTTATTTAGTCTTTTGTCATGATGAATACATGGCTTTCTTTCACCTTAATTGTAGTGGTTCTTCAGCGTACCCTCTCCTGGTCCTGAGCCCTTTGTTGGTGAATCCTGCGTAGTCGTGAAGTCCTGGATCCTTTCCTCGTCCTACGGGTCCTCTCGGAAGTCCGATGACTCGTCCTCTACGTCTGGAATTTATACCATATAGTGTGCTGCTCCCTCATCCTTTGTAATCGTCTCTGGCTGCAACGATGGTGTCCTGAAAGTGATGAGGTTGTCAAGCATCGCCTCCGGCTGTCGCTGTAGTCGAAAAAGAGTTGAAGTCGTTGGGCAGAGCCTCCGACTGCCACTGTGGTCTGACAAGAAAGAGAACAAAGCTGATGTGCCTCGCGTATTTATAGTCTAGGGCGCAAAATTCATGTTTCGACAATTCTCTGCAGCACTAGGTTTGTCATGGCGTCCTTTCACAAACACGATTATTCATACACTTTTTTCACTTGTCTTCGCAACTTGCTAAGACTTTTGCAAATTACCCGATATTTATCTGGTCGGTAATTTTTATGTAGACAACTGTGTTTAAACCGTTTCTCATTATCTTAATTATTATGGGTTTTATTTATGTTTATTTTCACTGTACTCGCACTTTTTATTATTTTACCACCATCTTTCATACACACGTGAGTCTTTACATTATACACACTGTGGCGGTGGTGTATTTGGTTTTGTGATATTTCATCTACACTTATCACCATTTAAATAATTCATATAATTAATAGCGTTTATTTAGGGGTGACGCTTGACAGGAATCAACTGGCCTCACACACACACGTAAGATAAACGTGTACACACAGACACAGCTGAGTGGCGTGACCCACCTGTCCAAGCATGCAAATTTGTTGTTCACTTTACAGTTCAGATTGAAAGCTGAATTATTATTACTAACAATACGGATTATTTATTTAAATTATATTAATTATTATTTAACTAATTGTGCAATGCACAGTACCCTATACATTTGTACTGTTGCATTATATATAGGTTTTATTATCTATAAGGCAGGCACAAGTGGTACACAAGCAACCAAGGCAGCATGTCGCCAGACAGATTCACAATTTCAGCCTACATGTGTAATTTAAACTTGTAAAAATCTGAAAAATCTCATACTTATCTCACAGTTTCATTGCCTGTTGTTCAGTGGGGCATGAAGTAGTGGTTTCCCAAAATAAATATTGTGCAGTTTGTAATGAACGATAAAGACCAAAACTAGTAAGAATCCTGAGTACTGGGATATTCTACTGGATTCATTTAATGAATTTCTACTGGACCTAAATACGCATGAACATTTTGAATTGTTAGCTAATTTTTTTAAGATACTATAAATTTTGCTTAACAAACATAATGTTCGAATAAGTGTAATATATTCAATAAAACTAATGTTAATTAATTTTTAACGAGGTTAGAATGAGTCTTTCAGACAACTTTAATGGATTAGCAAGTACTGTTCTATCCTGAGCTAAGTTAGGCATTTCCTAGAAACTAATGACACACAATTCCTTTCTCTTCCTTCCTTAATTAAGTTCCTTAAGTTCTTCTTCTCTTCCTTTGTTGCTAACAATCCATTAATTGTGTTTCGTTTTCTTAATCTGTTAATAAATTAATGCATTTTATTACCAAAGACTTAATAACCCCGTCATTATCTGTGCTGTTAACGAAACTTTAAGGGGAGGCGTTTTACTTACTCAACTTCACAACAGTGGTTAGTCTGTCCACGTTTTCCATCCATCTTTAAAAACGTAGTGGTATAATTTTTGATTCAGATGTCATGTGAGCAACCCGTAAACACAAATTATTAAATAAAAAACTATAGATTTACGTTTGAGCTGCTAACCGAACTTTGTCATGCTGTGGTAGCAAACAGTAACACATTATTTGAATTGTATATTAAGTAGTATGAACTAACCCCTTAACCAACTAGTTGAATTTATCTTGACATTAATTAATTATACATACTGGAAGTTAGGAGATATTGACGGAATATTGGTTTGAGCCGCAGTCTACTCCAGGTTGGTGATAAATTATTTAGTTATTGCACAGTTCGACCCGACGTTCTCACGTAGGCAGTGTGGCTGATGCACAACTGAGTTATTGTCAGTTGCAAACTGGTTAGTTTGTGTGTGTGTGTGTTTGCTTATTAAATTTTGCTAATTACCTTCATGGATTACATGTCGGACTGTATTTCGTTTTACTTTTGTCAATTGCAATTTGTGTCTGTCCTCTTAACTTCATAAACACTGAATTGTGATTAAATAGTTGGAACAGGTAAGCGTGGATATCTAAATGGAGGGGGGAACAACGTTCCTGTTTCTAGTGCAGAATTTTTTAAGTGCCCCAGGGCAAAAAGTTTGACCACAAATATTTGTGCAAACATAATTTTTGGTGCAGTTAAAATTATTTTTAAAGCAAATTAAGTCGATGTGGGTTACTAATCTTTTCAGTGTCATTGTAATATAACGGATATTGGTGACAGCGAGTACGTTCCAACAGTAAGTTCAATTTTATGCTATATGAAGGGATATTTCTGATGTAATACTATAAAGTATAAAGTACTATGAAGTATTTCATTTCTGGTTTGTTGGGCCCGGTTATAAAACACCGTGTATACGTAGACAAGTTATTTGTATTTATAATAACAGGCGTTTTGAGATTTTTTTATTAATTTGTGGTCATTGGTGTGAACGAAAACAAAAACACTTTCAATTGTCACAGATACCCACAAGTAAGAATTACCATATCGCACTGTTGTTGATATGTACATCAATTGTGAGGATGTGTTTAATTACCTGGGTTTTATTGCCGATAATTATTATCACAGACTATGTAGTTTAAAATACAACAGTACAACAGTAACTGTTAGATGCCTGTTTTACCTGTTCACCTGTTTTGCAAGGTAAAATAAAAATAAGTAAAAATAATACAAAGAAAAAGTTAAAAGCGGGCCAACAAAAAAGTAAACATTTTTGATAACTGAATATCTTACAAAACTACGGAATTTTAAAAGCCTCCTGGCATCTTTAGCAATCTTCAGGAAATCTCTGCCTAGTTGCTTCATTATATATATTTCGAAGTACTATTACATACGCTAAGTAGACATCATCAAACCAACAATTTCTACTTAAAAACTGTTTTTCGCTTAAAATCGTAAATACCATTTAACAAAAACGCACACGTAGGCCTATATAGACATGTAAGGCATTATATTTTCACATGTTTGGGGAAAACATTGACAAAGTAATTGAAATTTCACGTTTCCATCTAATTCATTACACCTGTGAATGTCTTAGAAATTTTGTATGGACTTTGAAGGAAGCAATCAGAATTAATGATAGCAAGTTAAGTAATTTGGAGGAAAATTCACAAGGAGACGTTTGATACGCGGTGCCAGGCTGGTAGAAGCTTCCCGAGAATATCAATTCCAAATGTTCGTAACTTTATACAACATTATTTTCAAAAGCACAAGTTAATAAATATTGCCTGTAGATGGTGATTTTGAGAGGATAAAAGATTGAAAACTTACTTTAATGGCTAGTCTTTGGTTTTCATGATTACTTACCCTCTGTGACTGATTCCTGCTGAAGCGTTATCTTGGCCGCAAACCGTCTTTTGCAAATGCATAACTCTATTCTTGGCAAAGAGCTAATTTTTTGCTTCAGTTACGAATATTGTGTTTAACTTTTGCGATTGATTTTATAGCTCTTATTTACTAAATAGGTATAAGAAATTCATTTTACATATAATTTATACCTTACAGAAACATGGCATTCGGCAATACATATGATATATGATATTGTACTGTCAGGAGCGTATCCACGAAGCGATACATTTCTATTCTTTAATCCAATTTTAAGAACTGCTAAAGGCTTCAGTATTTCACATAAGACTGACTGGCATTCGGTGTTTCAGTGACCGCTCTTGGAGTCGTATCGGAAGTCCTTCTGCGAATGGGTACGGACATGGCCGGCTCTAGTAGAAGGCCGGAATATTAAACGTGGCAACGTTGCGTCTGAGGCCTATAAGCATAGTGTAGTAAAATAGCTAAAGTAAAATTGTTATATTTTGATTTAATTTAATAGCATTACTAAAGTCATGAGTGGGCCTATTTATAGCTAAATCTAAATTATAAGTCTGTGCGTACTTAGTACTATACATTTAAATTGAAGAAATTAGTGAATTGTTAGGCCTAATGAATTAATTTTATTGAATTATAAATTATTAAATTCGAATTATATGAATGAGTTAATCAGTAAATTTCTTAAATAATATAACAGTATTTTACATAATACACTTTTAATTTGCAAAAAATGAAGAATTATAAAACTGCCGTTAACCGGCAATTAAAAATGAAGCGATTTGATTATTGAAATACATAAATTAAGAGATCGTGTAATCGGCCTCAAATATCAGCTGGTTCCAGTGTTGCCACGTTAATATTCCGGCCTTCTACTACAGCCGGCCATGGTTCAGATGTATCTGCAGCCCCTTGTCGTATCGTTCAGCAGTCACTAGAGTTTTTTGCTTGACCACAGGCACATTCTTAAGTCACGGTATATGGTCTCGTTCCTAATGTGCCACGTGATCAATCTTCTTCCCTCTGTCTGGTTTCCACTACTGAATTACAGACGGTTTTCTAAAGTTGCAGGATGTTAGGCTATACACGTTTCAAAAGAGATCTGTAAAAGAGTAATTTGTTATTAAGGATTCAGGATGATACAGACCAATCGGTCTATAACATTGCTTATTTTATGCCTAAGTTGTTTTCTTTTGGCCTATATATGTTTGTCTAATTCTACCTCCGGATCAAGTAGATATGCCTTCCAAAGAGTGATTATACTGATATTGCACGTGACTGGTAGGCACATACTCTTGCGGGTAGTCAAATTTACGTCTGTTGATTTATCTTCATTCGTTTTGATTTTCCACTTCTTGCTCTCGTTCTGAAGCAATGGTGGGATTCTGATCGGAGGCCTGTATATCTGCGTCAACTGCAAAAGTTAGTACGGCAATCTCAGAAGTTTAGGCCAGTCTACCGTTTACAGAAAAAAGAGTAGTGGTCATAGAATGCTACCTTATGGTACTCCCGCATGAATGGGTTGTAGCTCTGAGTATGCCTTGTGGTATTTGACAAGGAAGTATGCGTCTTTAAGATAAGATTTGACTGCAGTTAGTAATTTATTGGAAGTGATAATTATTTAAGCTCAAAGAATAATTCAGTGTGCCAAACGTTGCCACACGGTTGCCTAATTAAGAAGTCTTCCAAGCAGTACGTTTTCTCTTTGAAGTCTTGTAAGGTTTTATCGAACACGCGGTGTGCTTCATCTATAGGTCCGTGATTCTTTCTGAAGCTAAAGTCTAACAGGCTACAGTCTTTCAAGAAACAGTTTTTTCAAACGTTTGACAATCTTGGTAGTAGCCTGATCGGGCAATACAATATGTCGATTTCCTGTTTCTTCCCTAGTTTTAAGAATAGGAGAGACTTGCACCTATTTCTATTGGAATTGGACTGCATTCATTTTAAGACGAAAGAGCTACGTGAGATATACTACACCAGCTTCTGGCAACTCGTGGAACCGATTTTCGGTAATTAGGACATACCGTAGCTGAAAAGACCGAATACATGTTAACAGGTAGTAAAAATACAAGAGAGAAGAGCACCTCTGGAAATTGGAGGACACACATTTTAAAAGGTTGAAAAATTGAAATACTTGGGCTTACTAGTTACTGAGGACAACAGTATAGCCGAAGAAATAAAAGAAAGGATATCTGCTGGAAACAGATGTTACTTCTCCCTACAAGGAATATTTAAGTGTAAAAACATAAGCAGAGCAACTAAGATTCATCTCTATAAAACAGTTCTTAAGCCAGTGGTTATGTGCGGGTCCGAAACTTGGTCAGTGACAGTGACAGAGGAAGAGTGGTTGCACAGGTGGGTAAGAAAAGTTCTCAGGAGGATATTTGGTGCAGTGAACGTCCAAGGAATATGGAGAATAAGGACGAATGCAGAAATCTAGCAAATCTATGGAGAATCAGATATCGTCACTGACATAAAGAAAAGTAGAATCCTGTGGGCAGGGCATGTCCAGAGAACCTTAGAGACATCCACATTGAAGAAAATTTTTACGGGGAGGCCTGATGGAAGAAGAAGGAGGGGATGACCTTGAGGACGAACTTCGTAGGGTCGGTGTAAGAAGAGGGGATCGAGACGACTGGAGGTGGATTGTCCACAAGGCCAAGGCTCTTCAAGAGCTGTAGCGCCAATTAAAAAGAAGAAGTAGGACATACCTCAGAGTCTTTTTCGGATTAATTAAGTATTTAATGTTGTCTTTAACTTCCTGATTTTGGGAGGGCCTACTTGAAAGCTCTAGCTGGTGTGGTTTATCAATGTTCCGTTCTAGCTTTGCTGGTGTAAGATTTTCATAGTTTGGAGGTAGAATATCCTTTAATTAGTAAGGAAAATTTCAGCTAGTTCACTTTAACTTCTGACCCAATTTCCTTGGTCTATTTCTATCAGAGAAATTCAGATGTTTTGTATTTCCAGAAGCTAGTCTGGTGTATGTGGTCTCATTAGCCTTTAAACATTCTGGGAACGTCTGGAATCCTTGATCTTTCTTCTTTGATCATATTTTATTATTTTGTAGTCAGTTGTTTAGTTGAGGTGATCTTGCAGACCGCCACTGTTTCCCGATATTACAATTGTCCCAAATCTTTCTTATATGCACACTGGAATTAATTCAGTTCAAAAAGTAAGAAAGCGAAACTAAAATTTTCTACTTTACGTACGCTCGTGACTATTACAAACAGTCGTTTCACTTGTTTCCTTAGCCGTGCGCGTCTAAAATCTCTATCTCATAGTCCTGTACTTACTTGAAAATGGTTTATAACTTTTATGAATGTCAGCCGTAATGTACGGTGTTGGAAACAGTAGCCTATGACTGTTTGGTACTATATAAATTACAATCCACCGTTTCTTTTAGACTTGGAGGAATTTTTTGCTTTAATCATATCCCAAGAAACCCATGTTATAATATTTATTCATAATATTCTATTTATAAATATTGTACATTATATCTGTTGTATACGGACAGATACTAAATATTGACGACGCTCAATCAATCAATAGGCCTATGTATAACATTCATCCGCACTGAGCTAGAATATTTTATTTGCACTCAAATACTTAATTTTATCAAAAATAACGTTTTTCAGACGCTTTAAATAACTTTCATGGTGTATAAGAAGTGCTGCTTTCAAGAGAAGCTTAGTGAAAGTCATAATTTTATCTACTGACACAAAGCATCAACTATCTTTGTGTGTAACAATAAAAATAACGAAAAAGGTAGATCATTTTAAAATTATTATTATGTCATAGTGCTGACAATAACAAAAAGGAGGCTGATTAGATTAACAATACAAGGTCGATATGAACGTAATAATACGTCGGGATTGCATATGTCGATGGTGTAACCAGATGGTCGACTAATTACGCAGAACCCCAGAAACTGTCACGAATCAAACGTGTTGACTGAATTACCGTAGTAAGGAGGAAAACGAGTCACTTAAAAAACGAACAATTAATTCAACACATCAACGATCGATTCCACGTGCATAATTAATGTGCCAGTCAACAACAGAAATATGGATTACTGTATTAGGTGTGTTAATTAACAAAAAAATCATATGACTTCATTACACGTTGTTTGGAATCTTATATCTTGTGGAACAAAAAATTCCGCAATTTGTTAATGATGAATGTGTTTATTTGGAAACCAGCTGTAGAGGTCGTGTATAATGAGGACGCTGGTACAGCTAACTGGCACGGTAGTATATGCTAATTTACTGTCAAGAAAGTACAGAATTAAAAACAGACGTGATTATTGCTAATGTAATTTTGGTCGTCACAGTATCTGTAATAATAGTTGCAGGTAAACATAACAATTAACTAATTTATCGTTTTTACAGGCATTTTTTTGGTAGACTAATCGTCAGTTTCAGAAAGCGATACCACTCATTATGCCCAGTATTAGTGTACTGGCGTAGCCTAGAAACACTGCTCTAAGATTCGTGTTTTTAAGCCTAAATTGTAAACCTATACCACAGTGTTTGATAATCTAAGGTATAACAAGAATTAGGACGCACAATAGTGTTTCAAATTTATGCTACGATAAATTACCAGAGAAACACAAGTAGGGGCGGATTACACAAGTAATTTTGGGGAGGGAAAAAGTTGACTGTTGGGAAGGGGGAATATGAAAAGTTGGACCATTCTTTAATGATCTAAAGTATAAATCAGTATAAAATGATAAATGAGTGAAGATAAAATACAATGTGTTATTAACATTGTCCTAAGGCTTTCACGGCCGGTGTCAGTTCTATAATTAAAGTTATCCGGGCTGCTTGGCCGTGGTCTATGGTTTATTGCCAAAGCAAA
The DNA here is from genome assembly GCA_034769895.1 of Magicicada septendecula. Lineage (NCBI taxonomy): Eukaryota > Metazoa > Arthropoda > Insecta > Hemiptera > Cicadidae > Magicicada > Magicicada septendecula. The sequence continues at coordinate 268,601,324 of CM068374.1, forward strand.
GATTTCAACAGCTCCAATGGCTGCCATCATCAGTGGAATTTAAAAAAAAACCCTGAACGTACGGTGTTCACGTCAGGCCCACAGTACTGTGGTAAAGGCCCCTTGAAACCTTGGTAACTGGACCTGTTGAAACCTTTGGTTTGGCAATAAACCATAGACCACGGCCAAACAGCCCGGATAACTTTAATTTTAGAACAATGTGTTATTATCAATACATTAAATTTGTTAAGATACAAGTATAAATATTGATATCGAGAACCATACGTGGCTTTCATGATCTAAGATTTATATTTAAAATCATTTTCGAAATGAAATATTTCCATAGAAACTACTTCTTTCTTCAGCCTTATCCACAGGACTGTGGTCACTAACGTATACCACCTCACGTTAGCTTAGCGCACTCGATTTTCACGGATAATAGCAGTCCATAGCACTGCTGAAACGTCTGGTTTTGAAGAAAACATTGGACTACGGCCAAACAGCACAGAAAGGAATTTTAACAACAAACTACTTCTTTGTTGGAGATAACATAGTATACATATAAAAAATTATCCCCTCCCCTCAACTATAATATTCATTTACAGAAATTACCCAACACCGTTTAACTAGCCTCTTCATTTATAGATATTTCATCTACGTTTCTACAGTGGATTATTTTGATCTTTTTATCAGGATACTTTATTTATCAAAATTAAGTACTTTACTCTTGTTTAAACATAAATCGTTGCAGGTAAACTACCCTTTCCCCGTAACCGATCTTCACCAAAATCAAAAGGCCTTGAGCCCTCTTCAATTTAGCGATGTATGCAAAATGTTATTTGATTCTGTTTGAATTTGCGGCTGTTTCATTTGCCATAGAAAAAATTCTGCACAGACACAGACAGACACACAGACACTTTTTGACTTTTCTTCATGTTTTGAGGGTAGTACAATAAGAATCAGTCCTTACCTCGAACACGATTCTTTTCACCATCACCCTACTTCCATTTCCTTATGGAAAATGGAAGTAAAATCACATCTGTGTTTGTCCGTCCTGTAACGTATTAATTTAATTACGTATAAATTTAAAACTAGACCACTGGCCTAGAGGAAGCAAAAAATGGCTGGAGCCCATTGTGACAGGACTTGCAATAAAACGCTTGTTGTGTAACAATAACAACTTTTATTGAATTTCCTCATATCAATATTACACAGTTTTAATACACCATCTGAGTATAGAATCATATTCAAAATTCAAACCAACTCTTAAATTTCTTTTGTTTTAAATATCTTCACATATACATATATACATAGAATATGTGTTCATAATAATAATAATGTTATTTAAACAAGAATTCATCAAGCACATAACAGGTGGTTCCTTTAGCAATTAATCATATAGTTCACAAATGTAAGTGTGTAATCACAGGGCTGGTTCTAACCAAACCTTGATCACTATAATGTACAACAAATTACTGTTCATGGATATAATTTTATATTAGCAAATATACAGTATATATATATATATATATATATATATATATATATAGATCTATAGATATTCTGTATTAATGATCATTAGCTGATACAGTTAGGAATAGTTTTATTCAAGTAATGAAAGAATGAATCCTTATAAGTTTAAACGGAATATGAATTATAGCAGTAAGTTATAATTAATTATTTTAAAGTATAAGTACAGCTTTAAACTATTAAATGTTTCTCATAAGTTACAACCTTAGATCTTACTTTAAATTCTTAACTCTTTCAGATTCATTTTAAACATTACAAAACTCTAATCAGTCCTCCACATTGAGGTTTCAGTTAATAGTTACAATTGAACTCTTTGAAAAGGTTAACTGCAGCTATCAACAGACTACATCTAGAGCTCTCATTACAATTTAAGTTTTAAAAGCTAATCAAACTGTTAAGCAACCAAACACTGTACTTCTGATATGTTATAGCAATGTTTTTATAAAATTTATAGTTTCATTTAAATCAATTAAGCATCTTTGCACTGCTGCTCACTGACTTAGTAAACGGAATGTTTCCACCTGTTTTAAAGACTGACTTGCCATCGAAAACACTCTGCTTGAAGTGTGGTGTGTGTCGGAGGTCTTGAAGTCTCATTGCTCTACAGGGTTGGCGATGCTTCGGGATCTTAAGATGTAAGCTGGTTCACCTGACGGCTTCGGGGAGTGGCATTTTCCTTAGCTTGCTCTGCCCATGGTGACGGCTGGTCTTGTCACCATGATCGAAACTCCTCTCCCTTGTCTAAGGCGAGGATCCAGTAAAAATATTGTTTGTAGTTGCCGTCGTGAATACAATTCAACTCTCACAATTTCTCGTCACCGAACACACTCCACTCTCAATGTCATAAACTTGCCAACACTTCAAGTGCACTTAGTTATAACGAACTTCAATTAAATATTTGGCTATTCAATTAACATTTTTAAATATCAGTAGCTGCAAGTTTACATATAACCTTTCCATTACATATTGACACCCTAAAATTTCCTGAACTAATTACATTTTATCTCTTTTAATTATGAAATCCCTTTTAGTAGCTAATTAACCATGTGCTCAGTTACCTGGAGCAACCTGCAAATTTATGGACGGCAAAAGGCCTTAAAAAAAAAAATAATTCTAAACTTTTGGATCACACACACGTGCACACAATTATAATAGAATACCCATAGTTAAATAGTGGCGAAGAAATTATTACTAACCTGAAACTACTTTATCGGTTACTCTCACATAGTGGGTAGGATGTTACATGAAACACGAGGCACCTCCCCTGGACCGTCAGATCTATTCTATTGAAGTGTCGTTAGCGAAATGAGAACGAGGAATAAATTTCTTTCACCGAAGTAATTTTGCAGAAAAACAAGTGCAGAATTGCCAATAGGCAAGGGTCACCTGAGCAAACGGCCAACTGAATTAATTCGTCACAACGGTGAAGCACGGCTTGACTAAATAACGTCGCCACTGAAGGTCGGTACGGCGGGTTTACAGTAAAACGTGGCTCTGAATGCAGCAGTCAAGGTAATCAAGGGAGCCTATACTGACGCGGCGGCAATTCAAATTCAAAATCTGCCGGGGACAATACTCTACAAATTTATACCATGCCGTGATACGGCTAGCCACGGCACAGTCCATTTATCTTTTAATAACATTCACTAACAGTGGAAAAGCACGCACTACTACTCATTTAAGTTATGTTCAAGCAAAACATGGTGGTAAGGTACAGTTACAATGTAAAGTAATTTTAGGGAAACGTATGAAACTACGTACATAATATGATATGAATTTTATACCAATTTACAATCACAAAACAACGAAAGAAATTTCGTCTGATATGACCATTTGGGGGGGGGGGTTATCCCCCACCCGTGGATCCGCTCCTGAGCAGAAGCAGCGATCTGGTCTATAATAGATTTTAGAAGCCACTTTTGCACGATATGACCGTGCGTCCACGATGACAATGTAGGTGTATGATCTGTTTTGCATTTATTTTTCTCACTTAACCTGTGCCTTATTATTAGTGTTTAAAAGGACACGCAGATCGATGAACTGTTTATAATCAAAGTAAAACTAAATGATACTTTAAAAAATTGTATAGTACTTAGAATTAGGAGTTAAATTAAGTAAAAAAATGTTATTTTAAGTTATATTACAAATTTGACTTAATAACTAAATCATCATCAAGTTTTAACTAATGCTGATACCTAAACACACAATTTTATTTTTTGTTAACTTTTCATAACACGGTACAGGGAGAACTAGCGATTGAGAGCTTTGAGAAGTTAGAGAGTTTGGAAAAACTCAAGATATTGTAATTTAAAATGAAATAAAAAATTGAAATATATTTTGCAACAAAAATAAAATAAAATACATGCAGTTAACGTGAAAAGAATGCAGTTCCTTTACCACAAAAAGGATACAATATTTTCTTATTATTTATCAGTATCTTTTTTCGTCTTCTATTAGCTTCAAACCCATGGTGAGTTTGGGATTTCTTAAAGAGTTTCCTCCTTTCCTTGTAACATTTGGCATAACTTTTCCAAGCTGTCACTCCTATGTCCTACAAATAATCCTCTACGCCGAGCAACTATATGTTTTTGGTCTTACTCCTGATTTGTCTTGCAATCAGTTTCCAGTTTGATAATATAATGTTGTCTTCCGATCATTCTACATGACTCAGTGTATTCGATATCGATGCGTTCTCTTATTTTATATAACAATGAGAGGCTATGATTGTGATTTATGACTTGGAAAACTTGTTTTGGCAGTACTTTTCAACTCCCATTGAGAATTTTTTTATTGGTACATTGGTGTGTTGAAGCGAAAAGTTTGTTATTCGTTAGTTAGCCAATTACGTAACACAAGGACATAGTACAATCTGTGTCCTTCCGGGGTGCTAATCTCTGCTTTCCGTAAAACTGTCAACTGTTAATTGCTATTATGTAAACTGTTATGTTTGTTTTTTGTTCTGAAGGTCGACAAGAGGGCCCTGATGATTGTCTTCACAAGGGTAAGTTCTTCCCGATACATGCCAAATGGGCATGAACTGACGGAGATTCCTGTAGTCTGTTTCACAAGCTGCGTGAGTTTACATGTTGTCATAACTCAGATAATTTTGTTGTTGTTTACTTACATAAATAAAAGCGTATAAACTAAATGAGTTATTTTAGTGTTGTGGTTAGTATGCTGAATTTGCTTGAGGGAGAGGTGTACTCTATGTATACCACATTGATTATTTATATGATTATAGGGAAAGGAACGCTCGTCCCTTCTCTGTGCTGTAGTGTAAAAAGTGTTTATTCAGCCATTCAAAACAAAATGATAGATTTTAGTACAATTTTCTTCTGTAGAAAACTTTGTGCTCTTAAAACATAGAAAAAGAGAGGGAAAAACCGAATTGCTAAATTATAAATGATAATATCCATACAAACCGTTTAGGTGGTTTAGTCCTTTTAAAAATGTGTTATCGGTGGAAATAATTATTGTAAACTTTTCATAAGGTAAACATCGTAAACTAAAATTAGCTTGACGAGTAAAAAAAGTGCAGAAGTCTCCACTGATAGATTATTATGAGACGTCATAGATTATTTGCAATTATTAAGAATGTAGTTTGTGATTGTTTTCTGTTGCTTGATTTATATAGAAAACTAAAACTAAATTAATGATTGAAAAGATGAAAAGATGAAAAGATGAAAAGATTTATATAAACCGTGCAATTCTTATTAGATGTTTGTAGAGAATAACCCATGCCTTTAATCACATGCCATTAACTTAAGCATAGTGTAATCAACAAAAGTAAATATTCGGGAGAAACGAACAGACACAAAGAAAGGAGAGTAACTCAGACCGACGCAGACGCCAAAACGTGCAGTTCAAATTAACAGAGAGTCAACTCTCTGAGGTCCAAGTGACTGTGTAGAACATTTTTCCTTGCCTTCTAAAACGCAGCTGAATATATTGTACAAATAAATACTGAGTGACATTGTTAGCAGAATACAGATACGCCTTTAGGATACTAAAGATCACAAACCTCCTCCAAATCAAAATTAAGCTTCAATATTTTTTAAATTTTATATAAATAATTGTTTTTTTAAAACATAAGTGTAGTTAAAATCAGACCTTCAATTGTTATACTTGTTACGGTTCAGATATTATTAATGCACAGATCTCAGTAGCCAGTTTAATTAAACATCTTAAAATATCAGTATGAAGAAGCATAAAAATCGGTATGGAGAACCATATATGACTTCCATGTCCTAAAATTTATATTTAAAATCATTTAAAGATTAATTAAGTAAGTGGATGCTTAAGTTCTGAAGAAATTACGTATCAGCTAAAATCGTACCACCATGTCAGGTGGATTAAGACTATCCTCAGCCTTCGTGAGGAAGGACTGTACTTTTGGATAAAATGTCTGTAGGTCGAACGAAGAGTAGCTGCGATCTGATTCCTGTAATGAAATTGGATTCTCGCTGCGAGGGGCCGAGGGATGTCTATAGTGTTATCAAAGTCTTTCCTGTCAATACTATACTAACCATTTTTCTTTTTTAAAATCGAGTCTTGATTTCTTTCTTTCCATTTGTCTTCTGATTTCCTGAACGACTATTCTGTTCACTCGTATAATTATAAATTTCTCAGCAAAACATTTCTTCCTTAATACGTTTGTGTCTCCTGTTTAACATGCACCATTCTGATCCATGTCATAACGCTATATTCCACACAGGCTAGTAAATAACTAGCCATCAGGGAGGTCAAAATATTTTCAAAGAGAGGCAAACAATTTTCCAAAGGAGAAAAATATTTATATATTTTTCATACCCATACAAACATGCACATATTAGTTTATAATTCTCATGTCATAATAGAAATAAGTACACAGATTGTATTAATTGCTTTAATACAACAACACTGCCCAGTGATCCACAGGAAGCAAATCGATGTCCACCTTTTCAGCTTGCACGCGTTGTGTTGGTGTGGGTTTTCATTTAAAAAGCGTGCAAACATAAGAAAATAAACATGAGTGAGGCCAGAAATAACGCGAATTTTGTATGTGAGTGTGTGTGTGTGTCCTGCCGGCCTTTTTATTGCGGTAATCACAATAATAAAACTTTGGAAAAATAAACATTACTTAATTGATATATGCTTGCCTGCCAGGAACGATATATTTTCACTCATACGTGATTTAAATTAAAATGAAAAATTTAGAATTTTGTTAAAGTGAAATGAATTGTTTCCATAGAAACTACTTCTTTGTTGTCAATAATGTAGTACACATATAAAACTTATAAAAATTTACTTCCTCTATCATCAAATACCATTTTAATTCAAAAAAAAATTACCCCCTCCCCCCTTCAACTACCCTTTTCATTTATAGACCCTTTTCATCTACCTTTCTACAGTGGATTATTATGACCTTCTTTTCAGGATACTTTATTTATCAAAATTAAGCACTTACTCTTGTTAAATCGTAAAACGTTGCTGGTAAACTATCCCTTTCCCTTAACCGATCTTCACCAAAAACAAAAGGCCTTGAGTCCTCTACAATTCAGGACTGTATGCAAAAACTTATTTGATTCTGTTTGAATTTGCGGCTGTTATCATTTGACATAGAAAAAATTCTACATACACACGCGCGCGCGCTTTTCGAAAAATGACTTTTTTTATGTTTTGATGGTAGTACAATCAGAATCTGCCGTTATATCGAACACGATTTTTTTAGCCATTTCCTTATGGAACATGGAAGTAGAAAACTTCCATGTTTTAAGATTTATATTTAAAATCATTCACTTGAATTCGGTTCGATAATTTCTAAAAAAATATCCACCATACCTAAACTATTTTTACTATTTACACATATTTTTGTTATTATGGGGTGGTTGTTTAATATAATGTTATTTTCGAGTCACTCTGTCTATAAAAATTAGGTACTTTATTATTAAAAAGAAACTGAACTACGCAGATAATTATTTCTCCTTCTCAACCGATCCCCACCATTAATGATATTTACACTTTCATAAATTAATAGTTTTATCATATGTAATTGAAAAGGTATCTGTAGAATTAAATTATATAAAATTAGTGATATCTGTTCATGAAAATTAAATGCCCGTACTTTACTTGATATCAGCAGTAATTTTCAAAAAGTCACCCCTCCACCTTCAACTACCCTCTTTATTTATAGATATCTCATTTACCATTTTACAGTGGATTAATATGACTTTATTTTTGGGGCAATTATTTATCAAAATTAAGTATTTTACTATTGTTAAAACACAAAACTTGCCGGTAAACTACCCCCATCAACCGAACAATCCTATTTCGGTATTGACACTTTTTTTGAGTAACAGTTTCATTATATGTAATTACTAAGGTATCTTATCCTTCAAAATGAAGTAGTTTATTCGACATCAGAAAGGTAATTTTTAAGAAAATTACCCCTTCCCTCTTCAACTACCATTTTTATTTATAGGTATTTCATGTACCTTTTTACAGGGGATTATTATGATTCTATTTTCAGAATACTGTATTTATCAAAGTTAAGTACTTTACTCTTGTTAAAACGTAAAACGTTACAGGTAAACTACCCCTCCCCCTGAACCGATCTTCATCAAAATCAATATGCCTTGAATCCCCTACAATTTAGGCACATATACAAACATTATTTGATTCTGTTTGAATTGGAGGCAGTTATCGTTCGCCATAGAAAAAATTCTACATACAGACACACACACAAACACTTTTTGGAAAGTGATTTTCTTCATGTTTTGAAGGTAGTATAATCAGAATCAGCCCTTATCTCGAACACGATTTTTTTCGCGATCACCATACTTCCATTTCCTTACGGAATGTGGAAATAGAATTAATAAAAAAATTAAGTTTGTCCGTGCTGTAATATTTTGGAATATAAACAACCAGTAAGTAAACGAAGTGAATGACGCGCGCGCGCACGCGCACACACACACACACACACACACACACACAACCCTTACATAAACACACATACACATACACATTATAACGTTGCAGAAATCAGATCATATATGGTATCCATAAGTATTAGAGAAATGATAACAGATAAAATAATTTAATGAATAATAATGAAAAAATATAAAATAGGGTTAAGAAAGAAGAAAGAAGAATTATAAACAAGAACAATTATTAAAAGAATAAACTAGACCCCAAATGACTAAAATGACTATGACCCAACCCCAGAGATTGGCCAGATAAAGACAATAAGATGAGAAATGATTCACAGAGATTAAGAAGACAAATCAATAATAAGAGACACCAATGAGTAAAGAAAATATATAAGTCACCATGAATAAAACAAATAATAAAGAAAGTACACTAACCATAAAAACATAAGTAAGACAATTATTATTAAATAAAGTATGTTGTTAAGGACCTTATTGTAATAAAAAGTTAAAGCACAAAATGTTAAAGAATAATTATAAAGGTATATTTAGAATATCACTGAAACCAAGAGTGAGAGATAGGTAGGGAGTGATAACAATAAGGAGTGAAGTGATGAGAATATAAAAATAAACAACTTATAATCTTAAGAAAAAGAATAGTGACCAAGTGTAACAAACCAAAACCATAACCAAATGGTGAATAAGAAAATAAGTTAATTGTGTTAGACTGTAAGAAACACAGTAGGTGTGGGTGTTAGAAATAGACAAACATATACTATTACTAAAAGAATAACTAGAATGTTTATATTTATAGAATAGATGGTGTCGATATAATACTCATCAAAATTGTTATTTTGTTAATTTAAAGAAAGTTAATTTGTTTGTTTAGTGGTTAAGGAAGTATAAACAAGAAGACATAATTTTACAGTAATATGTTTGTGTTATATGCAAGTAATGAAAGTATAAAGAGATAAGTAGTATGAACATTTTAAGTAATGACATACAATATAATAATTGTATTTAATAAGAAGGAATATGGCTGAACAATATACAGACCATTAAATTATTTTTATGTTATATTTTGTTAATAGATTTAAGTTTTAAAGAGGTGTGTGAGAAATGGGAGTAGGAATAAAACTAGTAATGACATAAACTTAACAAGCAACAAATTAATAACTATTATATATATAGAAAAAAAATACCAGATAAGAATTAATTTTGTAAAAGTATAATAACATTAATAGATTGTAAAACAGTTTCAAAGTAATTCAAAAGCCAATAAGTTCGAAATGAAACTAAGCAAACCATATGTACTTAATAAATACTGTTTAAATAGAACAAAATAAGAAATTCTAAGATGTTACAGTTTAGGCCTATAAATGACATAGCTGTCTAAGTTCAGAAAACCAATTGTAAACAATTGAATATTACATTTGAATGATATGACCAAGTAAATTATGTAATTACAATTAACTAACAAGAACAACATGTCAGAATTGTGATAAACAGTATAAATAAGTAAAATATGTATTAAAATAGTATTATCAATTTTGTACAATTACAATAATACATGGCCTAGACCAGCCTTGTGAGATGTCAAATTGATCTTTGAAAGAAGATAGAGATATCTATGTTAATATTTCGAGCATTGCAAATGTCCCCAAGGAAATATAATCATTATAAAATATTTATTCATTTTTTACAGAAAACCAGGATTTGTAACAATAGTTTCAAAAGTACTTAACCAATCAGAGTTAATTCGGTTGCCATGACTACAGAACGTTATTATAATTTTGACCGTTATATAACGAAAGTTCCATTATTAACTATCCAGAGGTATAGACGCTATATTGATGCGGACACTTTAAAGGCAAATAACGAAGAAAATCAAAGATAAATGAAAGCAAATTGATTAACAGATGTCAACCATAGTTCCAACAACACATGGAGGAACTATTAACGAATATTAAAACTAAATTGTAAATAAAAACTTGATGTAAAAAGAAACAGACGCAAGAAGGAGACGGCAACCCTATCTTTGAAAATAAACCAAAGTACTAACCCAATAGTGAAGACACCTTGACGATCCATAACACTAACAACATGGTTTTGTTAAGTATGAAATAAATTATAAATAATTACGAATCAAACTGATTAACTTTTGTCACAATATAGAACTCTTACTCTGAACTTTGAACACCAATTTCTTTCAAGGATTAATAAATCGTATATAATAACACTGTATGTAAATGTAAGATAACCTATGTCCTAAACTGATAAAACTGACACACACTTTTGAACAACAGAGTTGAATTTTCATGTAAACCTTTTTAGTATTTAAGTACCACAATTGTAAGGTGGTGTACTTTATTTGACATCTTGTTTTAAACCTTTTTCGTACTCAAAAGAACTCATTGGCAAATTAACTTGTGTAAATAAGTACACATGTCAGCCATAGCGGCATCCTACGACTTGAAGCGCTGCCACCTTTTGCTATCCGCTGAGTGAAAACTAATTTATGGCCGAGGCTAAACTTTATTATAATAACATTTATTGTACAAGAATTATCAAAAATTAATGAATTATCTAATCAAATAAATCAGTACGAATCTTTACTAGCTGTCCTGTGTTTATTTAAATTGTATTATGCATGTTGTGTTCTGTAGCAGTGAATATACTTATTTGACCAAATTTTATGTTGGCAACACGTCCCCAAGACAAGCGAAAGTCGAGTTCCTGCCAGTCTGCGAGTAATTCGAATTATTCTTCACCGTACAGGAGACAATCTAACTGTGAACCTTTTATTTGTTTTATGAAAAACAATTTGGCGCCTTTCGGGAATTAACAATAAAAGATAGGACAGGTAAGGACTTCGGTACTGGTTATTCGTACGTTCGCGACGGTGCAGTCAGCGTGAGGTACGTTTAAGAGCGACGACGATTTTAGAGTACACATTACACTCTTACACTTTTACACTAATAACGAAGGTGACGAAAAGGGGTTTGTTATAACATATATGTGTTTTGTAGTTCCAATTCCAATTGGGTTGCGTTCCAGTTATTAGGCGTTTCTTGTAAATTACAAATATTTTTGTTACTGAAAATTTGTGAATCAAAATGAATTGAAATTAAAATTAAAATTAAAATTAATTTAATTCTTAATTGAACTTATTTTTACTACAGGTTGGTTTTTGGGACCGGTTTTGTTTCTTTAATTCTCTATTTAAATCAATTAAAAATTTAATTCTTTTTTAATGTTAAAAGATTTTAACAACTAGCTTTTTAGCATTTATCTTTCTTTATTGGCAATCATAATTTTATTACTTTTATGATCAATTTTTTAAACATTTACAAATACATCTTTTATGTTAAATATATTATTTTAAAGCCTTTTAGAGATTAAAGCCTCTATTTTCAGTAAATTTTTAAAGCTAGTCTACGCGATGGAGGTCTCTGAACAGCAAACGGGGTACAATACAATCTCGTCACTTCCACAATAGTTCACTAAAACTCTTGTTTTGATAATTAGCGCATAGCTTCACATTCTGTTTACCCTATGCTTAGCCTACATTCTTATGAAACTTGTTGCTAGTGTTACCAAGGCATAAGGTAAACATATTTCTGAACTAACGCAAATCTCAATTATCCCTTTATATGAAAACCTATAAATTTTATTTTTTTTTTAAGAAATTATCTATAAATAATAATGGGTCCCATGTGTACCACCGAAGTAGCTTAGGAGTAGGCAGGGTAGGCTGCCTAATGTGAACCTTACGGCATACAAGGAAGGCAGTGTGGCCAGCACTACGCTTCAGCCGCCCATTATTATCCCCAGGACGTTATCCCAGGTACTCATTTTCAACAGAAATTATCTTACGTACTAATTTTATTTCCTTCTTCCTTACTATAATAAATCTAGCGCCTAAAACGATAACACATTTTTAAATTCAACTGTTTATAAAATGAAATATTCAGGACAACAGAAATCAAAAGAAAATACATTAAAGGAAGATTATACTAAAACAATAGAAACTACCTTTTCAACGGCATCACTTGTGATCTGATTATCTTCTATAATTTCTTTAAAGCCAGATAGATCATCTTTATCTTCGTTGTCCCTATCAGTAAAATGAAAAGAATTATCCGATTAGTTATTTATATTAACAGTGTACGATAAACTGACGTGTTTACCTGATACTAAGTGACACCACCTTCTTTTGTACTTTCAGATCCTTTATCCACCGTCTTGCCTATAAATCCGACACTTGTAATATTTGAGTGTCTTCTTTTTAATATTAGCTAACTGTTAATTAATTAATTAACTGTTGAATGTTCGCCAACAAATAAGTTGATTAAACTTTTAACTCCTGGAGAATACTTTGAAGGGATCACACGACAAAACAGCCTGAGGATTTTTAAGTGCCGCATAGCTGAAAATGTCTTCTTTGTTGGGCTGTTAGATGATAGATAGGCTATATAAAAACATCTTCAGGTCAATGAGAATACGATTATACTTCTTTCAGTTTGTCGTCATAAATAATTCTTTTGACAAAGTTTTTTTTAAAAAAGGGTTTTTCAAAGTTTTTTTACAGTCTAATTAAATGAAAACAGTTTAAAAATGCTTATTCCGGAAAAGTTCCTTTGTATTTATTAGCTAACACAACTGCGTTATATTTATACCTTTATAGAGGGCAACCTTCTTTATTCAGTAAATTGAAATAATTTTCTCAATTTTTGTTACGGTCGCAGTTTTTCTTCCCATGCAAATTTTGCCGGTCTATGGTTCGCTCAACCCCGCATATTGTATAATTCAGATGTACTGCCATGATGACAGAAGTAAGTGCTAGTATAATTGGTATTGGATGTCAGAATTACAGTCCTATTTAAAATATTTTATTTTATATACTTTACAAAATGGTGCTAAATGCTTGAATGAAATGTATTCAGTCGCTCTAGAATAAAAATAAATCTTTAATTTATATCGTCATAAAATATGAATGCATTTTTTGTATGTATCCAATCAGTATCGTTGTGTAGATACTTTAGTACGTATACTTTATGTTACAGATATAACTCAATTTCTAATGGATGGGTAGACGGCCAATCCTGTGTTCCAATCGCCGTTCCCGACAACACCTTTCCATACTGCTGCGACAGGTACTTTTGCGAAAAGTTTTATAGTTCTTCAGACGACGGCTCAGATGGGGAAAGTTAGTGTGTGATTTACTGAACACGTTTTGTAGGCTATAGTCTAATTGTAAGGAAGAAATTAATATTCAACAATAGTATTGTAGAATTACTATATTATTACGTAGTTATGTTTCCGCTGTCGATATTTTTAATAGTTAAGTTAGATTAGGTAAACATTTCTACCGATAGACGACTACTTTATTAAAATGTTTACATCGTAACTGCACTTGTAATAAGTCTGCTCTGACTACACAGTTCCGGTTACAATTACCCGTTTATAAAATATTTACAACAGAATTGTCTTTCTTAAATTTATTCTTATGATATGTAATATATAATCACTTATATAGTTAACTACAGATTTTGATCTGATTGTTTTCCTGGCTTTATTTTCTGCTTGGACAGTCTATGATCATCTCTGACCAGACTAGGCACAATTTTATCCGAGTTTTTCCAAACTCTTCTTTAAATAAATAAGTAGATTTAATTTCATTTGGTGTGTCTGAAATTATAATTATATAAACAGAATAATAATCAACGGTAGCCGTGTATTTGTGAGTACAGAAAGTGCAAAAGCGATTAAAAAGTAAATCTGCATTTCAGTAACATATAATTGAAATAATTTTTTTATTATTCATGTAACAGTAATAATATTGATATAAAACCTGTAAATTGTATCTGAAATAAATTAATAGTAAGAAATCGAAACTACTGTCAGTTCTTATAAAACTATAAAGCTTTACTAAAATTTAATATTAAAAAACATACGAGTTTGCTTTTATTTGGCGTATGAGCACATTTTGCAACTCTATTAATATACGTCACAAATTATTATTATTATTATTATTATTAAACGCTATTATTAAGAACAAAATTAATTACAAATTCAAAATAAATCTTTGTTTTGTATTTTTGCCACTACAAAGTTACTGTATCTACTAGAAACGCTGAATACGTGAAACAAGGGCTATCAAAATAATCTGATCAAGTTAGTTGTACCTCTGTTTAAGTATCTAACGTTTTGCACATTATATTTACATGTTACTCAAGACAGTTTAGTCGTTAAAAAATATGGTACCCAGGCGATTAACAAGAACGGTAATGCTTATTTGTGAATTTGAAATTAATTTGTAAACTTTTAATCGTGTATTCAAAAGTATACTCCTAAAATTACTTGTCATTAATATTTGTATTTAAGTGTTTTAAATTGTATACTTAATGAATTAAGCTCATTTAGATAATTGCCTATTTAGCGTGTAATAATGTTTTACTTTACATAACATATGACAGTCGATGATCTGGATAATAGTTTTCTAAAACTCAAAGTTAATTTTTAGTGTTGGATATCTATAACAAACTAAATATGGATATAGACATAGATTTAGTATCTGTGAGTACAGAGAACACAAAAGTGATTAAAAAGTAAATCTGCATTTACAGTAACATATAATTGAAATCAATTTATTATTATTCCTGTAACATTAATAATATTGATATAAAAACTCTAAATTGTATCCGCAATAAATTAAAAGCAAGAAATCGACACTGTCATTTCTTATAAAACTATGAAGCTTTATTAAAATTTAATATTAAAAAAACATTGCCCAATATTTATTGTTACTTACTATATTTCTGCTGGTAAATTGTATACGAAATTTCTGACAAAATATAAACGTTTGTCAAAGAATTGTATTTTGAATGCTGTATCTTTTCCCAGCCACTGTGTTTTCCTAACATGCTTTTAAAGATTCCTTCAACCTGTTAATAAGATAAGGCTTGTGCTTTAACAACTGAATAAATATACTCGATTAAATATAAAGTAATGCTTTCTTTTAACCTAGATTACTTGATCCATAAAACTTAAAACTATTATTCTAATGTATTGTTCATGGTTTGTTATGGTTTCTCATATGATAAAATTCTATTATCTCAGTGTTTACAATCGTCCTGATCAGTCCTCAGTATAATTTAAAAGTTAAAGACAAAACACACAAATCTAATGGGATATAGTTGGAATAAATGCGATTAATAGATGAGTGTAATCGCTATAAGTGAATGCCCTGGCCAACATAAGTGAGTGTGGTGAGTAGCAAGCGGTAAGTACAATGAGTAGAAGTGAGTTTGATTGATGCGATCAGTATAAATGAATGCGACCAAATTGTTACTAGTTTCTCTCTCATTTCCCTCTTTACTTTTATTTCTTATGTTATGTCAAATAAATTTATGAAATTGAATTACACTTGCTACGTTATCTACTTTTTCTCTTTTTAAATCTTCTATTTTAAAGCTCTACTCCTTTAAATGTATTGAGATCCATAAAAAAATGTTCAAAAACATAATGCCAGTTTGCTTCCTAAGTTGGAGAACTAGCTGTTTATTTTAAAGGAAGTACATTTATTATTACAAAATGTTCAGTATTAGATAGTTTTTTTTATTACAAGGTGAGAAAAATTACAAAAATCTCGATTTTAAAATTCGTGATTATTTTAACTATCATGAATAAAAAAGATGGCACAACTATAACAGAAATAAAAACAGAAAATGGCATAAGACAAGAGAAACATGTGATAGACAGTTATATTCCACTTTGTGGAGCAATCAACAAATCCCGGAAACATAAATCAAAATTTGTAAGACATTAGTGAAAAGCATTGTAACATATGGGGCTGAGGTGTGGGAGACTATAGAACATACGAGAAAAGATTACGAGCCATGGAAATCAAATACTGGAGAAGGTAATGTAGATTTACACTGCTGGATAGGGTAAAAAATAAATAAATAAGGGAAAGAATAAATATATGTACTAATATAAATGACACAATTGATGATAAAAGATGGTACGGGCATGTGTACCTTATGGGTAATGATAAATGGCCTAAGAAATTACTAGAATGGACCCCTTTTAAAGAAGAAAAAAAGGGAGGACGCGATAGACTTGGATGGTAGGCATAAAGAATGCAATGCTATAAGAAACCTGCAGCATGATGTTTGGAAAGATTGTAAAGTTTGGAAGCTAAGATACGAAAAATGACTTTAAATGTTGTTGGAAATACGTATTTAGGGTAAATGCGAATTTTGTTTGATTGTAGTAGTGGCAGTATGACAGATCCTATGCTTTTATTTATTTTATTATTAACAGTTTGTTTATTATTAAATTGATTTCTTTTATTAGGACGATATATTTTCATGTTAAATTCGTGTCTAGCTAAAATGCCACATTTGTACGGTGAGTCACGTGTAAACTGTACCGTATATTCCAACTGGCATTTCGAACTATTTACGTTTTATCCTGTTTGCTTATATTGGTTGTTGTGTTTATTGCTGAAAAGGAGAGACAGATGGAGTTGTAGCTTGCAATAGCTAATCTTATAATTAGAGTAACTAGTTATATTAGTAAAGTGTCAACGAAAGTATCGATATACGTTTGGAATTGCAGTGTACCTGTCCGGCGTCATTTGTTCATAAAACAGATATAAATTCGTAGCCTCCTCCACCGTTATGAGTAGTACTGACATATATATTGTTACGACGGTCTACTGATCGTCGTATGGTACAGTGGAAAACAAAATACAAGTCACCAATTAAGTCACTAATCACCAGCTTTAATTATCACAATTAAACCGTTTGTTATTAACAAGACAGTCTCTTACAACAAATCAATAAAAATTGTTCACACGCAATAAAAAAAAATGTCAACTGATATAAAACACAATTGTATTACAATAGTCTCACACAATTATAAAACACGTAATACTTCGCACAATACTTCAAACCGCACTATGTTAAGCGCCACTTAAACGCACAGAGTATCGCTCGACAATAACTAACTATAATATTACAAACCGCATTCCAGTAAATTGCAACTCAGACTGAACTGAACGTCTCTGAATACTTGTAATTATACCCCGCTGATGTTCCAGAATATTGCTAACTGCGCGTCAAGAATGCTACTAGAAAACACTAGAGCATAATTGGTTGCGGCCTTACACACAGCAGGCGCGAACCGCTTTGCCGGAACAATCTCATAACATTACAGTCGTATTCCACTGGATCGTTCGACAAACACGTAGATTGTTCTGTAATGTCGTAACAATATATATAATGTATTGACGATTCCCTTTTCCGGCAGTTTTCGCTTCTGTAATTGTACGTTTCCTTAAACAGTGAAACGATTTCGGAAACTGCAGTGATTCAAAGTCATAAAACTTAATAATATAAAACATTAACAATACAGAAATTTTTAAGTTGTTGCTCAAATTGTGAGCAGACAATATGTTTATTTTAGTAGCTGCAGTAGACGTAGGAAGAAAAATTACTAAAAGTAACAAAGAGACAACAAGGAAAAATAATACTAAATACTTTAAAAGAGAGAATAAATTATAAAATTTGAAATAAAGCTAACATGAATACAATTACAAATGAGAAAAAAGTTGAATATTTAACGATCGTTCCGTATCGAGGGGGACGCTACAACGTGCTTTGTATAAAATGCATACAGAGGTAGGAAGTATCGACCGCTCGTTATCATTCCACCCTCTTGTAGTCATCGTTTTCTACTAAAGAACATTTTGCCCCGAAGTCAAGAAATGTCTCCATATTCCTAATATTACTGCTCAATATATAGTCTGCGTTTCTTTTAGTCTGTCTCTACGTCTTAAGTATTTCTCTTTTCAATTTTTTGTTCAATTCAAGCACCTTACTTCCATTAGTTGAAGCACTGAACGCGACTTCGTCCGACAAAGGTTGTTTAAACAAATATATAGACGTGGCTAACGATTTATTAAAACGTTAAGTATTTGTTTTTGTAGAAGATAGTGTAATACCATTAAAAACTGTTTTAATTTGTTGATAAATGAGTTTCGATAGGAAATATATTATGAAATGAAAGTCACCAATGAAGGACTATAGAATTCTACTGAATGAAAATTTTATATCAGTCAGTTTCTAAGTGAACAACGATCATTATACGTGTTCTTGAAACTCAGTAAAATATGACGTAAAACATATTATATATTGTTACGATGGTCTCACGGATCGTCGTATTGTACAGTGGAAACAAAATACAGGTACCAATGAAATCACTCATTACCAACTTTAATTAGTCACAAAATTTGAAATCAACAAAGGTATTTTCACAAATAATTCAAGTTAATTTGGTCCACACGCAATAATAAATGCCAAGTACTAGAGTTACGCAATAATTATAACAGACTAATCAGGCTCCTATAATTCGCAACAATAACTTGATCCACACTAAAGAACTTGACCCACTGTAACTGATTAAGCCGGCCTCGGTTGCTTATATAGATCCTGCAAGTTCCAGAATAACTTTCCATAGTCCTGGCGGCGTGCCAACATAATTTGCGTAGTTTCAAGAGCTCGAACAGTCTGGAGGCTACTTCTGTGCATGACCTTGACACAGACGCTGCACGCGCTGGGCTAGTCGAGAAAAGTTGTCAAATTATATTGTCGTAGCGATATATTACTTATATTAAACTGTGAATAGTCTCGCGTTGTTGAAAAAGTGATTTGATTATATTGACAATACAGTTTTAAGACTTTTGTAGATTACAGTTTTAAGGAAAAAAATTTTAAAATATTTGTAAATAATATGTAATGATGTGTAGGCGTAAGCTGATTCCACTATTCTATTCACCTAATCAATTAAATTTAATATAATTTAATTTGGAGTACTTAAAATAATTATAATATAATTTACATAACGAGACGACAAATCTAGATATTAGTCACATAGAGTAAACACAAACATAACAATATTACACAATGTTGCAGTTATTCGGCATCCCTGCAACGGTTAACATTAATTTAAATAAAAATAAGTTTAAACAGTGGCGCGACAGATAATTATCCATGCATCGGTCAGTGGTTCCCTGACGTCACGCCCCCTTCCTTTTTTAACGAACTCGTTTCGCCATTCGCCCGGCGAGCTGATTTCAGTCTACCACCTGACCGGACCGTGAGCAGAGTCACCAGCGGTCGCCTAAATGGGCATTTTTCGATGGCAGCCGCGTCTACCAAGGTAATTATGAATTCTTGGCCACCATAAATCAATGCTAGTGACGAATTATATTCGTCAGTCACGCTTGTAAAAGAAAAGCATGTAGGCCTATTTTATGTAAAACACTGTAACTCGTTGTAAGCAACCATGATGTAACTTGTCTGTAGCAGTTAGCCTCTTTAATTAAACTATTTTCAGTCAGTCAGTTAAAAAAGAAAAAGAAAGATGTTTATTGTTTAATGTCAGTCACTTATTATAGAATTGAAGCTGTGATTTTGTAATTGTTGTAGCTATGATCTTGTAAAATGCGTTCATGCATTATAAGTATGAATGTGCGCGTGCAGTAACTGTTAGCCTGTACTAAAGATTCTGGAACTTTCAGAATAAAGCTTGGTTCCACGACTGGGTCCAAGTGTACCAAAGAATTTCGACTTGCTCCAGTATTTCTTCGGCCTACGTTTGAGAACATACACGACAGCATTCCGTGGGACCAGCGGAGAAACACGTGCCTACAACGGGTTCACGCATGACATGACCGGCGACAGCAGGCCGCGAAAGGACACATCTTCGATTTCCAAGTAACACTATTAATATATAATTACCATGCAGCAGGAGCTTGCAGTCAGCCAGATTACTAGTTGAAAAGAAAATGAACTAAATTCCTTACTTTGTGTAATGCGGACTCATATCTTGACAAGAACTTTGTCATATACTAAGGTGTTAAAATTTTATGAACAGATTATAGCTTGTGCACAACGCGCAACAATATTATAAACTGGCATTGATTTATCCAGTAATTGATTTATCCAGCAATTGATTTATTCAGTAATTGTTTTTGCTTCGCTGGCTGACTCATAATTTTATAAAATTAAGAGGCTGATTTTCATTCTGAAATAAATAGGTTCATGTTGACTCTGCTCACTAGTTAATGGTACTGACTGTTTTCTGACGCACCCTCCTTGTATTTAAGTTAGATATTACGACTATTTCAATGTATTTTGTTTTACGTTCATTTGGGCCCAGCACGGCAGCGCGTAACAACAATGATTATGTATTGTAGTTTATAATATAATAAGATAAATATAAGAATCACAAACATACAAATGTAAGTTTGTAATAATGATTATAATTAATGTGGAAGAGTTTATCATATGTGATCAAAACAATGAAAATTTGTTACATTTTTTTGAAGGACACTTAATATATACCTATTTCGATCATTGTACACGTACATTTAGAGTTCAGATCTTTAGTCATTTATTTTAGATTTTTACCCTATTACGCAAGGATGAGAGTAATTCATATTTATAATACCTCATAACTCCAAAACGACTGGACCAATTTTGAAAAATGTAAGTTTTAAATCTATTCTGATTTAAATCTGATTTTAATGGACGACATGAATGTCGTAGGTCAGTTTTAGAAAATAAGAATTCAGAAGCTATATTGCACCAGTTTCAATTCATAATTGTCATTTTTTATCTCTTTTATCCGTTACTTACTTGATTTAGTTGTTAACGTAATAGCTATTTGCAGTTTGGTTGTGTATTACGTAGATATTAAGAATATTAAGAAGAATATTGTTGCGACGGTCTCACTGATTGTCGTATGGTACAGTGGAAAACAAAATGTAGGCACAAATGAAGTCACTAATAACCAGCTTTAATTAATCACAAATAACAATTCGTAATCAACTCGTACAATAATTCAACTTAAATTTGTCCACACACAATACTAATGTCAACTATAAAAAATTCCCCACTAATTACAATACTACAACCAATCGATATCACTTGACAAATCGCCCATCATAAATTGACTGACAAAGCCAACTGCTGTTGTTTAAAAAAGGTAGTACAAATGTTCCAGAATAATCCATAATACGTGTCAACAGGAAACTGTTGACTCGAGAACTCTAGAGCGTGCTTGAGTGCGGCCTCGAAGAAACACGCACTTGGTGGGCTAGACGAGAAACGCGTAGAACGACACTCTCCATTGTTCGAGAACGGTCCATAATTACGTAACAATTTTAAGAATTGTCTAATAATAATTGAGTACTGACCCCAGTGACTGATGTTCGGCTACACGGATAACCATTTGTGTATCAGTGTTAATCAATTAACAATTATTCATTTAATGTTAGTGTGTTTGACAAATTTTGTGCCCTGTTCAACAAGTAACTTCTAAAATGGTAACTTGTCGACCTTATACTCTCTTTACTCCCTTTATACCCGAAATCTGTATGCTTATACGTAGTTTAATAAGCAATGTAGTTCTCATTTTAGTGGTAATGTCATTATATAAAGCGCTTGTATAACGGGCGTGTACTGAAGAAATCCACATTTTACATTATTTCCGTTGTATCGATTTGTTAAGAATCGATTTTTTAAGAATTCATGAAATAATTGTAAATGTTAAATTTATAAAACAAATTAGAATGTATTTCAATCAGGAATAAGTTAATTTAAAGATAATGATTTATACTGCATAATAATTTTCCATAATGTTGCACTATAAATTTTGTTTATTTCAAAAAAATAATGTGTATGCTGTTTTAAAATTGTAGTAACCATGGAAATAGTTGTCAAAGAAGATATTACGACTCACATTGATAAAAATTTTACTTTTGTCTCTTTTCTTAACAGCGAAGGTGACGTGTATCGTACGAGTCAGAACACTTTAGCACCACAGATGCGTACCATTGTATTGATGTCTACTATGTGAAAAGTATACGTATAAGAACTAGTCGTAGCATTGGAGTATCAGAGACTTCATCGACATACGTAACTGTTATACGTTTACATTATTTTATATATCGTTTTGTGTGGCATGGCTGACTGTATGTGAGGTGTGACGATGTGCGGTACTTGGATTCACTTTTGTACAGAATGTATGTTACATAGATTGTGACGTACTTTCACAGTCAATATAAATATAGGCTACAGATTTTGTTTCTGCTCTTAATTCCTGATATCTAGTGATAATTTTTTATAATTCATGCAATGGCATGGTACCTATCAAACGAAGTTCCTCTTTTTCTTGTTCACTTCAAGAATTACGACATATAAACCAGTTCCGGCACCCATTTCATTTTCGGACGACCACGTCTCTTCTACCAATGGCTTTATAGTTCAATCCGCTTTCGGCAATCCATCCTTTGCAGATGATCCCACCATTGTCTTTTGTAAGCTGCAATAATTTTATTTATATCCTTTACTTTGAGTTCTACTCTGATATCCTCCAATATATATATATATATATTGGAACATTACAAGTATTATAAGAAATTACACAATTACAATACCATGTACTCAACGCAATTATGAAGTGTATTACACCAGCCAGGTCGCAGGATTTTTTTTATTCTCGTTGCGTCAAGTATATGTAGTTGCACAATAATAAAATAATTTTCAAAGAGGAGTGAGTTGTTGATGACATGAAATAATTAATTAAAACCGTTTCAAAAATAATCATTCTATGATTTATTAATATTAATCGAAATATGCAAATATTAAAATTTCGAATTATAAAATAAAAAATATTCTCTTTTATAAGTTTACAAAAAATACAATATTGCCTTCTATGCTGTTCATGACATATAAAAAAATAAACAACCATATAATCTTACTAGCTAAACAGACATGTTAAACAAATGATCTAAACACTTTTTATTTCAGTGTGTCTCACTTTGACTCCAATTTTAAATATTAATAGCAACTCATTTACAAACAAAAATAATATTAAGTCTCAAGAATAAAACTAATTGTTGCTATAAACAAAATAAAAAATATAACATTAACTTCCAACCTATTATTTATTTCTACTGACACACACAAATTTTAACATACAACAGAAGATTAGTATTTTCAATTTTTCTTGTTAAATTAAATTAATTTCTTTAACTACCATTTAAATTTATGTACAGTGATTATATCTAAAACTTTAAGTCGTTACTGTTTATATATACGTTTTTTTAAGAGTTCTTTTCACAAACAAAAATATAATTGTTTATTCATCACCTGCGTACTGCCGACGTTTCCGTTGCGCGCGCGTGTGTGTCCTGAATCCTGAGAATTTGATGATGATGATTGTGCTGATGCTGTGTTATCTGTCTCTACGGTTTGTTGTTTGTGATGGTCCAGAGTTCCTCCATAAGTCTTGGTGTGTGTGGTAAAGATTGTCGATCGGTCGGCAGACCAGTAGCGTGACTTTGTGTGAAGATATCTTGAGTCTCTCTCTGAGATCGCCCAAAATTCCCGGTGGTATTTTATACTGGACGGCGATCTGACAAGTCCTGGACTGTTTTCGAGCTGTTAGATATTGTCACTTCGTGCAAAACGTCCTTTTAATTACAAATCACTTTTTGTTTCATTTTCGCGATTTCGTAAACATCCTCGTAGCACGACCGTATCATCGTTTGCGTAATGTTTTTCTGGTCACTCACATATCACACATTTATTAATTACTATTTAATTGCACTAGTAATTAACATTAAATTACCTAGCGTATTTATTATTGGACATTTCTGCAATACTTTTACATCACTATATTCGTTAAACATTCCTTGATATAATGGTGTTTTTATAATTGGGGTAGGTCTTTGTTCACAGGCTTAAAATGTATTAATTAATTTATTTTTATCCGGCTAAAACCTGATTACAGACAAACCAACAATTCGTACGCATCACCCCATCGTAGACTTTGCCTGTCGTAGCTTGCGTTCACACACACAATCACACAAGCACTGTATTCACTCGGGGGGCAGGTGTACGCTTTCTGACAACTCTTAGCCTGCATAATATTGTTAAAAACTGTTCATCATATATTTTCTATGCTAAATATTGACAAACCTACCGCCCTAGGAAAATATGCAATTATATGTATTGTTGAAATATATATTACAACGGCACACATTGCTGTATTTCATGTAATTTAACTTGGTGCTGTGTTTACACTCATATAACATTACTGAGACAGTATATGTATAATTGGAGTTCAGGTGAATTATAATAAGAGTAGTCCTTTTAGGAATCGTAATATGTTTTTATTTATTACATCAAACAAACATAATAAAAATAATAATATATTAGTAATATTTACTTCGCCATAAGAAATTCATTATCTATCGTTTCAATGTTTCTTTGATTGCCGTACATTTATCATAAAAATATATTTTATCTCTTATGTCTTATAGTATCAATACTATATAAAACATTTCTAACTCATAATATAAATTCTCGACTACTCAGTCTGAATGTGTGCTTTATAATTGGTAATATTTACCTTCTTATTCTGCTTTATAATCATTTTAACAAAACTAATTGATTTTTTTTTTCAATTACTTTACTTTAGGTGCTTTCAATAAAAAAATTTAACTTATGAAATCAATGATTATTACTCCAAGCAAGGATTTAAATTATCTTTACATTAACTGTTCATTCATTAAAGAAAAAAATCATTAAAAAATTCTGATTACAATTGAATTACATTCTCTTATCTGTATCTACATAGTTATTCTTTAATTTTAAAATGTTTTTATTAATGTCTTTCAATGTCTTTATTCTGTGATAATTATAAATTGGTTTTTCGTCACCTCAAATTCTGCAGATTGTCCCATGTCCTCCAGTGATCTGTCGGTCCTCTCCTACTGGATGTCCTGTTGAGGTTTCTGGTTTCACTGGTCGTCCTCCCGTCTCTCGTCCTTCATGGTCCATCGGCTGCTGTAGATTGTAATGACGTGTTGCTCTGGATCGGCTGCTGTGGTGATGGAAACAGTCTCTATTGCTCTGCGTATCGTTCCTCTGCTAGATGCTCTCTCGCCATCTGTATAGAGTTGATGTTCGTAGTTGTAGACTGTTCGTAGACGTCCGACTATTTTAGTTACGGTACTTTTTATTTTTTATTACTGCTTGAAATAAAACATTTTCCGTAATACTTTACAGTTTATGATATAAAACTCTTGTTGCTGTTAGACATAGCGTCTATCTCTGTCCGAAGTAATTAAAAATTCGCGTCTCAGACGGACATAGCGTACCGCCACGACTGAAGACTGTTTGAAGAGAGAGTTTGGCTCTATTGGGCTCGTATTTATATTTATCGAAAAAACCACACCTGTTGGCTCAGGATTATGCATGTCAAAAACTGCCCACGGCGTCAGTGCCCCCACTCTCGTCTCATTTCACATATTCGCACTTTTTCGCCAATCGCACTATTTAATGCGGATTTCAAGGTGATCTAATATTGTCTAATTTAATTACATACATGATATGTAATTATCATAATGATTGCATCATTAGTGTAATTATTATGCTTTAAAAATCGCACAGAATTCGCACTGATTGTCAGAATTACGTAGAATTCGCACTGCACATGTGTCTGATTTTTACGCATTTTTAGAAGTTTTTACACTCTTTCTAATATTTATGGTTTGCTTAAAATTAAATACAATCTTAATTTAGCATTTATTTGGGGTGAGGTGCAAACTTTCAGGCTCGAACAGGCTTCACGCACACACTCTATTTACTTGTGTACACGCATCGCGTGATGTTTCTTGTTGATTCCTGTTTATAAGCCAGCTTCCAATTTCACACTTGCTCGTCTATTATATATTACTAAAATTAATTTAAATATTTATTTTATTTCATATATGCGCATTACAGCGTATGCTTGTATTGTCGCATTATTCCTCTGCTTTTTAAAAAACATTTTAATAAATTTATTTTTTAAAATATTTTTTTTTTATCATTAGAAATATTATATATTTTTTATTTGTATTTATACACTACTATCAATGATAATGAATAGTAATTATTCAATTTCCCTTAGTTGGAGGGTAAAACAAGTCAAGTTCCCTTCTCCCCCCCCCACACGAATTGCTAACAATGCGTAAGCGTAGCTATTCTTTCCATTGTTCTCCTTTAATCTGGTCCCATTGACTTATTTATTTTTTCACGTGTAGAACTTCCTACATGAGTTTGCACTCTTGCACTGGTAAATATTTTACATCTTAACATATTATGCCATTATTCAATCTGGAATTTTACATTATCTTAATCATACATTCTTACCTTTGTTCCTTAACCCTTTTCTTACATGAACATTCTTTACATACATTTGTTAACATTTCTTACATTACTTATATAATACATTAACTTTTGTTACCCTTTATTACATTTCTTTAACATTACCTTCCTGATCGCTCATAATTTTCTTCATTCTTACCATTACTTTCTGAAATACACTTCAGTAACAGAATACTCTTTTAGCTTTGTAGTGTGTCGCATGATCGGTTACATATGAACTGTCTTAGAAAACATATCGATATTTTACTCGTAGTCTTAAATTCTAAGTAATCTCTGCCCTTTGACTTTTACTATCGCTTTCTTCTGTGTCCTTGCATTTCCACTAAGGTATGAAGTTTTCGCTTGGTCAGCCGTTCTGACAATTATAACATTTATTTCTCATTTCTAACCCTTTCTTAATATTAATAACAACATCGATAATAACATTCCTTACAATCATTTCTTAAATATTTCTAACACATTAACATTCCTTGCCATTTTTAATACATTTCTTACCGTTCTTTTAAAAATAATATTCCTTTTATTTAGCATAACATTCCTTTTTAAGTTCTTAACATTTTCTTAAATATAATTTCTAACCTTTTTACAAATATTATTTCTTATTATTTAGCTCCTATTCTTGTTAATAATCAGCAATATTATTTTTCATTTAAAAATAATTATTCATTCCAATAGAGCATTGAATGCGGTGTCGTTTGATTTCCACCCTTCTCAAATGTAACGATTGCATTGTATTGTTTGACAGCAGCTGGACATTGTTTCCTTTGTAGTCAACATTCCATTGTATTCCTCCCTCGTTATAATTCCATTGTATCGGTGCGACGTTTGTTTTGACCGTGGAACTCACCTGTTTGTGCGGTACAAATTTCATCCTGCCTCTCGGCCACACAGAATTTCTCCTTCGTCTCTCTTTACAAATGCTTTTCTCTCTCTCATTAGTTTGTTCCACAATTCTCTCGTCACAATGCATTGTGTAAGGTCAGTCCGTTTGAAGCCTATATAAACAGCTGTCGACGGTTTTTTCATTCGTCGTTTATGATAATGCTACATTTATGAAAATGTAGTTTTTATAATTACAGTTATAATTATCGTTAGCTTTATACTTCTCGTGTGTAGGCGTATACTTAACATTATAATTATCCCAAGTTTGCGTAGTGTTTCGTATAGCTAATTTATTACTATGTTTCTCGTTACCGTGATACTTTTGTGTTTTAAGTGTTTTTCACATATTTTACTTTTATGTGATTTATCGCACTGTGTGTAACTTGCAATTGGGATATTCCTATCAATAAGGTATGACTGCTTAATCTTTATTTTGTTCTCTTTTTTAATGTTAATTATTTCTTTATGATTATCATTATTAATTATGAACATATTTTCTTTCGTATTTTCAATTATTATGGTTTGTTTATCTATCATAGTTTTACTTGTATTTTCTAGTGCCGCTATGTGCGTATTAGAATCGATATTCGTTGATACTAAGTGCGGAGTCTTATTTACGATATCTTGTTCTAATTTTGCTTTTATTTCTTCTCTTAAATTTTCTGCTTGTTTACAAAACATTTCTGTTAAGTCTTCTATTTGTGTTCTATTATTATTTTCTTTTAATTTTTCTGTTTGTTTGTCCTCTACTTCGCCAAATATGGCTTGCATCATAGCTAGAAGTGCCTCTTCCAGCCTTAAATTTCCCGAAATTGCCATGTTGAATATTATATTTATTTATTATGTTTTAGAATATTATTCTTATGGAACCGACTTATTAATTTTATGTATTTAATTATTATTATTTATTTATTCTTATCTACTTATATTACAATTACACCTGTTTGTTGGGTTGGGCGCCAGTTGCGTTTTTACAATACAATACACGCAACAAAATAAATACATATATAAAATTATTCATTAATAAACATCACTTATTATACATAAAATCTGATGCACACATTTAACCATAGACCATACATTTATTTATTAAATGTAGGCGTGTCGTGTCCCAAGTTAACGGGCGACAAAATTATACAACGTAACAAATGTTATTTAATATAATTTAATTTTGTGCAGCCCCACGTTCTTTGGGACGCCAAAATTATACAACGGTACACATTGCTGTATTTCATGTAATTTAACTTGGTGCTGTGTTTACACTCATATAACATTACTGAGACAGTATATGTATAATTGGAGTTCAGGTGTAATTATAATAAGAGTAGTCCTTTTAGGAATCGTAATATGTTTTTATTTATTACATCAAACAAACATAATAAAAATAATAATATAATAGTAATATTTACTTCGCCATAAGAAATTCATTATCTATCGTTTCAATGTTTCTTTGATTGCCGTACATTCATCATAAAAATATATTTTATCTCTTATATCTTATACTATCAATTCTATATAAAACATTTTTTATTCATAATATAAATTCTCGACTACTCAGTCTGAATGTGTGCTTTATAATTGATAATATTTACTTTCTTATTCTTTACTTGACATACCTTTTACGGCTTTAAAATCATAAAACTAATTGATTTTTTTTCAATTACATTACTTTAGGTGCTTTCAATAAAAAAATTTAACTTATTAAATCAATGATTAATACTCCAAGCAAAGATTTAAATTATCTTTGCATTAACTGTTCATTCATTAAAGAAAAAAATCATTAAAAAATTTCTGATTACAATTGAATTACATTCTCTTATCTCTATCTACATAGTTATTCTTTAATTTTAAAATGTTTTTATTAATGTCTTTCAATGTCTTTATTCTGTGATAATTATAAATTGGTTTTTCGTCACCTCAAATTCTGCAGATTGTCCCATGACCTCCAGTGATCTGTCGGTCCTCTCCTACTGGATGTCCTCTTGACTTTTCTGGTTTCACTGGTCGTCCTCCCATCTCTCGTCCTTCATGGTCCATCGGCTGCTGTAGATTGTAATGACGTGTTGCTCTGGATCGGCTGCTGTGGTGATGGAAACAGTCTCTATTGCTCTGCGTATCGTTCCTCTGCTAGATGCTCTCTCGCCATCTGTATAGAGTTGATGTTCGTAGTTGTAGACTGTTCGTAGACGTCCGACTATTTTAGTTACGGTACTTTTCATTTTTTATTACTGCTTGAAATAAAACATTTTCCGTAATACTTTACAGTTTATGATATAAAACTCTTGTTGCTGTTAGACATAGCGTCTATCTCTGTCCGAAGTAATTAAAAATTCGCGTCTCAGACAGACATAGCGTACCGCCACGACTGAAGACTGTTTGAAGAGAGAGTTTGGCTCTATTGGGCTCGTATTTATATTCATCAAAAAAACCACACCTGTTGGCTCAGGATTATGCATGTCAAAAACTGCCCACGGCGTCAGTGCCCCCACTCTCGTCTCATTTCACATATTCGCACTTTTTCGCCAATCGCACTATTTAATGCGGATTTCAAGGTGATCTAATATTGTCTAATTTAATTACACACATGATATGTAATTATCATAATGATTGCATCATTAGTGTAATTATTATGCTTTAAAAATCGCACAGAATTCGCACTGATTGTCAGAATTACGTAGAATTCGCACTGCACATGTGTCTAATTTTTACGCATTTTTAGAAGTTTTTACACTCTTTCTAATATTTATGGTTTGCTTAAAATTAAATACAATCTTAATTTAGCATTTATTTGGGGTGAGGTTGCAAACTTTCAGGCTCGAACAGGCTTCACGCACACACTATTTACTTGTGTACACGAACAAGTATTTTCGTGCTTGTGTATCGCGTGATGTTTCTTGTTGATTCCTGTTTATAAGCCAGCTTCCAAATTCACACCTCCTCTTCTATTAAATATTACTAAAATTAATTTAAATATTTATTTTATTTCGTATATGCGCATTACAGCCTATGCTTGTATTGTCGCAATATGTATATATATATATATATATATATATATATAATCACGTTTATCCATCATTAGCTAAACATGCAAGTTCTGACCAGAGAATTTGATCTTCTTGAGACCCCATATATAAAAGTTATGAGTAAGCTTAGACATTTTATTCTTACATATTCGTAATCAGCATAAAAAACCGTAAACATATATATATCCGTTTCAAGATAGTTTGTTGAAAAAAGTTGAATAATAATTACCCTGTTAACTTAATCGTTACAAACGACTCACACGTTTAAAAAAATGCATTACTATTTTATCACGGATATCGGTTTAGCTTTTAGTGATGAAAAATATGCACAGTTTTGCCACAAAATGTATATAAAGTCACGAAGGTCACAACGTTGCCAAGTCTACTGAACGTAAGCAATTCCTGCAATATTAGCAGCTGGTGTGTCTCGGCTGTTTATACAATTACTGCTTCCAGTCGCCTACGTTTAATTCCTGTATACGATCTTAGTTATTTTTAATTTCAGTACCGTAGTAAAAATAATCTTTGAAAGACGTAATCAACTATTTTTCAACGCTGTTATTAAAAAGTGGGTTAATCATTCAATGACAGAAAACATATAAGGTATAAAATGTTGTGATCACTTTATTCACACGTTCTTTTCTTGACACGTAAATAACTATATACTAAATAAAGATATAATAAGTATATCTTCATTGTACATTAGTATAATATGTAGTTAAAAAGTACAGTACAACCTGTCACATCCGGACCTGTGATATCCGGAACCTCCCATATCCGGACGTATCTCCAAACTAATTTTTGCAATTTTGGTTAGCGAAAGGGTTAGGGATGTAAAGATACTACTCTTGATGTTTTGGCTGATCACCACTTTTTCTTCACTACACTTACGTCATTCTGCGATATGGTTCACTATTTTTGAATATTTAAGTTTTTACAATTGAAATACTTTATTTGGGGCAACTGAGTCTGGGGCAGCGGCGTTAGGTCGACTCACTTTGGCTTCATGGCTTCCAAAAAACGTGTGCATTGTATGAAGCAGCCAAATCACAAACTTTTTCAAAAACTGATGTAGGCGTACTGTAAGTAAAACTTTTTAACCAATTTTACTTTTTGTATTTTAAAGAGTACAGTGTACAAACGCAAATGCTAAACCAATAGAAACGTCTAAAAAAACACGTTCTTCTTCTGTGTATCTTCTGTAATTGTTAATTATATTAATTGAGATTTTGGCTACTTATAGAGATTTAATTACTGAACACAATGCAGTTTTCAGAATTGCTGTATATTTATTGGTTTTGGTGTTATCGCAGGTTGAACTGCAAAAATGAATTGAATAAAATTCATCTATCATCCGACCGCGAGCTTCACTGTGACGAAGTTAGAGTGAGATAGTTGCTTATTATACGCTCTCTGTCTAGCGTACGGCGCAGCGCACAGTCTGTCCCTTTCAATTAACGCTCAGATATGACGACACATTATGAATCGTTATATATACCCCGACGATAACTTCAATGAGTTGAACTGATTTTGTGTATAATACAGTATATTTAATGTATCTTTTAAATGTCAATAAATTTCAAATGAAATTTGGGTATATCTGAAATCCTTGAATAATTTACGCACCCGAAATTGTCGCCGGTATTTTTTGTCAAAAAAGTGCGTTAATTATGCGAGAAAATACGGTATTTATAAATGACCTTGTGATATCCGGATTTTTCCATATCCGGATCGGCCGGTCGCCATATTAGTCCGGATATGACAGGTTGTACCTGTACTGGTAAAAGTATGAATACAGATAGACTTTTATTACAAATATTTTTTGCTACGGTTTTCTATAAATAGTAACTATTCTCGGTAAAATAAAAATAAAATAAAATAAAAGATTAAATACAAATATCTAATATTTTATGAATAAAATATATGTATATTTTAACAAATAATAATTATGTAACTCTGAAAAAATTTAAGACAAATCTTCATTAACTCTTGTAGGGAATTAATTAAATCTTCATTAATCTTTAAAACTCTTGTAGGGAATTCGTTTTACACACTTAGGCCTATATGTATTGAACATAATTATTATAAAACCATTTATTATTAAAAGGGATAGTTTAAATTACATATTTATTCCTACCATTCGCCCACTCCGATTATTGCTTTTGTTAAATAAATCTTATGACATGTCTTTTATATGTTTTGTACACCTCAGATTTTGTGTACACTGTATATATTTCGTATTTTTAATGTTTTTAGCTAAGTTTTCATTGGCCTAGGACACCGGTCCTTCTCAAAATTCGCATATAATTTTACCCTGATTAACGAAACAGCTCCTCTCTGTCTGTGTACCTCTGTCTCACTTTCTTGCTCTCTCTCTCTCTCTCACCCCTTCTCACTCTCTCTCTCTCTCTCTCTCTCTCTCTCTCTCTCTCTCTCTCTCTCTCTCTCTCTCTCTCTCTCTCTCTCTCTCTCTCTCTCTCTCTCTCTCTCTCTCTCTCTCTCTCTCTCTCTCTCTCTCTCTCTCTCTCTCTCTCTCTCCTTATTCGATCTATTTCTTTCCCTTATTTTTATTAAAGAATGAGCCAAGGAGGTTATGTACATTTACACCTGCCGGACACCTCTAAGGTTGCCTCTGTAAGAAACAATAAAATTTCTCAAGTGTTTATGAAATAAGAAGGACACTGGAACATGGTAAACGCATAGTAATGTTTATTTGGCTGAGACAAGATAAACGAGAAACGTGATTACATTTCTGGCGGGAACGATTATGCATTTTGCAAACTGGCGTCTACGTCACACACGTCCGTATTTTCTACAAACATTGTGCACAGTTTAATCTGAGTTGTGGTATCGCGAACTCAGAAATGGTTAATATACGTCAGCCACTGCTATGTACAGTGATATGTGTTGTGTCTATTCAGCGTTAACAACCACAGGTCTCCAGCACAAAGACAAGATTTCTCATTCCCGTCAACATGAGTACCTACTCAAGGTCAAATAACATTCTTAATGTTGTAATGACAGACGTGTACGTTTACAAAACATACTGTTTTGGCTGACACATATATACACATCTACGTCTGAACTCGCAACCTCTTATTTATCAGCTGTCTGTTTTTACGTTTCCACCAAACGTGTTCCAGAAAATCATATTAAAATAATATGAATATTTTATAGTAAAAACATAATAAAAATAATAATAATATACAATTTAAAAAGTTAATACACTACCTCTTGCTTATCCTAAGTTTTGTGCGGAGAAATACCTGACCCAGTCAATTTTCCAAGGATTCATAAAATTGTTATCTCGAATGATACATGGATCTTGTAGAGCTCGTAATCCTAATGTTCCTTGCATGATTGATGGAATATGTACACATAATAACCGAGCAACATTTTACGTTAAACTATTGAAAATAACAATGGTTTTCCAAAGTACCGGAGACGAGATGACGGAATTGTTGAACTAAAAGGAATACCGTATATCATTTGATAATCGTGATTCGTTCAATACAATCGCTTCCTAATTCTACAGTACAATGCTCACATCAATATTGAAAACCGATAAATACATGTATAAATAGGCTTACCATACGTCCCGGTTTGACGACCTGATCCCGGGGTCCCGGCCAGTTTGTCAATTGTCCCGGTTTGAAAATTGACGAGAGTAGTTTCCGTCCGGGCGAAGACGTTGTGCAAGCTAAGCTCCCGATTTTTGGTTAAATCAATAGAAAAGAGAGTTTGAAAGATTAAAAGTAATTTTTCATGAATGGAAAATTCAAAAGCTGCAGTAGTCACTTTGCACGAGTATACACATTCAAATGACTTAGGGAGCACAAAAATCCTAATGTGTGCTATACTTGCTTTCCTTCGAAAAGATGTAGAATGTGGCTGGCAGTATATCCATGGTCAAGTTCCAGAGGAAGAGAAACTCGATTAATTCTTTAATTATTTCGTAGAACAATAGCTAGACAATGATTAGTGCCACAGGAGTTACGGAACTGCTACTTCCGACGTCATACAATGAATAATACCGTACAAGCACGCATCAGAAACTAAACAGCCACGTTGGAAGACCACATCCAAGAATAAAAAACATTATCAAATGTTTATAATCTGAGGCAGAGAAATCTATTCAGAACACGATGTAACGATGGAGTGAAATTTTTAAGCTATGAAAAGGACGAAAAAGTATACTGAATTGGATAAACTAAAAGATATGAAAAAGATTCTGATGTTGGGATGTTTCTCAAGATCACGTCGTCCGTTCTACAAGTTGACTAATAAAAATAAATAAAAAATAACCTTCCTTCTTAATTTAGAGAGAGAGAGAGAAAGTGAGGGAGCGGCTATGCAAGTGTGTGTGTGTGTGTGTGTGTGCGTTTTATAAAAATTGTAACTTGGTAAACGTAGTTGGTAACAAAAAATACATTTAACGAATTATAAAAACATAAACACAATACAGGGTGGATGTACATACATCGTTGTTTGTGTGTTCGCAAGTGGGACGTACTCTCACGTATCAAAAATTAATTACGTGTCTTATCTACTTGAGTGTTCGCAAGTGAAACGAGTTGCAAGTGCCACTGTTCGTAAGTGGGAGCACACCATCGTCGGCCGGATACGAAAAGCAGATTAATTTACCTGGTTTCTTCGAGACAAAAGCATCAACATGAATCAAAAAATTTAACTTGCAACCATTATTTTAGTAAAACGTAGATGATTGTGGGTACCATAGCTTAGGCTTTTAGAGCATAGGCTTGTACATTTATCTAGGATTTACATTATGTAGCTGATGATAGAAGTTCAAATGCGAGTTCCTTGTCCCTAAAAACATGGGTATCTCAGCTGGGAGAGTGAACTCCAAGACAAAATACTGATCCTTCAAGTGTGTGTGTGTCGGGTAGGTATAGGCCTACTAGTAGGCCTACTCTGGGCTCCTTAAAAAAGCTATTGCTAAAATAACAGTGATTTGTTCTAATTTTGTTTGCTACATAATAAGGTGACGCCGTATAACATTAATATTTGGGTTTGGCAAAGATTATCAGAATTGGCACATTCAACAATTAAAAGTTTTGTACGAATGAGCAGAAAATAATGGTATTTAAAAGGAACTATAAAGACATATCTTATGGTCATAAACAAACCGCAGAAGAAATTGCTATTGTAATCAGTATAGTCATATTTGGACAAGTGTAGAAAAATATGGAGAAGCCTGTACAGGTGTGTCGGAGCTGATGGGAACACACATAAAAACGTTTGTATGAGATTAAACGTATGTATCCTAGATAAATACCGTTTTATCTACAACAGGTGGCTTCGAAATATGAATTTGGGGATTTCCCTTTTATTTAGGGGGAGTTGTTATAAGGTAAATAAATTAAAGTTTCTTCTTTCACACAAGTGACCCAATAATTTTTCTGGTTTAGGCACATCGATTAAACTATTACAAAATGTGTCTAGTTTCGATCTAATTTGACGTGTAGGTTAGGATTTGATGGAGAAGTAAACAAAGTGCGAGGGGGGCAAGAAAAGGACAGTGAGGGATTGTGTGTAACACTGAAATTGTGACAAGAAAAAGAAGAAACTGTATGAGTGGCGATCGCGTGCATGCGCGCGCGCGCGCGCGTGTGTGGCGCGCGAGAGAGAGAGAGTGAGAGAGAGAGAGACTGACAGAGAGAAACAAGGGCAGAGATAAAGAAATCTGTCTCATTAATCAAATTCTACAAATAGTTTACTGTTATACGGAAAAACGTAAAATCGGGCACGCTACGTAGCGTAAATAAATGTTGCCTAGTATCTGACGAATGTGAATTAAAACAGCAATTCGTATCATAAACATATGCAGTGTTTGTAAAACTATATAGCCTACACACACACACACACACACACACACACACACACACACACACACACACACACACACACACACACACACACACACACACACACACACACACAGATACTCACTCTCTCCCTTTGTCTGCATGTCAGCCTGTCAATCTCATTTCAACCTCCCCTGACACTTTCTTTTCGTTACCCTCTCTTGCTATCTACTAATTAGCTCCTAAGCTAGGCCTCGAATTAGGTGAATTATGCGCAATTTTAGAGACAATGAATAATTTTAATGTTTTTAGTGGAAAACAGTTTCTTTCTCCTAAATAAAACAAAAACTTGTGTTTAGGGATTATGCTCTTTACAGGCAACAGCTAGAGGTGCGAACACGCCAAATTCATATTTCGAATCTATGTGTTGTAAATGTGATAGTACTCCTTCTTGTACGTACTTCTAATCATATATATATATATATATATTTTTTTTTTTAGGTGTTTCTTTATCATCACCTACACCTGCATAAATATGAATGTAGGGGCTACTCATTACAGTATTCACTTCCCCTTCCTTTGTATTTTGATTTGACAGCATTACAGGATGTTTACACTACCTTGTAAGCACGTATGTTTCCCCTTCTGTTTTGTCCAATATACAGTAGATTTGATAGAAATTTTAAATGAAGAAGGAAACTGCTACTTGGTAAATTAATATGTATTGTGCTTTTAAAAGGAAAAAAGAGATAGCTACCGTTTTTCTAATTCTATCAGTAGGATAGAAAACAGATATAATATAAAATGTATGACACCCCATTAATATTAAGTATTTATCTCTAAATCACCAGTCGATTGTCTCAAAATAATGCGAAAAATTGCGAAAGAAACTACCGTGTAGTTATTTTTATCTCGCAAGGGTGTGTACGATGAACTATAGAAAAGAAACTTGTAGGTTAATGTTTTTAAACAATGCCGTTTGGTTGCTAATCCCCGACCTTATAACTTTTTTATAGAAAAGTCTTATGAAGTGAAAAGAAATTAGTAAAAGAGAATGGAAAATTCCAGGGTGAGGATGAATATTTAACGTTACGAATTATAAAACGAAGGAAGTATTACAGCTGCAATAAAGAGCAGGCAACGAATTAGATCAAGGGCTCAAGAGAGAAGTAACGCAACGGAAGGCTGATTGGAATTCCTCAACTTAAATGTGAAGGAGGTATTGTATAATATTAATACTACCTGTAACTCCCGCAGACCTTCCTTTGTCATAAACCGTCTCCTCACCATTCCCGATGGACCTCCTCCCAGAAACCCCCGCCAACGGAGAAATAGAAATAATTAAGTCTCTTCGTCATACTTACTACACCTGGCTTCCTTCTTGATCACTTAACATCTTAAATTTTCCTATCTACCTATCCGGTCTTTATCCCTCTCCTTTGTGCCTCCCCGCCTTACCTTGACGCCTCTCTGACACCTCCCTCCAGCTTTGGCGTCCTGCGTTACTCGACCTCGTCTTGGCTGTCGTTTGACTTATACTTTTATTATGGCTCTTCCATCACCCATTTGGCTCTGCACACTACGTAAACACACAAATACACATCCATACACTACACTCTATCCTGAATTCCTCCACCTACTTCGCCACCGGTCCGCGCTGCGCTGGCGTGCGACTCCTCTAAATCTCCAATCGGCGGAAGGGTGCTTGCCCCAGATCAGCCTGAGTCTTATCCTCTGAGACAAGTCTCAGACAACGCAAAAAAAGGTATAATATTATAGCCTACTGTCTACTATGGCTGTGAGACGCGAATATGACAGCAGATATGCAAGAATGTAGGAGGCTACAGAAGAATAAAGGAACGGTCCAACTTCGGATATTATGGCTTAAGTAATCATATTAGAAAGGATTATTACAATTTATTTTATACACCACACAATATATGTGATAATTTTAATTTTTTATTTATCTATAAATTTAGAAACGAATTAAGACCTGTATTAACATCAACCGTTGTGTATATAATTCTTTTCACTCAGACTTTTCACAAAGTTTAGTGATATATTGAAACCATGTGTAAGATAATCAATTTTTGTGAAACATATAAACATCGTATACCCATTAAATAGTGTAGACTAGACAAGTATGATAGTAGCTTAATACAGTCTTTTTTCCGGGATGAAAGGGAAATTATAATATTGTGCGCTTAAGAATGAAACTTTTTTTGTTACTAGACCAACGTTTATGAAAATCTATTTGGCTTCATTTCTCAGATTGTAATAAAATTGGAATCAATTATAGCCTATATCAAATTAAAAATTTTTGCCAAAATTATTTGTTACTAACCAAGTTTACTTTATTTTCTTAACCGATGGATTTTTGCATATCAAATTCCGTTTATTAGACATCGATTTTTCAATATAAAATTGGTCTCTAGATTACTGATTTGCGTTAATGCATCCAAGAAAAATAGTAGTTTGATAAACCTTATTACTAAGTTTTAATGTTTGTTTACATACGGCGTTTTCAAGAAACTGTAACAGTGTTAGAATAAATAGGCCTACTTAAAAATTTGATTACATACCTGCACCTAGTTTCGTATACAGAAGCAGTGTAAAAAGTATTTTGTAAAGCTTTTTTACAAAATTATAACATAACTGAAGCCCAAATGATGTTTAAGATTTTGCACGTTAAGTCATATGAAGTTTACTTAAGAACCTGTTACGTTCAGACTTCCTGAGATACAGTTATTGAGAAGAACAAGAGTAACAGAAAGAGAGAGAGAGAGAGAGAGAGAGAGAGAGAGAGAGAGAGAGAGAGAGAGAGAGAGCGAGAGAGAGAGAGAGAGAGAGAGAGAGAGAGAGAGAGAGAGAGAGAGAGAGAGAGAGAGAGAGAGAGAGAGAGTGAGAGAGAGGTCAAAGTACATGATGTTTACTACAGTTGGCTACTTATAACGAACTCATTGTAATGTAGAAAGTTAACGAAACATGAACCAAAAGCGAGGATTATGTGCAGCAGACTCAAGAGTTTTATTAACAGGATCCAAACAGTCTTTGGTGAAACGATTATTACGTTAAATAATTTATCCGCAATTAAGAAGTGGTACATTTTGAAGAAAGGAAAAAACCGACGATGAGGAACTTATAAGTTGCTATTAAAATATGTAACTTACCTTTTGGATACCTAATTATTTTACAAGCAAGTTACGGAAACTATAAAAAAAAAATTAATTCTTAATATATAAGCTTTCACGTATTATTTCAAAAAATTAGATTACTGCTCACTGTGATATACGAAAAGCAAAAATATAATTAATATAACATTACAACACACTGCAGCTGTTACTTAAATTTGTTACAAAGGCTGTTACGTCCGGGATCGACATTGTTAAAACTATTGTATTCTGGGCTGCTAGGCCGTGGTTGATTGTTTATGTTCTTGCGCCTAAACGTTTAGACACGAGAATTTAATCAATCGACCACGGCCGAACAGCTTGGAATATAACACATACAACAATGTTTATACATTTTTGGGTACTTTCCCAATATTCGTACCAACACTTCATTTTCGCTGTTTTGAATATGGGTTTCGCTGTTTTGAATATGGGATAGTATCTATATACCACGACGTAAAGAAGAAATGCACTAACTACAAATTATTATATTTCTTAATTTACAGTGCAATTACATCAATTTTCATTCATAAGTTAGATAATAATATTAATTCTTTTTTTCGTTTACCATTTAAAGAAATAAAAGCCATAGTTAGGAAATATATAGCGTTTCATGTGTAGGCCTATAGTCTATACAATGCGTAGCCTGTAACAAAATAACATTTAATATAAAGACTATAAACGTTTATTAACAAAGCAGCAACAGACAATGTAAAGTGTAAAATACGGTTATTTCTGAATGCTAAATTAAAACAAAGGAAAAAAGTGTTAACAAATGAAAACAAGATTTGTTATTCGTTAGGCAGCCAATATTAGTTTATATTATACAGTAAAATCTCAAAAACTTCACTGGACGGAAAACGTAAAAAAGGGATATATGTATAGCAGCGCGCGTTACTTCTAGTTGGCATTCTTACGTGGTTTTCATAAAAAGCGAGTATTGTTTTAAGGTCATGTTGATTCCCATGTGTATTTTCAGTTTGCATGTTAACCTAGCAATATGGAATATATCGTGTAACCTTAAGTTTATTCGTTTATTGTACTGTGGCTTAAAATACCTTTTGGTACTTTGCAAGAGCCGTCACATTTCAACAAGACGTAAATATATATGCCGCCTACATGATATTTCCTTTGTAAATTATTTATAACTTAATTAAATATTTGCCCATAATGTTTTGTTTAAGTACTGTTGAACGGAATTTATTGATACAAAATTAGCTATCTTCTCTTCAACAGTTGTCTGATCTCATCTTCATTGTTGTTTTCATCTAGCATCTGGTACGTAATTTTTCGTCGACTAGTTTTTCAATTTATTATTCTTTTTTATTTGCTATAATATGTATTCATCTATTCCAAACTCACTTTTTCCGTAGATATAAACTCTTCTGCTTCTGCAGGTTGTTATTTATATTATTGGTACTTGTAGAAATTTATATGATTTTAATCAGAATGGTGAATAAATTTCCAACGGATGGGAGTCAACTTGAAACATGTTGCTTCGGTACTACTGTATACCAATAACTGAATAACTATATTCTTACAAATGATATTCGGTATGAATGAGAATAATTAAAAATTCGTAATTCTCTCTCCCCCCTCTCTCCTCACCCCTCACTCTTTCTCTGTCAATTTTCCCCATCTATCTCACTAATAGGGACAAACCTCACTACTACCTTTAATTAAACATGACTACCTCACTATTAATTTCCTTTTATTTTCATTAAGTTAGCACGGCAGGTCCTTCTGCGACTGCACCCAAAGCGCGCCTCTTTAAGTGTTTGTTGAAATGTTACACTGCTACAAACAGATTACTCAAGTATGAATGTGTAGTCTATACGAACACAAGGAATGATTAAACAAACACGCACACCACACTACCTTGGACAGGCACATGTACATATGACTGTCATCTCACGTTTCTTATTTAATTTTTATTTTAACTTTTTAATACTTTTATATGTTTAATTATTATGTAATCGTTAAGGATAAATAGGAGAAATAACTATTTTTAATTGGCTTCATTATATCAAAAAGTAATTCCTTGCTGGATTCGTGAAATATTTACAATTCATCTTTATTTACGTAGGTCTTGAATGTTGTGACACCGATCCTTTGAAGTATTCTCCGATCTTTATATGTACGGTATTCTTTTCCGGATGTCTCTCTTTGACTATGATCCCAGGCATTCAAAGTTTTGTGTTTGGACTCCTATGATTTTCTGGCCTACTATTATTATACATTTTTATGTGCAAGAAAGTGGCTGAAGTTTCCATTTATAAACTACCTGATCCCTCTCGAACAGTCAGTGATTACTATAGACCGGGGTGACACGAGTTCTGGAATGACACTCTAGAGAGTATCGCTGTATCTCTTCTGTACCGTTTTGCTTCTTCCATTCACTTTATGCCCACTCTATTTTTGTTAGTCTACGACAAACAATCTTTGGTATTAGATTTCTAACGACCAAAAATACTTCCAAAGAATTTGATCTTCTTGCCTGTCCTTTCAAACGGAGCACTGTTTCTATTTTAACAGGACGCACAATACCCTACAGTTTAAGAATATATAGACGAAGAAGTGTATGTAGCTGCAGTGAGGCGAACGAACCCGACAGTATCATACCGAGGTTATCTAAACGAATACCGGAGAGATGCGGACACGGAGATTTGCGAACACAAGCTATTTCCGGAGATTTGCGGACACTAGGCCTTTTGCTACCTGAGAGAGGGATGACAAAATTCCAAAAGTATTTCTATACCGGAGGTTTGCGGACAGGCCGTATCTGAGGTGCGCCCGCTTGAATAGCAACAAACTTTCGTCAATTTCTAAATTTTCAAATGGATTTAAGGCCTCTCTAATTTTTTTTCTTGTGTGTTCGACAATAAGCCGTATTTTTACAAGGCTATCTTGAGTAGGGGTAGAATTGTCACAAAAATGTAAAAGTCGCAGAATTAGTTTGAATCGGTCCCTAGACATAATTTGGGGAAATATCGGCGTCAGTAATAGCAAATCCTTTGCCCAATATTCGTCTATTTCTAATTTGTTTACTCTTGACATCAGCAGTGAACACGCCAAGAAGAAATTAAATTCTGCAGGCTCTATATCTTTCCATCGGGACAATCGGGATATTAATGTCAATTTTGCGGTAACAAATTTGTAATAATTATTTAATTCTGTGCAAATGACAGAAATAAATTCTAAGGGGAAAAATATTTAAAAAAATCTAAGTGAGTTGCCGTGTCTTCGAAACTAATTCGTAATCCGCTAACTGCTTGATCAAAAGAGTGACGTTTTGTCGCAGGACTGTTGGCCGACCAATCGTAAATTCTTTTTCGCTTCTGAAGATTTCTTACCTCTTCTTCTTCTTCTTCTTCTTCATCATCTTCTCCTGCTGATGTTTCATTTTCTGATGAAGCTGCACGTGGTGTTGAACGATTATGAGAAGGCTCGGGAGCATCCATATCTTTGTCTGAGAAAATGTTGTCTTCCTCGTCACTACTCTTCATCAATAATTCCATAACTTCCTTCTCGGATTCTGTGCCATTGTAAACACAATATTCACACCTACTGTTTGCTAAAGTGAATCACAAACAAGACTGAATAGATGTTCTACAGACAGAAAGTAATTATACCTTGCACCCAATGTTGAGAACAATAGCCGTGGTAAGGAATTTGAACAAAGAAAATGATTTTTCTTCATGTTTTGAGGGTAGTACAATCAGAATCTGCCCTTATCTCGAACACGATGTTTTTCGCGATAACCATACTTCCATTCCTTACGAAACATGGAAGTAAAAAAGTTGCTAGCTGAAAAAATAATAGAAGAACCTAAACATTAAGATATTAACACCATTCGTCAATTTTCTCAACCCTCTGGGGGGTCCGGTCTAGTTCATCCCTCCCGTAAATACGCCTCTGACCACGAGATGACATTGTTTACATTGTAACTGCATTAAAGTTTTGTTATTACAGTTTTCCAGTAAGCTACATTTTTCAGATTTACAATAAATTATTATATTTACTGACAAGATGTACAAAATGCTTTGTTTATTTATGGTCAACCATTCGTCGAGCAGGACGTAGTATGTGCCTACGCTTGGTCTGCATCTGCAATGTTTATGGGTTTTGTCAAGTTCGCAGTTATTATTTTCAGCCCAACGATCCATGAATCAATCGTAAATTTGCATCGTCGTAACAAAGGCTATTCAATTTTAGTTTATTACTGTGCTCTTTTTCTTATATACGCTCGCGGGCGTGCCGAAGAAGAGGACAGAGTTATACACGTTGCGAGCGAAGAGGATGCCGCACCGTTTCTGGTTTCGCACAGTACTGCCTCTGAAACGGGGAATTACACGACATTAACCTGTCCTAGCTCCTTACAAACCTGAATAATGTGTTAAACACTAACATTTGCATTTACAATTAATATATATATAATATTTCTGTATTAATATTATAAAAATTCTGTATAATATTTACCTTATTTCTTCCGTCGTGTGACTTCGTGTTGCGTTCGATTGAATATCTTTACGCGTTTCGAAACATGTTTTGTCTTCAGAATAAAAAAATCACTCAAAGTGAGGTCGTTAAACATCAAAATTGCAAATATTAAAACAGTTCTACACATGTCCGCATTGCATGAGTGCGCACTCGAGTCTCTCGGTATTTTCCTGTTGCTTTCCTCTACTATTGGGGAGTCAAAACTGGAACCCTTGCGCTGCCAGCTCTTATCGCAATGTGGACTGTGTAAATACCCGCTTACGCTACGCAATTACTGTACGCAATAATTTTCCCATCTATATTTTTATCGTCAGTAATTAGGACCAACTGTCTGGGGAGGTGTGGTTTGTATTAGTTTACTTGCGAACAGATTTTAATACTAAGCAAAATAAATGTATTTAATTATGGCAAGGGAAAAACAAAATCGTTTTAATTTTTTCCAAACCTAATGTCTATTAATCCCAAAATTGGTGGAACAGGGAAATGAAGAAACAGATCAACGATACATGGGATCTAGTCGGCGAAATAACTGACCTTTTTTCCTTTCGTTGTAAACAGAACGAAAACGTTATAGGCCTAACATACTG
This sequence comes from Magicicada septendecula, assembly GCA_034769895.1. Classification (NCBI taxonomy): domain Eukaryota; kingdom Metazoa; phylum Arthropoda; class Insecta; order Hemiptera; family Cicadidae; genus Magicicada; species Magicicada septendecula. Next base: position 268,646,015 of record CM068374.1, read on the forward strand.
TTACGACATTGCAGAACAATCTACGTGTTTCTCGGCTATTCCAGTGGAATCCGGCTGTAATGTGTATGTGCGTACACATTGCTGCTACTTTGAGATGGACAATTACGTGGCACGTGTCATGAATCCGCAACGAGACCATACCGATCCGCGCGTGCTGTGTTCAAGGCCGCAATCAATTACGTTCTAGTGTTTTGTAGTAGACGCCTATTAGCGAATATTCTGGAACTTTATCGGGTATAAATACAAGTACTCAGCGACTCTCAGTTCAGTTTGAGTTGCGATTGAATCGAGTGCTGTTCGAATTAATTGTAGCGAAGTGTTTTATAATTGTGCGGGACAATTGTAATACAATACAGTAATTGTCTTTTATATTAGTTGACATTTTTATTGCGTGTGAACAATTTTTAATTGATTTGTTGCAAGAGACTATCTTGTTGATTACAAACTGTATAATTGTGATAATTTAAGCTGGTGATTAGTGATTTAATTGGTGTCTTGTATTTTGTTTTCCACTGTACCATACAACGATCAGTAGACCGTCGTAACAATACGATGTTCAATATTCTACATTTAATTTTTAGACTGTACTTTTTTTACTTGTACTTACAATTACTTTCTATTTTTAGTAGGACCAAGAAAACGCTGATAATAGCACAAGCTGGACTGAGATAATAATATTAACACTTTAATTACCAACGAAACTAAAACGCGACATTTATGTTGCCAACACCTTAAGTTGACGCGACACCAGCAGTGATTACATGTTAACAGCTGATTTTTCATTTCCCTCCCCCCGCTCAGAATTTCAAAGTAGACGTGCCCTTAGCTCTTAATACTACTATACGTAAATCGATAAATGGAGAAATTAAACATATGGTACTAGAAGAGCATGCCCCACGCGTCGAAGACGAAACATGATATAAATACACCTTGATTATTATTATTATTATTACGTATTATATAGTAGTATTAGATATTATATGGGAGAAATTAACAAAGTGCGAGGGGGCAGATAAAGGACAGTGAGGGATTGTGTGTAACACTGAAATTGTTGACAAGAAAAAGAAGAAACTGTACGAGTTGGCGCGCGTGCATGCGTGTGTGTGTGTGTGTGTGCGCGCGAGAGAGAGAGAGAGAGAGAGAGAGGGAGAGTGAGTGAGTGAGTGAGAGGACTGAAAGAGAGAAACAAGGGCAGAGATAAAAAAATCTGTCTCATTAAATTCACGCCAACAACATTCTTAATGTCGTAATGACACAACAGTCTATGTTTACAAAAATTACTACTGTTTTGACGACACAAATATACAGATCTAATGTCTGTTGGCAGGCTGACGCGTTCGTACTACTAATTCATTCGAAGGCTGTATTCACTCCTGTCTGTATTAAAATAATACAAATGTTGTTTTATAGTAATAATATAATAATAATAACAACTATCACGATTTGTAGGCTTAAGCATTCATAACATAAACAGTTTTCTAACGTTCCCTCCTCTCAAGACTTCTACGAACTTTTTTTAACCTATTGATTTTACTCCATTTTTAATAATTCCATAATTATCTGTAAACATAATTTTTATAATTAAATAATTAATTTCTTTTTACAAAAAAGTCAACCCTTCCCACCCTTTTTGTTTTTCATTATATAATCTAAATATTAACTTGATTTCACTGTACACAAGCTAGATTTGGTAACTTAGTTTTTTATAGACTCTCACCAGGGCCGTATTTAGGATCTGTAGACCCCTAGGCTGAACCTGTGGTGCAGGCCCTACCGGGGGTCTGGGGAGTATTCCATACCCCCCAGTAAAACGGGGGGTCCGGAAATTTTTTGAAAATTAACCTTCAAAAATCGAATTTTAGAGCAATTTTCTAACTAAAAACCTAAACAGAAACATTTAAAGGTTATTACTAAACTGTAGAAAATGTTACTGTACAGTATTTAGAAGTTAATGAATTGATGACATAAAAATGAAAAGAATTGAAAATCATTAAGATATTCAACACGATTTATTAACATTGCTATGAACAACTATATTAAAAAAGGACACAAAGTTTGGGTGTGAAATGAATTTATTAGCAGTGTGTTAAAAGACGATACTATACTACAGTAAATTACATTACTACAGTAGTGAGTAGAGTAATATTACAGTACTATACAATACTGTGACACTAATATGTATGAAAATACTGTGTGTACAATTTACTACTAAATTGTAGTTACTACACATAACTTAACTTGGAAATGGCTTAGTGGCTAATTGGTTTGCGCCTACACTTCATACTAATGAATCTACTTATATCTTCATAAATTAGTTGTCTTAAAATCTCACTTTCAATGCTGAGCAAAGCCAAAACGTTGAGCCTGTCTTCTAACATGGAGGTTCGAAGCCTGTTTTTGATCAACTTTAATTTTGCAAATGACCTTTCTCCACTAAAGTTAGTGACCATAAGTGACAGGTGCATTCTTAGAGCGACCTCCATATTAGGAAAACAATCTCTGACGTTTCTTTCTAGGAGGAGTTTATACATCCACCTCAACTGACTAATGACTTTTTCATGTTCCTCATCTTTTTGAAACTCATGGTAAAAAGCCTTGAACTGAATCAGTTCATTTCCCAATTGATCGTCTAAGTCATTGTTATATGTTTCTACTAAGTTTTGAGCTGCTGCAATTATCTCTTCATTAGTAAGTGTATCCAACTTGTTGAGAAACCCAAAACGGGTATCAACTAGTTTGTATGCCTCAAGCTCTGCCGCAATGAAGATTCAAATTGATCTATGACAGGAAGGAAACTCTGGGTTCGAAATTTTTCTGATGGCGTCAGCTTAACCTTCTGGTGCTTGGACTGGGACAGTCAAGAGGTGCCAAACGCACGTTTATTTTGCGGTTGCGCCGTGTTTCACTCTCATACTCAGTGCAATCAGTTAACTCAGCAGCTTTCACCTCATATTCTTCAAAGCTATCCCGTTTTGTTCCTATGAAGCTTGTTAGCGATGTCAGTGCTGAGGCGGCTGTGTTCACGTCCAATCTAGGGTTCTGCAGAGTTTCACTAGTTTTGTTTACTTGTCCCAAGATATCATCCCAAAATACTGTGTACAGATTTACAGTCAAATAGATCACCCTCACAATTTTGAAGTGCTGTGGCGCCCATTTTTATGCAGTAATCTATATTACCTTGTGTCATAAACTCCGGCCACAATCCAATGTCATTTTCCAAGCAAACATTTTCACTTAAAGCAGGTCCAAGAGAAACCCCCTCTAGTTCCCACGCGACGCCAAGCGATCGAGTTTCCTGAATGCTGACTCACTCATATCAGTTGACCACTGAAGAGTTCAGCCGAATTAGTCCACACGAAATAACTGCGTCGACGTCTTTTATGATTATAAGGGGCCCACCACGGTATTAAAACAAAGACATTTTTTGTTTTAGTCTATTCAAAATTAAAATTTTTAAACAGTTTTTTTTTGTGGTGCGGGCCCATAGGCTGCAACCTAGATAGCCTGCGCGTAAATGCGGTCCTGACTCTCACAGGTTAATTTGCAAGCAGTACTACTTCACACTGAAAATACATGGTCACAAATCCCTTCAGTTTATAACTTACTGCTTACATGTCGGAGTCATGTGATAGTATGAAACTTTTATTAAGCAGAATTCAGTATGACGGATATTCGTGGCATACCTACGGAGATGTGAAAGTAACGTAGTTTTACTTCGATTGCAGCTTGGATTCACTAAATTCTGTTGCCTTCTGTACGAGCGGGTAAATTCTATGCAGGAATGGGAAAATTATTATGTAAAAAAAAGCAGTGATCATTAAAGACAGAGGCACTGAGTGTAGGAGATCAGACCGTTGTAGGTCAAGTACTAGTAAAACCTGGAAAAGCTTATCGTCCACTACTACATATTAAGTAGGTTTAATGAAAATTATGTAAATGGAACGGATGTAATTTCGAAACTGTTAATTTCCTTCAAGTGTGTACTAAAGTAAAGAATGTTACCATTTATAAGTTGGTAATTACACCAGGTAGGCTTAAACAGGTAATGCTAACAACCAGTAGCCTACTGATTCGAATGTGTGTGTGAAGAGGGCTTTTGAGTCGATAATAACGCTATTACCTACTTGACACAGAAATTCCCGTGTCACCTGCATTTTGTATTATGCAAACGTTCGGAGGATGTAAATTTTTCAACAACATTGTTGGAGTGCCAACCTTTAGAATGAACCGTTGTGGCGGAATGCAAGATTGGTTTAAAGAATTCAAAAATTCTTGGAGATAGTACACTATATTTTCAATATTAAATACGGTGTTAATAGATTCTTCGGACTTTTTATTATCACCAGAAAATTTTTCCAAACTTGTATCATTATTTTCCTTCACAGATTCGATTCTTTTGGAATAACCACTTGTAATTTTTATCAAGTAAACACTTGACGTTTTGCACAGAATTTAGCTATTAATACAGTTGTACTATTTACTATGTCCCAGTTTTTCGTCAATTTCTGTGAAGCTATCGTCATTAGGAACACTACCGTCACCGAGGTGCAGTAAGTTTGTAGAAAAATCACCATCTCCTCCTCCTCCTAAATGGGCTCTCATATTGCTTTGCAAATTTAGTCTGAATAGCATTCCACATCGCCGAGGACTTTAAACACACTGAGACAATATCAGCGCGGGTTCCTCTTGCAGTTACCGGTAATCTCTAGCGAGAATCCTCTGAAATAACAAATGTTACGCTACCCACTAATTTGTTAGAATTTCTTAAGTCTTGGAGAGTTTGATTGACCGTTTCTATACAGTCCACAAATCGCCTTCGTTTTAACGTTCATGATTAGTTTCCGTTTTGATAGCTCTTTCTTTTGTCATGCCTCCTCTTCAATACAAATTGCTTTTTTAATAGGAGTCAGTGAGAATACTTGACTTTTTCTTCTTGGCGCATTTTTATTTTATTTTTGCAGTCGCTTTCGGGTAAGGGCGAATTTATCCTGGTGTCAATTGTGATAAGGTATTAGCAGATGTCTCGTTTATTCCTGACGTGGGAGGTCCGGCTACTGTGGTCTCTTGACAATCTTTTGTTGGTGTTAATCTTCCTTCATAATTACTTTTGTCTCCTATCTCTCTGTCAATTACAGGTGAACACAGAAACTCTTCGATACTGAATATATTTTCATTTAATGGCCAAATTCCAGTTGAACTAAAACCTGCTGTCAGTTAGATGGTGTAGCTGCCTTTGATAGAGTATCTTTTGCTAGCCCAGGTATGTCATGGTTTTACCTGGGTTTATTGTCATCCAGCTCTCAGCGGCTGCACCGAAACAGGCCATATAAACACTTGTCTAATGGCTGAAGTCAGATTGTAACGGGTATGAGGTATAAACTGTTTCATAAATAGTAAAAAAAGAGAGGCTGTAATTTATCTTGATGGATGTGCTACTCCAATACAACCTGCTGGTCCATAAATAATCAAAGTGATATCTACATAACACTCTGTGGATATAACGATAAGTGGTGGTTTCCAGCTGCCATCTATGAAAATACCACTGGTTTCACCCTTTTCCAAAGGGGTAACCCTGCTGAGTTGTTTATTTCCCTTCAAACTGACAACTTTGTTAGGACAGTGCACTGCTGTTATGCTGCCTGGTTTCCTTCACATTCCAAATATTGTGACAATAAAAATGAAGGCGACTTATCACAGAATTCCAATATTGAAGAAAGTTTTATGTTATGTTTATTAAAACTAAATGCTATTGCAAAACTTGTTGCTTCAGCCTCTCTAAAAGACAACCTTGAATGTCGCTGCATGAAGCCAGTAAAACAATCTTTTACCGGCCTAGTTCACCAGAAAATCGACATTATTTGCAAACACGTATTCGGAGGCTAACATACGAATATTCTTAGGGTACAAACCATAATAACTAACAGAATAGTGCAGATCATAACACAGAAATCTGCTTTTTCTTTTTGTTCTTTCCTAAATACAAGTTGTGGAAAACGCTGGGTCTTTGTAGGGTTTGTGAGCTACATCGCCCCAGAAAGTTTTTCACTTGTACGTTTGAACCAAATATGAAAAAAAGAAAACAGAACAAAATGTTTTACTTACATTGTACCAACATACCACTTTCTTTCTGGTGAAATTGAAGGTACACCTTTAATTTTAAAATTAGTGGCTGAAGTGTAGTGCTGCTGGCCACTCTACCTTTAGTGCGTGTGTCGAACACTCACTTTAGGCAACCTATTCTATCTCCTAAATTTCCTAGGCGGCATAAAAAGGAGCCATTATTACTATTATCATTTTAAAAATTTTAGTTTTTTAGGATTTAATAAACACGTAATCTTCATTATAGGATCACAAGTAACTGACACATAATTAATTCTGAGATCTGTTAGGTTATGAATTAATTTTCTTTTAAAAGTTATAGACAAACATAACTTTCCCTCATGTTGCCAGATTGCTTTTGTATTAGTATGATTCAATTGTACACTTACCATGGATCCAACAAAGTACATAGCTGTAAACACCCATAGCAAATTAGTGACAAAAAGGTTGCTTTACACGTTCTAAAATACAAAAGGGAACAAAGACTCATTTTACTGTACACTTCTATAATCAGACTGGAGGAGCATGTACTACAAGCTATAACAAAAACGTTATACAGTTGCAGAGGTGCTGCGACTAAGGGACACTTGAAGAAGTACAAAGTATCAACTTATGTCTCTCTGCTCTCCCCTATATGGTAATACTGTCTTATAACGACTGTTAAACAAATCAAATGTATTGTATACCTTTATATGTGTATTTATACACAATATATCATAAACGTTTTTTGTTGCAAAAATACCTTTATATGTGTATTTATACATAATATATCATAAAAGTTTTTTGTGACAAAAATATCTGTCAAATTTTTGTATGTTGTAATGGTACATATAACACTACCAACACCAGCGTACCACAAATAAGTTGAAAGCCACTACAATTAAGAATACCTACAAGGTCAAGCATACGATCATGGATAAAAAAGGAAGTATCATAAGCCAAAACCAAGTGAATTAAAATGAAGAAGGAATTACCAGTAAATGTGCAACTAAAGAAGATAAAGCAAGACTAACGACGAGACGACATACATAATTACCCAACAGATCAAACAGTGAGAAGGAAACCCATTAAAGACAAAATCAAGAAGAAACCTATTAACCGTGAGAAGGAAACCAGTGAAAACAACGCCATGAAGAAACTTATTAAGAGGGAGGAAGGAATCGGTGAAGAGAAGAAGAAAATATCCAGATCAAACACAAAAAAGGGAGATAACATGAATTATAATGAACTAACATATGGAAATAAAAGAATTATTATAAAAGAAGAAAGAATAAATGGAATAAACAACATGATTTAAACCCCTAAGCTGTAAAACAAATTGACACTGACCAAAACTTATTAAGTGAATACCTTCCTTGACAATGTAATACAAATAATAATCAATAAGAATGAATTATTGAACATAAAAAGTAACAAAGAGAATGAATAATAATAAGTTCTTAGCTAAATTATGTGTAGACATGAAAAGCGGGCTATGTCCAAAACACCAATGACCAATTGTAAAGTGGAATTGATATTAGAAATAACCACTAATTACCAATAGTAAAGACTGTAAAAGATAAACAAAATGTAATCTAATAATAACCAATAGATATACCAGTACTACATAAAGTCAAATAAATCAAATGTAATACAGAAACACAAAACCGACAGTAATCCAGTGTTTTATATTATAACTATATGCTTGCCATAGAATGGATGCATGATGAACAAAATTATCTTGTAAACTTATCATAAAAGAGTAGGAACTATACCAACAACATTGAATGAGGCAGAATACTATTCGAATAAGTAAATTCAAGGATTATAGCCACCCAAATACTAATAATAACAATAATAATAAATAAACCATGTTGACAGCTAGATGCAAGTAATCTTGGTTACTTTAAACCAAAGCAATTTTCAGTATAAATGCAGAATGAACTACTGCACAATAATAACAGTGCTATCAAAACAATGATAAGAGATATTCAAGCAATAATGAGAATAATTTGATAGGATTACAACCCATGTAAAAAGGTAACTTCCTAAAGTATAGTAAACTCACTTAACAAACTATAGTTAAGGTAATAAAACCACAAAATGAAGAAAAAGGACACTATCAGAAGTGACAATGACCAATGCAGTATGCATAGGCCATAATAAAATGTTATTAACTATTAATGTTAGTATAATAGTAAGTATCATGTACATGTTGTGTTTATGTTAGTGTCTATACAGGAAAGTACAGAGCAACTCACCGCAGCTAATAATAGAAGAGTCAACGCAACTTCTTCAGAATCGAACTCAAGAAATGGAACAAAAAACATTCTAAACTATTTAAACAAAATTAATAAACGACGTCAAAGAGTAAGTAAACCGATTTATTCATATCGGATTCAATAATAGATTGAATTGGGTAGAATAAATCAATAAACCAAAAATTAATAATAAAAACCAAAACGTTAAGAATAATAATAAAACAGACAATCTCGTCGTGCTAAAATGTTCATACACACTTTTTAAGAGAAAATTACTTAAAACTTCGAATCTAACAAGAAAAATGTTGTGTCGAGTATTCATAATACAAACCCTTAGATATCAAATATGAAATGAAAATATAAGAACCAGTAAAATGTATATTCTATAGCCGGCAGAATAAGGGAAGGACAAATAAAATAGAGGCAGGATATCAAGAGAATGGAAAACATGGGACTACCTAAACAAGTAATAAGATACAGACCTCGGGGAAGACGAGATATAGGTAGGGCAAGGAAAAGAGATGCCTTCAGTGAAGGCAAAACATGCTGTAATCCTATACCTTGACATGGAGAAGATTCATAATACTTAATAGCACACTTAAGAACAAAATATTGGTATGGAGAATCATACACGACTTCCATGTTCTAATATTTATATTTAAAATCATTTTCGAAATGAAATATTTCCATTGAAACTACTTCTTTCTACTTACTGCTTCAGCCACTTACTGTGGGCACTAACGTATACCACCTCACGTTATCGCACTTGATTTTCACTGATGATGGAAGTCGATGGCACTGGCGAAACGTCTGGTTTTGCAGAAAACATTGGTCTACGGCCAAACAGGCCGGGAAGGAATTTTAAAAACAAACTGCTTCTTTGTTGTCAATAACGTAGTACATATATACAAAAAATTATCAGGTAAACTATTACGTTACAACAAACAAATGTTTCAGGTAAACTACCCTTTCCCCGTAACCGATCTTCACAAAAATCAATAGGCCTTGAGTCCTCTATAACTCAGGCACATATGTAAATAAATATCTGATTCTGTTTGAATTTACGGCAGTTATCGTTCGTCATGAAAAAATTTCTCTTGTTACAACATAAAATATTGCAGGTAAACTACACCTTTTTCTTAACCGATCTTCACAAAAAACAATAGGTCTTGAATACTCTACAATTCAGGGCTGTATGCAAAACATTATTTGATTCTGTTTGAATTTGCGGCTCTTGTCATTTGCCATAAAAAATCTAGACAGACACACAGACACTTTTCGAAAAATTACTTTTTTTCATGTTTTGAGGGTAGTACAATCAGAATCTGCAAAAATCTCTAACACGATTTTTTTTGCCATCACCATACTTCCTTATGGAACGTGAAAGTAAAATCAAAGTAAAATTCTGATGGCAACAAAAATCAAATATTCTATCAAAAATTGGGGATATACATTTTTGGTAGGTATTTGGTAGGCCTACTTGCATTGCACAAGGAATGTGTTATTTTCAATAGGTTAGTGATAAAAAATGACTTACAAGTACATTGATTTTTATTACAAAATTTATACAAAACAGTTTCAATTCTAAGGTATCAATAATTAATAAATATTAAGGATAATGAACAAATTATTTCTTCAGAGAAGATACATAAAAACATTGCAAAAATAATACATATCAAACAAATATTATTACAACAAAAATACCACACAGACATTTGGGCTTTGTTACTTTATCAGTAACTATAAGATTACATTAATAAAGTACATAGAATATTTATTTACAAGAACATAATTACAAAAAGTGAAAACACCTTTGATGAAATAAACATTTTATTTATTACATCAAACATAACTAAACTCAGATGACAATATAAATGAACTACATATAGGTTTTTCTGCGAGGGAGTGTAGGATTGATTAGGGGTTCAATTAGTTCAAATTATTAAAAAAAAATAGCATAAACTATAAATAGAAAAACTAGACTGGTATGTTTACAACAAAATGAAAACTTCAAGTTACATTTAAGAGATATTCCGTGTCAAATCAACAAGTGCTACAACCTGACCCTCTTAGATTTATTTGAAATTAAGTATGCATGTAGTATTCATAAATAGTAACACAAATCAATTTTTTCACATTTTTCTGACGAAAGGTTGCTGAGTAATGGGTGCTCAAAAATTAAAAAAAAAATAAAATTTTTGACTTGCGCAACAATATTGATTTGTCCACATCTTGTGTTCTAATTAAGCTAGAACAATGACATCGAGTTCATTTGAAAGCTCTTTCAAAGGGCTTTCATATGATATAAAACATAATTAGTTGAAAAATATATATATTTTTTATAAGCACATCATTATTGCATTTACTGAATTTTGAAAAACTGTATTTTTAAAATTCTCAAAAAATATATGTGAAAGATATTGTTTTCCTCTACATATTCTGAAAGTTTCAACTTGGGATGAGCATGGGATCACTATCAAAAGTAATTTTATGTTTATCACGATTCTGTAAAACGTCATTCAGATCGGTGAATTATTATTATTTTTATTTTGCTACCCGTTACAATTTTTCAGAATCATAGTTGGATTTATTACTTGGCCTACAAAATTGTACTTTTCTTTCATACAAATAACTGTGTTTTAAAGCTTAGCACTAGCTAAATTAATAGCTCAAAATTAATAAATTGACCTACATATCTAAAATATATATCTTAATACAGTGATCCAGGTTTTCCGTGTACAAGCAAAAAAATCTCATTTTAAAGACTATATACAAAATGGTTGGTTGGTGTGACTATCTCCCATCTGTTTAGTATTTTGTCATCGGATAATATTCAGTCAGCTGTTGTCAACTGTTGTTGAAAGTGACCTGTACATTTTCTTTTGGTGTGACGTAGCCTATAAAGTGAAAAAAATGTGATTAATTCTGAAATGTTGTGTTTTGAAATTAGCTTAAAGGTACTTTTGTACAATTCTCACAACAGTGTATAAGTTTATATGCCTACAACCAGTTAATATTGTAACAAGACATATGAGCCCAAATATTTCAGTAACCCAAAATATTAACACATGTCAATAATTGAGTGAAAGAGACAAACCAAGTGTTTCTTCTAAAAGGCCAAGCATGAAACTACATGAGCTACTCATCACCAAGGATAAACTCACAACAATAAGAGTTAATAAAACTAATGGTAACTAACAAGTGAAATAACATTATAAGAAAAAGAAGGTGCACCGAACAATGATTGTACCACAGGAACCAACAACCCAATAGTTTTCGGTCAGTAAGGAACCAATGAAGACAACGAAGAAACATACTACGAGAAAGACATCTAACAACCATGGCATAAAATATAGATTCCAAGAGCCAGTCAACTATAGAACATCTTACCCGTATATGCAATTACTGAACAACTTACAGATTGAAGAGATGGACAAGAACTGACTAACTGAGATGACCAATATAAAACAGATAATATTATAAATGTATAGGACAAGATATGTTATAAAAGAATGAAAGTAACTATACTGTTAACTGAATAGAAGCTGTTAATAAAAGCATAGTAACATATTATGCATAGCACCCATGTAACATAAAGAAGTATTAAAATTGTCTCATAATAATAACAAATATTACTCAAATAGTCAAACAATCATGTAAGATAAGAAAAGGCAATAACTAAAGAGTTATTAGTTATCATTAATAAAACCAAACTTGAGAAAATAAGGTTAAAAGAATGTAAATTTGTATCAACCTAACATACACATTGTTGGTACAAATTTCACCTAAATTCACATCTATCAGTAGGAAAAGCCTACCTAAACCAAAATGTTTTGTGCCTTAAACCAAGAAGAAATGATAAGCTTTCTACAGGTACCAATATAAGATACCCAAAATGGATTTTAAATAAGAATTTAAGTAAATAAAGTGAACCAAAACCGACCAAAAGGGGATTCACTATGTAAAACGTGAACAAAACCACTTTATAATACCAAATAGAAGTAAAAGGTTAATGTCTATACCACAAGTAAGGTGTAATGCCACTATTGTAATAGTATAAGAATATTATAAGAAAGGACATAATGTATTATAATCGTAATTAAGAACACCTGTCATGTGACACCAGGTGTAAGTAATGTTAGTCAATGATATACACTAAGGGACAGACCAGTGTACAAAAAACACTAAACCAATTATAAAGAGACTACTATGATTAAACTATTGTAACTAAATAATAGTAGAAAGAGATAAAAGAATACCAAATAAGAATGGAAATAAGTGTACACCTCATAGTGCAAAATAGAGGTCAGAGAGAGATAACTATATAAGAATACAGCAATTCTATAAGGAGAAATTTACCTCCAAACTTATAAATTTTGCACAATCATCTGGCGATATAAGAGCTTCTACAACAATGGACTCTGTAACAAAGAAAGAATTTTAGCTAACAGAGAAAAATAATTATCATTGCCAGTATCAACAAAAGTGCAAATTACTAAATGAAATAATTGCAATTTTATGGGAAATAATGTTATTAAACTAATTATGTACTTTATTAAGAACTTTTGTTTTCCAGCAGCTTCCAAAACTCTTTATATAAAAAATAATATAAACAAACTTATTTAGAGCTTCTAACAATACTTATCTTAAAATTATCATATGATTATACTTTCCAAAGGAAGCCCCTGATTTGAAAGCATTGACACCCTATAATACTACTAATTAAAAATGATTCCAACTACTATGTTACTAAATTTTCTCATTTAAAATGTAAATGGGACTGTTAATAACTTTATATTGTTGTCATTAACAAGACAAAACAATCATTAATGGCTATTTTATCACAAACTTCAAAATCTCCTATAAAGCTTGCTCAATGAAATAGGACATTCCTGATGCAGAAAATTAATTTTGCCATAACACAAATTAAATAGGCTAACACCCAAACAAAAAAAAACTTTGAAAACAAAACATTAATGAAATATGGTATGAATTAATTGTGCTACATTCAAAGCTGATTTTCTTAATTGATTTAAAGTACCTATACAAGTCTAGTTTGTCAAGTAAAGATAATTTAGGTAAACCTAACACTACATATGAAACAAACATTAAATCAAATATGCTAATGTTACAAAATTCACAAACAGAAAAAAAAATTTTAAATTACTATAGGCTAAATTGCTTTGAGTATATTACCTTCTCCACTTCATATGTTTTCCAAATCAATATCATCTGATGTCGATACTACTGATGGTGCAATAATAGTCATTTTTTCCCAGTCAATTCTGGAAAGTTCAGGAGAAACCTGAAAGATCATTACAAAACTCATACATAATTTTTCACTAAGTTAATAATTATTAAGAATATTAAGCTAATAATTAAGAGAATAATTTATTTTCTTAACCTAGCACAATATTTGTAGGTTAGCACTATGAATTTACAAAAAGTTAATGGATTTTGTGTAAATTTCTAAAAATAATTAAATTTACAGCATAATCTAGTAGTTATTTTATAGTAATCTATTTTAATTTAAATGAACTTAAGTCAAGTCACTATTGCTTGGTTACATCCCTGCACTGAAGATTCCTGAAAAAGATTTCTAATATAATCATACAAAATCGAAAAACAAAAACTGTTCAAATGATTAACATTGAATAATATAATCCTGATTATAACGGTATTATAACTAGCAAATACATTACGGATAATTCATCCATACTCTGTATCATTTAAATCTACTATTAAGTATAACACACCCCATAAAATATTTTAGAATATTAAGATACTAATTTTTTAAAATTTCATGTGATATTAGTTGAGTATCATTTAGGAAGTTAAACAATATAAATACAATTCTACACATTAAGTTACAGATTATAAATACAGATAATAAGAAATGAAATAAAAATAACACTATAGGCCTACATCAATTATCGGGTTTAAGAACCTGCTGCTGTAAGCAGTGATAATTTTAGTTTAGTGAGCTTTAATCAGACTTGCATGCAATAATAAATTTTACATAAGATAAAAGAACGATGCTTTCTTTAGTCACCAGCAAAACCTTTTCTGTCTGCAAGTTAATATTATAAAATTTAAAAACAGAAAACTTTATTAAAAAATTTAATCGAGATTAAAATGCATGTTTAAGTCAAAAATTAAAGAAGTCACAGGTCAAATTCTCTTTTCAATTTTTCTTTTACCTGACAAATGTTAGCCCTTAATTTTTAAAGCAGAGCTGTGTTAAAACAAAATTTTTATGACAAATATATTACAATTTAATGGACTCAATGGTATGAAAGTAACTATGTGTACAAACAATTACAACAGTTTGCTTCAGTGAGGATATAGTACACATAGGCCTATATTATAAATTTTGTTATATTAGGTCTTAAAATTAACCTTAACTTTCTACCGTTGTCATATCTTATCAAGTAATTACGTTTCTCTGAAAAATGCTGAATTTGAAAGTATATTTAGAGTAATATAGCTGGACTGAAGAATTAAATAAAATATGTAACTAGTTAAATACGAGCAGAGTTCAAATTAAATATATTATGGTAAGGCCTATCATCTTGTGTTAGGTAGGACGACATTTTACGAATAAAATGACTTACAAATTGGATACATTACACAAATATAGGTAGGCTAGAGTAGCAATTGTCAGACTTACAGGAGTATCTATAATAAAGAAAAATTATTTAATTAAATTGCAGTCAGTGCCTTACAGGGACTTTTTTTTTTAAATGAGTTAATTACCCCTTGGGTAATTATGAAGATTCTCATCAATGCTGATATTGCGCTGATATATTTTTATTATATTCTTCTATGTTATATAAACACGAGAAAAATAATTTTAAACGGCGGTCGAACCTATTTACGGAGACAAAATTTAAATTTTTACTCCCATAAGAACGCATGGTGTTAGCCTAGGTATACTGTATTAATTAAATTAGAATGCTAATTTGCTCCATTATTAAATTTTGGACAGAACACAGTGATATTATGTATAGTTGGGTTTATAACAGGTAGTGTTACAGACCCAAAGTAATCTAGACATTCATACATTACCTAACACAGCTAATTTCCTACAAACAACGGACAACATACACTTTTGATCATCTTACCTTTCATTATTATTCCTAGCGCCTCCAACATTTTTTTACTTCGACTTGCAATCGCAAACACTTCATACGAACAACAAAATTCTGTCCCACACACCTTAACAAACGAAAACAAATTACCGCACAGCGCCGACTAAACTAATGGCCGGTCGCAATATTTCGTTATACCAACTAAACAGAATAAAAACACTTCCCTCTGTAGTGTCCGTCTTTTGTACACATGTTACAAATTTTATAGAATAATTATTACGAATGCCAATATGGCCGACTAACTACCCATATTTCATTATATACATTGTATATTTCGATCTAGTTCTGATGCTTCAGCGTACCGCAAAAATACGATGTATAAAATTTTGTATAAGTTTTTCGTACGCTGACACAACATAACTTGGTCAAGGTAACTTCAACACCTAAAAATGTACTTATAAAAGTTCGTCAAATTTGTTTTAGTTTCCCTGGGTAAAAATTGGGGTGTGATGAAGAAATTATGCGGCGCTAAGTGTATATATATATATTGTAACATTACATAACCCCTGCTCAGTACTGATAAAACATAAAGAAGTATTCATATAATCATAAGAATAATAAAATCAGTACTTACCCAGTTCCCAAAGTCAGAAATGGGTGATTAATTATCATACTATGAAAACCTTTGTACCATAAAACACTGTAGCAATTGGAAACAATGTACTAAGTGTAATCATAAAAGTGCGGTGTACAAAGTGAGACATAGTATGTTATGTGGAAATATTAAAATCTTAAAAGGACATCAATCACAAATAAGTGAAGATGCAGTGCTGTAGTAATAAACTGTAATACTAATGATAAGTTGTAGTTTTGTGTTGTTAGGCCACAAAGGCAATATCACTGTAATTAATATATTATTTATTGTTTATGTTTAAAGGAATCCAGGGTTATATCAAATTAATAATGGCTAATTAATATAAAGTAGAGAGATTGAGTGGAAAACAAAATAGTGTAGAGTAAGAATACATTATCTGAAATATAAGTCCGAAATAAACTAAGTTAAAAATCATTAAATTATAAAATACAAATAGCCAAGCTTAAGTAAAGATGTGAAGAAAAACCTTATATAAATTCAATTTAATTATAGCTAAACTTTGTAAAGGAGTATTTTTTCTAAAAGAAGAAATGAAATAATAATAATTAATACTAGCCTAATTACTAAAACTGTACCTAGGTTAGCCAATAAAAAACTATCAATTTCTTGGTTACTAAGGGTAACTAATCAACAAGAAATTAATTTAATTGTTAAATGGTATTCAAAGTGAGCAGATGAAAAAAAGTAATGTCCAGTAAATTTTAAAAGAATTTAATAACTATCATTCGGAAAACCCCCATACAAAATTAATGAAACGAGACAGCACCATCCACTACATCTGAGACATCCATGGAACCACAATAATTCAAGCCAGAAGATAAATGAAGACTGAAAATCCATCGAAACATCTTTTGGCCTAGACTTCATAACTATAAATTTATTGGGTGAGATCATTTCTTTTAATAAATAAAAAAATTACACATCGCCAATAAGTAACGAACACTAGAAACAGTACCACATATTCCAAGTTATAAGAAAACTTAGTGTGAACATTATAAACTTTATTTTATTTAACCAAAAATTTGTCAAACATGGGTACATTGTGAATCTATGGCAGCCATCTTTCTTTCCTTTTCTTTCTGTGAAGACACGTAGTCTGCGCTCTGGCGGTTAAAAACAAAACTTATTGAATCAGATTTTAAAATAAACAAATATTATTTAATGTAAAGTATGATACTAATAAATATGCATTTCTGACTTTCTTAGAGTTCAAAGAACCCTCAAATAACCCTGAGATATATAATTAATTAAATTTCTTTCTAATAACTGTAATTGAGTACATCTGTTGTGTTATATGTAATGTAAAACTAATATCGAAAAAATGTTGTGATTTCGAAAAATAATCGATTGGGAGAACTCATGATTTGGAGACAATAATTTCCACTGAATTAACATAAATTCAATAAATACCTTTCTTTTAGATAATTGACTGTGTATTATTTCTGGTAGATAGCAGTTTTGTTACAGGAAACGAAGGAATAGAAGAGAAGAGTATGAATAATAGCTTCGTCATCAGAAATTATGAATAACTACACAGAACATAACCTGAAATGGGTTCGTAAATAGAAAACAGCTGATGCAACGCACGGAAAAATTTAAACGACTAAATCGTATACAAAGAGAGTAATTCTCTTTCTCTCTCTCCTACCCATTTTCAAACAACTGCACTGATATAATACGAAATAAAGAACACTTGGTCAATATTTTTCATAATCACACACTCTCGATTAAAAAATAAATAAACAAAATTTGTAACTATTACAGGCGATCGCGAGAGAGACGAAGAGGTTGCTCGCTAGACGTAACATATATATATGTATATATATATTATAACTCCACTACTATGCGT
Source organism: Magicicada septendecula (assembly GCA_034769895.1). NCBI lineage: Eukaryota > Metazoa > Arthropoda > Insecta > Hemiptera > Cicadidae > Magicicada > Magicicada septendecula. The sequence continues at coordinate 268,663,949 of CM068374.1, forward strand.
TATTGTAATGTAATGTTGTGTGTGAGTACCCACCTGCTGTCTGATCTTGCAGATTCTTCCGACTAGGGCGTGTGGATTTTGGATTTGAAGTTCGCAAGCTAGTAATCTCAAATTATTACAACAACACACATCATGGGTTACTTTAAAGGGGGAGAGTTTTGTGAGACTGGTAGGCTTTATCGTACCACAATAAAACACTGTTATATGGGGTAATAAAACGTTGTTTATTACACCAACAACACACAAGAATAGAATGGTTATAATCTTATGAATTTTCTTATAGTCTATACAATGAATCGATGTTTTTCGATTGTCTAATAGTTGAAAGAAACTGAACTCGTTCTTTGCGAGTTAATTGCAATTTAAATTTGACTTTATTAATTGATTTGAATTTAATTAAATTTATTTAACTAATTTGAATCTACGTGTTCATGAAACAAAATATAAAACTCTAAAATTAATTTGAATAATTAGTTAAAATAAATTAGACGTGACAGTCTAGTTCACGTTATTTCATTTCTAGTGATTCTACTTCTGATCTACTGCAGTATGATCTAAGATTAGATTGTCAGTTAAGATTTGTATAGCGCTTTTATACTACTTCTATTTCTTAACTCTAATTTACTAAAACCTTAAACTGCTATACAGATTATCACAACGAATTTACTTTTTAATTACTAGAGTCTTTGCTTTTTGTTTGGCACCTGAATTATTTGAATTACAATGTTTTAATTGAAAAAAATATAAAATTTGATCTGAAAATAAATAAATAGATTTTGCTTTCCTGTTACTGAAGAGGATGTCGTCCCGATTTGTCCCTCGTCGATTCGAGTCCTTGGTTAGAGAAAGTAATCTGCTTAGAACTGCTGGATTCGGTCGTGGAGTTCAAAATTCGGCAACACTCTGCTTCCCTGCTGTTTGTGAATATTTTAACGTCTGCTGTTGTCTGCTGGAACTGCTTCCTGTTCTCCGTCGATTTGCACGTTGCACGTCAGAGTGTGTGTGTGTGTGTGTGCTTCGTTCGGCGGTCGCTCTGCTCGTCAGCTGTTAACCAATGATTTAGACGGCCTCTCTGCTGTATTCTTGAAGTCTGGTCTTGAAGTCGGGTGGATCTCTTGCGTGCTTATGACTAACTGGTAGTACACAATAAGCTTAGTTGATGTCTTGAAGAGTATCTCGCCTTTACACAACAATTACGAGCTATACAGATGATCTGTAGTTATTGTGTTCGTAATTGCGTGTGTGTTGACCGCGTAGAGTCTTCTTGTTGATCTTCACCACTTTGGCTACTAGACGATCGAAGGACTACGTCTTAACTTCGTGAGTACTGACAGAAGAGTGATTTTTCCACCAGAAAACATCGCAGTAGCCGGGGCTGCATGCAATGATTTCATTGGTCGACGCACTCTCCCTACTACATAAAATTTAGAATTCCCTTAGTCCGTGAGAATGAAGTCTGGTTCCCACAGACGGAGAATAGAATTATTATCTAATATTTAATTATCCGCCGGAACCACTTTGTCGCTCAGGATATCCTGTACTTATTTAATTTTGCAATAACTTGGTTGCAAATCAAGTTGTGTGAAATCTAAAATATACAATCTGTCACAAATTATTATCTTTATAATATACTAAAATCTCTTTACTGTAACTCTATTTTAACAGAAGTTATTTAATTATTTCAATTAACTCTTACATTTGTTAATTATATTGCATCAAATTTGCACACTTCATTATTAATATCTCGGCAAACAGTTTGGCTATGTTAGATTTCGCCTTTATTTATTAGTCTCCGAGATATTAATAATTAACAGTTTGGGTGTGGTCGCTTCCTTGTACAGCGAACTGATTACATAACGACCACGTGTGCGTTGCTTTACACAGCATTATTTTCAATGCGCTACATTCAAATGGAGTTTTAACTGTTAATTTTTATTTAAATATGGTTTCAGCATGCGGTAAACATATAACCCCAAATAGTTAATATTTGGTTCCGTTATATATTCCCACACCCGCTTTAAAAAAAAAAAATGAATGTAATAATTACAGTTATTTTTTTTTATTTTATTTTTTTTTCATTACACACATATTCTGTAATCATTATTCTTATTCCCTATACATTGTATTACTTATTCTGAAGACACGTACACAAGTGTTAATGTTATTGCATTATATACAATTTAACTCTAAATACATGTATTAAACTATCATATTTGCAACTTATTGCGTATAATGTTTTTAAAACGAGTAGTAGCCTTTGTTTATAAACAATGCCACGCGTACAAAGAATTTGCTGACAGTATTTAAAACGTTATCGCCGGGCGCGCGGCTAATTGCTTGACCTAGTTTCAAATGTGGGTCAGGTAGCTTATCGCGTGACGTAACGATTTCCTGCCGCGAGCTCGTTCACTCGGTTGTATACACTTATTATTTATCGCGCTAGGAAAACATTATTATTAATACACACGTTATCTATAATTATTATTAATACGATTATAAAACACAAATTACTTATTTTAATTTTAATTATTATAATACAATTATTATTAACTCTAAATACTATTTATCTTTTTAAAGTCTTTTTATTTCGTCGCGACGCGCTTTGGAACGCCATGCTACTCAAAGTATTTTCTCAAAGAGCTCACATGGAATTTACCGATCATTTTCGTTCGGTCCAGCGTCGTAACGATAAACGTGTGAGGTGCGAGTTGTTGAGCCAACAGATAGGGTCCATTATATAAACGAAAGAACTTTGCAGCCACATTTATGTCTCGTCGGCCTACAGGATTCGCCTTGAGCAATACTTTCTCGCCTACTACAAAGTTCGTTAGTTTATGCGTCGTATTAAATTTGTCTGCCCTTTTTCGCCCTTTTTCAACTATTCTTTCCCTCACAAGTTAATTTTTACATTGCACCGGCAGAGGTAGATTATAAGTCTTTGGCTTTCTTAAATAATTATCCCAAAACCTCTCTGGCGTGGTTCCAGAGTCTAATTCTGCTGGTGTGTATTCCGTGGTATCATGATAACTCTCATTTATTGCCTTTTCGAAGAATGGTAAGAACTCGGGCCATTTACTTTGTTCCTTATAGCAATAGATACGGAACATTTTACCGATTTCCCGATTCACCCTTTCGGCAAGGTTTCCCTGTGGTCGTCGTATCGAGGTTAGGACTGCTTTGATACCGTTACGTTCCAGGGTGGCTGCCCAGTGTTTGTTTTGGAACTGCTTTCCCTGGTCACTAAGTACGTTCCTTATTGGTCCATGTTGTGGGATATACTTATTAAGTATAATATTTAAAACGGACTTTGTGGTGGGCCTAGGGATCGCATACAGGCTAACTTTTTTAGTAAACACATCGACGCAAACTACCATGTGTTTTAGATTTCTGGTAGCCTTGGGTAATGGTCCCAGAAAGTCGATGGCGACCATCTGTCCCTTACCTTCCGTTATCACATTGGCCATGGGCACGTAAGTGTGTACGTTTGGTACTTTCGCTGTCTGGCATGGATAACATGTTTTTAGCAATTTCTTTACCCTACGGTACATGTTGGTTATTGTAAAATCCTCCTGCAATATTTTGACACATTTTACAGGAGATGCGTGCGCCATTTTTATATGTAAAGATTGTGTTATACACGCAAGCATCGCTGGAGACAATACCACTTTCCATTCGCCCTGTAACAATTTATACAATATATTGTCTTGTATAAGATAGTGAGGATTTGGGTGAGCTGCTAACATTAGCTTTTTAGCAAGGAGTGCGAGGTTATCGTCCTGCTCGCGTCCTAAGTTCTGTAGCATATTAGTGGCTTCAGGCGCGACCGTGTATTGCATATTTAACACTCTCAACTCGTCGTCAGCTGCTTCATATACCTCCTCCTTTTCTACGGGCGGATATCTACTTAGAGTGTCTGCGGTGGTATTCTCTGATCCTTTGCAATATTTAATCGTGAAGGAGTACTCCTGAATAGCTAACACCCATCGTGTTAGTCGGGAATTTGCTAATCGACATTTTAATATAAACGATAACGCCTGATTATCAGTGTGAATCTCGAAATGGGTACCGTATAGGTAGTGTCTGAATTTTCTGAGTGCGTTTATTATGGCGAGTATTTCTTTCTCGGAAGTACAATAGTGCAACTCAGCGCCTTTGAGCGTCCTATTGGCGTATGCTACAACATGAAGACTACCTTGTTCGTCTTCTTGATGCAACACGGCGCCGATAGCGTACTCGCTAGCGTCAGTGTACATTACATACTTCCTACCCTGCTGTGGATGGAACAATTGTAAATTAGATTGGAACAGGCCTTTAACCCTCTCAAACGCATCGTTCTGTTCAGAACCCCATTTCCACTTTATATTTTTGCGTACCAGCTGTAGCAACGGGACTGTATATTCTGCGTATTTGCTGGTAAATTTCCTGTAATATCCCGTGAGTCCAAGGAATGCTCGCAGTGCTTTGAGGTTCTTGGGCACCGGGAACTCCATAATACTCCTGAGCTTCTCTGGGTCCGTACTGATACCTGTAGCTGAGATTATATGTCCCAGGAACTTCATTTGGGACTTTACAAACTCGCACTTGTGTAGTTTGAGCTTGATGTTTGCTAACCTCAGCTTCTGGAAGACGCTCCGCAGGTGCTCGAAGTGTTCCTCCAAAGTGCGGTATATAACAAGGATGTCATCGACGAATATTACCGTGTATGGGTCTACCTCAGGTCCTAGAGCTCTCTCGAGGCATCTTACAATCGCAGCGAGACTCGTGCTAAGGCCAAAAGGTACCACCTTATGTTGATAGCATTTGTTATTAAATATGAATGCTGTATACTTACGATCTTGCTCACACAGCGGGACCTGCCAGAAGCTTGCCGTTAGATCTAACTTCGTGAGGTACCTGGCTCCTTCACATTTAATGAAGAGGTCCTCCGCTGTCGGTGCGCAGTCACACTCTTTCTCTACGAGACTGTTTAAGTTCCTCATATCCAGGCAGAGTCGGATCTCTCCAGTCTTCTTGCGGACGACCAGCAGTGGGTTGAGGAAGCTGCTATTAGATCTTTCAATAATATCTTCTTCCAACATCCGCTGTATCTCCTGCTGGACCTCGGCCTGGTATTTTATAGGGACCTGGTAGATTCTCCTTATGAACTTCTCCGGCTCTGTGAGGTGGATTCTGTGTTCATACACTGACGAGATTGAATGTTCTTCACTGAAGATATCGCTGAATTCTTCTTGCAGCGACGACAATCTCCGTTCAGTTCGGGAATCTAAGGTGGTCTCCCCCTCTTCACATTCTTTATAGTGAATTACTTGTTTTGGTGGCCGTGTGATTTTAATTGGGTCACCATGGTTTTGTGTGTGTGTATGTGTGTTCAATTTAAATGTGTAACTAACATCGTCTATGGTACATTTTAATAAGTGTTCACTGGTGTTAATTTCCGCACGTATTTGTTCCAATACATCTACCCCCAATAACATATCACATATTAAATTGTTTATAGCCACTACACACACTTCAAATTGCACTTCGTCTAGCATGATAGTTAGATAGTATTGAGTGTCAATTTTTTCTTTTGTATCGGTAGCGGTTCGTATATAAAATTGATTGATTGGGAGTGATGGGGCCGTACGAAAATATTTTTTATTGGTACGCAGGAACCTTTCACTGACGCCGGATACAACACTACCGGTATCCAACAGAATTCTCGTGGGAACGCTATTGACAAAGGCGTGTAACACCGGACACGCCGCGCTCACGGGCCTTTGTCGCGTGGGACCGGATTCTAGCAACGGATCCCTGACATCCGGTGGGAACACATTATTAACGGGCACACAAGTTACATAATTAAAAGTACACATTTCACACAATATATAATCCTTATAATTAACATGCTTATATTTACACAATTTTGCCGAATTTATAGCGCGTCCTTGCTGGATGCGCATTTTGGCACGTTTTTTGTAGCTTGGTAACTTTTCGATTTATTGTTCGAATTTTTATTGCCGTGGGAGTCGCTGTCTTTTTCAGTTGTATCAGCTTTGGCTAATTCGACCGTTTGCATAGCTCTAATCGGGGCCCCATCGTTACCCTTACCCTGCCCCTTTGGTCTACCAAAATTTTGTTTTCCCTTGTACTCAAAGGTTTTATTTGGCTGTTTTGACGGTGTTTGGGGTGGAGTAGAACTGGTACTCGGTTTTTGATCCGTTTGCTGATGGTACTGTAGTCGCGTATTCTGCCCTTCATTATTTCGGCGAAAATCGGGATTATAACGCCACCCACCAAAATCAAAAACCGTCTCACTTTGGGACACTAGAATGAGGAGTTCGTCTACCGTGCGAATACCCTGGGTAAATACAGCTACTCTAATGTTATGGTTAAAATGGTAGGCAAGCTTGGTGACTATGTCAATCTCCGCAAATGCTGGGGTTAAATGCTTCGCGCGCTCGACCTGCTGGATTATATAATTTTCGGCGGTAATATTCATTTTCTTGTCAAAACGGCCATATTCCAGTTCATTGCGCAGAAGTCGTTGGGTATGCGAGTTCCAGTACCGGCTTTCAAATTTTTGTTTGAACTCCGCGTATGTGGACACTCTATCGCGTACAATGTTATACCACTTACGCGCCGAATCACGCATTGCGTTAACCACCCACTGTATTTTGTCTTGATCTTCTAGTCGGGAACCTACTCTAGCCATTTCACTCTCACACGCTAATAAAAATTCAATGGGGTTTTCGTTATTTTCCCCCGTAAAATACACGCGATTTTTCTCATCGACAGGACCTTGTACCAAAATATTTGGAGCAGACCTCCTTCGTACCTCCTGTCGTACCTTCAAAATCTCGTCGCTTAACGTTTGTAAAACACTCTCTTTATTAGAGTCAATGTTAGGCCGCGTCTCTACAATTGGAGCGTCTAATTTATCTACTCGTCGTTGCGTTTCGGTCACGTCCGCGTGAATTTTTACCTCTAGGGATTCCACCTTTTTGGAAACCTCTAGTGTTTGCTTTTCACAGCGGGTTATGTGTTCCTTAAACCGGCCCTCCATACGTGTTACTTGTTCTATAAACGATTTTTGCATAGTGGTCTCAAAAACCTTAAACCGTTCATTGATTTTAGTATCGACCGTATTTACTTTTTCGGCGATTTCCGCGACCTTCACCGTTAACTCGGTTACGCTTTCGTCTATTTTCGCAGTTAATTCTTTACTACTTTCTTTATTACTTTGCTTAATCTCGGCGTTTATGTCAGCGTTACTTTGTTCTAATGCTTCGGTTAGACTAACTCTCTGTGCCTCGATATTAGATTTTAATTCTGCGATATTTATGTCAGCATTGGCTGCTATTTGTTCGAATTTCGCGTTCATGTTAGCGGTTAATTCGGCATTTGTTTTCTCAAATTTCGTGTTAATATTAGCGGTCATTTCCGCGTTCATTTGCTGCATTTGTTTAAGTATTTTATCCATATCCATTTTAAATAGACAACAATGTCAAATATACACAATTTAAAATACACAGAACAGTTTCAAATACACACAATAACTTTACTGTTGTACGAACACCAGTCACAAAACTCTTTGGGGATTGTTTAGTTGGACGCCAGCTGTTTTACTAATTAAAACAGCAAAGTTTGTTTTAAAGTGAAAATTAAATTTAAATTGAATTTAATTAATTTAATTTAATTTAATCGTGCCCCACGTTCCGGGCAAGCCATTTATAACTCTTGTTCGGAACGTGAATTCAATTTGATGTACGTTTGTCGGGCCCCACGTTGGCCGACATTTATAACTCCACTACTATGCGTTATTGTAATGTAATGTTGTGTGTGAGTACCCACTTGCTGTCTGATCTTGCAGATTCTTCCGACTAGGGCGTGTGGATTTTGGATTTGAAGTTCGCAAGCTAGTAATTTCAAATTATTACAACAACACACATCATGGGTTACTTTAAAGGGGGAGAGTTTTGTGAGACTGGTAGGCTTTATCGTACCACAATAAAACACTGTTATATGGGGTAATAAAACGTTGTTTATTACACCAACAACACACAAGAATAGAATGGTTATAATCTTATGAATTTTCTTATAGTCTATACAATGAATCGATGTTTTTCGATTGTCTAATAGTTGAAAGAAACTGAACTCGTTCTTTGCGAGTTAATTTCAATTTAAATTTGACTTTATTAATTGATTTGAATTTAATTAAATTTATTTAACTAATTTGAATCTACGTGTTCATGAAACAAAATATAAAACTCTAAAATTAATTTGAATAATTAGTTAAAATAAATTAGACGTGACAGTCTAGTTCACGTTATTTCATTTCTAGTGATTCTACTTCTGATCTACTGCAGTATGATCTAAGATTAGATTGTCAGTTAAGATTTGTATAGCGCTTTTATACTACTTCTATTTCTTAACTCTAATTTACTAAAACCTTAAACTGCTATACAGATTATCACAACGAATTTACTTTTTAATTACTAGAGTCTTTGCTTTTTGTTTGGCACCTGAATTATTTGAATTACAATGTTTTAATTGAAAAAAATATAAAATTTGATCTGAAAATAAATAAATAGATTTTGCTTTCCTGTTACTGAAGAGGATGTCGTCCCGATTTGTCCCTCGTCGATTCGAGTCCTTGGTTAGAGAAAGTAATCTGCTTAGAACTGCTGGATTCGGTCGTGGAGTTCAAAATTCGGCAACACTCTGCTTCCCTGCTGTTTGTGAATATTTTAACGTCTGCTGTTGTCTGCTGGAACTGCTTCCTGTTCTCCGTCGATTTGCACGTTGCACGTCAGAGTGTGTGTGTGTGTGCTTCGTTCGGCGGTCGCTCTGCTCGTCAGCTGTTAACCAATGATTTAGACGGCCTCTCTGCTGTATTCTTGAAGTCTGGTCTTGAAGTCGGGTGGATCTCTTGCGTGCTTGTGACTAACTGGTAGTACACAATAAGCTTAGTTGATGTCTTGAAGAGTATCTCGCCTTTACACAACAATTACGAGCTATACAGATGATCTGTAGTTATTGTGTTCGTAATTGCGTGTGTGTTGACCGCGTAGAGTCTTCTTGTTGATCTTCACCACTTTGGCTACTAGACGATCGAAGGACTACGTCTTAACTTCGTGAGTACTGACAGAAGAGTGATTTTTCCACCAGAAAACATCGCAGTAGCCGGGGCTGCATGCAATGATTTCATTGGTCGACGCACTCTCCCTACTACATAAAATTTAGAATTCCCTTAGTCCGTGAGAATGAAGTCTGGTTCCCACAGACGGAGAATAGAATTATTATCTAATATTTAATTATCCGCCGGAACCACTTTGTCGCTCAGGATATCCTGTACTTATTTAATTTTGCAATAACTTGGTTGCAAATCAAGTTGTGTGAAATCTAAATATACAATCTGTCACAAATTATTATCTTTATAATATACTAAAATCTCTTTACTGTAACTCTATTTTAACAGAAGTTATTTAATTATTTCAATTAACTCTTACATTTGTTAATTATATTGCATCAAATTTGCACACTTCATTATTAATATCTCGGCAAACATTTTGGCTATGTTAGATTTCGCCTTTATTTATTAGTCTCCGAGATATTAATAATTAACAGTTTGGGTGTGGTCGCTTCCTTGTACAGCGAACTGATTACATAACGACCACGTGTGCGTTGCTTTACACAGCATTATTTTCAATGCGCTACATTCAAATGGAGTTTTAACTGTTAATTTTTATTTAAATATGGTTTCAGCATGCGGTAAACATATAACCCCAAATAGTTAATATTTGGTTCCGTTATAATATATATATATATATATATATATATATATATATATATATATATATATAATATAAGCTACAAAGCTTATGTTAATATAATCTTTTGTTTTTTAGACTATACATCATTATATCTTCGTGTGTTTGTATACTTGCTTTCTCATCATATATCTAATACTCCTATATTGCTAGTAGGGGTCTGAAGGACGACGAAACCATTACGGTGCAGACATATATGCGTCTGTCTCCCTCATTACTACTTCGAGTCTTATGCGCTTGCGCACTACTTCGACGCTTGCGCACAACGGGTCGAGTAGTAGAAAAAGGAGATAGAAGCAGTCGTTTGCTGTCTCACTTACTCCGTGACACCTCCACTTACGGGCGATAGCAATATAGTAGTATTAGATATATGTTTCTCATTGTTATCTCCATTTAGACAACGTGATTCATCGTTGTATTTGTATGTGTGCAAATGCGTTTATTTACCGGGTAACGGAGAAAAACGATCTGACATGAGTTTTAATAGTCCGATGCTGCAATAATGTGTTTAACATCGTGGCAGTAAAGCTGTGCTATATAAACGTAAGTAAAGGTCAAAGGTGATTGGTACAGACACTACGGTGTGTATTATAAATAATGTACTATAGGGCAGGGTTCATCAACCGCCACCGATTGTAAAGGGTTCATTATATAACCTCTAGTTACATAACCTTTAGCTTTCAAACATCTAAAGTTTTTAATATTTGATCACTATTCAACTGTTGTATGTGTCTTTTATAACTAAAGTTATTTTTGTAACTTAAAATATTTTTAATTGTCTACTTCGGTTTATAGTCCTCTCAACCAGAACATATCCAGCTGTGCTGCCATTATGACAGATATAAGTGCTAGTTTAATTGGTATTAAACGTCAGAATTACAGTCCCATTTTAAATATATTGTATACTTAACGAATTGATGCCAAAAGTTTGAAGAAGTTTATTCCGTTAACCAAGACTCTCTCTCTCTCTCTCTCTCTCTCTCTCTCTCTCTCTCTCTCTCTCTCTCTCTCTCTCTCTCTCTCTCTCTCTCTCTCTCTCTCTATCACACACACACACACATACACAATATAAACATGTTGCAAAGACGACGTCAGACACGAGGCAGACAGAGAGAATACAGATTTGAATTGCAGGTGGTGGTTGACCCACTGACTTAATTTCTACTGTTAATGTGAGGCAGTGGATATACCATGTGACGTGAGGAAGTATTCCATTCCGTCATAACAAACGCTGAACATGTCGGTACACACGAGACAGAACCGAGAGAGACTTCACACTTGCAAAACACACACACAGAAAACTTATACTATTATAAATTATGTACTTGTGTGTAAAGTATTAAATATAGGCGTTTAGTTATGTAGGGAATCGCACATAGTTATGACTAAATTATTTGTTTTTTGTGCATTATGGTTGTAACTTTAATTAAAAACTAATGTAGTAGTTTGGAATTTTTAGTGTTTGTTAGACAACTGTCAGCTTCAAAAGTGTTATTTTGCTAGTTAAGGAGTAGAGGAATTTGGGTTTTTGTAATTTTCGTGGTAATAAAGGAATTATATAATATTAACTTTTACTAAACACTAAATGCACTTTGTTCAAAATAGTAAGCGACTTCTGGAGCTCAGGGAGCTGACTTGTGGGCAAGAGATACTTGTGTGTCACTTGTGGGTAAGGAAAGTGGGGTTGAAAACGTAGAGTTTGGCCGGCTAGAAACAGCAATGTAGGTACAGAAAGTAAACAATAAAGAAAGTATTTTAAGAAAAATAAAATAATCATAAAAAGCAAAGAGAGTAGCTGCGGGTTGGAAAGAACAGGAAGAGAAACTGTGTTGGACATATCCTGTGAGCAGACGGAATGCTAATAACGTTGTTAAGAACAGTGTAGAAAGAGTAGAAAGGAAGGAACAGAAAATTGAAGTTCCTGGATGACACACAGCATAAAATATCGTATCAAAAGACGAAGGCTTAAGACTGAAATAGATACGAACGGAGAGACTTTCATCTGGGACCTGCCACACCGCAGAACAGCATACATGATGATGATAACATGTGCACATTGACTAGCAGTTCCAAAACTTGTAAGAAGTGAATTAAGATTGAAACTATAAGCAAACTATTTAACTAACAAAGCTTATTTCATAGAGCAAGTTTTGAGAATAAATTTGTCTGAACAAAAATGTCAGTTTACATGGGTCCTTGTATGTTGTACTTGCGCATGCGTCCTCGTGGGTGTCTCTGTGTCCGTGACGGTTGTAGGGGTTTGTGCATATACATGAACTAACTAACTTAGTATTTCGATTAAACTAACAATGAAAGTTTAAACATGTATTTATAACGACGGTATAAAACGACATAGAACTAAAATTACAAAACATTCTGAGTACAACACAGTGAGAAGGCTGTGCAACTGGAAATTCAAAATAATTAATTAGTAATGCCTCATGTCTGCAAAGCAGGCCTGGATAAGTATTATTAAAGACATTACCTATTTATGATTAGATTACGACTACTGTAAAGACAATTTGTAAGTACTGTACATAAATATACAGAGTAATCTATATTTAATATTATTGACGAAAGTTGAAGGAGACCTGTTACATTTTATATTTGTTTCTAGCTATTATCATTAAAAAAATACAAGAGGGTAACTAATTACTGCTTGCAAAATCAGAATCGTTTGAAGCTTTTGGAATTTAGAGAATAGAGAAAAAAGGGAGGAAGAGAGAGAGAGAGAGAGAGAGAGAGAGAGAGAGAGAGAGAGAGAGAGAGAGAGAGAGAGAGAGAGAGAGAGAGAGAGAGAGAGAGAGAGAGAGAGAGAGAATCAGTTGTTTGAATAATGAAACAAGAAAAACGAAGGTGGGTATAATTTAGTCTAATTAAAAGATTTTCTCGTTTGTTCTACAACAGGATAATTGTAAATATTTAACAGTTTCACTGAAAAAATAATTAACGTGTGCCATTAATTATTTACTGGGCAAGATGAAACAGCCATAAGTTACTTATTCTGTAAATGTAGTCTGGAGTTATACAGTTATATGTCGGGTTGTGTAGGTCTGTCGTGAGTTTTACCCTCTTTATATACACTGTCGTTTGCAATAAGATTAATTACTTCATCCCTCGTCACGTGCAATAGTCACAAATCGTCATGATGCAAACTTTCTCATCGACCTGCACTAATACTTATTTACTCCTCATACCTTCGTTTAGGGAAATAGCCTGCAGAGGGCCATCTGTGAATTGCATCAGATAATCAGGATGAATGGTCTAGTAATTTCTGCTATCAAGACTAAGTCCATGGCTTTTAAAGGTTGCTTTCCTGTAATGTGTAAACTAGTACTGAATGACCAACTAATATAGCAAGTGTAAATCAGGTTCCTTGGACGTAATTTGTCGTTGGTGAGATAGGTGTGGACAAAAAAGTATAGAAGTTTAATCACATGTGTGGAACGATCGGAAGAACTTTGAATGGAAAGATCAGAAGAGATACTCTTTTGATGTTTTATAAAGTGATGGCAGTGCCGTGCGGCCTTCATGGCAGTGAGACTTGGACACTGAACGCAAAGACCCAAAACCCGGATACAAGCTAGTGAAATGAGATTTTTACGATCAGTACTAAGAGTATCACGTTGGGACCGGCTAAGAAATGATGACACAAGGAACGTCCTTGGAATATATAATATAAACAGAAGAATAAAGCAATACATATAGAATGGGACAGACCATGTTGTAAGGATGCATAAGAACAGGATACCAAAGCAAAATTTGGTTTTTAATCCGAAAGAACGGCAGAATATTGGAAGACCAAAAGAGAATATGGTCGGACCAAGGAGTGTGCAACGGATCGTAAGGTCCACACCCTAAAGAAGAAGAAGAAGAAGACCTTTGTTTAGGATTAAACAACCGTTGAGTGTAATTTAAAAAAAAAACTGAAAATCATTGAAGACTACAGAATGAAAATAAAACATGTGAATGGCTTAATAAAGATTTCATACCTTAAGCGTGCAATTAAGCGTGCAATTTAGGTCACGTTATAATAAATCCGTATTACGGTTTTCAAGGGAAGGTTTAAACGGTTTGTATAATCCCGTTTAGAACTCGTGACGGGATTACGTCCATCTAAGTCGTTTCATAACTAAGAGATAAACGGTGCTGAAGTTGGTTACTGGAACTTAACCAAACCACCTGTTCTCTTAGTACACTTCTCACGTTAGTCAAGGAAGTTTACATGAAGGAAGAAAAACAAAGTGTTTTGAAAACTTTTTAATTCTTGTAGCTATAAACAAAAAAAAAAAATTGTGAAGAAAAGTACAAGCTAATTACGTTAAATAAACTTTTAAAATTATGATTTTTATAAAAATGGACCTTTTTTAGAGTAATTGTTTATACTTTTATAGAGGTTGTAAAATTGATTCCAATATTGTGTTACTGCGAACTGTATTTGTATGTAAAACATTTCTTCTAGGAGCAAATTAATATGGGATACCAAAGGCATAGCACATTTACGGCACCTTGGAATATTCTCCTTATCATTCAAAAGCAAGGAGCAAGCTGATACACGTTTTAGAACTGGGATTATCTTAGTATTGCAGTGACTCCCAAGAAAACTTTCTGTTTATTTTAGTGACGTTTTTTAATTAACTGTTACAAAATTACATAATTTAAATACGGAAGATACAACTTTATTGCTGTGTGGATTGGCTCTATAAATATTAAGCCTGTCTACTTTGAGTCTCCAAAAGATTGCAAATCTTCATTATTCGGCAAAACTGTGGATATTCACAGATAAGAGAGTTACCGATAATGTATCTAAATAAAATAAAATTTACCTCTTTTATCCTAGTGGCTTTTCCTTTTACTTCCATGTTCCTTAAGGAAATGGAAGTATGATGATGGCAAAAAAAAATCGTGTTCGAGATTATTGCAGATTCTGATTGTACTACACTCAAAACAAGAAAAAAAGTCATTTTTCGAAAAGTGTGTGTGTGTGTGTGTCTGTCTGTGTGTCTATCTGTGTGTCTGTCTGTGTGTCTATAGATTTTTTAATATAGCAAACGATAACAGCCGCAAATTCAAACAGAATCAAATAATTTTTTGAATACAGTTCTGATTTGTAGAGTACTCAAGACCCATTGTTTTTGGTGAAGATCGGTTGAGGGAAAGGGGTAGTTTACCGGCAACGGTTTTTTTTATCAAGGGTAATTTTTTTTTGGCAAACGATAACAGCTGCAAATTCAAACAGAATTAAATAATGTTTCGCATGCAGCCCTGAATTGTAGAGTTCTCAAGACCTGTTGATTTTGGTGAAGATCGGTTAAGGAAAGCGGTAGTTTACCTGCAACGTTTTATTTTTTAACAAGGGTATTTTATATGGCAAACGATAACAGCCGCAAATTCAAACAGAAGCAAAAGATTATTTGCATACAGCCCTAAATTGTAGAGTCCTCAAGACTTATTGTTTTTGGTGAAGATCGGTTAAGGGAAAGGGGTAGTTTACCAGCAACGTTTTTTTAAGAAGGGTATTTTCTATGGCAAACGATAACAGCCGCAAGTTCAAACAGAATCAAATAACTTTTGCATACAGTCCTGATTTGTAGAGTACTCAAGACGTGTTGTTTTTGGTGAAGATCGGTTAAGGGGAAGGGGTAGGTTACCAGCAACCTTTTTTTATCAAGGGTAATTTTCTATGGCAAACGATAACAGCCGCAAATTCAAACAGAATCAAATAATTTTTTGCGTAGCTGCCTGAATTGTAGATATCTCAAGGGCTTTCGATTTTGGTGAAGATCGGTTGACGGGAAGGGGTAGTTTACCAGCAACCTTTTACGTTTTAACAACAGTAAAGTACTTGAAAATTCATTTAAACTTTTTGAAACAATGGCAATTAAAAATATCGGTATGGAGATCCATACATGACTTCCATGTTCTAAGATTTATATTTAAAATCATTTTCGAAATGAAATATTACCATAGAAACTACTTCTTTCTACTTACTGCTTCAGCCTTAACCACAGTACTGTGGTCACTAACGTATACCACCTCACGTTATCGCACTCGATTTTCACTGATGATGGAAGTCGATGGCATTGCCGGAACGTCTGGTTTTGTAGAAAACATTGGACTACGGCCAAATATCCCGGGAAGGAATTTTAACAAAAACTACTTCTTTGTTGCCGATAACGTTGTACACATATATATAAAATATATGCATAAAATTAATGGCTTGTATAAGTTAATGATTGATCTCAATTAAGTAGTGCTCAAGTTTCCAAAGTTTTAATATTATGATGTCCGTAATTAAAACATCTGAGCAGGTTTAGTATGAATGAGGGTACACTGTGGACAAAAATTTCAAAATTTCCTATTGAGCGTTGCTTAGAGTAAAGCTGCGAATCTACAGTGTATGTTTCACAGAACAAACACGCGAAAAAGATGGAGCGCTCCGAAGTCACTCATGGACCCTCAGCATCTTGCAGATGGTTCATTCCCTAAAGACGAAAAGTCTGTCTATGAATCGTTCCTCTGTAAACACGTGCAGTTACACTGCCCAGCGATCCACAGGAAGCAAATTGATGTCCATTTTTTCGGCTTGCACGCGTTATATTGGTGTGGGTTTCGGCACTTTCCATTTAAAAAGCGTGCAAATGTAAGAAAATAAACATGAGTGAGGCCAGAAATAACGTGAATTGTGTGTGTGTGTGTGTGTGAGTGTGTGTCTTACCTGCCTTTATATTGCTGTAGGCATAATAATAAAATGGAAACGTAAACATTAAATGACTGAGATATGCTTACCTGCCACGAACGATATATTATTTTATACATGGAGGAGTTCAGTGACATACACACGTACAGAAGAATTATATATATAATAATATTAACTCATACATAATTTACATTAAAATGAAAAAATTATAATTTTATTTCCTGGCAACAAAATTATTTTATTTTTAACAATTACCATTGTTTCAAAAGGTTTAAATGAATTTTCAAGTACTTTACTGTTGTTAAAACGTAAAATTTGCTGGTAAACTACCTCTTCCACTTAACCGATCTTCACCAAAATCGAAAGTCCTTGAGACCTCTGCAATTCAGGGACGTATGCAACAAATTATTTGATTCTGTTTGAATTTGCGGCTGTTATCGTTTGCCATAGAAAATACCCTTGTTAAAAAAACGTTGCTGGTAAACTACCCCTTTCCCTTAGCCGATCTTCACCAAAAACAATAAGTCTTGAGAACTCTATAATTTAGGGCTGTATGCAAATAATCTTTTGATTCTGTTTGAATTTGCGGCTGTTATCGTTTGCCATAGGAAATACCCTTGTTAAAACATAAAACGTTACTGGTAAACTACCACATTCTCTCAACCGATCTTCACCAAAAACAATAGATCGTGAGTACACTACAAATCAGGGGTGTATGCAAAAAATTATTTGATTCTGTATGAATTTGCGGCTGTTATAGTTTGCCATAGAAAAAAAATCTACACATAGACACACAGACACACAGACAGACACTTTTCGGAAAACGACTTTTTTTCATGTTTTGAGTGTAGTACAATCAGAATCTGCAATAATCTCGAACACGATTTTTTTTGCCATCACCATACTTCCATTTCCTTAAGGAACATGGAAGTAAATATCGGTATGGAGAACCATACATGACTTCCATATTCTAAGATTTATATTTAAAATCATTTTCGAAATGAAATATTACCATAGAAACTACTTCTTTCTACTTACTGCTTCAGCCTTAACCACAGTACTGTGGTCACTAACGTATACCACCTCACGTTATCGCACTCGATTTTCACTGATGATGGAAGTCGATGGCATTGCCGAAATGTCTGGTTTTGTAGAAAACATTGGACTACGGCCAAATATCCCTGGAAGGAATTTTAACAAAAACTACTTCTTTGTTGCCGATAACGTTGTACACATATATATCAGTGGCGAAGTTACATGGAGGCAATTGAGGCAATGCCTACCCTAAAAAATTCTGTAGAATAAAAATTATAAATACGTATGAACTACATAACGTAAAGATTATACATTGTTACTGCGACTGTCAAATTTATTAAACCGAAACGTGCTTTATTGAGCGACCGCTAGATGGTGAAAGGTGAGATTCGGCATAGTTCGTTTAAAGCGAATGAGGCAACCTGAACTTGCCTCAGCGTTGTTTTTTGTATACATCGTATGTAAGCAATGTAGTGGTGTGATAGGGAAGTGTAGGGAGGGGGGATTGTCCCGCGCTGTACACATAGAGCGTTGAGGCATGCCTCACTTCTGTGGTCCAAACAGTTAAGTTAAAGCGCCTGTGTTGTTTCTAAGTGTTTATTTTATGCGGTTATTAAAAGTGTCACTGTTATTCCGCTGAACTAACAGATGATCAAGATTGTTATTTGAATTATTTGTAACATTAAACATATATATAGAAACTAATCAAGTTCAAAAATTTGAAGTTCAATCAGTTGTATTATTGTGTATGACTAATACAAGGATTGTTCAATAGAAACACGTATAGAGCCGTAAAGCATTTTTTATTCAACGATTTTAAAAGAAGTCTCCAATAACATTAAGACATGAGTTCCACTGTTGCGCTAACCAGTAGATTCCCTGCTAGTAAAATTCTTACGGCTGTTTGTGGAACCATTCGGTTACAGCAAACTCTACCACAGCGTCCGATTTGAACCACCGTCCTTTTAGTGATTCCTTAAAAAAAATTTCGGCTTGCACGCGTTATGTTGGTGTGGGTTTCGGCACTTTCCATTTAAAAAGCGTGCAAATGTAAGAAAATAAACATGAGTGAGGCCATAAATAACGTGAATTGTGTGTGTGTGTGTGTGTGTGTGTGTGTGTGTGTGTCTTACCTGCCTTTTTATTGCTGTATTAAATGAAAAATATTATATTACATTAAAATGAAAAAATTATAATTTTATTGCCTGGCAACAAAATTATTTTATTTTTAACAATTACCGTTGTTTCAAAAAGTTTAAATAAATTTTCAAGTACTTAGTCTTGTTAAAACGTAAAAGGTTGCAGGTAAACTACCCCTTCCCCTTAACCGATCTTCACCAAAATCGAAAGTCCTTGAGACCTCTACATTTCAGGGACGTATGCAAAAAATTATTTGATTCTGTTTGAATTTGCGGCTGTTATCGTTTGCCATAGAAAATACGCTTGATAAAAAAACGTTGCTGGTAAACTACCCCTTCCCCTTAACCGATCTTCACCAAAAACAATAGGTCTTGAGTACTCTACAAATTAGGGCTGTATCTAAACATTATTTGATTCTGTTTGAATTTGCGGCTATCGTTTGCCATAGAAAATACCCTTGTTAAAAAAACGTTGCTGGTAAACTACCCCTTTCCCTCAACCGATCTTCACCAAAAACAATAGGTCTTGAGACCTCTACAATTTAGGGCTGTATGCAAATAATCTTTTGAGTCTGTTTCAATTTGCGGCAGTTATCGTTTGCCATAGGAAATACCCTTGTTAAAACATAAAACGTTACAGGTAAACTACCCCTTTCCCTTAACCGATCTTCACCAAAAACAACAGGTCTTGAGAACTTTACAATTCAGGGCTGTATACGAAACATTATTTAATTCTGTTTGAATTTGCGGCTGTTATCGTTTGCCAAAAAAAAATTTCCCTTGATAAAAAAAAAAACCGTTGCAGGTAAACTACCCCTTTCCCTCAACCGATCTTCACCAAAAACAATAGGTCGTGAGTACTCTACAAATCAGGGCTGCATGCAAAAAATTATTTGATTCTGTTTGAATTTGCGGCAGTTATCGTTTGCCAAAAAAAAAAAAAAATCTACACACAGACACATAGACAGACAGACACACACACAGACACTTTTCGGAAAACGACTTTTTTCATGTTTTGAGTGTAGTACAATCAGAATCTGCAATAATCTCGAACACGATTTTTTTTGCCATCACCATACTTCCATTCCTTAAGGAATATGGAAGTAAAAATAAAATAATATTGTTGCCAGGCAATAAAATTATAATTTTTACTTCCATATTCCTTAAGGAATGGAAGTATGGTGATGGCAAAAAAAATCGTGTTCGAGATTATTGCAGATTCTAATTGTACTACACTCAAAACATGAAAAAAAGTCGTTTTCCGAAAAGTGTCTGCGTGTGTGTCTGTCTGTGTGTCTATCTGTCTGTGTGTCTGTGTGTCTATAGATTTTTTTTTTTTTGGCAAACGATAACTGCCGCAAATTCAAACAGAATCAAATAATTTTTTGCATACAGCCCTGATTTGTAGAGGACTCGCGACTTATTGTTTTTGGTGAAGATCGGTTGAGGCAAAGGGGTAGTTTACCAGCAACGGTTTTTTTTTTATTAAGGGAAATTTTTTTTGTTGGCAAACGATAACAGCCGCAAATTCAAACAGAATCAAATAATGTTTCGCATACAGCGCTGAATTGTAGAGTTCTCAAGATCTATTGTTTTTGGTGAAGATCGGTTAAGGGAAAGGGGTAGTTTACCTGTAACGTTTTATGTTTTAACAAGGGTATTTCCTATGGCAAACGATAACAGCCGCAAATTCAAACAGAATCAAAAGATTATTTGCATACAGCCCTAAATTGTAGAGTTCTCAAGACCTATTGTTTTGGTGAAGATCGGTTAAGGGAAAGTGGTAGTTTACCTACAACGTTGTTTTAACAAGGGTATTTTCTATGGCAAACGATAACTGCCGCAAATTCAAACAGAATCAAATAATTTTCTGCATACAGCTCTGATTTGTAGAGTAGTCAAGACCTTTTGTTTTTGGTGAACATCGGTTGAGGGGAAGGGGTAGTTTACCTGCAACGTTTTTTATCAAGCGTATTTTCTATGGCAAACGATAACTGCCGCAAATTCAAACAGAATCAAATAATTTTTTGCATACGTCAGTGAATTGTAGAGGACTCAAGACCTTTAGATTTTGGTGAAGATCAGTTAAGGGGAAGGGGTAGTTTACCAGCAACCTTTTACGTTTTAACAAGAGTAAAGTACTTGAAAATTCATTTAAACTTTTTCAAACAATGGTAATTGTTGAAAATAAAATAATTTTGTTGCCAGGCAATGTGAAAATTTCAGATTTTGTACCACAAAATCTGAAAAGATTATACGATAGTTTATGAAATGGTTAATAATACGTCAGTGGAAGGTGTAATGAGAAATTAGCAGAAATTGAAACCTGGGGAATGTTAACTGTTCTGTAGATACAATTTTGTCAGAATGTTTGGAAATGATCATCAACATTGAAGAAAAAGTAAGCATATTAAGAAACATATGTAAGTACTTATTATAAAAAAATAATGTTTGTTTTTTGATAAAGTCATTTTGATTATAAAATATAAATATTTACAAGAAGAAAAGAATTTTCAGTTTTCAAAATTTAAATATATTTTTATAAAACAATGGGTTCTTCATTGAGGTGGGGACCATGTCACTCACTCCATCTCAAGCCTCCTCTCCCATTTTGCAGAAAAAGAGGACCCTGTCAAGACTGATACTTTGACGACAGTGACAGGGCTTTCCACCAAATTCAGCAGAGTGACAGGTAGGCCCAACTCTGATTGGCTCCTCAGATTTCCCCAGCGTTAGTAGGTTCTATGAAAATATTTTATTTCAAAAACGATTTTAAATATAAATCTTAGATATGTTTTATAAATCTCATGTTTTATGTTTTAACATGGGTAATTTTTTATATGACGAACCATAACTGCCGTAAATTCAAACAGAATCAAATAATTTTTTACTTATGTGCCTGAGCTGTAGAGAACTCAATGTCTGTTGATTTTGGTGAAGATCGGATACGGGGAAAGGGCAGTTTACCTGAAACATTTTTTGTTGTAACATGAGTAAAGTACTTAATTTTGATAAAGTATCCTGATAAGATCTTAATAATCCACTGTAGAAACGTAGATGAAATATCTATAAATGAAGAGGCTAGTTGAACGGGCTGGGGGTAATTTTCTATAAATCAAAATTATAGTTGAAGGGGGAGGGGATAATTTTTTTTATATGTGTACTACGTTATTGGCAACAAAGAAGTATTTTTTTGTTAAAATTCCTTCCCTGGCTGTTTGGCTGAAAATGATTTTAAATATAAATCTTAGAATATGGAAGTCATGTATGGTTCTCCATACCGATATTTTCATTTTAATGTAAATTATGTATGAGTTAATATACATGTATAAAATAATATATCGTTCGTGGCAGGCAAGCATATCTCAGTTATGTAATGTTTACGTTTCCATTTTATTATTATGACTACCGCAATAAAAAGGCAGGGAAGACACGCACGCACACGCACACGCACACGCACACGCGCGCGCACACACACACACACACACACACACACACAATTTGCGTTATTTCTGGCCTCACTAATGTTTATTTTCTTACATTTGCACGCTTTTTAAATGGTAAGTGCAGAAACCCATACCAACATAACGCGTGCATGCCGAAAAAGTGTCCAGCGTGGATAGCGATTTGCTTCCTGTGGATCGCTGGGCAGTGTAACTGCACGTGTTTACAGAGGAACGATTCATAGACAGACTTTTCGTCTTTGGGGAATGAACCCTCTGCAAGATGCTGAGGGTCCAGAGTGACTTCGGAGCGCTCTTTCTTTTTCGCGTGTTTCTTCTGTGAAACGTACACTGTAGATTCGCAGCTTGATAGGAACGCTGCAACTAGGAACACTGTAGCAACGCTCAATAGGAAATGTTGAAAATTTTGTCCACGGTGTACCCTCATACACACTAAACCTGCTATGATGTTTTAATTACGGACAACATAATATTAAAACTTTGGAAACTTGAGCACTACTTAATGGAGATCAAACATTAACTTATACAAGCCATTAATTTTATGCAATTTTTTATATATATTATACAACGTTATCGGCAACAAAAAAGTAGTTTTTGTTAAAATTCCTTCCCGGAATGTTAGGCCGTAGTCCAATGTTTTCTACAAAACCAGACGTTTCGGCAATGACATCGACTTCCATCACCAGTGAAAATCGAGTGCGATAACGTGAGGTGGTATACGTTAGTGACCACAGTACTGTGGTTAAGGCTGAAGTAGTAAGTAGAAAGAAGTAGTTTCTATAGTAATATTTCATTTCGAAAATGATTTTAAATATAAATCTTAGAACATGGAAGTCATGTATGGTTCTCCATACCGATATATTTCTATGGCAAACGATAACATCCGCAAATTCAAACAGAATAAACTACACTTTTGCATACAGCCCTGAATTACAGAGTTCTCAAGACCTATTGGTTTTGGTGAAGATTGGTTAAGGGAAAGGGGTAGTTTACCAGCAACATTTTATATTTTTACAAGGGTATTTTCTATGGCAAACGATAAAAGCCGCAAATTCAAACAGAATCAACTACTCTTTTGCATACAGCCCTGAAGTATAGAGTTCTCAGGACCTATTGTTTTTGGTGAAGATCGGTTATAGGAAAGGGCTAGTCTACCTGCTACGTTTTATGTTTTAAAAGGGTATTTTCTATGGCAAAGCATAAGAGCCGCAAATTCAAACACAATCAAACAATTTTTTGCATACAGCACTGATTTTTAGAGTAATCAAGACCTATTGTTTTTGGTGAAGATCGGTTAATGGAAAGGGCTAGTTTACCAGCAACGTTTTATGTTTTAAAAGGGTATTTTCTATGGCAAGCATAAGAGCCGCAAATTCAAACACAATCAAACAATTTTTTGCATACAGCACTGATTTTTAGAGTAATCAAGACCTATTGTTTTTGGTGAAGATCGGTTAATGGAAAGGGGTAGTTTACCCGCAACGTTTTATGTTTTAAAAGGGTATTTTCTATGGCAAACGATAAGAGTCGCAAATTCAAACAAAATCAAATAATTTTTTGCACACAGCTCTAATTCGTAGAGTACTCAAGATCTGTTGTTTTTGGTGAAGATCGGTTAACGGATAGGGGTAGTTTACCTGCAACGTTTTTCTTATCAATTTTTACATTTGTTTTACTTCCATGTGTTTTACTTCCATGTTCCTTAAGGAAATGGAATTATGGTGATGGCAAAAAAAATCGTGTTCGAGATTATTAAAGATTCTGATTGTACTACACTCAAAACATGAAAAAAAGTAATTTTTCGAAAAGTGTGAGTGTATGTGTGTGTGTGTGTGTGTGTGTGTGTGTCTGTCTGTATGTCTGTCTGTGTGTCTGTCTGTCTGTAGATTTTTTTTTATGGCAAACGATAACAGCCACAAATTCAAACAGAATCAAATATTTTTTTGCATACAGCCCTGATTTGTAGAGTACTCATGGCCTATCGTTTTTGGTGAAGATCGGTTATAGGAAAGGGGTAGTTTACCAGCAACGTTTTATGTTTTAAAAGGGTCTTTTCTATGGCAAACGATAAGAGCCGCAAATTCAAACAGAATGAAATAAATTCGAAAACTTCCGGGCTGAAAGGCCGTGGTCGAATGCTTGGTATACTGCTAAACGTTTCGGCCGCACCACCGGTGGCCATCTTCAGTAGCGAAAAATTGTGTTCGAATAGATGACACGCCGAACACGTCTCCCAATGAACTGGGAACAAGCAACAGTGAGTTACGGCTACGATGCCTATATTTATAACTTTTTGGCCGCTTAAGGTGTATCACGCGGACCAATGAGAAGCCAGCTCGTCATTCTCGATTCTGATTGGCCATGGAAAATAAACCATGCCAGACACTATTTAAGGAGATGCTTTCACCTCGGCGGTTCATAGCGACGGACGCATTCTTATGAATATGGATGGACTCCAGATGCAGGCGAGTGAAGTAACCCCGGACAGAAGACAACAGGCGGGCTTCATCAAACATTACCCGGTGATCGTCGTGGGAAAGAGCGTGTTCAGCAACTGCGGACTTTTCCGGCTGGCCCAGGCGGCAGTATCTCCGATGTTCAGAGAGGCGCGTCCGGACACTACGCTTCGTGGTGCCTATGTAGACCTGGCCACACGTACAAGGAATACTGTACACCCCGCACGACGAGAGTGGATCCCTGGCGTCTTTCACCGGTCGCAGGAACTGTTGGATCTTTTTGGTTGGCTTGAAGATCGTCCTGACGCCCCGCTTGCTCAGCAACTTGCCGATGCGGTCAGTCACGCCACGGATGTAGGGCAAGACAGCAGAGCCAACAACCTCAGGCGACACCGACTTGGCAAAGCACCTCACTGGATTGCTCAAGCCGCACATCGGGCAGACGGATTCTTTCGTCCGGGGCTCTTCTGATTTCCTTAATGGAAATTAATGGCGTTTGCATTAATTGTGGCCAAGGCTATGCAGCAAGTAATGTAAACTGCCCGGTCTACAAGGCGGAGCTCCTGCGGAAGCAAAAGCCGCAGGGGCCCCTCCCGAAGCCAAGGCAGCCAGCTATGCAGCCCCAACCTCAGAGGCAGCCTAAAAGACAGGCTAGGCCGCAACCAACGGCACAACCGGCACGGCGCGCGCCCTCTCTGGCTCCACCTCCAGCCCCTGCAAAGACAAACAAACGAACCGCGTCTCCTTCCGAAACAGAGACAAGCCCAGTAGCCGTCATCTCGGTTATGGAGCCGGGGAATCAACCCTCCACCTCCGCGGAACCTCCAATTCCCGCCTCTGAACCAGAGGTAGCCTCGCCACCACTGCCACCTCCGCGATTTCCGCGAGCAGGCATCACAAAACCTAGGAACAAAGGGATAACCACACCGGATGCTCGGCCCCGAGCTCCTGCCTGCCCGCAGCCCAAGAAAAGTCCTGTTTCCCGGTATAAGTCCGACGAAGCGCAACAGCGTATTTTTCCTGCCGCTGATTCAAAACCGTCTGCCCCTGGTCCTGTGGCTTCCACCACGACCCGATCTGCCGTTAAACCTGGTCGCTCTTACGCGGCCTGTTTCCAGGCAAACCGCCCAGTCCGTCATTTCCGATGACGCACAGTTCGTCCGCGACTTTCTGTCTGGCTACGACCTCAAGAAAGTCGCATCCACCTTCAGGTCCGAGACCGCCTGGAAACTGCTTACCCAACTGAGAGATTTATGCTCTTGGTGGAAGCCTGCGAAGTAATAGGTCTTCTATGAACCGAGCCCTTAGACGAGATCTCTCGCTCGTAGCCTGGAATGCTAACAACATCGGTTCCAAGCATTCCGACCTTCTTGAATTCCTGGCTCGGTTCAAACCCGACGTACTTCTCCTTGGGGAAACCCACCTGACCCCGGCGAACCGGTTTCGATTACCAAATTACGTGGTCTATCGGGATGACCGAGTTGGCCGACGAGGAGGCGGCACGGCGATCGCGGTGAGGACCTCCATAGGTCATCATCGTGTCGTTTTGCCGCAGCTTACCAACCTAGAGGCCACCGCCATTGAGGTCCACGGAGCTCTTGGCGGCGTCCTCGTGGTTTCAGCATACAAGCCCCCACAAGCTGAACTCCTTGTCGGCGACCTGGACGTCATCTTCGATTCCCATCGAAGGTAATTTTGGCCGGCGATCTGAATTGCAAGCATCGCGTTTGGAATAGTCGCCTGACTACTCCGAACGGGAGGCGCTTGCTCAGTTTTGTTGAATCGCGCCGGGCGATGGTGTTTGGTCCAGCGCAACCCACGTTCTTCCCGTCAAGGCCTAACGCGGCTCCCGATGTTCTGGATATCGCGGTGACCCAAGGAGTTGTCTGTCCGGTCAAGGTATTCTCACTTACGGAGCTGACATCCGACCACAACCCTATCTTGGTCCACGTCGCTACCCAGCACGCCTATGCACGTTCTGACCAGAAGAAGGTTATCGATTGGGATCGCTACGGCCCGGCCTTGTGCCGTAGATTGCCGCCAGCGGCCCCACTCGATTCCGCTCGCCTCCTAGACGAAGCAGTTGCGGGAATCGAAGAGGCAATCATCTCGGCTATAGGCGTGTCTTCACGTACGCGAGCTGGTTTCACGCCTGACTACCAACGCATCCCTGAGGAAGTCTCTCTTCTCGCTCGCGAGAGGAATTACTTCCGGAAACGTTGGCAGAGGACCCGTGATCCACCCGATAAGGCAGCATACAATCGGCTCACCGGACGACAGCGTGGCAGTCTGAAGACGTTCCGACGTAGCTATTGGGAACTCGATGTGGCCCGAACGGGGGATGCGGACCCGCAAAGTCACCCGTACAGATTACCTACCGCATTGAAGGGACGGAGGCGCCGACCTCCACTTCCCGCCATTGTTGGACCGTTCGGTCGACTTCTGGGTCGCCCGGAGGAGAAGGCCGAGTACTTGGGCTTGTGTTTCGAGCGACAGTTCGCTCCCAACCCGCCAATGGACTGGGACTTCGACGAACAAGTCGAGATGGCTGTGGAAGACTTTCTGTCTCTTCCGATCACGGCGGAGCCCGAACCCATCTCTTTGGAAGAGGTCTCAGATCGGCTCGCTGAGCTTCAGCCAAGAAAAGCTCCAGGCCCGGACGGTGTTACCAACACCGCTCTACGACTTCTTCCCGAGCCTGGAGTTCAATTCTTGACTGATTTGTTCAACGCGTGTCTTAGACTGGCCTACTTTCCCAAGAAATGGAAAAAGGCGACGGTTATCGTGATCCCGAAGCAGGGAAATGATACCACCCGCTCGGAAAAACTCCGGCCTATCAGCCTACTCTCCACTACGTCCAAGGTCTTTGAGCGCCTCGTACAGCGTCGTGTACGAGAACATCTAACCAACTTTGACGTGCTGGTCCCCGAACAGTTCGGCTTTCGTGTGGGGCATTCGACCACTCATCAACTGATGAGACTGGTGGAAAGCATCACGGAAGCCGGGTGTCGGAGAGAACGGACCGTTGGCTGTTTCTTAGATGTTGAGAAAGCCTTCGACAGCGTATGGCATGATGGCCTGTTATTCAAACTTAGGGAAGTCCAGCTCCGGGACTGCTACCTCCATCTGGTTGCTAGCTTTCTGACGGAGAGGACCTTCTGCGTGAGAGTTGGCGATTCAGTCTCTTCCGAGAGACGAATCACTGCCGGCGTCCCTCAAGGTAGTGTTCTAGGCCCCCTTCTGTTCTCCATCTACGTCAACGACGTGCCGAGACAGCCTGGAGTCCAGATGGCCCTCTTCGCTGACGACACGGCCGTATTTACGGCCGATCGTCATGAGGAAAGGGCCGTCCTACGATTGCAGCGCCAGCTCGACACGCTCGTGGACTGGACCGAGAATTGGAGAGTGCAACTCAACGCTACCAAGGGTGCCGTCGAATTCTCTAAGCGACGGAAGAACCCCGTTAGGCAGCTACGTATCGGCAGAACGTACTTGCGCTGGTCCAACGAGGTCAAGTACCTCGGCTTACACCTTGACCGTCGGCTCACCTGGCGTACCCACGCACAGACAGTTCTTAAGCGAGCATCCACTCGCCTGTGCGCACTGTTTCCACTCCTGATCAGCTCAGCTATGACCAGGAAATTGGGTTTGATGATCGTCGGCGCGTATCTGCTGCCGGTCATTACCTACGCCTGCCCGGTCTGGGGTTACCTCGCCGCAATGCATAAAAAGAAGTTGCAGAGCGTCCTCGACAGGGGGCTTCGGCTAGCGGCCAAAGTCCCCCGTCGCTTCTCATCTCGCCTTCTAAGGAGAGGACTTGGCGTCCGCTCCTTAGACGACACTTTCAGGCGGCTTGCACGCAAATTTTATGCACGTGCGGCGAGGTTCCCAGGCAATCCTCTAGTGACTGGGCTGGGAAGGTACCGTATACGCCCAGGTGATTCGTGGAAACGCCCTCGGTGTATACTGCGCTAGCGTAGGCTAGCACAACAGCCGAGAATCGGCCTGCTATAGAGCACGCGCCCTACTTGGGCAGGGCCACGAGGCAGGAGCTCCAGAAGGTAGCTCGGAACTCAGTTACCGTGCGGTTCGTCTCTGCGACGCACAACCGCAAAGCCCAGAGCGAAAAAAAAAATAACTCACTGTTGCTTGTTCCCAGTTCATTGGGAGACGTGTTCGGCGTTTCATCTATTCGAACACAATTTTTCGCTACTGAAGATGGCCACCGGTGGTGCGGCCGAAACGTTTAGCAGTATATCAAGCACTCGACCACGGCCTTTCAGCCCGGAAGATAATCATAATGACACCGGCCGTGAAAGCCTACGTACTAAGAGAATGAAATAAAGTTTTGCATACAGCCCTGAATTGTAGAGTACTCAAGACCTATTGTTTTTGGTGAAGATCAGTTAAGGGAAAGGGGTAGTTTACCAACAACGTTTTTTTATCAAGGGTAATATTTTTTCTATGGCAAACGATAACAGCCGCAAATTCAAACAGAATCAAATAATGTTTTGCATACAGCCCTAAATTGTAGAGGACTAAAGATTTATTGATTTTGGTGAAGATCAGTTTAGAGAAAGGGGTAGTTTACCAACAACTTTTATGTTTTAACAAGGGTAATTTTTTATGGCAAACGATAAGAGTGCCAAACGAAAAAATCAAATAATTTTTTCCATACAGCTCTGATTTTTGGAGTACTCAAGATCTGTTGTTTTTGGTGAAGATCGGTTGACGGGAAGGGGTAGTTTACCTGCAACGTTTTTCTTATCAATGGTAATTTTTTTCTATGGCAATCGATAGCCGCAAAAACAATCAGAATCAAATAATCTTTTGCATACAGCATTGATTTTTAGAGTACACAAGACCTATTGTTTTTGGTGAAGATCGGTTGAGGGAAAGGGGTAGTTTAACGGCAACATTTGTTTTTATCAAGGGTAAATTTTTCCTATGGCAAACGATAACAACCGCAAATTCAAACAGAATCAACTAGTCTTTTTCATACCTTTTTTAATTGTACCGAACTCAAGGTGTGTTGATTATGTTGAAGTTCGGTTAAGGGAATGGGGTAGTTTACCTGCAACCTTTTATGTTTTAACAAGGTTAATGTTTTCTATGACGAACGATAACTGCCGTAAATTCAAACAGAATCAACTATTCTTTTGCGTACCTTTTGTGTTGTACAGAACTCAAGGTCTGTAAATTTTTTTGAAGATCTGTTAAGGGAAAGGGGTAGTTTACCAGCAACATTTTATATTTTGACAAGGGTATTTATTATGCCAAACGATAAGAGCCGCAAATTCAAAAAGAATCAAATAATGTTTTGCATACTACCCTGAATTGTAGAGTACTGAAAGTCTGTTGATTTTGGTGAAAATCGGTTTAGAGAAAGGGGTAGTTTACGTGCAAAGTTTTATGTTTTAAGAAGGGTAATTTTTCCTATGACGAACGATAACTGCCGTAAATTCAAAGAAAATTGAATATTATTTTGCATACCGTCCTAAATTGTAGAGAGCTCAAGGCCTGTTGATTTTGGTGAAGATCGGTAAAGGGAATGGGTAGTTTACCTGAAACATGTTATGTTGTAACAAGAGAAATGTTTTCATGACGAACGATATCTGCCGTAAATTGAAACAGAATCAAATATATTTGTTTGCATGCATCCCTGCATTGTAGAGGACTGAAGGTCTATTGATTTTGGTGAAGATCGGTTTAGAGAAACGGGTAGTTTACCTGCAACGTTTTAAGTTTTAACAAGAGTAAAGTACTTAATTTTGATAAATAAAGTATCTTGATAAGAAGCTCATAATAATCCACTGTAGAAACGTAGATGAAATATCTATAAATGAAGAGTTTAGGTGAACGGGGTGGGGGTAATTTTCTATAAATGAAAATTATAGTTGAATGGGGAGGGGAGAATTTTGTATGCGTACTACGTTATCGACAACAAAGAACTAGTTCGTAACAAACAAACGTACACTGTAGATTCGCAGCTTGATAGGAACGCTGCAACTAGGAACACTGTAGCAACGCTCAATAGGAAATGTTGAAAATTTTTGTCCACGGTGTACCCTCATACACACTAAACCTGCTCTGATGTTTTAATTACGGACACCATAATATTAAAACTTTGGAAACTTGAGCACTACTTAATGGAGATCAAATATTAACTTATACAAGCCATTAATTTTATGCAATTTTTTATATATATTGTACAACGTTATCGGCAACAAAGAAGTAGTTTTTGTTAAAATTCCTTCCCGGGATGTTTGGCCGTAGTCCAATGTTTTCTACAAAACCAGACGTTTATGCAAAGACATCGACTTCCATCATCAGTGAAAATCGAGTGCGATAACGTGAGGTGGTATACGTTAGTGACCACAGTACTGTGGTTTAAGGCTGAAGCAATAAGTAGAAAGAAGTAGTTTCTATGGAAATATTTCAATTCGAATATGCTTTTAAATGTAAATCTTAGAACATGGAAGTCCTGTATGGTTCTCCATACCGGTATTTTTATGTTTCACTACGGTTTTCTGGACATATGTCCCATCTTCAGGTGTAATCCCTCAGTAAAGTTCGTCAGATAATTAAAACAAATTACGGATAATTTACACACGTCGTAAATAAATATAAAATATATGAACACGGAACACACGCGGTGTTGTTGGTGCGCACCACGGTAATACTATAATCGACTGTTATGGTTACTAACATTGTTATAATTAAGCCTTTGTATACCCCCCTGATTTGTAGACGATGCTGTTTCGTCATGACCTCTTAGAGACAACTCTAAAACACTACAGAATTTGACACACGAAATCAGCTGTTTTAAAGTACGCCTGTTTTTGCTGACTTGAACATTGTGCTTTTCAATGTTTTGTCGAAATTGGGAGTCCAGACTAGACAGTATGTTTACTTTGCCTAACAAAGAAAATCAACAACACTATTCATGTGATTGACGGTTTCTTCATGCTTCTTAATTTTTTCTGTAAGATGTTTTATATCATTAACCTCTTTTACAGTATAAAAGCAATTACCATTGTATCTGAGGGACAATAAAATACATCGAAAACAGAAGAAAGATTTCTGAACGTCGAAGCCACCCAGATTCACTCATTTTTTTGTTATGCATTTTTCGAAAGCAGTTGCCATATGAAAACACGATTCCCACTTTTCTTATTTTCTGTTTGCATCATGCAGAATTAAGGAATTGGCCTACCTAATGACTTTAGTTAAATTTATTGATCTAGAGTTAATCTTGCAAAAGTTATTGCTTTAAGCGCTTGCACCGAATTATCCATGTTAGATTAAATGTTAAAACAAAACCTAATAATTCGACGACAATGTTTCCCTAAATTATTCGTGAAGCTAAACTCAAAACTTAAACACTAAACAAATGCCCGCACTAAAATAATCACGCCAGAGAAACTATAAATACTAAAAAGATCAAATTTTATATTATTATCAATAGTCAGCGATTAGTTGTACTGAGTGAATCACGCCACTTTTTGCTAAACGTGGACGCCACTTTCTGCTAAACGTGGCGCAGGAGCCGGCGCGCCGAGCGACAGTGTAAATTTCGACTATAAGCTTAGAAGTTCGTTCAACTTTGGATAGAGTGGAGGAATTGAGAAATGGGCGCGATTGTCAAATCGCCGTAATGCATGCTGTACTGAAAACATTTCTGCTATTACCTAACACAAAAACATTTTCTTGTCCGAAGTATTAAAGAAATATGTAATGACTTTCTACAAGTAGTGATAATGGGTAGTTTAATGATATGATTTAATCCAAGGGGCGGGCGCCTTAGCGTCCTAAGAATGAACCACCCCTTATTGCATGTAATTTTATAAACGCCTGTCTTGCCTTCAGCTGATTTCGATGGTTTAGGTCAGAGTATTTTACTAACATTGTTATTATGCGGAATGCCATTTTTACTTCCATGTTCCTTAAGGAAATGGAAGTATGGTGATGGCAAAAAAAACGTGTTCGAGATTATTGCAGATTCTGATTGTACTACACTCAAAACATGAAAAAAAGTCATTTTCGAAAAGTGTCTGTGTGTGTGTCTGCCTGTCTATATGTAGATTTTTTTCTATGGCAAACGATAACTGCCGCAAATACAAACAGAATCAAATAATTTTTTGCGTACAACCCTGATATGTAGAGTATTCACGACCTATTGTTTTTGGTGAAGATCGGTTGAGGGAAAGGGGTAGTTTACCTGCAACGGTTTTTTTTATCAAGGGTAATTTTTACTTCCATGTTCCTTAAGGAAATGGAAGTATGGTGATGGCAATAAAAATCGTGTTCGAGATTATTGCAGATTCTGATTGTACTACACTCAAAACATGAAAAAAGTCATATTTCGAAAAGTGTCTGTGTGTGTTGTGTGTCTGTCTGTCTGTCTGTAGATATTTTTCTATGGCAAACGATAACAGCCGCAAATTCAAACAGAATCAAATAATTTTTGCATACAGCCCTGATTTGTAGAGTACTCAAGACCTATTGTTTTTGGTGAAGATCGGTTATAGGAAAGGGGTAGTTTACCAGCAACGTTTTATGTTTTAAAAGGGTATTTTCTAGCAAACGATAAGAGCCGCAAATTCAAACAGAATCAAATAATTTTTTGCATACAGCCCTGAATTGTAGAATACTTAAGACCTATTGTTTTAGGTGAAGATCGGTTAAGGGAAAGGGGAAGTTTACCTGCAACGTTTTATGTTTTAAAAGGGTATTTTATATGGCAAACGATAAGAGTCGCAAATTAAAACAGAATCAATAATTTTTTCATGCAGCCCTGATTTGTAGAGTACTCAAGACCTATTTATTTTGGTGAAGATCGGTTAACGGAAAGGGGTAGTTTACCTGCAACGGTTTTTTTTATCAAGGGTAATTTTTACTTCCATGTTCCTTAAGGAAATGGAAGTATGGTGATGGCAATAAAAATCGTGTTCGAGATTATTGCAGATTCTGATTGTACTACACTCAAAACATGAAAAAAAATCGTTTTTCGAAAAGTGTCTGTGTGTGTGTCTGTGTGTCTGTCTGTCTGTCTGTCTGTCTGTGTGTCTATATGTAGATTTTTTTCTATGGCAAACGATAACTGCCGCAAATTCAAACAGAATCAAATAATTTTTTGCGTATAACCCTGATTTGTAGAGTATTCACGACCTAATGTTTTTGGTGAAGATCGGTTGAGGGAAAGGGGTAGTTTACCTGCAACGGTTTTTTTTATCAAGGGTAATTTTTACTTCCATGTTCCTTAAGGAAATGGAAGTATGGTGATGGCAAAAAAAATCGTGTTCGAGATTATTGCAGAATATGATTGTACTACACTCAAAACATGAAAAATAGTCATTTTTCGAAGTGTGTGTGTGTGTGTCTGTGTCTGTAGATTTTTTCTCTGGCAAACGATAACAGCCGCAAATTCAAACAGAATCAAATAATTTTTTGCATACAGCCCTGGTTTATAGAATAATCGCGACCTATTGTTTTTGGTGAAGATCGGTTGAGGGAAAGGGGTAGTTTACCAGCAACGGTTTTTTTTATCAAGGGTAATTTTGTTTGTTTGGCAAACGATAACAGCCGCAAATACAAACAGAATCAAATAATGTTTCGCATACAGCCCTGAATTACAGGGTTCTCAAGATCTGTTGAGTATGGTAAAGTTCGGTTAAGGGAAAGGGGTAGTTTACCTGCAACGTTTTATGTTTTAACAAGGGTATTTTATATGGCAAACGATAACAGCCTCAAATTCAAACAGACTCAAATACGTTTTTGCATACAGACCTGACCTCTTGAGTACTAAAGACCAATTGTTTTTGGTGAAGATCGTTTAAGGGAAAGGGGTAGTTTACCAGCCACATTTTTTGTTTCATCAAGGGTATTTTGTATGGCAAACGATAACAGCCCCAAATTCAAACAGAATCAAATAATGTTTTGCATACGGCCCTGAATTGCAGAGTTCTCAAGACTTGCCGTTTTTGGTGAAGATCGGTTAAGGGAAAGGGGTAGTTTACCAGCAACGGTTTTTTATCAAGGGTAATTTTTTACTTTTTCTATGGTAAACGATAACAGCCGCAAATTCAAACAGAATGAAATGATGTTTTACATACAGCCCTGTATTGTAGAGTTCTCATTACCTATTGGTGTTGGTGAAGATCGGTTAAGGGAAAGGGGTAGTTTACCAGCAACGTTTTATTTTTTAAAGGGTATTTTCTAGCAAACGATAAGAGCCGCAAATTCAAACAGAATCAAATAATTTTTTGCATACAGCCCTGTATTGTAGAATACTTAAGACCTATTTATTTTGGTGAAGATCGGTTAAGGGAAAGGGGTAGTTTACCTGCAACGGTTCTTTTTATCAAGGGTAATTTTTACTTCCATGTTCCTTAAGGAAATGGAAGTATGGCGATGGCAATAAAAATCGTGTTCGAGATTATTGCAGATTCTGATTGTACTACACTCAAAACATGAAAAAAAATCGTTTTTCGAAAAGTATCTGTGTGTGTGTCTGTGTGTCTGTCTGTCTGTCTGTGTGTCTATTTGTAGATTTTTTTTCTATGGCAAACGATAACTGCCGCAAATTCAAACAGAATCAAATAATTTTTTGCATACAGCCCTGAATTATGGAGTTCTCAAGAACTATTGTTTTTGGTGAAGATCGGTTAAGGGAAAGGGGTAGTTTACCTGCAACGTTATATGTTTTAACAAGGGTATTTTATATGGCAAACGATAACAGCCGCAAATTCAAACAGAATCAAATAATTTTTTGCATGCAACTCTGAATTGTAGAGTTTTCAAAATCTGTTGTTTTTGGTGAAGATCGCTCAAGGGAAAGGGGTAGTTTACCAGCAACGTTTTATGTTTTAACAAGGGTAATTTTTTCTATGACGAACGATAACTGACGCATATTCAAACAGAAACAAATAATTTTTTGCATATATCACTGAATTGTAGAGAACTCAAGGCCTTATGATTTTAATGAAGATCGGTTATGGGGAAAGGGTATTTTACCTGCAACCTTTTACGTTTTAACAACAGTAAAGTACTTGAAAATTCGTTTAAACTTTTTCAAACAATGGTAATTGTTAAAAATAAAATAATTTTGTTGCCAGGCAATAAAATTATAATTTTTTCATATTAATGTAAATCATGAATGACAGAAAATATATCGTTCGTGGCAGGCAAGCATATCTCAGTTATGTAATGCTTACGTTTCAATTTTATTGTTATGACTACCGCAATAAAAAGCAGGGAACACACACAGACACACACACACACACACACACACATACACACACACACACAAAATACGCAAAATACGCGTTCTTCCTGGCCTCATTCATGTTTATTTTGTTACATTTGCACGCTTTTTAAATGGAAAGTACTGAAACCCACACCAACATAACGGGTGCAAGCCGAAAATGTGTCCAGCGTGGATAGCGATTTGCTTCCTGTGGATCGCTGGGCAGTGTAACTGCACGTGTTTACAGAGGAACGATTCATAGACAGACTTTTCGTCTTTAGGGAATGAACCCTCTGCAAGATGCTGAGGGTCCACGGGTGACTTCGGAGCGCTCCTTCTTTACCGCGTGTTTGTTCTGTGAAACGTACACTGTAGATTCGCAGCTTTACTCTAAGCAACGCTCAATAGGAAATGTTGAAAATTTTTGTCCACGGTGTACCCGTACTCATACACACTAAACCTGCTCTGATGTTTTAATTACGGACATCATAATATTAAAACTTTGGAAACTTGAGCACTACTTAATGGAGATCAATCATTAACTTATACAAGCCATTAATTTTATGCATATTTTTTTATATATATGTGTAATACGTTATCGGCAACAAAGAAATTATTTTTGTTAAAATTCCTTCCCGGGATGTTTGGCCGTAGTCCAATGTTTTTTACAAAACCAGACGTTTCGGCAATGCCATCGACTTCCATCATTAGTGAAAATCGAGTGCGATAACGTGAGGTGGTATACGTTAGTGACCACAGTACTGTGGTTAAGGCTGAAGCAGTAAGTAGAAGGAAGTAGTTTCTATGGTAATGTTTCATTTCGAAAATGATTTTAAATATAAATCTTAGAAAATGGAAGTCATGTATGGTTCTCCATACCGATATTGATGTTTATCTCGTTAAATGTACTATTCAAAATTTTTGATAGAGTGTTACCGTAGTCCTTATGATATATATCTAATTTTTGTTCTACTATTTTGCATTTTTTTTTCGTATCGCCCATCTGAGGACCACATGCCAATTTCAATTTTTTACTCTTTGTTCTTTCCTTTTTTCCAATATTGTTTCATCTTCTCACTGCGTCTCTTCTTCCTGTCTTCAGTCCACGTTGAACCTGCGTTTTTATCTCTCCTACCCTGGACTCCCTCCATTTTTGATACTTTTGACAGAAAAACTTCTCTTTCAATTGCTTCTTCTGTATGTATATTACTTTTTTTTCTATTTTGTAATTTATTGTTGTTGTTTTTCCTTTTTCGATGTTTCTTGATTAAACTGTCTACAATTGAGCTTTTATAACCAATGACCTTATCTATATACCTAATCGTGTTGAGTTCTTCATGAAAATCTCTGTCTTCTAACGGTATGGAGAGTAATCTATGTACTAAAGTGTTATATGTTGCCATTTTTTGAGCGAAGGGGTGATGCGACTCAGAATTTATCGTGACATCTGTGGTGGTTGGTTTCCGATAGATCTGATATTGAAGTTTGTTATTTAGTCTTGTAATTGTCAGGTCAAGAAAGTTAAGTTTATTATTTATCTCCGTTGCAAGAGTAAATTGTATGTTGTTACTGATACTGTTCATGTTATATTTCATATTTTCTATTTGTCCTATTGTACCATCAAAAATTGTGAACGTATGATCAACGTAGCGTGCGTATGATATTATTCTGCCGGAGAGTTTATTTATGTTATTAAGCAAATACGTATTCTCATAATGATTTAGGTATATATCAGCTAATAAGCCAGACAAAGGTGACCCCATGGCAAGACCCTTTTTTGGATATAATAGTTATTATTAAATGTAAAGTAGTTTTAGTCTAGTATAACTTCCAGTAAATTAATTATTTCGTTAATTTCTTTTGAGTTACATATTCTGGCGTTAATAAGATTTGCCTCAAGGATAGTAAGTGTTTCTTGAATGGGGATATTTGTATACAGGTCAACGATGTCAAAAGAGACTATTTTATGATTAGACTGTATTTTTATGTTTTTCATTTTGGTAACGAAGTC
Source organism: Magicicada septendecula (assembly GCA_034769895.1). NCBI lineage: Eukaryota > Metazoa > Arthropoda > Insecta > Hemiptera > Cicadidae > Magicicada > Magicicada septendecula. Next base: position 268,701,814 of record CM068374.1, read on the forward strand.
AGTGTTATTTTTTTACACTGTAGTTATTTTTTAACTTTATACTGTTTTTTTATTTTTTATGTGAGTGTTTTGCTGACGCTGTAGCTCGGTGCAGTGGTAAAATTTACAAGTGGTGTGATCGGCACAATGGTAAATTTGAGCGAGTTTGAGCGAGCTATGCTACCAAAGGCCGGTGGACACCACAAGGAGAAAAAACTTCTATGAAAGTGTTTATTTCATAAAACTATGTATATTATTAAGGTTTACATTATATTTCTTTCACAGGTTTTTCATTGAGCAACTTTATATCTGAAAATTTACTTCTCATAAAAATGAAGTTAGAGCATTATAATTTTTATTTAGTTCATTAGAAAGCTCATCATCCAAACGTTTCTGAATCAAATGAAGAATATTCTGGTGCTGTTTGTCTGACTCATGATCCAACTGACCACAAATTAAGCTGAGTTTATGCTCCCTCTGATCGCTTCATTCGTTGCTCAAAGGTTCATAGATATAACTGAGACAATCAGCTTTGCACAAGGCGACTCTTGAGATAATCTAGGAAGCATATAATCTCTCATGTGCGACGACGTAGCTTGTCGAAGAACAGAGGTCTTTAAGAATGTGATTTAGAATTTTCCTAATTATTTTTTAATAGACGAATTTTTTTTGTGTTTTTACATTCCTTCGCTTGATATTTTCTCATGTGTGATGGACCTTTCGTTCATCTGCCCATAATTTTAAATATTTGTTTTACAACATAGAAATTTTATTTATGAAGAACAATTAAAACAGATATGTAAGCAAAATTATCAAATTAATACTGAAAATTGAGAAATAAAGAATTTTTGAAAAAATCCAAACTTCAAAAAGAAGAAAAGTACCTTCTCTTTATTTGTTGCTTACAGTCCATGATTTTTTCAATTCTCTTATTTCCATAAACGTTTAAATTCTCTGTAGCAATGACTTAGTTACTAATTAGTTATATTTAAGAGCAGGAGAAGGAGGAATCTTTACGAAGCCAATGAAACTTTATGGAAACGCACTTTACATAGTTAGTCAAGCATCTTGACGGCCTATTTACCCGATTTATCTAATGTGGTGGTATGCACTACTAACTCTAGCAATATACAAACGTTCGACTGTTCAATCAATATTGGAGTGACTAAATGTGACATTCAGATACAGAGACAGCATCCATTGAAGATTGGAAATTGTGCCCTAAGAAGACTATTGACGGAAATGTATCCTTGCTTCAAGAAATCGTGAAGAGCTAATATTTAAAAAACTAAATAGCTCGTAGAATACTTTCTTTTGAGACGAAATAATCAACTGAGCTTATTTTATTACTGATCATATTATACAGGGGATTAAATGTAGGTTTTTAATGATATATTTTTTTATTTTCTCATTGACATAATTTTACGAAGCAAGTTACAATTACTATAGGACCTCTAGACTTTGGCCAGACAGTTTCCTTCTTTGAAATATTCACTCAAGAAGTCTTATCTTGGAATCAGATATTCATAACTGCGTGAACTGTGTTGGTACAAGTCAGTTGGTCTGAATTACCAGGCACATTGTATTTGTCTTTGCTGTATGGTCAAAACTTATATTTAAACACGATCCTACGCTGAATATTATGTTCCACAATCTAAAACACGTTTACTTGTTTAAAGAGAAATGGAAAAAATAGAGGAGAGAGAGAGAGTGAGTGAGTTAGAGAGAGAGGGAGAGAGAGAGAGAGAGAGAGAGAGAGAGAGAGAGAGAGAGAGAGAGAGAGAGAGAGAGAGAGAGAGAGAGAGAGAGAGGCGTAAGATAGAAACCAGGTGTACACAATATATAGTGCGTTGTTGGTTATGTTTTACGAGCACATAAACAGAGTCTGACATGCCACAGTACACAGGATATGTGTAATATACCACGTTATGTAGAGTAGTAACATCCAGTTACGTATTTGCTGCATACGTCTGGTTAAATGAGTTGTTTGTACAGACATGCACGAACGCTGCCATTAACAAAACCATTCATTTGTTGAAACAGAAGTAACGCGTATTCAGTTTTTCATGCAGATTAACGTTTCCTAGAGTTTCAGTAAAAGGATACTTTAATCATGAATGTATTTGTCAGTTTATCAGCACTCTGTAAAAAAAGGTTTTCTCTACTGTGGATTTTGTATGCGCGATCGAAAATACCACAAACAATACTACACCGGTTATATAAAAATATTCCTAGTTGGATCACAAGATGCCAGTAAACGTATATTTATATCAATAAGGTTTGGACAGTAGGGACTTTCTACAGTTGTTTATTATAATACACCAAATTATTTATTCTCGTAGTTATTCTAATATTTCTCTACTACTACTATTAGTTCGTATCGCCAGACACGCCTTTGTGATCAGTGCGTGCAACCCTTTACAGTACGGATCTGAAACGCATGGATTTCTGAAGCACAACTCTGTAATACCATATTCCCATTACTACTATATTTTCATTACGTTAATACGTAATTTAGGTGAAACAAATTTTACTATAAAAGTAATTGTAATAATTAAGTAACAATTGTAATAAAAGTAATATGTGTTCTTATTATCTGGGGGTGATTAATTGTAGAATAACATTCGAGTACTAGAATCTGGATAAGAAGAAGAATATATCTCGCAAATAAAACATATTATAGATTAAAAAACACCTGGGATCTAGCTTCATCTCAAAAAGCACGAAATGCAAAATTTACAAAACATTTATGAGTCCAGCGCTGGTATATGCTTCAGAAACCTGGACGATGACAAAAATGTGAGAGACGTATTGGTTGGTTTGAAAGACGGATTCTAAGAACAATATTTAGAGGAATACAAGAAAATGGAATGTGGCGCAGGCGCTATATTTATGAACTATATCATCTTTGTCAGAGCCGGACATTGTCAGAATAATCAAAATATACAGGCTAATGTGGGTTGGACACACAGAGAGAGTGGAAGAAGGACAGCCTACAAAACATATCTTCTACCAAAAACCAATGGGTAGTGAAGCAAGTGGAAGACCTAGAAGTACAATCAACGATCAGGTAGTGGAGGACTTCAGAAAGCTGAACATACGAAACTGGAAAGCCAGGGCACGCAATAGGAAGGAATAGAGTCGAGTCGACTCTTGGAGCAGGCCAAGACCCACTAAGGTTGTAGAGCCACGGCTGATGATGATGACTAGAATCTGGATAAACAGAAATGAATTTGTTTCTTGTTTCTACAACACAGTGCGATGAGTCAGGGTAGTAATAATGAGTCCTAATATTCAGTACTAACTGAATATTCATCTGATGTTCAGTACTAATATCATATTACGTCAAGTTACATACTAAATAACGTCAAATTACATGACAGTCCTCTTATCAGGAAGGTAATATTTATAAATTGTTTTTGAAATGTACGTATTTACAGGTTTCAACTAACGTAACTAAAAATGGGTTACAGTTTTTAATCTTATCCGCATCTCCGCCGAGACATTAGACACAGAACCGAGATGGAAAGTTAGTTATGGTTTAAGAGCAGTTGGTTTCCCAAGACCTATAGGTAAATTGCCAGCCAACAATTTAAATACTTTTAACGATTTATAAGGCACTGTAATATGGAAACTTTTGAATCTGTCTGTTAGATAATTATTGATAGAGACTTAGGCACGTTATTGCAGGTTTAGGGGGATGCAATATTGTTAAGCTTGTCATAAACGCTTTGAACGTAGGACTTACAGTTGTATCGTTATTGTGATATTGACTTGATTCTGTCTTGGCACTGTGTACTGCATATTATATACACGCACGCCCCGCTGACGTGTTTAACTAAATACGAAGATAATGTTACAAGTTGGTATTCATTATATTGTAACGAGTAGCCTATCGAACTACCCAGAACATTCACCACTCTTCCCCCCCCCCGTCCAATGTGGCAGGTGTTGCCCCAGTCACGGCCGCTCTCAAGTAGGTTCTAGTGTATTCAAGAACACTTTGAGATACGCATTAAACCGGCGTGCAGTAAGGAGGGAAAGCTATACTGGACCTCTGCGCGCCTATATAAAGCCATAGCAGCCGGTTTCTCAGTTCAGTTAAGTGAGCAATTTTTCTTTGAGCGGATCGAGTCTTTGTCAAAGTAAAGTGTTATTGTGTTAATAATTGTGTGGAAATCTTATTAGTTGACATTCTTATTGCGTATGGACAAATTTAATTTGAACTATTGTAGGAGTATAATCTTGTTAAATAACTTGTTGATTACGAATTATGAATTGTGATAATTAAAGCTGGTTATTAGTGATTTCATTAGTGATTTATTACATGGTGTTTTGTATTTTGTTTTCCACTGTACCATACGACGATCAGTTAGACCGTCGTAACAATATGAATTAAGAATGGATCCTAACTTCTTAAAAATCCTCTTGCAAGCCAAGAGTAGAGGGAGTCATTTTTAATCCTTAATACAATTATTCTTCTACGTATTTTATTTAATGGTGATATACATTATTCACGTTTCAGTCTTTGGACTATAATTTTCTAACACTCTAGTACGTAATAATAAAGCAGAAAAAGAGATTTCAGTAATATAGCTCCCTTGAATGTAACAATTTTTCTGTTGTAAGTAACAAAAGATATCAGTCGGCTATCAGATAATGATAAAACAATAGTTGTACGTCTATAATAATAAAAATGTAAATTTGTTTATCGCTTCTGCTAGTGTATATTTAACAAGGTATAACGGCGTAATTTAAATTTTTACTTAAACATTAGTTATTTTTACTTAAATTTTAGTTCCTACATGATTTTTTAACTATTTAGTTTTAAAAGGCACGTGCTACAAAAATTAAACAAATTGTAAAATGTTAATTACACGAATGTTACGCGAATATTACCCACTACTTATGAAGATGCAATTTACTTCCTACTTTGGTAAATACACAAGCGACGAGTGGAGATTCATTGTTGTGGATTAACAGGCCGCGTATTAACTAACTGCTCATTCAGTATCCAAATCATATGTTAAAACAAATTAAAATATTAGCTAACACGACAACGCAATTAACTGTAAATTACAGATATAACAGTAATTTAAATATTTTTTACAATTTAATTTATGTATCTGTAGTAACAACATTATCATTGTTTAAGTTATTGTTAAAATTCCTTTACTTCTTGTGTCGATGTATCATATTAACTTAGTATTTAAGATCGTGTGCATATGTATACTTACCTAAACATTACACTTAATGCCTACCTAATAATACATCTTCGTTCCCATCAAGAAGTGAAGTATCTATTGGATGACTGTAACAATTTGTGTACATAGTGCCTTCGAAATCATGGAAGTTATTAAATCGTTGATTACCAATTTGATTACTAGTTTGTCCAGTGAAAAAATCAGCCGTCTAGGCCTATTTTGTAAAAAGGTTTACTAATCATATTTTTGTCTACCTGTTAAATATTTTAGAAAGTCGTGATATTTTGTACTCGTACCAGTGGCAGTTCATGGTTCTGTCAGTTAGGGGTTCAACATCTGAATATTTCTAGTAAAGTAAGAGCAATTTACACTATTTCAAATAGCACATGGGATGGGTCGCAACATGGTGAAATGACTGTTGTATTACTAATATTAGATTGTACCTGTGGTATTTGTACATTATTCTGAAATATAGCCTATAGTTAAAATAGTAGGGTAGTTGGATGCATACCTTATTTTGGAACCACTTATTTTGTGGATACATTGTTCAAGACCCAGATGGTACGCTGCTACCAGCATTTTTTAGACTTTGTGTTGCACTGTTTATTGTTGAAGTTGTTAAATATTTATTTAAAAATCCGCCCTTCTTTCCTTTTTAGATCCAAATTTATCGGTACTACTTTCATTGAAATCTTCACATTGGCGAACACATTGATTGTCTTTCTCCAGAATAGCATTATTTGATTTGATTTTAAGACTTCACTGCCCACATTTTTGAATGAAATAGAGAAATCTGACACAAAACTGAAAGCAAACGGACAACGCATATGGTAAAAATCATAATGATGGTGGTATGGAAATGTTTACATTCCCGATCGGGGCGGTTCGGACCTCGTCGAAACTATTCGTCTCTGTCGTTAAGCTGGAATGTTAGCGACAGTTCAATGTCATTTTGCCTATAGTGAGTCGCTCCAAAGCTCCAAAGCATTTTGCCCCCTCCAAAGCTCTCTACGTAGACTAGGAGGTGCTGAGAGCTGCTTTGCACCTCCAGCAGTAGTAGCTAGCAATTTTTACGCTAATCAATTATTATTGGTCGGTGAACAAGATGAATCTCATAAATCTCGTTATTTAAAATACAAAAACATTCTCTCAACAAATCCTTAAAAATATTTAAATTATTTAATTATTTAAAAGGTTTAATGAACCACTGAACCTTATAGACGAGCCGTCACTGGCTCGTACATAGCCAATGTACATACACTGCGCCAGCTACATTATAACTAACTCTTAAGGTAACGTGCAATTTACGTTTTCTCAGCCTAATCCGTTTTTAGGTGTCAGAGTGAAAAGCAAAAAATGTAACGTCAGAGAGTATGTAGACGTAGGCCTTCTTGGGGAGCAGTTAGTCGTTGTCATTTATTGAACCCAACGAAGAGAATTATGACTTTAACGTCACGGATAAAACAACCTTTTGCTTGTGTTGTTATGGAAGGCTAGGTGTTTGCTATCAAAACTCTTTTACTGATTAACCAACTTTAATACGTGTAGTTGCGTATACGGTGGTAATCAGCACAGACACCTGTGACAAAGAACAGGCGATAAAGGGACTGACATACCGACAATCCAAGTAAAGGTTGATTTCATCAACACTGACTTGTTGTTGATCTTCTGGATTGTTATGTAAACGTACTGATGCGCAATCATGACCCTTGTATACGTATTTGTACAAATATTTAACAGACCTTACCGAAGAACAAATTTCGACATTAATGTGTGCGTCATATTTTAGTGTCAAATATCGATTATATGGCACAATCCAACGGTTATCTACCACTGATTCTCCCACTACAAAATTGATTCCATTATCTGTCCTCCGGCATAAGGGATACCCACTGACGTTAAGGTTTGTTTGATCATTGAAATCTTTAGTAAAACCTTTAGTGCACTGTCCATCTTTCATACAGGGCAAGTTTGGATTGATCTGTCCACATGGATTGTGGATCATACATTTCTTAACAATGTTGTAAAGAATGGGATCTGTTTGAGGATCAGGAATTTCAGCTGTAATCAACGAATTATCTTGTTGATATACACACAAACAGAAGGTCTCCCGATAGGATCCCCCATATCAGGAATACTAGCAGAAATATATATACACAACATAGAACAGAACCACATAATAAACAACAACAAATACACTAACAAAATTATATATTGGCACAGGTATGTAGATGATATATTACTTTTATTCAAAGGCAACACAAGACAAGTTGAAAACTTCCATAAATACATAAACACTATACACCACAAATTAAAATTTACACTGGAAATTGAACAAAACAATAGTATAAATTTTCTAGACCTAACAATTAACAAAACTAACAATACACACAAGTACAAAATATACAGGAAACCAACCACAACTGACATGGTTATACACAACACATCAAACCACCCAACACAACATAAACATGCGGCCTTCAACCATATGCTCCATAGACTAACTAAAATACCCTTAAATAAACAAGATTACACCGACGAACTCAACACAATAAAATACATAGCAATCAAAAACGGTTACAACCCTAATTTAATAAACACGCTACACAAACGCATCAAAAACAAAAACAACAAAACACAAAATACCATCAACACACAACACAATAAATACATCACACTCACATACCACAACTCCTACACACACAAAATAGCCAACACATTCAGAAAACACAAATACAAAATAGCATACAGGACAACCAATACCATAAAAAAAACACATCAATAATACAAACACAGACATAGACAAATATAACAAAACAGGTGTTTACAAATTAAATTGTAATGACTGCAATAGTTTCTACATCGGCCAGACAGGAAGATCTTTTTCATCCCGTTATTCTGAACACTTAAAAGCTCTAACCAACAACAATATACACTCCGCATTTGCCACACACATACACACAGAAAACCACAGTTACACCAACATAGACACTAATCTTGAAATTTTACATTACTTACCTAAAGGTCGAAAACTCAACACAACTGAACAATACGAAATATATAAACACCACACAACACAACCAAATAACATACTTAACGATCAACTACAATATAAATCACATACACTTTTTGACACAATTTTACAAAAAACAAACATCAAGTTGAATCCCCGCGCCAATCCCCTTCCTCCACACACCACCCCCACTACACCTTCCACACAACAACCGTTACGAAATGATGGCAGTCTGACTCAAAGCTGAAGAAGGCGGATACGTACGCCGAAACGCGTCCAACGAAAAAAGTAAGTTTTCACAAGAAAAAGTTCATTGTTAGATAACTGTTAGTGCTGTGAAAGAAGAGATGAATAATCAAGACAACTATATATAAACTAAATCTTTCATGATAGTGTTTCAACTCTTACTTCTGATTTTAGAATTCAGCGTGCAAATATAAACTATACAGAAAATTAATACTATATAAAAATAATACAGGAATGATACAAAATTAATGTTCCAATGTTCAAAACCAAAGTCATTATTACTAAACATATGGCCCGTCTCAGATGATGTCCGTCTCGTACGGACAATCCAGTATAATTCAATAAATAAACATATTGTTACGGCGGTCTCACTGATCGTCGTATGGTACAGTAGAAAATAAAATACAGACACCAATGAAGTCAGTAATTACCAGCTTTAATTGATCACAAATAACAGTTTGTAATTAACACGTTATTCGACAATATTATACTCGTACAATTTTAAGTTAAATTTGTCCACACGCAAAAATAATGTCAAGTTTCTCTATCAGAACTTACTTTAACACTTTCGTGAGCAAATATCTGGATTGCTAGCAGAGTAAAAAGAATTATTTTCATGAATGCATAGACGCTTCCTACAACTGATATATACAATAAATCTAAAATATTAGGAAAACCAAAATATTAGTTTCACTCCTATTCAGAATTCTAGCTCCAATTAATTATTTAACAGACAAGAGGAAGAAACTAAATAGCTTAGAGTACAAGTTAACAAAAAAAAAATTTAATAAATTTTTAATTCTGCCGAAATCTCAGTTATACTGTGCAGGATGTGTTTCCGGTGAGTTAATATTTAACTAATTAGTACACACTCTGAACAAATTTGACGTGAACGTTTCAATTTGTAAAGAGAGAATTCAGGTACAGTGTTAAAGTAAAACAAATTTTAAGATGACAGTTGCCTGAAGGAATAACAGACATTTCTTTTGTTATTTTTATATTGTAGATAAAATAAATTTAGACCTAACCTAGCTTAAGCGTTAACCTAACCTAAACCTAACCTAACATAATTATCCTAACTTAACCTAGCAATCTAAGCGTAACTTGTTATTGCAAGTAAGTTTAAAATTTTATCATTAGCAGTTTTACTCAAAGGCCTAACATTTGTATTTTTTTTGTATGAATAAAGTCAAATGCCCAGAAAACCTTTAAAGCTTGATTGCATAAAAAGGTACTTTGTTAAATAATAAAACCTGAAGTTAAGAAAGCAACTTAAATAATACCTGTAGTTGTTCAAGACCTGACGAAACATTTTCAAAAGTGAAACGTCCGATTCAGCCACGTTCTAGTTTGAAAAATTCCTTGCCACGGAAGAATAAAAAAACGGAACTATTTTTTGTGTTTCTTGTAACTAGACGGTGGAACAATTTCCAACTAATCAGGGCCGCTTATACATTTTATAGGTCCCTAGATAAATGTTATATTTATTTTGAGTTTGACTTCATTATTAACTTTTTATTAGCTTTTGTTAATAATTACTATTTACTCGTGGTATCTATTCAGCGAGGTATTCAAAGAGAGATATGTCCAATAAAAGGTGCATACAGTTACTACATGCCGAAGGTTATCGATCGGTGAGTGCCGTTTTGCATTTCAAGTAACCCTACTGTTGCTATCGCTTTGGGGTTGGTTACACACACCGCGTCCCGTTTTACCCTTATCAGTAGCAAAGCGCTTGTCTCCGCACGAAAAGCAACTGAGACTGACAGCACACCCACTTTCAATTTGTTTTGTATAACTTAATCAACTTAAAATTTGAAATAATTCTAAAACAATTAACTAATTTAACTAAATGGTTTTATTATTTTAATTTATACTAGACAAATATTTCTTAATATTTACAAAACTAATGGCAATTTAATTTTGACATACAATTAAACTATGTGAATATTGTTTCGATGGAACGCTCTAGAATAGTAGAATGTGTCGTTCTATACGTTTCTCGCCTAGCCGAGCAGGCGCGTGTCTCTGTCAAGGTCGCGCACAAGTACCTTCTAGACTTTTAGAGTGCGTGTTTGTGACGATTTAAAAAAATATTTAAATCGCACAAAAAAAATTTGCTTTCAATATAAGTAAGAGTATTATCCACCCCTTACCTATGCCTAGATTCATGCAACAACGTGCAAATTGTCCCGTACCAACACGTTAAGAACGGTGTTATTTAGCTAATAATAATAATTACTTTAATTAAATAAAATATGTACAACATAATTAAAGAAATTCGTAATTCGTAACCAAAAGGTAAAATAATGTGTTACGACTTAATTAGTAAATAATTAATATAAATTAAAAGAACGAACTATTTTCTCAGTGCGTAAAACCGCGCAAGCTACTGACCCCTTGCCGCTAAACATTGCATTCACTCGCCCGATAGACACCGAGATGTAAGAAGTAGCTGCTGTGTTGTGAACATACACATAGGTGTATACCGTTAAGCAATATTTAATCAAATTTATAATGACTTCGAATTGACCTATGTAGTATAATAATAATAATAAAAACAAAATTATAATGTAGTGCGTGAAGCGACCTGTAAAGAATAAAAAAGAAAAAGGAAACTTAGCCGACACATCTCTTAGCAAACTGTAAATGGTGAGAAATGTTAATTACCAGAATTTAGTGCTGATAAAATATGAACTGTAACCAAAAGTAAAATGTAAACTACCGACTCCGAAAGAAGATAACACAAACAGCAACCGGATGAACTTCTAGAACCAAAATCTAATCATCTAGGAAGAGACTACCAGAAACAATCAACCTCATGGAACTTCAAGAGCAACCGTGGATCACACCCTAGAAGAGGACTGAAGATGACCATCATGGACCCCACAGCATACACATGTTATACTCAGGTGATATCAAAACATAATATTTGTAACACAAATTCATTGTAAAACAACAAGACCAGTAACAAAAGAACAGTAAAGAACTTTTGATAATTTAAAGTTTAATATATATATTTTTGTAATCACTGTAATGAAGTAGTAATGAGATTACGATGTTTAGATTTAAATTAATTTTAAAATTTACAACCAAAATTATTCTTCTAATAATTTGGTTGAAGTTGTAATAAAAACATAACTAAGTTGAAACCCGGATCCGTGGTAATTAAAACAATATCTAGCTGAATGATTTTGATATAAAAAGAATAAAAAGTAAAATTTACAAAATATTTAATGCAGAATTTTTAGAATCTGAGTTTTAAAAGTAAAGTAAAGTATGAGAGGTAAATATGTTAATAAAGAGATGTTTTTGCTAACACCCAACGAGTGAATAAATTTATACAATCCTTGCTTAATTCCTGAATAATAAAGTGTTATAATTTGTTAGTGATTAAGGTTTACTAACAACGGCAGCTAGTTCAATTAACAGGTAACAAATTGAACTGGTTCCCGACATTTGTGATATCTTAACAAGGGAGACGTCACATGTTGACGCAAATTATGGAACATTAGTCTGGAACATCTGCAGACTATATATAGCAACAGCTGCCGCTTATAAGTTATAAGTGGCGATTTATTCAGCAGGGATCAAGTGGTTGTTGTGTAAAGTGATTATTGTGTTATAATTAGTGTGGACCTCTTAATAGTGGACATTATTATTGTTTGTGGACAAAGTTAACTTGAATTACTGTATGAGAATATTATATTGATTACAAATTGTTATTTATCACTTATTAAAGCTGGTAATTAGTGATTTTATTGTCTGTACTTTGTTTCTACTGTACCGTACGGTACGATCAGTGAGCCCGTCGCAACAATATATTTTTATTATTATTTTAAGCTCATTTTGGCGTACATAAGAGTTCTAATAAATTGGCATTAAAATTTTGTTAAGAAAGTTTGTAACTTAGGATTAAAACAAGTGCTAAATAAACCAATAATTTATTTACTAAAACTCTAACTCACTATTTGCTAAAATAAATTTGCGCTAATTATATGATTGTATTGGCACTGTCCACATCGCATAATGTACACTCCCTGGCAACGTATAGCTCTACAGTTATACTTAACAATTAAGTTGATGATGTTAAGTAAGCACAGATAAATCAGTAGTCATAAATCAATTCAGTCTCGATTGAAATATGGTCACTAGGTTGGCAGTGATAAGAACATTATGTCTTTGCAATAGCCGCAGTTTTGTCTTCTAACATAACTACTACAGCACTACAACATACAAACTTCATTAACATATACAACTTCACTCACTTGAAGAAGCACTCAAAGAATTATGCAGTCACACACTCGCGCGCGCACAAACACCCAAACACACACACACATTTATCGTATTTATCTCACAACTTCATTACCTATGGTGCAATACTAGAGGAAGTCTTGGTTTCTCAAAAGCCTAAGGATACTCTATGCACTCTGTTTTAAATATCGTGATTTCACAGTGACCGATGAAGAACCAAACACCAAAGCTAAAAAGAACCACGACTACTACAATATTATATTCGATCATAAGAACAATTTTTATTAGTCATAACCTAAAATCAGTATTTTTAAATAATTTTGAATCAACATTTTTATAATGCTATGCATTTATATTAACGAAAATAATGTTTGAAAAAAGTGTAATGAATTTAATAAAACTATATTAGTTGAAGTTTATAACGAGAGTCGAATTAGTCTTATAAACAGCTCTTAGCAAGTCCTGTCCTATCCTAATAGTCTATTACGTGAGGCATGACAAAGGGCCTATCTGCCGATTTTGAGTTAGTGTCCATGTAATTTTTTGATTCCTTTTGCTATCGCTTCCTAAAAGGTTCTAGAACAAAGTTAAGGAACAATTTTGGCCCGCTCTCACTCCTAAAGGGTTGAAAACTATCCCTAAAGGGTTGAAAATATGAAACGACGCGAGGATCCTTTTTAAAGCCCTGAAATTAGGTACTTACAGGTTTTTGGGAGTGCTGATTCCGATTCTGACGTCCAAAATTATATTCGACACAAAGCGTAGTTTTTAAAAGGTTGAAGCAGACTATAAACAGGGGGTGTAAGTATTAAACTTCGCGAGAATGCCGGTCAAAGCCTCGAAAGTGAGTAGCTATAGATTTTTGGTGCTGATTACGATTTTGACGTCAAGAAATACATACGACGCAAGGGTTCGACTTGAAAGGGTTAAAAACCACCCCTAAAGGGTTGAAAACATGAAACAACGCGAGGATGTAATTTTAGCCCTGAAATAGGGTACCTACAAGTTTTTGGGGGTGCTGATTACGATTTTTACGTCAAGGAAAACATCCGACGCAAGGGTTAGACTTTAAAGGGTTGAAAACAACCTCTAAAGGGTTGAAAACGTGAAACAATGTAATGTAAATCATGTATGAGAGAAAATATATCGTTTGTGGCAGGCAAGCATATCTCAGTTATGTAATGTTTACATTTCCATTTTATTATTATGACTACCGCAATAAAAAGGCAGGGAAGACACACACACACACACACACACACACACACACACACACACACACACACACACACACACACACACACACACACACACACACACACACACACACACACACAAAATTCGCGTTATTTCTAGCCTCATTCATGTTTATTTTCTTACATTTGCACGCTTTTTAAATTGGAAGTGCCGAAACCCACACCAGCACAACAGCACAACGCGTGCAAGCCGAAAAGGTATCCAGCGTGGACAGCGAGTTGCTTCCTGTGGATCGCTGGGCAGTGTAACTGCACGTGCTTACAGAGGAACGACTCATAGACAGACTTTTCGTCTGTAGGGAATGAACCCTCTGCAAGATGCTGACTTCGGAGCGCTCCTTCTTTTCCGCGTGTTTGTTCTGTGAAACGTACACTGTAGATTCGCAGCTTTACTCTAAGCAACGCTCAATAGGAAATGTTGAAAATTTTTGTCCACGGTGTACCCTCATACACACTAAACCTGCTCTGATGTTTTAATTACGGACATCATAATATTAAAACTTTGGAAACTTGAGCACTACTTAATGGAGATCAATCATTAAATTATACAAGCCATTAATTTTATGCATATTTTTTATATATATGTGTACAACGTTATCGGCAACAAAGAAGTAGTTTTTGTTAAAATTCCTTCCCGGGATATTTGGCCGTAGTCCAATGTTTTCTACAAAACCAGACGTTTCGGCAACGCCATCGACTTCCATCATCAGTGAAAATCGAGTGCGATAACGTGAGGTGGTATACGTTAGTGACCACAGTACTGTGGTTAAGGCTGAAGCAGTAAGTAGAAGGAAGTAGTTTCTATGGTAATATTTCATTTCGAAAATGATTTTAAATATAAATCTTAGAATATGGAAGTCATGTATGGTTCTCCATACCGATATTTTTTCAGGTTTTGAGTGTAGTACAATCAGAATCTGCAATAATCTCGAACACGATTTTTTTTTGCCATCACCATACTTCCATTTCCTGAAGGAATATGGAAGTAAAAATAAAAATAATACTTAATTCTATTGTCAATTTGAAAAAAGTTTAGTCTATTATAAATTAATACTCTCCCAGGACCGCACCCGAACATATAACGTACGATAACAAAATCTAACTTATTGTTTTATTGGAGTGTTAGTGGTCTCAAATATTGCTACTAATAATTTTGTACAAACCACTATATTGTCTTTGGTATTGACGAGCGCTTTCGTCAGTCAAGCCATCTTCAGGTCATTTACCAACAGAGAAATATGAAAGTGTTCACTTCTTATATACCGTTCTACCGGACCTATCTAGCCCCGCCCCCTGACGGAGTAACGTCTTACTTAGCTCCACCCATAGTGGGTTGTCTTACATTACCAATTTTTGTAGCTGTTACAATTCACGTTAACTCATCTTCTACTCTTTTTTGTTGTTGTCTAATAAGCTGCTAAATATTTCTTCATTTTCAAATGTGGTTTTTATATTCATTAGTCTTTTTTCATCTTTATTTCTTATCTTTAATATTTCTACTTCTTCCTTTAATTTCCTTTCTTTTTCTTTACTCATCACTTTTATTATCTTATAATTTACAACTGGGTCTATGAATTTATGGCCTTCTTCTATAAAATGCCTAGCGTATAATGAATTCGTCGTTAACTCTCCTTCACCCCTCTTATGTTCTTTAAATCTCTGGCAAAATAGACGACCCGTTTCGCCCTGATACACTTTGTCACATTCCCCACAACTAAACATATATACTCCACTTTTCTTCAATATGTCATCTTCTTCAAAATTCGTAGTTTTTATTATATCAAACACGGTTTTCTATTTTTTAACCGCTGCTTCTATATTATATTTTCTAAAATATTTTTGTATCTTTCTTGTGTTATAACCTATATCATACACCGCTCGTCAATACCAAAGACAATATAGTGGTTTGTACAAAATTATTAGTAAAAAAAAAACTAACTGTTGGAGCGCGTTTACATTTTTAGTCATAACACGGTCAATATTTAGGAGAAAAATTTCAATCAAAATGCACTTTGTAGGATATTTAAAGAGCTACAACTATTGTCGTATGCACTATACTAAACAAACCTTCTGTACAGTAGATATTTCGCCTTGAAGTCAAAAATGTTTTACACGATGTCGGCAAAATACACCTTTAAACTGCTTTAACTCATCGAGTTTTAGTCATAAAAGAATGAAACAAAGTTTAAAAGTTTTGTTTTTTATTATCTTTATTTTTGATTCGTAACAATTTTTTGATAAAACGCATCGTTACTGAGATATTTAATAAAAAAGCCGAATTTTGGCGAAAATCCAAAAACTTGAATTTTCTTAAAACGTTACGTGTTACTGTACAGCAATACATATATGGTTCAAAAAAATTGAGGACATTGCTAATATAATAGACAACTGAAAACTACAGTATCTCAGCTTAATATGCATATTTGACCAAATGGCAGACGTCCCTTTTTAAATTTCTTGGAACAAATTTGCAGAAATTATGACATTTTCCTACATAACTTCGTAATATTTTAAGCTACACAAGTAATTAACCCAAAGTTTTTAGGAAATTAACAGAACGTTCATTTGATACTAATTTGGTTATGATCGAACAATTTTTCACCGAGATATATCAGTTTAAGCACGTAATTTGATCAAAAACCGGTGAATCGCCATCTTGTTTTAGCTGTGTCTCAAGAACCATTTGACATAAGGAAACCAGAAAATGTGAAAAATGTTTGCCTGATAATAAGCTTTAAGTTTGAGTTATACAAATGTTTCGCAAAATGGCGTAGTTTTGAGTTATTTGCAGATTAATTTAAAAAAACGCATTTTTTTGCAAAACTTGTAACTTGCAAACAGCGCATTTTTACGAAAAAGTGTATACCACCTTTTGCTTAGAATTTAATTCTCTATCGGGTCCCGGGTTTAATTAAAGTTTGTTTTTTTTTCACCCGCGATAAAGAGGTGAAAACAACCCCTAAATTTAAGAGAGGGCCAAAAAATTTCCTTAACTTTATTTTAAAACCTTTATCACAAAACCTTTTATGAAGATTTTGCAAAAAAAAAATCAGAAGGATCCATGGACACTGACTCAAAATCGGCAGAAAATTCCTCACTTAGGAATATTCTATTTCGGCAGAAATAGACTACAAGCTAAGTTAGGCATTTCCTATAACTTATGATCCATAACCTTCTTCTTCCTTCTCTTTATTTGTTGCTTACAATCATTGATTTTTTTGTTAGTTTTCTTATTTCAATAACAATTTAATGCGTTTCGATACCAAAGATTTAATGACCTGTTACTTGTCTTTAAGAGGAGGAGGAGGAGGAAGCTTTAGGAAGCTAATACAACTTTAGAAGGACGCACTTTACTAAGGTAATAAAGCATTTTGTAGCCTATATACCCTATTTAGACTTTAAAAAATTGGCATTTTTGAAAACTATAGGTTTTCTGGTCTTAACAGTTTAAAATTTTAAACACGACAGTCACCACAAACCTTAGACTGTTCAAGCAATTTCTCAGTGACCAAATATTACGTCTCTTCTTCTCTACAAATCGACATAACCTTTTGAAACAAGTATAAGTATTACAGTACTCGTAGACTTTGGCCAGACAGTTTGCCCTCCTCAAATATTCACTTAAAAAGTCTGATCTGTAGAGAGCGTAATTAAACATTAGAATTGCGCTGTATAATAACGAGGATGAATTATGTTGGTCTAAGTAAGCGTTCTGCAGAATTCCCAGGCGCACTCTGTGTCTCTTTGGTGGATAATAATAACTGATGTTTAAACAGGACTACAATGTTGCAGAGCTAGTACGAAATATAGAGAATAAAAGAATAAAACCCTTGTTCATAATTTTAAATGTTGTGCTTTAACACTACAAAATACAATTACTTGTTTAAAGAGAAATGGAGATAAAGTAGAGAAGAGCGAGTGACCAAGAGAGAGAGAGAGAGAGAGAGAGAGAGAGAGAGAGAGAGAGAGAGAGAGAGAGAGAGAGAGAGAGAGAGAGAGAGAGAAAGAGAGAGAGAGAGAGAGAGAGAGAGAGAGAGAGAGAGAGAGAGAGAGAGAGAGAGAGAGAGAGAGAGTGGCGTAAGATAGAAGCTATATGAACACGGTGTATATGAACGTTGTCGTATGTGTTTACGAGCACATAAACAGAGTCTGATGTGGCACAGTATACAAAGTGTCTAATATATTCACATTGTGTACAGTAGTAACACCAGTCACATATTTGTTGCGCATATCTGTTAAATGAGTTATGTGCAGACATAAAACGCCGAGTTATGTTAAAAAAACGCACAGACTTAAACGAATTCTGCCATTAACAAAATAATTCATTTCTTGGAATAGAAATTATTTAGATTTTCATACCCATTGATGTACAGACAGTATTTAGTGGTATAGAAAGTATTAATAGAGTATAAAGTATTTAGATTTTTATATAACGATTCAAAATAGAGGTTTTCTCTTTTTATTTATTTTACTTCCATGTTCTGCAAGAAAATGGAAGTATGGTGTTTGCGAAAAAATCGTGTTTGAGATTATTCTACTAGTCTTCAAACATGAAGAAAAATCATTTTCCGAAAAGTATTTGTGTGTGTATCTGTGTGTACAATCTTTTATATGGCGAACGATAACTGCCGCAAATTCAAACAGAATCAAATAATTTCTTGCATATGTGTAGAGGACTCAAGACCTATTCATTTTGGTGAAGATCGGTTAAGTGGAAGGGGTAGTTTACCTGCAACGTTTTACGTTTTAACAACAGTAAAGTACTTAATTTTGATAAATAAAGTATCCTGAAAAGGAGGTCATAATAATCCACAGTAGAAAGGTAAACGAAACATCTATAAATAAAAAGGGTAGTTGAAGGGGGAGGGGGTAATTTTCTATAAATGAAAATGATATTGATGGGGAGGGGATGATTTTTTTATATGCGTTCTACGTTATCGGCAACTAATAAGTTTTTTCTACGGAAATATTTCATTTCCATTTGTCAAACATAAAACTCGATTTAGAAGGTAGAGGTTATTTTATTTTTTAGAGATTATTGAACGAAATTTACGTAAATGATTTTAAATATAAATCTTAGAACATGGAAGTCATGTTTGGTTCTCCATACCGATTTTTTGCATGTGCATTCACAAGTATTTCAGATAGTACTACACCGATGTAATCAAAACCTTTTCTAACTGCATCATAAATGTTAGAGTAATCACTAAACTTTTGCACATTATAATAATTATGTTAGAAA
The DNA here is from genome assembly GCA_034769895.1 of Magicicada septendecula. Lineage (NCBI taxonomy): Eukaryota > Metazoa > Arthropoda > Insecta > Hemiptera > Cicadidae > Magicicada > Magicicada septendecula. The sequence continues at coordinate 268,721,005 of CM068374.1, forward strand.
TTAAATGGCGGCTCAGTAGACCAGTGGGTATGGAACCTGGCTACTAATCCAGAGGTCCCGGGTTCGATTTCCGAACCCGCACCATAAAATCAAGGATGTGTTTTTCAGCCCCCAGGTAGACTCAGCCTGTTGAAAACGAGTATCTGGGATAACATCCTGGGGATAATAATGGACGGCTGAAGCGTAGTGCTGGCCACACTGCCTTCCTTGTATGCGGTACGGCTCACGTAAGGCAGCCTACCCTGCTTACTCCTAAGCTACTTCCGTGGTACATATGGCAGCCATTAATATTATATTAGACATTATTAGAATAAATAAAAATTGTCGAACACAAGAATTTTGTTGCTCTAAGCAACTGGCATTATTAGTAAGACTGTTGACATTGTAAAAACTGAATCTGGTGAAGTCCCTAATGAAGTGATAAACAAAGGGGTTAGACAAGGTTGTAGCATTTTACCCACACTTTGTAGTTTATATTTGGACGATGGTGATAGAGAGTGGAAGCAGAGGTTATAAATATTAAACTTCAGTGACATTTTCAGTGGACGTAATTTTGTTAAAACTCTGAACTAGCAGACGATCAGGTCATAATAGCAGACAATGAAACTAGCTTGCAGAACTATGCTCTCTATGAATTGCAGCAGATAATCAGACTTTATGGTCTAAAAATTTCTGTTATCAAGACTATGTCCATGGCTGTTAAAGGTTGCTTTCCTTTAAGGTGTAAACTAGTACTGAATGATCATCTAATTGAGCAAGTACATTCAGTCCGGTTCCTTGGATGCGACTTGTCTTATGTTGGTGAGATGAATGTGGACAAAAAATAAAGAAGTTTAATTACATGTGTGAAACGATAAGAAGAACACTGAATGGAAAGGTCAGAAGAGATACTCTTTTGAAATTTTATAAAGTGGTAGCAGTGTCATACGGCCTTAAAAGCAGTGAGACTTAGACACTGAAAGCAAATACCCAAAGCCGGACACAGGCTAGTGAAATGAGATTCTTAATCGGTACTGGAAGTATCAGGGACGGACCGGCTAAGAAATGATGATATAAGAAACATCCTTGGGATATACAACCTAAACGAAAGGTAATACAGACAGGATTGGACAGACCATGTTGAAAGGATGAATAAGAACAGGATATCAAAACAAATTTTGGTTTATAATCCGAAAGGACAGTGGAATATTGGAAGACCAAAGAAGAGATAATAGGATCAAGGAGTGCGGAACGAATCGTAAGGTCCACAGCCTGAAGAAGAAGAAGAAGAAGAAGAAGAAGAAGAAGAAGAAGAAAAAGAAGAAAAAGAGGAAGAAGAAGAAGAAGAAGAAGAAGAAGAAGAAGAAGAAGAAGAAGAAGAAGAAGAAGAAGAAGAAGAAGAAGAAGAAGAAGAAATGTAGCGCTTTACAAAATAATAGAGCTTTGTTGTTTGTAGACGAAATGAAGATGAACAGGTCTGAATATTTAACAAAATGACTGAATAAATACGAACCTCATTAACTATTTATTAGACAGAAAACAAAGATTATACTGTTCAAAAGATATAGATTTGAGTTTAATAAAAACCCTAAGTTATTTAAAGGTATGTAAATGTCGATTATATTCTGTTAAGCTACACTATCGTGTACATGAGTTAATTATCAATAGTACAAACACATCACGTACGTAACAGTAATTATCAAAATAAAATGTCAACGTTTAGGGAAAGTTAATAGTTACCAGCAAAGTCTAATAAAAAACATGTTTGTATGAATATTACCAACTATTCAAATCTTTATAAATTATATATATATATATATATTGCTACAATACATATATTTGCATATTTGCCCAGGGCGGTAGGTTTGTAAATATTTAGCATAAAAAATATATGATGAACAGTTTTTAACAATATTATGCAGGCTAAGAATTGTCAGAAAGCGTACACCTGCCCCCCGAGTGAATACAGCGCTTGTGTGTTTGTGTGTGTGAACGCAAGCTACGACAGGCAAAGTCTACGATGGGGTGATGCGTACGAATTGTTGGTTTGTCTGTAATCAGGTTTCAACCGGATAAATATAAACTAATTAATACATTTTAAACCTGTGAACAAAGACTTACCCCAATTATAAAAATACCATTACATTAAGGATTTTTAACGAATATAGTGATGTAAAAGTATTGCAGAAATTTTCAATAATAAAGACACTAGTTAATTTAATGTTAATTACTAGTGTAATTAAATAGTAATCAATAAGTGTGTTACAGAAAAAAATTACGCAAACGATGATATCAGTCGTGCTACGAGGATGTTTACGAAATCACGAAAATGAAAAAATAAGTGATTTGTAATTAAAAGGACGCTTTGCACGAAGTGACAATATCTAACAGCTCAAAAACAGTCCTGGACTTGTCAGATCGCCGTCCAGTATAAATACCACCGGCAACTTTGAGGCGATCTCAGAGAGACTCAAGATATCTTCACACAACGTCATGCTGCTGGTCTGCCGACCGATCGAACATTTACCACACACACGAAGACTAATGGAGGAACACTGGACCATCACAAACAACAAACCGTCATCACAAACAACAAACCGTAGAGACAGATAACACAGCATCAGCATAATCATCATCATCAAATTCTCAGGATTCAGGACACACACACACACACACACACACACACACACACACACACACACACACACACACACACACACACACACACACACACACACACACACACACACACACACACACACACACACACACACACACACACACACACACACACACACACACACACACGCAACGGTAACGTAGGCAGTACGCAGGTGATGAATAACAATTATATTTTTGTTTGTGAAAAGAATTCTTAAAAAGAAACTTATATATGAACAGTAAAAACTTGTAGTTTTAAATATAATCACTGTACATAAATTTAAATGGTAGTTAAAGAAAATAATTTAATTTAACAAGAAAATTTAAAAATACTAATCTTCTGTTTTATGTTAAAATTTGGGTGTGTCAGTAGAAATAAATAACAGGTTGGAAGTAAATGTTATATTTTTTATTTTGTTTATAGCAAAAATTAGTTTTATTCTTGAGATTTAATATTATTTTTGTTTATAAATGAGTTGCTATTATTATTTAAAATTTGAGTCAAAGTCAGGCACACTGAAATAAAAAGTGTTTAGATAATTTGTTTAACATATCTGTTTAGCTAGTAAGATTATATGGTTGTTTATTTTTATATGTCATGAACAGTATAGAAAGTTATATTGTATTTTTTTTGTAAACTTATAAAAGAGAATATTTTTTTTAATTTTTATAATTTGAAATTTTAATATTTGCATATTTTCGATTAATATTAATAAATCATAGAATGATTATTTTGAAACTGTTTTAATTCATTATTTCATTTCATCAACATCTCACTCCTCTTAAAAATTATTTTATTATTGTGCAACTACATATACTTGACCCAAAGAGAATAAAAAAATCCTGAGACCTGGCCGGTGTGGTACACTTCACAGTTGCGTTGAGTACATGGTATTGTATTTGTGTATAATACTTGTAACGTTGTAATATATATGTGTGTGTGTTTACTGTAATGTATTTCATGTAAATATAATAACTTTGGTGAAACAGTTACAATAATGACAATGATTTATTTAAATTACTCTTATCGTATGTAATCATATTTTACAAAATAATATATTTTACTCATAATCTGATGTAACGTAATGATAAAGTGATTATTTTACGATATAAATGTATTTATCGTTTATGCCAGACCATATTAAACATTTTGGAAGAAAGCTATAATGATGTACTACGATACCACATAATAACGGTATAAAACACTAAAAGACTGATACAATAGCTAAAGCGTAAACAAAATAGCAGAGAAGTGAGGGCCAGACAAATGAACCAAAGTATTCGGACTGAGCAACTGACAGACAGTTGATGAGGTTACGAGTTAGTTATTTTATTAAAAAGGGTTCATTTGTTTTAAACTTTGGTTTCTAACAAATCGTCTTAACATTTAGTTAAAAACACAGACATTCCAAAATTAAAAATAGATAACAAAATATTAATTGTGTAAATGTTATGCAAATTTTACCTACGGCCTATAAACTTGCCGTATTCCCTACCTTGGTAAGTACAGAGTCGAAGAAGCAAGCTTTATGGTATAACAGGTCGCGTAATATCAGATTTATCTAGCAGTTTTCAAATTATATAAAAAAATCTAAATAAAACGTAACATGAATATTCCATTAAATGTAAATTACATGCGGAGCACTGAGCAGTCATTAAGAATTTGTTAAAATTTAATTTACGTATCTGTAGTAACATTAGCATTGTTTACGATATTGTTGTGCCATTGTCTTTGTTGTTGTGTGTCTGTCTCTGTTATGATTGTTAGTTGCCCGTTATACTTATAAACAACTAGATTGGTTATAACGCATTTATGTATTAGCACTAACTAAAGTCGAGATACGTTTCGCAAATACAAGTCTGATTCTAAAAAAAAGAACATTAAAAAAGAAAAGCAGAAACAGTTGTTAAGTAGTCAGAAAGGTGAGTTTGAAAATTGTCTGCTTTCTTCCTGTTTAAATGTCTCCCGTGACTTAGGACCGTACCAGTACTAACAGTAGCTCCACATACAGACTGTGACGTGATGATTACTGTGCTCTCTGTAGGACACAGTATTGATTTTTCTTAGAAACATGATGGTTACATTTCTACCTCCATTTACCTGTTAACGTTGGCAATTCGCAAATTATTTAGGCTACCTGTTAACAGTTATTAGTTTGCAAATGATAATTTGGACTTCACTCGTGTAGTTGTGTTGTTAACAGGTTTATGTTAACAGCAGAATGACGACGACATAAAGGTCTACAGTCTACGTCATTGAAGGTGATAAATTGTAGTTGTATAGTCCAACACTGCGCCCACGTGGGATGATACTACTTTACTAATGGGAAAGTCTGATGCTACAGTTTTATTAACACACTGTCGTATAATAGGCTTCCGGCGTAATACTTAATGGCCGGACCTGTTCATGGTAACTGTATTCCTGGCCAGACTGTCAAGATGTAGCCACACGTATTTTTCACTCGTATTTTCTAGTTCAAGACCCACGTGGATGTAAACTGTAAGAGCTTTTGATTCATGTACAAAATGTACAAATCATGACGACGATGATGACGGCAATGATGTTAAAGTGCGTAAATGTAGATCATTCTCGTTTTCGTATGATCTTCTGAACTCTGATTTATATTAGTTACTTAATATAATAAATTTCATTTTATACACCTCCCTTTTCCAAATCCGTATTATTAGAATTATTTTATTATTTGTTCTAAGCCGAGAGGACAATATAGAATTACAACGACACATAACAGCTACTCGTCAATGTTAAAAACTTTATTGTAGCACATGCTTGCCTTTATGTCGCTTGCAGCGACCACCAAACGGGATTGTTTTGTTTATTTATCTTACACCCGTAGTAGTTCATTTTACACAATTCAATTTCCTTTAAAACAAATTTCCTAAAATAGTCAGAACTTTAAGACATGAAACATGAAAACATCTATTAGACTGTAAAAAATAAATTCCATAGTAACTACAGTATTGTTTAGAATAACTGTCACTATTTATTTCCTTTTTTTACAAACTGTACAAAAATTTGTTGCTATTAAAAAATATCGGTATGGAGAACCATACATGACTTCCATATTCTAAGATTTATATTTAAGATCATTTTCCAAATGAAATATTACCATAGAAACTACTTCTTTCTACTTACTGCTTCAGCCTTAACCACAGTACTGTGGTCACTAACGTATACCACCTCACGTTATCGCACTCGATTTTCACTGATGATGGAAGTCGATGGCGTTGCCGAAACGTCTGGTTTTGTAGAAAACATTGGATCACGGCCAAATATCCCGGGAAGGAATTTTAACAAAAACTACTTCTTTGTTGCCGATAACGTTGTACACATATATATAAAAAATATGCATAAAATTAATGGCTTGTATAAGTTAATGATTGATCTCCATTAAGTAGTGCTCAAGTTTCCAAAGTTTTAATATTATGATGTCCGTAATTAAAACATCAGAGCAGGTTTAGTGTGTATGAGTACGGGTACACCGTGGACAAAAATTTTCAACATTTCCTATTGAGCGTTGCTTAGAGTAAAGCTGCGAATCTACAGTGTATGTTTCACAGAACAAACACGCGAAAAAGAAGGAGCGCTCCGAAGTCACTCATGGACCCTCAGCATCTTGCAGAGGGGTCATTCCCTAAAGACGAAAAGTCTGTCTATGAATCGTTCCTCTGTAAACACGTGCAGTTACACTGCCCAGCGATCCACAGGAAGCAAATCGCTATCCACGCTGGACACTTTTTCGGCTTGCACGCGTTATGTTGGTATGGGTTTCGGCACTTACCATTTAAAAAGCGTGCAAATGTAAGAAAATAAACATGAGTGAGGCCAGGAATAACGCGAATTTTGTGTGTGTGTGTGTGTGTGTGTGTGTGTGTGTGTCTTCCCTGCCTTTTTATTGCGGTAGTCATAATAATAAAATGGAAACGTAAACATTACATAACTGAGATATGCTTGCCTGCCACGAACGATATTGATGTTTGTAACAAAATTTTCTGTTTGTACATTTTGAGTGTAAATTAATCCATTTTACTATTAACTCATACATGATTTACATTAAAATGAAAAATTATAATTTTATTGCCTGGCAACAAAATTATTATATTTTTAACAATTACCATTGTTTCAAAAAGTTTAAATGAATTTTCAAGTACAGTACTTTACTGTTGTTAAAACGTAAAAGGTTGCAGGTAAACTATCCCTTCCCCTTAACCGATCTTCACCAAAATCGAAAGTCCTTGAGATCTCTGCAATTCAGGAGCGTATGCAAACAATTATTGGATTCTGTTTGAATTTGTGGCTGTTATCGTTTGCCATAGAAAATACCCTTGTTAAAAAAACGTTGCTGGTAAACTACCCCTTTCCCTTAACCGATCTTCACTAAAAACAAAAGGTCTTGAGTACTCTACAAATCAGGGGTGTATGCAAAAAATTATTTGATTCTGTTTGAATTTGCGGCTGTTATCGTTTGCCATAGAAAATACCCTTGTTAAAAAAACGTTGCTGGTAAACTACCCCTTTCCCTTAACCGATCTTCACGAAAAACAACAGGTCTTGAGAACTCTACAATTTAGGGCTGTATGCAAATAATCTTTTGATTCTGTTTGAATTTGCGGCTGTTATCGTTTGCCATAGAAAATACCCTTGTTAAAACATAAAACGTTGCTGGTAAACTACCCCTTTCCCTTAACCGATCTTCACCAAAAACAATAAGTCTTGAGAACTCTACAATTCAGGGCTGTATGCGAAACATTATTTGATTCTGTTTGAAATTGTGGCTGTTATCGTTTGCCAAATAAAAAAATTTACCCTTGATAAAAATAAAACCGTTGCCGGTAAACTACCCCTTTCCCTCAACCGATCTTCACCAAAAACAATAGGTCGTGAGTACTCTACAAATCAGGGCTGAACGCAAAAAATTATTTGATTCTGTTTAAATTTGCGGCAGTTATCGTTTGCCATAGAAAAAAAATCTACAGACAGACAGACAGACAGACAGACAGACAGACACACAGACAGACACACAGACACACACACAGATACTTTTCGAAAAACGACTTTTTTTCATGTTTTGAGTGTAGTACAATCAGAATCTGCAATAATCTCGAACACGATTTTTTTTGCCATCACCATACTTCCATTTCCTTAAGGAATATGTAAGTAAAAAATAGTTATGGGGAACCATACAGGACTTCCATTTCCTAAAATTTGTATTTAAAATCATTTACATATTAATTAAATAAATAGATGCTTGAGTTCTGAAGAAATGACGTATCAGCTAAAATGGTACCCCCATATCAGGTGGGTGAAGACTATCATCAATCTTCGTTAGGAAGGACTGCACTTTTGGATAAAATGTTTGTAGGTCGAACGAAGAGCTGGCCAAAGGAAGCTGGGGTCTGATTCCTGTAATGAAATTGGGCTCTCGCTGCCAGTTATCGGCCGAGGGTGAATGATGTCTATAGTGTTATCAAAGTCTTTCCTGTCAATACTATTAGTCATTTTTACTTCCATGTTCCTTAAGGAAATGGAAGTATGGTGATGGCAAAAAAAATCGTGTTCGAGATTATTGCAGAATATGATTGTACTACACTTAAAACATGAAAAAAGTCATTTTTCGAAAAGTGTCTGTGTGTGTGTCTGTTGTGTCTGTAGATTTTTTTCTATGGCAAACGATAACAGCCGCAAATTCGAACAGAATCAAATAATTTTTTGCATACAGCCCTGATTTATAGAGTACTCGTGACCGATTGTTTTTGGTGAAGATCGGTTGAAGGAAAGGGGTAGTTTACCGGCAACGGTTTTTTTTTATCAAGGGTAATTTTGTTTGTTTGGCAAACGATAACAGCAGCAAATTCAAACAGAATCAAATAATGTTTCGCATACAGCCCTAAATTGTAGAGTTCTCACGATCTGTTGATTTTGGTAAAGCTCGGTTAAGGGAAAGGGGTAGTTTACCTGAAACATTTTATGTTTTAACAAGGGTATTTTATATGGCAAACGATAGCAGCCGCAAATTCAAACACAAGCAAATTATTATTTGCATACAGCCCTAAATTGTAGAGTTCTCAAGACCTATTGATTTTGGTGAAGACCGGGTAAGGGAAAGGGGTAGCTTACCTGCTACGTTTTATGTTTTAAATGGGTATTTCCTATGGCAAACGATAAGAGTCGCAAATTCAAACAGAATCAAATGATTATTTGCATACTACCCTGAATTGTGGAGTTCTCAAGACCTATTGATTTTGGTGAAGATCGGTTAAGGGAAACGGGTAGTTTACCTGCTACGTGTTATGTTTTTAAAGGGTATTTTTTATGGCAAACGATACGAGTCGCAAATTCAAACAGAATCAAATACTGTTTTGCATGTAGCCCTGATTTGTAGAGTACTCAAGACCTATTGATTTTGGTGAAGATCGGTTAAGGGAAAGGGGTAGTTTACCAGAAACGTTTTATGTTTTAACAAGGGTATTTTCTATGGCAAACGATAACAGCCGCATATTCAAACAGAATCAACTACTATTTTGCATACAGCCCTGAATTGTAGAGGACTTAAGACCTATTGATTTTGGTGAAGATCGGTTAAGGGAAAGGGGTAGTTTACATGAAACGTTTTATGTTTTAACAAGGGTATTTTCTATGGCAAACGATAACAGCCGCAAATTCAAACAGAATCAACTACTCTTTTGCATACGGCCCTGAATTGTAGAGTTCTTAAGGCTTGTTGGTTTTGGTGAAGATCGGTTAAGGGAAAGGGGTAGTTTACCTGCAACGTTTTATGTTTTAACAAGGGTATTTTCTATGGCAAACTATAACAACCGCAAATTCAAACAGAATCAAATGATTATTTGCATACAGCCCTAAATTGTGGAGTTCTCAAGATCTATTGATTTTGGTGAAGATCGGTTAAGGGAAAGGGGTAGTTTACTTGCTACGTTTTATGTTTTAAAAGGGTATTTTATATGGCAAACGATAAGAGCCGCAAATTTAAACAAAATCAAATAATGTTTTGCATACTTTCCTGAGCTACAGAAAACTCAATGTCGTTAATTTAGGTGAAGATCGGTTAAGGGAAAGGGGTAGTTTACCTGCAACATTTTATGTTTAACAATGGTAATTTTTTCTATGACGAACTATAACTGCCGCACATTCAAACAGAACCAAATATTGTTTTGCATACGTTCATCAATTGTGAAAGACTGAAGGCCTGTTGATTTTGGTGACGATGGGTTAAGGGGAAGGGGTAGTTTACCAGCAACGTTTTTCGTTTTACCAAGGGTATTTTCTATGGCAAACGATAACAGCTGCAAATTCAAATAGAAACAAATAATTTTTTCATACAGCCCTGAATTGTAGAGTTCTCAAGACCTATTGTTTTTGGTGAAGATCGGATAAGGGAAAGAGGTTGTTTACCGGCGACATTTTATGTTTTAACAAGGGTAATTTTACTTTTATTTTTATGACGAACGATAACTGCCGCACATTCAAGCAGAATCAAATAATCTTTTGCATGCATCCCTGAATTGTAGAGGACTTTAGGCCTGTTGATTTTGGTGACGATCGGGTAAGAGAAAGGTGTAGTTTACCTGCATCGTTTTATGATAAGTACTGGTAAATGTAATAGGCCAACTGAAGCCTACAATTAAACATTGTATTTTTGTCATTTTAAGATGTTTATTATGTTAAGCATTGTTATAAAAGAACTTTATACGTATCCTAGTTAATGTAAATAACAATCATTCAATCAGTAATTAGTTATAAGACATAATTTTATTCTTCGTATTGTTTAAATTAGCAGCCATCCTTACTTTTCTTTTATAGAATTGCTAAACTGCTATAATTGTTTTTATTATTTAGACAAAGCTTTTCGTCATTACTGACATCTTCAGGTCTTAAACAACCAATTATAGCAGTTTAGCAATTCTATAAAGGTTGTTTAAGACCTGAAGATGTCAGTAATGACGAAAAGCTTTGTCTAAATAATAAAAACAATTATAGCAGTTTAGCAATTCTATAAAAGAAAAATATAAGACATAAGTTGATCAAAATATTGTATCGACTAATCGATTTGTATGACGAACGATAACTGCCGCACATTCAAGCAAAATCAAATAATGTTTTGCATGCGTCCCTGAATTGTAGAGGACTTTAGGCCTATTGATTTTGGTGAAGATCGGGTAAGAGAAAGGTGTAGTTTACCTGCAACGTTTTATGATAAGTGCTGGGAAATGTAACTTAGGATGTGATAAGCCAACTGAAGCCTACAACTAATCATTGTATTTTTGTCAATTTAAGATGTTTATTATGTTAAGTATTGTTATAAAAGAACTTTATACGTATCCTAGTTAATGTAAATAACAATCATTCAATCAGTAATTAGTTATAAGGCATAAGTTTATGAAAATATTGTATCGACTAATCGACTTTGTGAAACGTATTTAGGTGTCCATATTTCAGCCAATCACGCATCTATATTTGAATAATCTTACCCCCAGATTTCCAAACACGAGGTACGCCGTAAATCTGTTACCGTTAAAATAACTGACTTTTTTCAAAGTTCTGAACGGATAAGGTTGTTAGAATCTGCCGATCAAATTATTCGTTAATTAAAAGTTTATTCCAGGGTTAATAGTATCATAAAATTGCAAGGTGTATAATAATTAGCAATTCAGTGAATTTAAGGCAAGTATAGTTCAATATTAATTACTTATGTTAGTATAATATCCAGCAAAGCACTTTGAAATAATTACACATTTGTCAATAATTACACCATCACCAAGACATTACCCATTATTCAAATAATCACTATTATTGTCAAATTGTAAATTAAAAAATATAAGCATAGGTTAAAGATGTTACTTTTTCGTAACATGGTAACCTAAAAATGTCGAACATTTTCAGCCGAAATTTTTTTTATGACACTGCCGATACCTGCATTGCAGACATTACAAGATAACTGCCGAAAATTCAAAGAGAATCAAAAAGTTTTTTGCACCCTTTCCTGACTTGCAGAGAGCTCAAGGTCTACTGATTTTGGTGAAGATCGGTTAAGGGAAAGGGGTAGTTTACCTGCAACATTTTATGTTGTAACAAGAGAAATGTTTCCATGACGAACGATAACTGCCGCACATTCAAACAGAATCAAATATTTTTTTGCATGCATCCCTGAATTGTAGAGGACGGAAGGTCTATTGATTTTGGAGAAGATCGGTTAAGAGAAAGGGGTAGTTTACCTGGAACATTTTATGATTTAACAAGAGTAAAGTACTTAATTTTTATAAATAAAGTATCCTGATAAGAAGCTCATAGTAATCCACTGTAGAAACGTAGATGAAATATCTATAAATGAAGAGGTTAAGTGAACGGGGTGGGGGTAATTTTCTATTATTAAAAATTATAGTTGAAGGTGGAGGGGAGAATTTTTTATATGTGTATTACGTTATCGGCAACAAATAAGTAGTTTCTTGTTAAAATTGCTTCCCGGGCTCTTTAGCCGTAGTCCAATGTTTTCTGCAAAACCAGAGTTTTCGGCAGTGCCATCGACTGCCATCATCGGTGAAAATCGAGTGCGAAAACGTGAGGTGGTATACGTTAGTGACCACAGTACTGTGGTTAATGCTGAAGCAATAAGTAGAAAGACATAGTTTCTATGGAAATATTTCATTTCGAATATGATTTTAAATATAAATCTTAGAACATGGAAGTCATGTATGGTTCTCCATACCGATATTCTTTTTACTTCCATATTCCTTAAGGAATGGAAGTATGGTAATGGCAAAAAAAATCGTGTTCGAGATTATTGCAGATTCTGATTCTACTACACTCAAAACATGAAAAAAAGTCGTTTTCCGAAAAGTGTCTGTGTGTCTGTCTGTGTGTCTGTCTGTCTGTAGATTTTTTTTCTATGGCAAACGATAACTGCCGCAAATTCAAACAGAATCAAATAATTTTTTGCATGCAGCCCTGATTTGCAGAGTACTCGTTTAAAATCGAATCTTTCTTTCTTTCTTTTCCATTCATCTTCTGATTTCCTGAACGACGATTCTGTTCATCCGTATAATTATAAATTTCTCAGCAAAACATTTCTTCCTTCATACGTTTGTGTCTTCTATTTAACACCCACCATTCTGATCCATGCCATAACGCAATATTCCACACAGGCTAGTAAATAACTAGTTTTCAGGGAGGTCAAGATATTTTTATATATTAATAAATATTTAAAATATCGGGTGAATGATGTCTATAGTGTTATCAAAGTCTTTCCTGTCAATACTATACTACTCATTTTTCTTTTTTAAAATAGAGCCTTTCTTTCTTTCTTTCTTTCTTTCCATCCCGTATAATTAAAAAATTCTCAGTAAAACATTTCTTCCTTAATACGTTTGTGTCTTCTATTTAACACCCACCATTCTGATCCATGTCATAACGTATATTCCACAAAGGCTAGTAAATTACTAGTCATCAGGGTGGTCAAAATATTTTCTAGGAGGGGCAAACAATTTTCCAGAGGAGAAAAATATAATTATTTTTCATACATCTATACATATTATAGAAATTACGAGATATATTTATATTTCCTTAATACATTATCTGTTGTACAAAAAATGTTCCTTATATTATCTATTTATGTCATACTAGAACACATTTTAGTTCAACATTGCTTTAGCCTTATTTTTCTATAGTTTTGTTGAAAACTAGTTGGCCAGATTAGGTTATGTTATATTCTAAATATTCAACAATGGTTTATTGTCAGTTTTGAATTTCTACATTACATCTGATTTATTTAACTTTATGTAGTACTGGTATATTTATTGTTTATTATTAGATTTCAGTTTGTTTATTTTCACAGTCCTTATTATTGGTAATTAGTGGTTATTTACAATTTCAATTCCACTATACAATCTGTTATTAGTGTTTTGGACATAGTCCTTTTTGTCATGTTTACACATCATTTAGCTATAAAATTATCATACTGTTACTCATTCTCTTTACTAACTTCTGTTTTCAATAATTAACTCTTATTGAGTACTGTTTGTATTGCATTGTTAAGGAAAGTATTTGCTTAATAAGTTTAGGTCAGTGTCAATTTTACAGCTTAGGGATTTAAATCATGTTGTTTATTTCAATTATACTTTCTTCTTCTATAATAACACTTTGATTTGCACCTGTTAATTCATTATAATTCATATTATCTCCCTTTGGTGTTTTCTTCTTCTCTGCACTGATTCCTTCCTCACTCTTAATAAGTTTCTTATTGATGTTGTTGTCACTGGTTTCCTTCTCACTGTTTGATCTATTGGGTAATTATGTTTGTCGTCTCGTCGTTAGTCTTGCTTTATTTTCTTCAGTTGTACATTTACTGGTAATTCATTATTCATTTTATTCACTTATTTTGGCTTATGATACTTCCTTTATCCATGATTGGAGGTTCAACTTTGTAGATATTCTTATTTGTAGTGGCTTTCAATTCATTTGTGGTACGTTGGTGTTGGTTGCGTTATATGTACCATTACAATATGTGTACATGTATGTATATTTATATATTTGTCATACATACACACATGCACATATTAGTTTGTAATTCTTATATTATAACAGAAATAAGTACACAGATTGTATTAATTTATTAAAACATTTATTGAATCAAATTATGTATAAAATTAATGGATTGTAAAATTTAATGTTTGATCTCCATTAAGTAGTGCTCAAGTTTCCAAAGTTTTAATACTATTATGTCCTTAATCAAAACATCAGAGCAGGTTTTAGTGTGTATGAGGGTACACCGTGGAAAAAATTCAACATTCCCTATGGAGCGATGCTCAGAGTAAAGCTGCGAATCTACAGTGTACGTTTCATAGAACAAACACGCGGAAAAGAAGGATCGCTCCGAAGTCTCTCATGGACGCTGAGCATCTTGCAGAGGGTTCATTCCCTAAACACAAAAAGTCTGTGTATGAACCGTACCTCTGTAAATACGTGCAGTTACACTGGCCAGCGATCCACAGGAAGCAAATCGCTGTCCACGCTGGACACCTTTTCGGCTTGCACGCGTTGTGCTGTTGTGCTGGTGTGGGTTTCGGTACTTTCCATTTAAAAAGCGTGCAAAATTAAGAATATAAAAATGAGTGAGGTTAGAAAATTGTGTGTGTGTGTGTGTGTGTGTGTGTGTGTCCTGCCTCCCTTTTTATTGCAGTAATCACAAATAATAAAACTTTGGACACGTAAACATTACATAATTGAGATATGCTTGCCTGCCAGGAACGATATATTTTCATTCATTCATGATTTAAATTAAATGAAAAAATTATAATTTTCTTGCCTGGCAATAAAAGTATTTTATTTTTAACAATTACCATTGTTTCAAAAAGTTTAAATGAATTTTCAAGTACTTTACTCTTGTTAAAACCTAAAACGTTGCAGGTAAACTACCGATCTTCACCAAAATCAATAGCCCTCGAGTCCTCTACAACTCAGGCAGGTATGCAAAACATTATTTGATTCTATTTGAATTTGCGGCAGTTACCGTTTGCCATATACAAAATTCCACACACACACACACACACACACACACACACACACACACACACACACACACACACACACACACACACACACGCGCGCGCGCGCGCGCGCGCGCGCGCGCGCGCACACACACACAGTTCGAAAAAATGACTTTTCTTCATGTTTTGAGGGTAGTAGAATCAGAATCAGCCCTTATCTAGAACACTATTTTTTTCCCATCACCATACTTCCATATCCTTATGGAACATGGAAATAAAACCATTTCTCGCTGTCAAAAGTTTTGATAAATTAAATGTATTTATTATGTTGTAAACTTTGTGACATCAACAGAACATTATTTTATAAGCTTATTAAGTTGGTCTATTGTTACAAATGTTAAGGCTTACTGATATTTTTATTTTTTTTAACTTTTTCTTAGTTTGTTAGAGATAAATAGATGTACAATACTGTAGAGATAGTTACACATGTATACATGTAGTAATATGTATTACATCTACATATTTCTGTACATGTAGTAGTATGTTTTTATAGATATAGTAATTAAATTCAAACACTTTTTGCTACAGCCAATTTCTTAACGCATATGTAATTTATTTAATATATTTATAGTTGTTTTACCTCAAGATATGTTTATCCTTATTTGGAACATGTTTCGGGAATCATATTGTTCCCATCCTCAGCCACCTTAATTTTGGATCTTATTGCGTATTTGTGTTCCGGTTGGTTGTTGCTATGGTTTTCTGTTGGCTTTTGGTATTTTAACTTGTTATTATTGTGTGTGGGTGTGGTGTATATATTTGCTTTTTGAGTTTTTTCAATGCTGAGTGTTCTGAAAATTGTGTCATGTTTTGTGTTGACTTGTATTTGCTGAGGTATTAGTTTGATTTGTGTATTGTGTTTGTACATTTGTAAATTTTCCGATGTGTTTATTATTGTGTTCAGTACATGTTTTATCAGTGTCATGTTGGTTGTGTCTGAAGATTCATGTCCTGTGTTTAAGGCATCTGCGGCCAAATTAGATTTATATATTTCTGTTTTTTTGTATGCGTTTAAATGTTCAAAATAACGTTTTTCAGTCGTTTTTTGTTTGTCCTATGTAACATCTATGGCAATGTTGGGATATAATTTTGTATATTTCATTGTATTGTCTTTGTTGTGTGGGTTATTTAGTTTTTTAAGTTATTTTTATGCCTGTATTTTTAAATTTTTGTAAGCTTTGTCATTCTATTATATATATATATATATGAAAATGTGGCCCATTTTTTATTATTGATTTTGTTATAGATATAATAGTTTTATCGATATTATATATACATATATATATAATATGATATAATAACAGTACTGAGATGTATTAGAGATTAATAGGAGTATACTTTATTCGAGTAAGTACATTACTAATACTTATTACTTTAACATCTATTACTACAATTTTTAATTTTGAGTAAAATTGTTATTATAATTACAGTAGGGAGTGAGGTTTGTCTTATGATGCAGTATTGAACACGTTCACTAAGTCTACGAGCTATTAATATCGCTAATGCTTCCATTTCGATAACTAATTCAACGTACGTATGTCGCATATATGATCTAATTTTCTATGTCTTACTTAAATGTTCACAACAACATTATGTATCCCAAAGCCAAATTCAGCTCATCAGTATTCATCGACAGCCTTTTGTTACGTAATGTACGGGCATACAATATGGTAATATGAAAACGTGTGAATACTTTGTGAAGTTTGTGAAGTATCCAAGTCGCAGACAGAAAGACATTATGTAAATCTAACCTCTATGTGGTAATGTGTTACCTGTACTGAATGTACTTCTCACATAGAGTCTTTCAGATATTGCTTAAGATATGCGCATACCAAATTAAGACGATGTATAAAATATAAACCATACCGCAGCGTAATACTTGATGAATATTTTATGTGATGCCCGAACGAATGCGTTTCTCCAGATCCATAACATTTAGAAATGTTATTTTATGACTATATTTCACTGAGATTTAAGTGCTGCCGTTTATCCATTTCATATATAATTTTTACTTCCTTTTACATACTTATACTGAATTTTCTGTTTCCTTTGGTCTGTCGTATCTTTCCCTACTTTATTTCTTTAGGTACTTACCCGTTGTGTAGACTTTCTCGTTTGATAACTCCTATAGCTATTATTTCAGCAGAAGTAATATCATTTCATCTGCGCATTATTAGTAAGAGTTCTACTAGGCTTAATTTGCGAATTCCGCTTTCCCTGTTGCCCTCACGTTCTATTTATTAAAATTATTGGTTACATACATGAACTAAATTGTATAGTGTAATGGGAAATCCTATTGCATACGTTTTGGTAGGATGTAAGTGTGATGGTAGTAGACCGTAAGAAGAGAGTGTATGACATACGTAGAGTTGCATGTGGGACTCTGTATTTTAGCTTGTAAGGAACTTGTAGTTTAGACCTATAAACAAGTTATTGTAAATGCAAAATTATAGTGCGATACATGAAAATGTGGTTAATTTTCGTAAGTCTGAGTAACGGTGTTTAAGTGCGGGAGTGCGTGTCTCGCGTAGACGCTAAATGGAAAACGTTATCACGCTCTTATTAATTAAATTTTGGAGATGCGACTTGAACAAGAGTGTACTTTACACTATAACAAACAATTTGTAGTAACTAAATGTACTACTCACTGAGTGTAAATATGTTTTTGTTTTAATTCTATGTATGACTCATACTTGAGACGACAATAATAGATTGGGTGTGTCGTGGAACACACGCCGAGAGCGAGACTTTAAGTGTCCAGTGCTTTACCATCGTTTCGATGGTAACACTACGCGTCCCTAACGTTGTAATGACACAACATTTTCGGTACGCGGTTCACAACCCTTTTGCTCATGTCTTCTTCCTAAGTCTCCTTATGTCATCCCTCCTTTTTTTTGTAGCTATGTCGGTGCACGTTACTTTCACCAGAGAAAGAAAGCTTGTGCGCCGGTTCAACTCAACTACAAGCAGCCTCGGCTTACATCTCAACAGACGTCTCACATGGCACAATCATACCGTTATCAAACGTAAACAATTCGTAATAAAATATACTGGCTCATCGAACGGAGATCAAAGGTAAGACTGGGAAGAAATGTTCTACTGTATAAGGCCATACTCAAACTAATTCGGCTGTACTTCATACAACTCTGGGGTTTAACAGCGGATTCAAACCTTGACGTAATTCGACGCTTTTAGAAAAAAGTATCAACTGTTGTTGACGCTCTTTGTTACGTCTCCAACAGCGCGACATAACGATGGCCTCTGTCAAGGAATCAATTAAGAGGTCTAGAGCCAAAATACTGAGAGACTTGAAAAACATACCACGTTTAGACAGCGAACTAACGGTGTCCACGTGTAATGTGCAAAGGCTGCAGAAGACAAATCTTTAATTTAGAAAACGGACTGAGTCAATTTTAGTGACGCTATCTCACTTAGTGCCTTTCACTTATGTTACGTGATTTTTTTTACTCTTGGTCTGTTATTACTCTGTACTTTTACGATTATGCTTTTTTAAAATAGTTACGTACACATATAATTTAAGATACATTTATGAAATTTATACATACAATCTTATTAATTTACACACTTTAGTATTGGAAAAACACTGCCTCACATAATTTTTACATCGTGAGATGTGCAGCGTGATAAATTCCTGAGTCATTAAATTTAAAAAATATGAAGAATTGCCAATTCACAAATAAAAATTGGATAATTAGATAAGTGACGTATTCCCATAGTAAAGAAACAGACACGATCATCATTATTAATAGAAATTTTAACTCCTTGCAGTATATAAATATTAATATCCAACTTTAACATTAAAAAGTAAAAAGTCAATGGAAATAGTAGCTGAATAACGCCTTTCACTGACAGAAGTAGTACAAACGGGTATCATTATTTCAGTTTTTAATTACACTAATACTGTTCAGTTTATACATCATGCATTTAATAATTTTAATAAATTAAAAAAATATAAAATGAAATGATTCAACGTTCAACACAATTGCAAGATTTGTTTATGCTGAGTTAGATGTGATTTTTATTTCCACGTTCCTGAAGGAAATGGAAGTATGGTGATCGCGAAAATAATCGTTTTTGAGATAAGGGCTGATTCTGATTGTACTAATCTCAAAACATGAAGAAAAGTCATTTTCCGAAAAGTGTGTGAGTGTGTGTGTGTGTGTGTGTCTGTGTGTAGAATTTTTCTATGGCGAACGATAAGTGCCGCACATTCAAACAGAATCAAATAATTCCATCGATTTTGGTGAAGATTTGTTAAGAGGAAGGGGTAGTTTACCTGCCACGTTTTACGTTTTAACAAGAGTAAAGTACTTAGTTTTGATAAATAAAGTGTTCTGAAAAGAAGGTCATAATAATCCACTGAAGAAATATTGATGAATATCTAGAAATGAAAAGGGTAGTTGAAGGAGTAGGGGGTAATTTTTTTAAAACTACCTTTTTGATGTCAAATAAAGTACTTCATTTTGTAGGATGAGTTACCTTAATAAGTACATATACTGAAACTGTTACTCAATAAAACTGTAAATATAAAAAAATTACTCAACAATTATTGTTAACCGATATCAATAATGGGCTTGTTCGGTTGAGGGGGACGGGTTAGTTTACCTGCAATGTTTTGTGTTTTAACAAGAGTAAAGTAATTAATTTTGATAAATAAAAAAACCTCTTTCCTTATCCTCTTTTCTTATCCTGAAAAGAGGATGGTGATAATCCACTGTAAAAAGGTAAATGAAATATCTATAAATGAAAATGGTATTTGAAGTATTCAATGGTAGTGTTGAAGAATGGTAGTATTCATAAATGAATGGTTTCTTGAAAATTACCTTTCTGATGTCGAGTAAACTAGTTTATTTTGAAGGATAAGATATTTTAGTAATTAAACGTAACGAAACTATTACTAAATAAAAGTGTAAATATAAAAAATTAGGTTGTTCGGTTAAGGGGGAGGGGTAGTTTACCTTCATTGTTTTGAGTTTTAACAAGATTAAAGTACTTATTTTTGATAAATAAGTGCCCTTCCAAAAATAAAGTCATATTAATTCACTGTAAAATGGTAAATAAGATATCTGTAAATGAATAGGGTAGATGAAGGAGGGAGGGGGTGATTGTTTGAAATTACTTTGTTGATATCAAGTAAAGTACGAATATTTAATTTTGAAGTATAAGATACATTACCAATTACAAATGATAAAACTATTACCTTTTAAAAGTGTAAATATCATTAATGGTGGGTGGGGATCGGTTGAGGAGGAGGGATGATCATCAGCTTAGTTCAGTTTCTTCATAGCGAATAGAAACTATGTTTCTTCATAGTCTCTTCCATTTGCTATGGTTTGTTTATAAGATTAAAGTACCTAATTTGTATAGGTAAAGTGACTTGAAAATAGCATTATATTAAACGACTACCCTATAGTAACAAAAATATCTATGAATAGTGAAAATGGATTGAGAGTGGGACATATTTTTTAGAAATTTCCAAACCGAATTCAAGTAAATGATTTAAAATATAAATCTTAGAACATGGAAGTCGTGTATGGTTCTCCATAACGATTTTTGGATTTTCGTATACAGTAATTGTACTAATCTATACTTATTGTCTTTATAACATAATAATAACACATTTTATTTCATTTTATAACTAAGAACACTGTTGTTAATTTATTTTTATTCTGATTTGTGTGCATACTGGAAATGACAGGAGTCGAAGGCTACATTACATGTACTACAAATATTAGTTAATTTGCCCACATTCTGGGTGTAACTCTTGTGCTCAGTAGACTATTATCAGTGTCACCCACTCGAACTTACAGTATTGTGTTAGATATTTATATGTATGATGTAATAAAGATATTGATTATACGCATCTTTTTATTCTTAAAGAACTATTGCGGAATTAATTAAATGCCCTAAAGATACTCGACAATTTGCGGTTAGCTGTTACACACACACACACACACACACACACCGTTAGTACAAATTCGAGTTATCTATAATTTGTACTATACCTCTAATTATAGATACAACGTGCGCGTAATACATAAGGGCGTGTATCAAAATTGTAAGGTACAGTAAATATGAACCTTTCATTCCATTATGCATTGTAACTATAATTATAAGAGGTTGATTTTATTTCAGTGAATGGTGATATTGAAATAGATAAGCATACGTAAATACTCGTTATCTGCTTCCAAATTAAAGAAACCCAGAAATATATTAAAAACGAATTAATTTTCAATACAACATACGTACGGCCGGCAACACAGCATACTGACCCATATTTGATATCATTGTGGATTAACGCCAGCAGTTTCTACACCTGCGGAGTCGTTCACGAGCGTGTTGAACACACTTTATCAACAATCGTCACTATTTTCTATATTTCCACAAATTTTGTTAGCTTATTCTGTAATCACATTTATTTTTAATTTATTGGAATTTAGATTCAAAAAATCGTTAGGTATTTAGCATCAATCCCGACACATGCTTCATATGGATTGCTGTACTGTTATAGTTTCACTTTCTGCACTTATACAGAAATAGTTTTAAATTAATTCTATAATTTTTGTTTGTTTACGCAACGAAATAGTAAATTATTTTTACCGCTATCTAGTCAAACCTGGGTATACATTTGTTAAATCGAATCTGCAAAAATTCTGGATTACAGATATCTACACTTAAAACCAAGGTGATGGCTTTTCATGGAACTGATCCCGTACGGGGGCAAAAATTGTTATAGATTGTACTGTCCTGGAACAAGTAAGCAATTTTGAATATTTGGGTTAAAGCGTGTTTTATAATACAAGCGACGAGGTTGTGAATAAGTTGCATAAGTTCAACCTTATGTGGGGGACCATCAGGCGAACTCTTAAATCATCAAGTAAAGAAACGCGCCTAAAATTCTACAAGGTGATGGCCGTTCTCACGCTTCATTATGGGTCTGAGAATTGGACTTTAACGAAAGGGCAGGCCAGTCGTATCCAAACAGCTGAAATGAGATTTATCAGGCACGTGGCAGGGTATACAGATGTACAGCAGGAACTGCATATTATGATTATACTCGACAGGATTGCCCAGTATCGGCTGAATTGGTGGGAAAAACTTTGCCGAATGGATCCCCAAACAATTATGTCACTATAAGCTGAACGGACGTAGAGGTGTGGCACGTTCGAGGAAGCGCTGGAGTGTCTATAGACTTTGCCTGTTTGAGACCGAAACAAACCTTCTTTGGTTTAATCCTTGCAGATGATGATGATCTGGCCAAATCATTACATAACCTTACACTGTCAAAACGCGACTGTCAGTATGACTTGTGTTACACAAGGACAACATGTGACAGTGTATGTAGAAATATGTAGTAACATAGTTCTGATGTTGATAAAAGTATTACATTTACAGTGTGTGTAATGTAGTGCAAACGTATATGAATAATTACAAAGAATAAGTTAGAACTCGTGCTTAAAGACCAGTAGGAGTTTTCTTATATTTGTCTGATTTTCAAAAAACATATTTCCAATAAATATTGCAATATTATATGCAATAAATGTTGGTGTGTTTTTCGTTTGTGTGTATTTTCTAGATAGACTTACAGCTATTATAATTGTTACCCAAAAACACATTAGAATACAGCTGCACCATAAAAAATAATTATACTCTACTGTAACAACTTGAACAAGTTACACACTGTTATAAAACATACCATTTAATACAAATTTTACCAATTACTTTTATTTATTAGAAAAATTTATACTATTATCATCTGAAAATTTATTTATTTGGTAATCTTATTTACTAGAATTTTATTTTTAATTTTATCACTTTTATCAGAACTGACTACAATTTGTTGTTTCTGATTTCAAATGGAACTTTATAATTCCTGATAAAATGCAGTGGGTATGAGATGCTGAGTCATCGCTGTTTGCAAACAATATTACAAACATTTATTGACACAAAATTATGGTTTTAGGAGACTTTAGTGGTTTTGGTCATCGCGTGGAAATGTTTTCTTTCCTTTTGTGTACGTCACCATTTGATTATTATTTTGAACCAACTCACCACTGGCATCTGCAATTTGCTTGTCGCACTCGGTAAGCTCTAAACCAGTAGTCTGCTCGATCTCATATCCACTATATATATCCACTCGGTCTCATAACGACTAGTAAGTCTTTGCTATTCCCTGCTAACAGCATTAAGTTTATTAATTTATATTTTTGTTTATTGTAAACTTTCTGAGTAACTGGGATTTATGAAACAAAAAAACTAGTAAAGACGCCACAGTGTTATTTTGATAATACTAAGTGTAAAATAAATATTGTACTTGTCGAAGGCTACAGGTGTTTTTTGTTTTTGCAAGTAAAACGTATGTCGTTGTATTTCCGTTTCTAGAATAATAATGAGTATAGACGTTTTCTCGTTTGCAAGAAACACCTTTACTGAGTAGGCATATAATTAAGATAAAGTAATTTAAAATTTATGTTTGTATTACCTCAAGATGTTATTTTTCCTATTCGGAACATTATACATTTATATTACATTAACATTATAATTATATATTTATATTACAATCTTGAGGTAATATTAACATTAATTTTAAATTACTTTATATATATCAAGAAACGAACTGTAGCAGAAAGTGATTGAATTAAGATAGAATAGACTCTAATAACAGCCAGCACTTCATCTGTCGATATAAAATTTATGTCTGTTCCAATTCCGTATTTTGAGACTATATGACTTTCTGTGTTGGGTAGGTTATCGGCCACGTGACAGTGTATTCATGCTTGTTTGTTTACGTTGGTGAAGACAAGTTTCGTATTTTAGGGACATCAAAATCCTTGAAACATTTTCAGATGTCGTAAGAATAACTACTAAAGTACTAATGTAGCAACTATATATAGACATCAAACAGTATATCATCAACATAGTATTAAATGGATTCTTTATGACAGTTAACAAAACAAAGATGAGCTTAAACTGTATTTGGCTAATCTAAAAACGTTTTCTTTTATTGTGTGAAAAGAAGTTTTCTCTTCGTGTATTTCTGATGAAACACGTAATTCCGCATTGAGACAAAGAGTTTCACTTATGTATAGCAAAGTCAGCCAAAGTGTCATAGGGGGCGAAGTCCAAAAGACAATCTAGAGGACATCTTTATTAAGGATGCGAAACTGATTTCTCGATAAAATAACATACTTCATTTCTTACTGGTCATAGTTATGACTGAAATTTATAACTTTGTTGTAAAGTTACAGGTAGGTTAATAAAATTGATGATAGCTACGCGAGGCCACTTTTAATGTGGTTAGACCAATGTAAGTTTCAAATGCTGTGCTAGTTCCCGAAGAAGCTATGCAACGGAGCCATTAAAGTATAGGCCTATAACTGCAAACGTTAGTGTATCCTAACATTACAACAGGATGATGGCAGATGAAGACGTAATGGTCTTCATACAGTGACTTTGGAAAAGGACCCCCCCCCCCCCAAGTTCCTTCACCTTCAAAATTCACAAGTTAAAGTACTATAGCTTCCGATTTCATATCTCCAATTTTCTTCTAGCCTTTCATATCTTATTGTTAACTAGTAAGATCAATTTTATTCCTACACCGCTTTTAATGAATATAACGATTAACCGTGGTGTTCTCGATAACCATCTTTTCCATAGTTAACTGATTATGGTAAAATTAATAAACCATACTAATAACTCTGTTAAATTTATGATTCATATTAGGCCGTGGTCTAACACTATCAAATTGAACAGACGCTTAGGCCCCACCAATAGAGGCCAAATTAAGTGTAACGATTCAAAGGTACTGTGGAAACTGATGAATACTGTACCAGTTACCTTTTAATCGTTACATTGAAGATGACCTCAAATGGTGGGGGCGAAACGTCTGTTCAGTTCGACAGCATGAGACTACGGCCTAATAGCCCGGTAATGAATCATAACTTTAACAGAGTTGACGACGGCCGTGAGAGCCTAAGGCATAATACTAATAACTCAATACACTCACCGTAAAATTTGTAACCTAAAAATTTGTAGAATTAGTAAAAAGTATGAGCCGAAGTAACTCAGCTGGGAGAACATTAGACTGAAGACATAAAGGTCCCTGGACCCATCCCTGGTTTCGGCACTTTTTTGTACTCGCTTGAATTGCCGAAGTTACTTTATTATATTGTATACGTAGACTAATGAATACAAGTAAACTCATAAACTATATGGAGACAGTACTGTTATCTCTACGTAAAATCGTTGTTATATCTGGTCGTCTCAGTAGTGTTTATCAATTGTGCATAAGCAATAAGAATATTTTAGTTTCGTCTTAAAATAAAAAAAAAATAACAAGAATGTACTCGATTAAATTTTTGTAAAGGTAATCATATTTTATACTTTAAAAATATTAAATCAGTTATAATGAAAATAGTGGAAGGAAAATTTTATTTATGTTAATAGCATAGAAGTATCACATTAACAACAATACAGTTCTGTAACAGTTAATTAGTAATATTTATACAACTGTAGATTACGATATTAGAGATATTTCATTAGTTGTAATATTACAGATATAAAACTAAAAGTCCATTAACAACAATAATATAAGAGTTTATTATTATTAATAACATAAGAGCTCAGTATAGTCAATAAGCTTAACAGTGTGTTAGAACCTGTTACTCTCAGGGTACGTTTAAGTCCTCCTCATGGTACGACGTTATGTAATTTTCCGTAGTTTTGTTCATACACACAGTTTCGGGACAACAGTCAGGATACAGAGCATCTGGGTTGTGGACCTCATAACAGATCTCATTGGGTTCCGGTATCACCACGTATGACGCGCATCTGTAACATTTTACATACTACATTATAAAGTGTATTGACATTATTATCTTGTAGCAAAATTAATTCAATTTAACCTTTGCGGCATACTCGAGGTTCGTCGTCGCTAGTCTTCTTCTTCTTCTTAATTGGCCCTACAGCTCTTTCAAAGCCTTGGCCTCCTGGACAATCCGCCAGCAGTCGTCTCGATCCTCTGCTCTCAGTCTCCATCTTCTTACACCGAGCCTGCGCAGGTCGTCCTCAAGATCATCCACCCATTGTTTTCTAGGCCGATCCCACCTTTTTCTTCCATCAGGTCTCCCCGTAAAAAGTTTCTTCGATGTGAATGTCTCTAACATTCTCTGGACATACTCTGCCCATTGGATTCTACTTTTCTTTATGTCAGTGACGATATCTGGTGCTCCATAGATTTGCTAGATTTCTGCATTAGTTCTTATTCTCCATGGTCCTTGGACGTTTACTGCACCAAATATCCTCCTGAGGACTTTTCTTACCCACCTGCGCAACCACTCTTTCTGTATCACTGTCATTGTCCAAGTTTCGGACCCATACATGACCACTGGGTTAAGAACTGTTTTACAGAAACGAATCTTGGTTGCTCTGCTTATGTTTTTACACTTAAATTTTCCTTGTGGGGAGAAGTAACATCTGTTTCCAGCAGATATCCTTCCTTTTATTTCTTAGGTCATAATGTTGTCCTAATTAATTAGTGAGCCCAGGTATTTAAATATATCAAAATTTTAATATTTGTGTTCTCTAATTACCAGGGGACACAATTTCTTCTCTCTTCCATTTTACTGTTTGTTAACATGTATTTGTTTTTTTTTTCAGTGTTTACTTTTAAACCTAAATTCGTTGAGGCCTCTTCTACGTGCAATAAACTCAAGAAACACTCTTTTAGGTTTTATTGGGTTCTTAAGATAGAAGACAAAGAAAAAACTTATAGCTAAACACTTATAGCATGTACTTTAAAAGTTATAGAATTTGTAATGACGGTATCATGATTAGAGTACTAAACCCGTGCTTGGAGTGACTTCAAATTAACAATTCTCTCAACGGATACCAATTCATAATTTTCGTAGGAGTTTTGAAACAGTTACAGTGTTTTACGTTAACTGAAAAAGAAGTTGTTACTGATCTACTCGTTATTATGAATTAAACCTCTTCCAGTTATAGACACAAAATTACTTGTGGGCCAGTAAAAAACTATATTCCGAATGTATTACGAACTGTGGATCTTGAAAGCTGAACGTTTATAAACTACAGCGGAAGTCTGGTTTCACATTACCGTAACGCGTACCAACCCTATCAGTAGGGAATAAATAGTGTTGCCAAATTATCGTATGGCCAACGCAATGTGTCCGTCAGACTGTGTAAGGCATTAACTCCCCCATCTATACTACGCCAACCTTACGAATCTCCCACACAGTTCAAGTCGTAAAGTGTTGTAACTGTAAAAATAGTAAGACGTGAGGCGTTTCTGTAATAAAATATTAGTTTTTGGTGAATCAATTCTAAGTACGCAAACATACCCTATACCAGTCATCTCCGTGTCAAGGTGGTAACGATGAACAATGCATGTTAACCTGAAACATTCCCCAGGCACCGTGGACGACCAGGAGGAACCGTTGGCGTACTCGTTGCCGTTATGGTGGCATGTAGAAGGCGGCTCTTGATCAATGAGGTAATCCTCTGAAAAAAAGACCTTTCATTAATCTGAATTTAAACTTAAACTATCGTCTCGTTACGTATTACGTACTAAGAGTAACAAATTTGTGGCAAGTGTAAAATAGGAACATAGGAGCATAGTGGATTAGTGGGAGAAATGTGGGTTTCTGACGCCTTTAAAGTAGACCATAAGGTTAAGATAAGGTGCCTTTGCCTGCAATATCAGACGTCGCCCTAACAGAAACCTAAACCTCGGCCCTGTTTCACTTGGGAAATTCTCAGCGGGCGTGTCTACGAGCAGAATGGGACAGACCAACATGTCAGTAGCTAAGTTCTGCTGAGGAAACAGTATTGCGGAGTATATCGCGTATATCGCAATTCTTTATTCAGAGTTACGGACAAAAACCTCAACAATAGCAAAGGCGGAGATCATTGGTACGACGGAGCTGGCGAAAGGGGAAATTTCCTTACAGTTGGAACCAACTGCCTTGTGGTATGGGGTTGGATCCTCAAACGCTAGGAAAAGGGAACCCGATATAGCCGATATATGAGGGTAGGACGGACTCAGCAATCTGCACTGGAAACAGCTCTTCTAGGAGATGAGGACTCCAAAATCATACTCCCTGAGTCCTCCAGGTGAGGGTTGAACGTGGGCCCAACAACCCTATTTTGTAAAAAGGAAAAAAGTTACGAATACTCTAGAAGGTGTAACCGAACGGCTTATTAGACAGCTAAACTGCAAATGAAGAATAAGAAACTTGTTAAATTTGCTACATCGAATGTCAGAACCATGCTCCAACCAGGAATAATTTTTATATAGTGGTGTGCAACAGTGATCATTCTGATTGTGATTTCAACCACTAACACAAATTTCTTCATTAAATACAAGAAATAAGATGGAAAGGTCAAGGGATTATGAATAAAGTAAACTTTTTATTATACCACTGTGGGACAGGAAGGCAAAGACAGAATGAAGTGGGAATTATTGTAAGCAAAGTAATTCGTGAATCTATAATGACATTTGAACCAATAAACGAAAAAATATTAAAGGTATTCACCAGAAGACTATCAAACAAAAGCGTATCAAAGGTAAACTCCCTATCTATTGTGAATTTAGTAACACAATATTTATAAACATATACGCGAAAACATGAGAAGAGGAGAAATGGATAATTTGTATTGAAAACTTTAGAAAACATGTGAAAGAACTAATAAATATGACACATTAGTGGTAATGGGAGACTTGAATGTAAAATTAGGAAATAAAGATATTTACTAAGGAGCTATTGGTAAAAATTCATTTTATAGAATAACCAGTAAAAATGGACTAAGAGTGGCACAGTTGCAATGACTAATATTCTAAGGGTTATTAGTACATTATTATTATTAGCGGGGGTCCTACAGTCTATGCCGCATCCTGCATTTCCATCGCCATTTCTCCCTATCTTTCCAGTCATCGTCTTCAATAGCTAGATCTCTCATGCTTTCCCTAATTCCTGTTATCTATTTTGTTGTCCGTCTTCCTTTTCTTCTCCTGTTTTGTGGTGTGAAAGTAAATGCTTTCTTAGGCCATCGCTTCTTCTCCATCCTCATTACGTGACCATACCATAGCAAATGTCTGGATTCTATTCTTTCTGCTGTTATAAACATGCGGCATGTTTTCCTTCTTATATCTTCGTTTCTAACATGTTGCATTCTAGAAATATTACACGCTCTTCGTAAGAAGTCCATTTCCAAAGTATATCCTTTATATGTATTAGTACGTCCTTTTTATATAAAAAAAAATTATTTGGGAACCCGGTGTGTCACAAATTCAGTAAAAACTGAAAAAACAGACCATATACTGATATCAAAAAGATGGGCCAGAACAATGAAGGACACAAGGGTACACAGGGGAACAAAGCATGACTCCGACCATTATCTGTTAGTTGCCAGATAGATTTTAAGAAATAAAAAGATTAAAAAACGGTAAAGAAAAATATGTTGAAAAACTAAAGGATCCACAATAACAACAAACATTTCAAGCACAAATTGAAAACAAATGATCACACTTCAATCACACAGGCATTGAAAAAATAATGACGATTTATAATGGAAACAATAATCAGTAGTGCAGAGCATGTAGTTGGAGAAGAAGGAGGGAGTAAGGAACAATGATTTGTATGACGATGGCTTTCGGGAAGCAGTACGTAGAAGGATGAACGAGAAGGAGATGCTTACAGCAGAACACACAAGAAACTAAAACAAGATACAGTAAAGAAATGAAAATAGTGAACAGAATGTGCTGAAGAAGAAAGAGAAATGCTTAATAGGTTAGTTGAAGAAATTGTGGAAATGAATGGTAGAAAAAAAATTCCAAAGGTCTATACTACAGTAGGATTAAAGAGATTACAAGAAAACTTACCTTGAGATTAAATAATATGCAAAGATAGAAGTGGGGATACGATAAATTGTAGCACTTATAGGGCAATAACCTTACTTAGTATAACGAATAAGTTAGTTTTGGAGGTATAATCAATAGTGTACATATACGTGCAGAAGAAATATTTGGTGAGTATCAATGTGGGTTTGAAATACCAGATCTAGTATAGACCATTTATATGCGTTATGACAGATGCAAGAAAACGCAACGAATTTAAATTTAAGATTGA
The DNA here is from genome assembly GCA_034769895.1 of Magicicada septendecula. Taxonomy (NCBI): domain Eukaryota; kingdom Metazoa; phylum Arthropoda; class Insecta; order Hemiptera; family Cicadidae; genus Magicicada; species Magicicada septendecula. The sequence continues at coordinate 268,751,388 of CM068374.1, forward strand.
CATTCATTAATTATGTATAGTTTCTAACATGTATTTGATACTGTTAACAGGAGAAAGTTAATAGAAATCCTCATGATAGTTGGTATATTCAATAAAGCTGGTAAAGGAGGTCCGTGGAACTATGGTGGAAAGTAGAGCAGTGGTACGTGTTCAAGGAGAACTTCGCTAGGCATTTGATATTAAAGATGATGTAAGGCATAAAGTCGCTCTATAAGCAATATTGTTTAATCTGGTTTTTATAAGACACCAATAGAAAATTTACTATCAAAAGATGTACTAATATAAGGTCAATACAATCGTGTACATACGCTGATGTTGTTGGCTTAATAGCATGTAATAGACGAAGTCTGACACAAGCACTTGGTGAGCATAAAACGGTGGGAGAACACAAGAATACTAAATATATGGTCAGCTCCCAATCTCAACGACCGGGTCTCCACCTTTTATACGTGGAGACAAATGAAATAGTATTTGAACCAATGATTAGATATAATGAACTGAATATGTTTATGATGTGAAACAATATATCACTGTGAAAATGCGTAAAGGGAATGAATATTGCTACTCACAAAGTCGTTTCATGAAAAAAACTATACTAAACCGAGCCACCAAGTTCAACATGTACAAAAGTATTATGAGACCCGTAGTAACATATAGCTGTGTAAAATGGTTTATTATAATTAGAGACACAGAAAAACTTAAAATCTTTGAAAGGAAAATTTTAAGAAAAATACTTGGAATTCTGCAGGATTGGCGAAACAGAACAAGAACAAACCATGAACTTTACACTTTACAGTGTAACCATGAAACCATGAACTTTACAGGGGCAAATAGCCTACAGTTATGTTTATTAAAAGTCAAAGAATAAGATGGTTGGGTCTCTTGTATAACATGGAGGCTGGATGGAAAAAGAGCTAGAGGAAGACCAAAGAAGAGATGGTTGGAGGATATTGAGGACGATTTGAAAGCGATGTATGTAAGAGGATGGAAACAAATAATTCGGGATCGAGTTAAACGAACGTAGACGAAATCGTCTGAGAGAGCGGGCTAAAACCCACAAAGGGACGTGAGGCTTAAGACAAAGAAGACGGGTAATTAGAAAGTACGGTAACGCGAAAACGTCAATAGCCCCTTAGATTGGGGATCGTGCAAAAGTTGGCTCATGGAGAAAATTTTACACACACCTACGCTTTATAAGAAACCGTGAAACTGAACGCTACTCTGAGGTTAGATGCAGTGGATAGAAAGTGATGTGAGAATTGAAATAACGACTTTGTTAAATAAATGTTATCATAACGATTGTTCATATTCTGAGAAATAATGAGATAGGATTGAATATTCTTAAATGATTTTTAAGACACAAGCGTTAATCAAACAATTAAAACTTGTGGGAATTGAAGAATTATACAGATTCTTACGATTTCAAACGCTTATACACGTTATACATTTTTCCGCCTTTGACTTTGTACAAATTTTCACAGAAGATAAGTCATAAAAGAAGATGTTCTAGACTGATCCATTTTATTCTCGAACCGGTAAACATAGCAGTAAACTAAATTAAAACTAAACTCTAGGACTTTTGAAAACAGGTATTTTTTGAAAATTATAAACACAACAGCGTCCACGCTCTGTTGGACAAAACTGATCTGTGACTAATCATGTGTGCTGACGCATTCGCTGTTGCGACGAAATTAGTTGATTCATGTCTGGAAAATCTACCTATACACACACTTTATGTAATTATATTCAATAATAATTAACCTATTATTTGGCCTGCGTAATTAATATGGATTTAAAAATTCCTAAAGTAAAAAGTTGATGTATCTCAACAATAAAAAATAGGTATTAATTAATGACAACGTTGCTGATCTTTGGTCTGCGCTGGCAAACCCGCGTGACCTGACGATAGGTCCAGTTGTCAGCGCACAGAGAGAGTGAGGAAAAGACAGCATAAAGTAAGCGTCTAGTTAACAATAAGCTCCAACCATAGCGATTGTTGAACTTACGGGGAGCCATAAAATTGTTGAACCAAGTACATAATAAACTGAACTGAGGTACTTACTATTAGTAAATAACAGATATAATGTGATGTGTTTATTGAATTCAAGGAGACTTCCATTTATTGTAGTAAATAGTACATATTTTAATACAGTAAGAAAGGTTAGTAGTTTTCTTTTTATTTAACCACATTCCTACTTCCAGGTTATATTTTTTAACTACTAGAGGTATCTAAAGATATTGAGTTTGAAAGTTTACAGAATATTTCCTTATAAACTTTTAATAGGTGTCTCTGCCAAAACCATACTATTCATTTAATAACAAATAGAAATATAAAGTTGTTATATTTAAGTAAATTAAATATTTATATATTAATGCCACCATTCGATTAAGTAAAGCAAATTAATGTTGGGCAAACTAAACAGTACTTACGGGCAACAGTATTCCATATTACAAGCATTACTGGCAGCAACGACGTGAACACACACTGACGGCAACCCATGGTGACTGTGAGATGTATGTGTGGGCCATAATAAGTGTAATTTAAATGTGTGTGTGTGTGTGTGTGTGTGTGTGTGTGTGATAATGCTATTTTGAACTTGCTTCCCGCACCGGTGTCAAAAGTTCACGTCTAGATATATACTTTGTAATAGAGATAACAATTACGTCAGAGGGCTTCCATCGGATGACCTCTAAAATGTTTTACAATACCGCATCTTCATTATCCTACTATGATATAAACAATAATTATACTAGGAATTTTAATACTGGAGACTTGTACAATTTTCCGAAACAAAGTCTAAATGAACACTCTAGAATTTAAGTCATCATTTAAAACGTCCCTTATATAACGTCAAACATTTCTTAATTACATCAAAAGTTAGTTGTTCTCTAACATTATTTTCTAATTCTGCATTTAATTCCACGTATTTTTTTTAATTAGTGTATTCAATGTTTGTAGTCTTCAAATAGTTTGGAGAATCTGAACGTCAGTAATTGGAACCCACAAAAATGTTTGCCTTTTATTGAAGTAGAAAAAAAGATTCGCCTCAGATTTTCAGTTTACAGAATCCGTAATTACTTCAACTAGTAACACTGAAATTAAACAAAAGTAGCGTACTGTGGTTTCTTGACTACTGCTAAATACATTAGTGCAGTAACAAAATTAAATTCACTGGTCAACATGATTTTCTTCGCAAGAAAACTAAATGGTGAGTCTAGTAGATTTTTTCATCCTGAATCAGAGATGTAATTAGAATTTTTTCATCAGGCATAGATTCTGTGTGGCAGTTACTTTTTTAAATTGGATTTTAACATTAGTTTTGACCTGCCATGGGGAATCTTTAACTTAGCTTTAGCGGTTTTATGCAAGGTGTATTTAAGGAAATGCTGATTTACAAAAAGACTAGACTGTGCAGATTTATTCATGCTTTGACAAGATCAAACCTGTTAAGAATTTAGCCTTGTGGTGTAAAAAGGTAGCAGTATTTTACTGATAGTGAGCCTGTTAGAACAATATTTTACTTCCTCTCTCTTTAGAAGTGTACTGTGTATGGTGTAGTATAGTGTTTTGTTTGTTTTAATTATGCCAAGAAAGTGTGTAAATCATTCAGACAATTTCTTATATGTTTGTGGGGATATAACTTTTAAGTTTCAGAGGCGAAATTTCACGCCACTTGTAAAAAAGTGTTGTGCACTTTACTTCGGCTGTCAAGTTGGTGAATTTGATAAGAGCTGGGCCCCGAATATATGCTGTGTGTGATGTGTTAGGGATATGCCTTTTGCAATTCCCATGATTTGGAGGGAAACCAAGGACCATTTAACCGACTGCTATTTTTGTTGAACTAATATTAAAGGTATCACATCTAAAACAAAATATACAATTAAGTATCCAAATCTGCAATCTGCATTGAGGTCTGTCTTACACAGTGAAGACATTCCTATAATAGTAAATCCAAGTGTGATCTTGACCTATCCATCCAAATTCTGATTCTGACCTATCTTATACTGAAAATATACCATACGATTTTAGATGTAATCTTATAAACAAGGAAGTTGTTCATAAGAATTTTACTTTAAATTTTTCAGCAAAATCTTAGTGATCTGATTTGGGAATTAAACCCGCCTAAACAACAATCTGAACTTTTGACTTTCAGGCTCAAAGGATGAATTCTACTACAGAAAGATGTAAGAATATGCAGTAATCGTAGCTGCGTTAGTGATTTCAAAAACAATTTCTCTGAAGGAAATGATGTACTGTTTTATATTTATTCTGTTATGGAGACTCTTGGGCATCAACGCAGCCAGATGAGTGACGATTATTTATAGACTTATCAAAAGTTAGTTTGAAGTTTGTGTTTCTACATATTAGCAAAAAATTTCCATCAATAGCACATGCTGCTTACATGATAGAAACATATGAAAATACAAAAGTAGGGTTAAAGAAAATTTAATATGAAAAATGTAACTGAAATGTCTGAGAATTTGAAGGATATTAACTCCATTGGAAAAGCAGCCTGGAAGACATTCAAAAGTATCTATTGCAATATTCTTAGAAATCGTAAAGCAGAAAACTATCATGATATAGTGAGCTGATCTTGTGAATTCATTAAAGGGGTGGGGTACAGCATGTTTTTAAACATTTTCGTTTTGGACTCTCACCTAGACTTCTTCCCAGAAACTTTTTGGGGCTGTCAGCGGTGAGCACGGCGTGCGTTTCCATCAGCAGACTTCTACAACAGAAAAGAGGCACCGAGGCAAATTGCATCCTAATATGCCGGCTGACTATTGTTGGACCAAGAAGAGAGATATCTCAGCTAAAAATGTGCCCAAAATGTATCATCTGCTACTTTCTATGTAAGCAAGAACGAGGAGTACATTTATAATTTCGAATTACATAGCTACTAATTTTATAAAACTTCAAACAAGTATCTGCAAAATGTCCTATCTGATAGAAAAACCGGAAAGTATATTAGAATTCAGCATAAAAAATACTTATAGATTCAGTTGTCTTTGTTCTTAAGAAAGAAAAGTTTATTTTTGTAAACCAGTGTTATGGAAGTAGGAGAAACTTCAACTATAGGCTAATGACTTTTGTAAAGGTCTGTACTGCACTATAGTCATGTTCCTGCCAAATCATAATATAATTTCGTTGGACAGAAATCAGATATTATTCAGCATTGCGCTAACAACGGGAACTACTTTACCCTAAATATTTTCTAACGTACCTACTGCGTTACTATAAAAACAGACTGGCGTCGTGCAACTTTTTGTAAAATTGTTATCTACTAAAACCAGTATAAAGTTATGTAAATTTCTTTTTTATTAACCTCAATTGTCAATTATTGTTTATTTTTAATTTAAAGCACAACTTTAGATTTAAAATTTAATCTTTTACTTCTGTTTTTTAAGTTCCGATAATTGGAACATATCGAAGATCGGAACCGTACCCTATCTTAATTAGTTCCGATTAACGCCTGTCGATTGTAATGTTGTTGCATTGACTACTCAGAAACAGCAGCGAGTCCACAGTTTCAAAAGTGTTCAGAAACTTACTTGTCTATTTTTTCCCCACTTTTTCAGGTATCACTGTTTCACGTTTTCAGGGATACCACTACTGAGGAGTCAGACGCGCGACCATCCCTGTCGCCACTTTGTAACTATCCTCTGTCACGGTAATCGTGTAGATTTTTCACTCCTCTTTCTGTTTCTACGTGCTTACCAATGCAGTACTCACTTGGACCACCTATATTTTGCCGTATGTTTTCGTGCCCATATTAAAACACTACTCTGTTCCCCAGCACCTTTGTAATGGCGCAGGTTAATCCCACATCTCTTCTTTTTGCAAGTAGTCTCGCTCGTGACAGTTGGAGATGATATTTCGTGTAATTTATATCGTGTATTTCCTAATTTCACTTGCCCATATTTTTCTCCTTCACGTACACTTTTTTTGATTAAAGACTTAGCCTGATCCTATTTCAAATTCCATCTTTCCGTCTCTTTCGAGGCTTTCCGACTCTTCTCCGACTTAATAAGTGTATATATCAATGGTGCTTTTGGAATTATTCCGTGTCCCATTTCGTACCTATATTACTATGTTGTCCACGATATTCTTTAATCCTAGTTCTTCTCAGTTCCACATTCCTCAATATATCTAAGAGAATACAATTTTTAGACAGAAAAGACATCTCTGATATTAATTTAGCTGCTTTCCAGTTCTGTCAACAATCAACTTTTACACCCAACAATAGAACATATTTATAAAATTTCAGCTTTGTGTTATCCTTAATCTTGTTTTTAACACTTTTCGGATAGTTTTGCATAGCATTGTTGAATTTTGTTATTTTATTTTCAGCCATAAGTGATATCATTCTCAAGATAGTTAAATAGTTAACCCTTTCATATATCTTATTAACTATTACTATCTTTCGTCAGATTGGTTTGGACCATTTTCGTTTTCGTATCGTTGAATCGTCACATAGTCATATTGTTTTAAGTGGATAACCTATGCAGCTGCCATATGACACTGTCAGTTGTAGCTCTGAATTGTAAATTGTTCATCTACAAACATCAGAGCGTTTGTCCAGACAGTGGCAGCGGAGTCGAAGGGTGTACCAGAGGCCATTTGCCATTTAATTACCAAGTGTACACGACAAACGTTGGTATTACTATTTTCGATGCTTTCGAGACATTCATTCAAGTGTGTGCATATTTTTCAACGCTCAGGCCACTCGTTAACCTAACTGAGCCATCTCTAACAGCTGCCTGCCTACAGCCTCCCCAGTCGTTCTTCAGTGGTTTCTTTCCTCTACAGATTAGTGTAAAACGGTAGTTAACCGAATCGTTCCTCGCATTTTGCCTACTTTGTGTATTGCTCCTCAGACATTGTCTTATAACATCTATCCAGAGAAATCTTCTCTGCTTCACTGTACCACAGTATAATGGTGTCAGAGGAGGATGATAAAAGATTTGTACCTGATCCGGAGTGTAAGAGTAAGCATAGACGAAGGGTCAAGGGAAAAAACTTATCTAGGGCGGGGAAATGAGGCAGAGGTGCTGTTTGTTACGTGATAACATCATCTTCACAACACGGCATAGGCAAGGTGTTGCCTGTTCTGCCTTGAAAAATCTTTCAGTTATCTCTCCCTGGGTCTACCCAAACACCTGTGTCCTATAGGTTTGTCTGATAACATGTACTTACTCATGACTTATAGAAAACAATTAAAGAACAGTTATACAGAGAAGTGAATATATGTGCAAGGATGGCGGAATGTATTAGATTTGTTGATGGTATGGCAGTTTTAGCAAATTTTAAGGAGGAAATTCTCTGATTCTTGGAGGAAATCTTTAATAAAAGGAAGAACCTTTGATAAGGAGAAAATGTTTTGAGAGGTTTTGAAACCTTGATCGATATGTAAGGAAAGCCTGGAAAATTTATTGCTGGAGAAGAATGGGTAATTAAAGAGTCAGACAAAGGGACAAATAAACAGGTCTTTACAAGAAACGAGATCGGAAGAAGACAAAAAGAGATCGGATACAGACTAGAAGGGACACGTTCTAATAGGACTTTGTCTACTGCAGGAAGTAAAGAATAAAAGGAAGTACTGTGAACTGAAGGAGGAAGTCAACTATAGGGCAATATTGAAAGCAAAATTCGCAGGTCCAGTCACTGGCTCTGCTATCTTACACAACACTAAATAATAATAACAGCACAGGCAAGAACGTTAGTAATAATAATAATAATAATAATAATAATAATAATAATAATAATAGTAGTAGTAGTGAACCGCTCATCAATGACATCACAACACATTAACCAACAGAATTCAGAATTTTAACTTTCTTAAAATGTGTAACTAAATTCTACAGCTTACCTGGATGACCACTTGTTCAAAACCAGGAGGAGGCCTCCTAGTGGAAGAAAGGCCTCGTGCTGGGGAACCATTAGGCAATTGAATTAATGAGGTGACCCCAATTTCCAAACTCAACAAACAACAAATTTATTGGTTCTCTAAAATTTTTTTTGTTTTTAAAAAAACCTTACAATTTTATGTACAATGCGTGTACTTCATAGTACCCAGAATATAGAAGTATTTTATTTAAAATAACAATGATCATGCAACAAAACCTCGACGGTAAATTTTAAAACCTTTACAAAAATATAATTTCGATATTTTGGCAATAAATTATTATTAACATTAATAAATAAAAAAAAATAAATCTAGAGGCTTTCAAAATTTAATACATCTAATAACAATAAGTTTTTTTTTATTACAGGACACCTCTGGTTGTACTATTTTAATTAATTTACACAAACAACCTGCACCATCTGAAATCTCCATCAAAAACTAAGAGTGATAACAATATAATTAGTAAAGACATAATATTAAATATAATTTGGTATTTATGTCCTTTAGTATGAAATTCACTATGTGTGTGCTCAATTTTTACTAAACTTTGCATAGCTCAATGGTTTTCTGATTTCATAGTGTATACCATTATTAAAGAAAATATCAGATAACCAGGTCTCTCAAAATGTAGAATGTTTTATACATACATATTTGTGTATACGAATGACTAGATCCATAACACTATTTATATTCTCATCACTCAACAATTAATTAATATAGTCATTCAACATATTTTAAACTGAGCAAACATTATTAAGTTCCATTAGATTTATATATGTATACAAAAAAGTTAACATTGATTTTAGATTCATAGAGAATTAAAATAAATCCTAAATCCCAAAACGTGTAATGATATAACATAGTTTGAACCAATGTGATGGACAGTTCACTACCTGTCCTGAGAAGGAGTTGCACTCAATACATATGACTTCATCATTTTCTTTTAACTTACATGCACTTAACAATTTTCACACAAAACAGTTACATGGATAACACTGATAAATACTGAGAGACTTTCTCAGAGAAAATAAAGAAACCAGGTATTCTTCACTCTAGTAACGCTGGGAAGTGCCTTCACACTGCAAGGTTTAGGTACATACCACTTCACCAGTTGTAGTTTAACACATTTCATTTTCATGTTTTTCATTTTTTTTTGTTTTTTTTTGGTATTATATTTAAAATAGCTTTTGCATATAAGGTACTACTATCACTTGTGACGATTTAATTGATAATAAAATATTTAATAATAAAAAAAAATTGAAAAAGCAATTAAATTTTTTTAAATCGCACAATTAAACCTAATACCTCTGTACTAACGCAGAATAAGTATGAGATTTAAATGGCCAAATCCAACTAAACAAGTAATAAAAATCGTACTGTAAAAAAAAAATAATAATAATAATAATAATATCACAGTTAACCCTCTAGTAAATCATCATGCGTTGACCTGTTTAATTCCGGACACAACGTGCTTAGCGAACCGTCTGTAACTTAAAAAATGTTTGAAAATCTTAATGTAAGTAATTAATAATTTGAAGGCACGACTAGTAGTTAAAATAATTCCTGTAAATTAAATAAGTATAAATAATTTGTTTCATCTTGTTATAATAATGTCTATTTAAATAAAAGTTGGAACTATATTATCGCGGAGTACTCGCTCCGCTTCGTTGTAATGTACCAGTCGTATCAAGTTAAGAGTTACTATGCCGCCGTCAGACAGTACACACCTCCGAGCGAGAGCTCTTCAGAAATGTGTTAATTAAACTTAAATATAACGGTTAGCTACCACTACAAAACGTGGGTAGCTAGTGATTTTAAATATATAAGATGTAGAAAAGTTTGTTTAAGAAATGTAATAATTTAAAAAAATTAACAACACGTAAAGAAGGTGACGTCTCTACTTAAGATGTAAACTCTAGTACAACTCTACTTGTGAATATGTGACCTGCACAAACTGCTCATATGGACGTCTACAACCCATACGACACTGACCAGGACCGACGTGGATCAACCCAACTTTAACCAGCATTACTTCAATCTCCTCACTGATACAGCTATAAGATATTCGCCAGAGACACGACCCAGATGACTACGCCGACTACCAGGATTCCGAAGAGTCACACCCCAGGACGAGGACAGCAAAGCTTATTTTAAAGGTGACTCGATAGCTTGGCTATCGAGAATTAATTACATTTGAGATATAACTTTATAGATGAAAGAGACTTTTCAAAGACTATAATTTTCTTTAAGCAATAAATAAATCCAAAGAAATGTAAACTGTAGAATTGAAAATCATACGTTGTAACGTTAATATGGAAATGTTAATTATAATCCCTTTAGTAAATAATACCATTCTTCAAATGGTTAGTGTAATCTTGCAAGCTCCTAGATGAGCATAATATAACTCAGACGTCTTTACTATATTTAAAATAAACTCGGATCCGAGGTAAAATTACATGATCAATATGATCCCTTGTTTTACAGAAAACCCTTTTGAATATTTTAGTATAAATAATTATGTTATGGGATCTTTTAAAATAATTTGTTAATAAAGAGATGTCATCTTATTACACATTGAAGTGAGTGCATAAATCAGTGAAATACCTTTCCCTTGTGTCCTAATAAATAGCGTAAATACTATTGTTATTTGTGTTGAGTTTAATTTCAGTTCGTTACAACGTAGGCAGCCTGTATTATTGGCGAGTGTCAATTATGATGGGTTCCCTGGATTTGTAACGTAGCCCACAACGTTACAAAAATGCGCCACTCTGCTCTGCTTTTGTGGAAATAATAATTAATTGTGTATTGTGTTGTTGCTGTCTTGTAAAAGTAATTGTGTACAGAGTGTTACGAAGCGGCTCTTCTCTGCTGTTTTAAATAAAAGGTTGTAAGCATCGTGACGCAAACAAAGATACGTCACCAAAAAAAAAAAAAGAATTAAAAATAATTGTTACGTAGTAAAATAGATAACTCTCTGCACTCGTTATCTGACCTATGCACTCAGTTACTGTATTTCATGTAATATTAATTTTCATAAAATTAATTTTATAAATAAATTCACCTTATGAATTTATTTTGTACAGGATTACTTACTATCTTGCGTATGATGTAATTTGTTTAAGATACAAAAAATAATACAGACTATCATTGAATGACGCCAATGCAAGTACGTACATGAATTTTAGTGCTTGTCAAACTGTTCAGTCTTTAACAGGTTTATATTGTGACAATTCAAGACCTGTAGTTTCCTGAATATGCCTGCATAGAATGTAAGTGTATGTCTGTCGTCACGGTAAAACAAAAAAAAATAAATATAAACTCCTGTGTAAAGTAGACCCGGTTAATTACGTGTAAAGAAATTCGTAACTTAATTTTGTTACCCAAAATTAAAAATAATTTGAAAAATTAATGGTGGAAAGTAAGACAATTAATTACCAAACTCAGACTGTTACAACCGTAATACACATGTAACTTGTAAAGCGTGTTTCGTTGAACTAGATTCACCCCTTATTCCGACTGGTCTCTCCAGTTGAAACCGGTCGAGAAAGATAGGCTTGGCTATTGTTGTAGAGAACAATACGTGTGCGTATTCCGCGCGTTCCCACGCATACAACTACCCTGTCATTGTTTACTAAATAAACGAGGGTGACCTACATTCCAGCAAAGAGCTGATCGTTGATTTTACATTGAAGTATGTGTGTGGAATTTTTGTCTCTCCCTTAGAAGAGAAATTATTCTCTTGTGTACAATGCAAATGATTTACCAAAGAAAGAAATTGTCTATTTAATTGTGTATAGTATAGTAGAGCAAGTATTTTCACCGTGACAATAGTTAAATAATATAGTGACTTAAATTTCAAATAATTAAATAAATGACTTAGTTAATCCTCCATTGTTAGATAAAGTGTTAAACCCCTTGCCCCAAAACAGTAAACTTGTAAACTGAGTAAAATTAAAACAAAGTAAATAAAGTGTGTAAAAATAAATATGGTAATACAATAGGAAATAATTCTAAGTAAGTTTCTTAAATCTCCCCCAAAGTAAATAATAAATAAATAAAAGAAAAAGGTAAGTTTCTTAGAAAGAGACCAAAAGGAAAATAATAATAAGTGAATAATAATTGCTTTAAATAATAAGGCTGAATAAATCTTAAGTTAAACTAAATTGTGTGAAGTGTAGCAGAAAATAAGGGAAAAGAAAATAATAAAAAAAGTGTAGTTGAATAAGTGTAAAAATCCGGTCGTGGCCTGTTCGAGAAAAATAAAGCGTGTTGAGAAATGTAGTAAGCAGCCTCCCTCCCCTTATTGGCAGAAATGGTAGCATCGCTAGACAATGATACCTCCCTAGTGTATAGTACAATGCGTCCAGTGTTTGTCCCCTCGTAGATTGTAAAAACATTTGTCCCCTCCTGCATAGTTTGTAACAGCTGATCATTTAAAGAAAATGGGAATTTTCTTTGTGAAATTCCGCTTCTCTCAGTAGCGTAAGAAATTAGGATTAGAAATATTCAAAAGTGGAGTATGGGATCCACTTTAGGTTATATTAGAGGTAATTAAGAAGTGATTATATATGTAACGTAACATAGTCACAACGGCGCCGACTGAAAAGGGTAATGATGGGGGAGAAAGGTGCCAAGGTAATCATTAGAGAGTGCTGAAAGCTAACTTGTGTAGTTACAGTAAGCCGATGTCAGTCGGGCCACGATATTGTGAGTTACGGAAAATTAGGGAAATTAGCATTAAGAATTAAAATATAAGTTAACGTTTTAAGAAACGAGATAAAGGGAATTTCACGAATGAGAACAAGACAAGAAATAAATGAATTTCAAGAGAGGTAGAGAAAACAAATCGTGTACTAAATTAAACTCCACACATTAACGCCAAGCATACTCCCAGTACCCCACTTTTGAATTTTTCTTACTAAATTTCCCAATGTCGATTTTAAGCTGCGGAGTATGTGACGATTTAATTGATAATAAAATATTTAATAACAAAAAAAAATTGAAAAAGCAATTAAATTTTTTTAAATCGCACATTTAAACCTAATACCTCTGTACTAACGCAGAATAAGTATGAGATTTAAATGGCCAAATCCAACTAAACAAGTAATAAAAATCGTACTGTAAAAAAAAAAAATAAATAATAGTAATAATATCACAGTTAACCCTTTAGTAAATCATCATGCGTTGACCTGTTTAATTCCGGACACAACGTGCTTAGCGAACCGTCTGTAACTTAAAAAATGTTTGAAAATCGTAATGTAAGTAATTAATAATTTTGAAGCACGAGTAGTAGTTAAAATAATTCCTGTAAATTAAATAAGTATAAATAATTTGTTTCATCTTGTTATAATAATGTCTATTTAAATAAAAGTTGGAACTATATTATCGCGGAGTACTCGCTCCGCTTCGTTGTAATGTACCAGTCGTATCAAGTTAAGAGTTACTATGCCGCCGTCAGACAGTACACACCTCCGAGCGAGAGCTCTTCAGAAATGTGTTAATTAAACTTAAATATAACGGTTAGCTACCACTACAAAACGTGGGGAGCTAGTGATTTTAAATATATAAGATGTAGAAACGTTTGTTTAAGAAATGTAATAATTTAAAAAAATTAACAACACGTAAAGAAGGTGACGTCTCTACTTAAGATGTAAACTCTAGTACAACTCTACTTGTGAATATGTGACCTGCACAAACTGCTCATATGGACGTCTACAACCCATACGACACTGACCAGGACCGACGTGGATTAACCCAACTTTAACCAGCATTACTTCAATCTCCTCACTGATACAGCTATAAGATATTCGCCAGAGACACGACCCAGATGACTACGCCGACTACCAGGATTCCGAAGAGTCACACCCCAGGACGAGGACAGCAAAGCTTATTTTAAAGGTGACTCGATAGCTTGGCTATCGAGAATTAATTACATTTGAGATATAACTTTATAGATGAAAGAGACTTTTCAAAGACTATAATTTTCTTTAAGCAATAAATAAATCCAAAGAAATGTAAACTGTAGAATTGAAAATCATACGTTGTAACGTTAATATGGAAATGTTAATTATAATCCCTTTAGTAAATAATACCATTCTTCAAATGGTTAGTGTAATCTTGCAAGCTCCTAGATGAGCATAATATAACTCAGACGTCTTTACTATATTTAAAATAAACTCGGATCCGAGGTAAAATTACATGATCAATATGATCCCTTGTTTTACAGAAAACCCTTTTGAATATTTTAGTATAAATAATTATGTTATGGGATCTTTTAAAATAATTTGTTAATAAAGAGATGTCATCTTATTACACATTGAAGTGAGTGCATAAATCAGTGAAATACCTTTCCCTTGTGTCCTAATAAATAGCGTAAATACTATTGTTATTTGTGTTGAGTTTAATTTCAGTTCGTTACAACGTAGGCAGCCTGTATTATTGGCGAGTGTCAATTATGATGGGTTCCCTGGATTTGTAACGTAGCCCACAACGTTACAAAAATGCGCCACTCTGCTCTGCTTTGTGTAAATAATAATTAATTGTGTATTGTGTTGTTGCTGTCTTGTAAAAGTAATTGTGTACAGAGTGTTACGAAGCGGCTCTTCTCTGCTGTTTTAAATAAAAGGTTGTAAGCATCGTGACGCAAACAAAGATACGTCACCAAAAAAAAAAGAATTAAAAATAATTGTTACGTAGTAAAATAGATAACTCTCTGCACTCGTTATCTGATCTATGCACTCAGTTACTGTATTTCATGTAATATTAATTTTCATAAAATTAATTTTATAAATAAATTCACCTTATGAATTTATTTTGTACAGGATTACTTACTATCTTGCGTATGATGTAATTTGTTTAAGATACAAAAAATAATACAGACTATCATTGAATGACGCCAATGCAAGTACGTACATGAATTTTAGTGCTTGTCAAACTGTTCAGTCTTTAACAGGTTTATATTGTGACAATTCAAGACCTGTAGTTTCCTGAATATGCCTGCATAGAATGTAAGTGTATGTCTGTCGTCACGGTAAAACAAAAAAAAATAAATATAAACTCCTGTGTAAAGTAGACCCGGTTAATTACGTGTAAAGAAATTCGTAACTTAATTTTGTTACCCAAAATTAAAAATAATTTGAAAAATTAATGGTGGAAAGTAAGACAATTAATTACCAAACTCAGACTGTTACAACCGTAATACACATGTAACTTGTAAAGCGTGTTTCGTTGAACTAGATTCACCCCTTATTCCGACTGGTCTCTCCAGTTGAAACCGGTCGAGAAAGATAGGCTTGGCTATTGTTGTAGAGAACAATACGTGTGCGTATTCCGCGCGTTCCCACGCATACAACTACCCTGTCATTGTTTACTAAATAAACGAGGGTGACCTACATTCCAGCAAAGAGCTGATCGTTGATTTTACATTGAAGTATGTGTGTGGAATTTTTGTCTCTCCCTTAGAAGAGAAATTATTCTCTTGTGTACAATGCAAATGATTTACCCAAGAAAGAAATTGTCTATTTTATTGTGTATAGTATAGTAGAGCAAGTATTTTCACCGTGACAATAGTTAAATAATATAGTGACTTAAATTTCAAATAATTAAATAAATGACTTAGTTAATCCTCCATTGTTAGATAAAGTGTTAAACCCCTTGCCCCAAAACAGTAAACTTGTAAACTGAGTAAAATTAAAACAAAGTAAATAAAGTGTGTAAAAATAAATATGGTAATTCAATAGGAAATAATTCTAAGTAAGTTTCTTAAATCTCCCCCAAAGTAAATAATAAATAAATAAAAGAAAAAGGTAAGTTTCTTAGAAAGAGACCAAAAGGAAAATAATAATAAGTGAATAATAATTGCTTTAAATAATAAGGCTGAATAAATCTTAAGTTAAACTAAATTGTGTGAAGTGTAGCAGTAAATAAGGGAAAAGAAAATAATAAAAAAAGTATAGTTTGAATAAGTGTAAAAATCCGGTCGTGGCCTGTTCGAGAAAAATAAAGCGTGTTGAGAAATGTAGTAAGCAGCCTCCCTCCCCTTATTGGCAGAAATGGTAGCATCGCTAGACAATGATACCTCCCTAGTGTATAGTACAATGCGTCCAGTGTTTGTCCCCTCGTAGATTGTAAAAACATTTGTCCCCTCCTGCATAGTTTGTAACAGCTGATCATTTAAAGAGAATGAGAATTTTCTTTGTGAAATTCCGCTTCTCTCAGTAGCGTAAGAAATTAGGATTAGAAATAATCTAAAGTGGAGTATGGGATCCACTTTAGGTTATATTAGAGGTAATTAAGAAGTGATTATATATGTAACGTAACATAGTCACAACGGCGCCGACTGAAAAGGGTAATGATGGGGGAGAAAGGTGCCAAGGTAATCATTAGAGAGTGCTGAAAGCTAACTTGTGTAGTTAGAGTAAGCCGATGTCAGTCGGGCCACGATATTGTGAGTTACGGAAAATTAGGGAAATTAGCATTAAGAATTAAAATATAAGTTAACGTTTTAAGAAACGAGATAAAGGGAATTTCACGAATGAGAACAAGACAAGAAATAAATGAATTTCAAGAGAGGTAGAGAAAACAAATCGTGTACTAAATTAAACTCCACACATTAACGCCAAGCATACTCCCAGTACCCCACTTTTGAATTTTTCTTACTAAATTTCCCAATGTCGATTTTAAGCTGCGGAGTATGTGACGATTTAATTGATAATAAAATATTTAATAACAAAAAAAAATTGAAAAAGCAATTAAATTTTTTTAAATCGCACATTTAAACCTAATACCTCTGTACTAACGCAGAATAAGTATGAGATTTAAATGGCCAAATCCAACTAAACAAGTAATAAAAATCGTACTGTAAAAAAAAAAAAAAAATAATAATAATAATATCACAGTTAACCCTTTAGTAAATCATCATGCGTTGACCTGTTTAATTCCGGACACAACGTGCTTAGCGAACCGTCTGTAACTTAAAAAATGTTTGAAAATCGTAATGTAAGTAATTAATAATTTTGAAGCACGAGTAGTAGTTAAAATAATTCCTGTAAATTAAATAAGTATAAATAATTTGTTTCATCTTGTTATAATAATGTCTATTTAAATAAAAGTTGGAACTATATTATCGCGGAGTACTCGCTCCGCTTCGTTGTAATGTACCAGTCGTATCAAGTTAAGAGTTACTATGCCGCCGTCAGACAGTACACACCTCCGAGCGAGAGCTCTTCAGAAATGTGTTAATTAAACTTAAATATAACGGTTAGCTACCACTACAAAACGTGGGGAGCTAGTGATTTTAAATACTGTATATAAGATGTAGAAAAGTTTGTTTAAGAAATGTAATAATTTAAAAAAATTAACAACACGTAAAGAAGGTGACGTCTCTACTTAAGATGTAAACTCTAGTACAACTCTACTTGTGAATATGTGACCTGCACAAACTGCTCATATGGACGTCTACAACCCATACGACACTGACCAGGACCGACGTGGATCAACCCAACTTTAACCAGCATTACTTCAATCTCCTCACTGATACAGCTATAAGATATTCGCCAGAGACACGACCCAGATGACTACGCCGACTACCAGGATTCCGAAGAGTCACACCCCAGGACGAGGACAGCAAAGCTTATTTTAAAGGTGACTCGATAGCTTGGCTATCGAGAATTAATTACATTTGAGACATAACTTTATAGATGAAAGAGACTTTTCAAAGACTATAATTTTCTTTAAGCAATAAATAAATCCAAAGAAATGTAAACTGTAGAATTGAAAATCATACGTTGTAACGTTAATATGGAAATGTTAATTATAATCCCTTTAGTAAATAATACCATTCTTCAAATGGTTAGTGTAATCTTGCAAGCTCCTAGATGAGCATAATATAACTCAGACGTCTTTACTATATTTAAAGTAAACTCGGATCCGAGGTAAAATTACATGATCAATATGATCCCTTGTTTTACAGAAAACCCTTTTGAATATTTTAGTATAAATAATTATGTTAAGGGATCTTTTAAAATAATTTGTTAATAAAGAGATGTCATCTTATTACACATTGAAGTGAGTGCATAAATCAGTGAAATACCTTCCCCTTGTGTCCTAATAAATAGCGTAAATACTATTGTTATTTGTGTTGAGTTTAATTTCAGTTCGTTACAACGTAGGCAGCCTGTATTATTGGCGAGTGTCAATTATGATGGGTTCCCTGGATTTGTAACGTAGCCCACAACGTTACAAAAATGCGCCACTCTGCTCTGCTTTGTGTAAATAATAATTAATTGTGTATTGTGTTGTTGCTGTCTTGTAAAAGTAATTGTGTACAGAGTGTTACGAAGCGGCTCTTCTCTGCTGTTTTAAATAAAAGGTTGTAAGCATCGTGACGCAAACAAAGATACGTCACCAAAAAAAAAAAGAATTAAAAATAATTGTTACGTAGTAAAATAGATAACTCTCTGCACTCGTTATCTGATCTATGCACTCAGTTACTGTATTTCATGTAATATTAATTTTCATAAAATTAATTTTATAAATAAATTCACCTTATGAATTTATTTTGTACAGGATTACTTACTATCTTGCGTATGATGTAATTTGTTTAAGATACAAAAAATAATACAGACTATCATTGAATGACGCCAATGCAAGTACGTACATGAATTGTAGTGCTTGTCAAACTGTTCAGTCTTTAACAGGTTTATATTGTGACAATTCAAGACCTGTAGTTTCCTGAATATGCCTGCATAGAATGTAAGTGTATGTCTGTCGTCACGGTAAAACAAAAAAAAATAAATATAAACTCCTGTGTAAAGTAGACCCGGTTAATTACGTGTAAAGAAATTCGTAACTTAATTTTGTTACCCAAAATTAAAAATAATTTGAAAAATTAATGGTGGAAAGTAAGACAATTAATTACCAAACTCAGACTGTTACAACCGTAATACACATGTAACTTGTAAAGCGTGTTTCGTTGAACTAGTTTCACCCCTTATTCCGACTGGCCTCTCCAGTTGAAACCGGTCGAGAAATATAGGCTTGGCTATTGTTGTAGAGAACAATACGTGTGCGTATTCCGCGCGTTCCCACGCATACAACTACCCTGTCATTGTTTACTAAATAAACGAGGGTGACCTACATTCCAGCAAATAGCTGATCGTTGATTTTACATTGAAGTATGTGTGTGGAATTTTTGTCTCTCCCTTAGAAGAGAAATTATTCTCTTGTGTACAATGCAAATGATTTACCCAAGAAAGAAATTGTCTATGTAATTGTGTATAGTATAGTAGAGCAAGTATTTTCACCGTGACAATAGTTAAATAATATAGTGACTTAAATTTCAAATAATTAAATAAATGACTTAGTTAATCCTCCATTGTTAGATAAAGTGTTAAACCTCTTGCCTCAAAACAGTAAACTTGTAAACTGAGTAAAATCAAAACAAAATAAATAAAGTGTGCTAAATAAATATGGTAATTCAATAGGAAATAATTCTAAGTAAGTTTCTTAAATCTCCCCTAAAGTAAATATTAAATAAATAAAAGAGAAAGGTAACTTTCTTAGAAAGAGACCAAAAGGAAAATAATTATAAGTGAATAATAATTGCTTTAAATAATAAGGCTGAATAAATCTTAAGTTAAACTAAATTGTGTGAAGTGTAGCAGTAAATAAGGGAAAAGAAAATAATAAAAAAAGTATAGTTGAATAAGTGTAAAAACCCGGTCGTGGCCTGTTCGAGAAAAATAAAGCGTGTTGAGAAATGTAGTAAGCAGCCTCCCTCCCCTTATTGGCAGAAATGGTAGCATCGCTAGACAATGATACCTCCCTAGTGTATAGTACAATGCGTCCAGTGTTTGTCCCCTCGTAGATTGTAAAAACATTTGTCCCCTCCTGCATAGTTTGTAACAGCTGATCATTTAAAGAGAATGAGAATTTTCTTTGTGAAATTCCGCTTCTCTCAGTAGCGTAAGAAATTAGGATTAGAAATAATCTAAAGTGGAGTATGGGATCCACTTTAGGTTATATTAGAGGTAATTAAGAAGTGATTATATATGTAACGTAACATAGTCACAACGGCGCCGACTGAAAAGGGTAATGATGGGGCAGAAAGGTGCCAAGGTAATCATTAGAGAGTGCTGAAAGCTAACTTGTGTAGTTAGAGTAAGCCGATGTCAGTCGGGCCACGATATTGTTAGTTACGGAAAATTAGGGAAATTAGCATTAAGAATTAAAATATAAGTTAACGTTTTAAGAAACGAGATAAAGGGAATTTCACGAATGAGAACAAGACAAGAAATAAATGAATTTCAAGAGAGGTAGAGAAAACAAATCGTGTACTAAATTAAACTCCACACATTAACGCCAAGCATACTCCCAGTACCCCACTTTTGAATTTTTCTTACTAAATTTCCCAATGTCGATTTTAAGCTGCGGAGTATGTGACGATTTAATTGATAATAAAATATTTAATAACAAAAAAAAATTGAAAAAGCAATTAAATTTTTTTAAATCGCACATTTAAACCTAATACCTCTGTACTAACGCAGAATAAGTATGAGATTTAAATGGCCAAATCCAACTAAACAAGTAATAAAAATCGTACTGTAAAAAAAAAAAAAAAAATAATAATAATAATATCACAGTTAACCCTTTAGTAAATCATCATGCGTTGACCTGTTTAATTCCGGACACAACGTGCTTAGCGAACCGTCTGTAACTTAAAAAATGTTTGAAAATCGTAATGTAAGTAATTAATAATTTTGAAGCACGAGTAGTAGTTAAAATAATTCCTGTAAATTAAATAAGTATAAATAATTTGTTTCATCTTGTTATAATAATGTCTATTTAAATAAAAGTTGGAACTATATTATCGCGGAGTACTCGCTCCGCTTCGTTGTAATGTACCAGTCGTATCAAGTTAAGAGTTACTATGCCGCCGTCAGACAGTACACACCTCCGAGCGAGAGCTCTTCAGAAATGTGTTAATTAAACTTAAATATAACGGTTAGCTACCACTACAAAACGTGGGGAGCTAGTGATTTTAAATACTGTATATAAGATGTAGAAAAGTTTGTTTAAGAAATGTAATAATTTAAAAAAATTAACAACACGTAAAGAAGGTGACGTCTCTACTTAAGATGTAAACTCTAGTACAACTCTACTTGTGAATATGTGACCTGCACAAACTGCTCATATGGACGTCTACAACCCATACGACACTGACCAGGACCGACGTGGATCAACCCAACTTTAACCAGCATTACTTCAATCTCCTCACTGATACAGCTATAAGATATTCGCCAGAGACACGACCCAGATGACTACGCCGACTACCAGGATTCCGAAGAGTCACACCCCAGGACGAGGACAGCAAAGCTTATTTTAAAGGTGACTCGATAGCTTGGCTATCGAGAATTAATTACATTTGAGACATAACTTTATAGATGAAAGAGACTTTTCAAAGACTATAATTTTCTTTAAGCAATAAATAAATCCAAAGAAATGTAAACTGTAGAATTGAAAATCATACGTTGTAACGTTAATATGGAAATGTTAATTATAATCCCTTTAGTAAATAATACCATTCTTCAAATGGTTAGTGTAATCTTGCAAGCTCCTAGATGAGCATAGTATAACTCAGACGTCTTTACTATATTTAAAGTAAACTCGGATCCGAGGTAAAATTACATGATCAATATGATCCCTTGTTTTACAGAAAACCCTTTTGAATATTTTAGTATAAATAATTATGTTATGGGATCTTTTAAAATAATTTGTTAATAAAGAGATGTCATCTTATTACACATTGAAGTGAGTGCATAAATCAGTGAAATACCTTCCCCTTATGTCCTAATAAATAGCGTAAATACTATTGTTATTTGTTTTGAGTTTAATTTCAGTTCGTTATAACGTAGGCAGCCTGTATAATAGGCGAGTGTCAATTATGATGGGTTCCCTGGATTTGTAACGTAGCCCACAACGTTACACACTTACTAACAGCATCAGAAGCTGTCCTCACAATTAAAAGAAATATCACAATTAAGAGATGCCAGTCCAGTTCAACTGAATTTTGAAAGAAAAAACTATAGTTCAGAAATGAATTTGCTGTCATTAAAATAACCTGGGTATTCCGGATATTAAGTACTGTAAAGAAGCATCAAGAATTAAAGCAAAAGTCGCCAAATGCACATCTAGGAATTAAGTTAATTTTTTTTTGAAAAAGGACGCTTACACAGCACACCAGAAACATTGTTCTGAGACATACCTGTCTAGATTGGCCACAGCACACTAGCCACTAATAAGTTCCTTGATTTTCTTACATTTCCTCTTGGCCTGACAATCGGGTAACGGATGAACGGGCCGTAGACACCCCCAGGGCACACCTCGGCATTCAGCCGCCCATAATAAAAATCATACGCCCGGTATTAAAGAAAACATTGAAAACTTTCTTCAGCAGCCTGACAAGAAACGTATCGCTGCATCGAAGGGACAAGCTCGAGACAGAGACAGATCGCCACCAGTCTAAAGCCGAACCACCAACAACGCCCCCACACAGCGGAACAGTGAAACTCAAGTCGCGCCGTGTCTCTACTAGATAGCGTCGCGAGTATCCATATTAGTAAGTTGCCGTAACGAAATTCCTTAGTTACGGCACACCCCCACAACAAAAGGAGTCCAACGTGTTGGACGACACTGGGTCGGCCACAACTGGAGGAAAGCTGGGGACTAAATAAAACATTTTAAAAGGTAAAATTATGCGGAAATTGAAAACGAAAGTACACCGGAAAGAAGGACAAGGTGTGTGTGTGTAGCTGGGTGTGTGAGTGTGGAAGATACCGGGAGTGTGAGCGGTCGCGACCTAAAGCGATAGAAAGAGGAAAGGAAAGGAGAGGAGCTAAAACACTGATAAAACTTTAAAACCCCATTTAACCCCCCCCCTAAAAACAGTTAAAATCTCTAAAAGGTAAAACATTAAGCCCCAAAAGTATTAAAACCCAAATCTTCCAGAGAAGCCCCCCCGAAAACCAAACCCAAGGACCCTAATTAATCCTAATTGGGGTGGCAAAAAATATATCCATATCCTTCACTCAATGAACCTCCACTTGAGGACACGCCTTCAAATGCGACACATGGGCCACTCTCACCTGCATACCGTCCTCTAGACCCACCAGGCTGGCAGTAACCGGAGAGACAAACTCGGAAATACGGAAAGGTCCCAACAAAGCTTGGCGGCGCGACCTTCCACCCTAGAGCTGAGCGGGTGGCTCCTACAATACACCAACTGGCCCACCTTGATAGGGTTGGGGACTCTACCCGCGTTATAACGACGCCGTACGCGCTCGTGCGATCGGAGCAGAGCTTTCCTCACCTATTTCCACCTGTGAGAGACCCCCCGTTCGGCAAATCCGGGAGAAGATCCTCCAATCTCCACAAATTGCTAAGGGGGTGAGCAGGGGAGAAACCAAACATGACCTCAAAAGGCATAGAGCCTATGACTTTCATGAAGAGAGGAGTTGAAAGCCACTTGTAACCACTGAAGATTCTGGTCCCACGTGTTCTGCTGTTCCGCGTGGTAAGCGATGAGGGCGGATCTAAGATTGCGATTGAATCGCTCAGTGTGGGAAGGCTGCGGGTGATAAGGGGAAGTGGTTACATGTCGAATACCGTGCCTGAAACACATGTTTCGGAACTGGCTCGAGATGAACTGGGGGCCATTGATGGAGACAATGATGGAGGGAAGCCCGAAATGCTGAAAGATGCTGGTCTGAAGGGCTATGATGGTAGTAGCAGCACTTGCCTGACGCAAGGGAAGTAGCCAGACATACTTAGAGAAGGCGTCCACACAAACAAGGAGGAACGAATTCCCGGCCTTGCTTCTTGGGAAAGGACCCACGTAGTCGATGAAAACCTTCTCCATAGGTCTGCTAGTCACCTCAGAAGACAGCAACCCCAACTTGGTGTTCTGAGCGGTCTTGCTCAGACTACAGGGATGACAGTACTTCACCCGGGTGGCGATGTCCCGGTCCATGCCTTTCCAGATGATGTTCTTTCGAATCGTGGCGATGGTCTTAGAAACACCCAAATGGCCTCCTACCGGGGAATCGTGATAATACTGGAAGACCATGGGTACAAGCTTGCTCGGCAGCACTATCTTAGGAACCCGTCCTCTACGTTCCTTGCAGCAGAGGACGCCCTTGGACAGATGATAAGGAGCCTTCATCTCGCCTGATTTAATTTTTTCGATGATCGGACCCAACGTCTCATCATCAAGCTGATGAGGGATAACATCAGTAAAGGCGAGGGGAAACTCCAAGAGTAAGGCGCAGGGTTCATATATTGGCTCCTCACTGGGTAGATGGTACATACGTGACAAAGCATCGGCAACAACATTTTGGGTCCCCCGTATATGCTGTGCCCTGAACTTAAAAGATGAAATTTTGAACACCCAGCGGCCAATTTTACCCAGTTGACGGGGGTGCGCCAGAAGCCAAGAGAGAACCTGGTTGTCGGTCTCTAAAAGGAACTCAGCATGTTCCAAATACCTCCTAAATTTGTCCAGGGCGAAGACTACAGCCAAACACTCTAACTCACACACAGAGGATTTCTTTTCAATGTCGGTGAGGGTCCTAGATACAAAGGCAACTGGCTGCCGAGCACCATCCACCTCCTGCTTGAGCACGGCGCCGATCGCCACAGAGCTGGCGTCCGACTGCAAAATAAAGGGTTCCGTGAAGTCAGGCATCCGAAGCACGGGCGGTGACATAATGGACTCCTTCAGGGTCTCAAAGGCTCGCTGCTGTTCGTCCCCCACACAAATTTGGCACCCTCTTTTCTTAAGGAATTTAGGGGAGCAGCAATCTCGGCGGCCCCTGGGATGAACCGCCGATAAAAATTAACCATCCCTACAAAGCAGGCCACCCCTTTAGCGTCCCGAGGAGGAGGAAAATCCCGAATTGCCTGAGTCCTCTCTGGGTCTTCCGTGACCCCTTTATGAGACACAAGGTGACCGAGGAAAGAAATTTCCTCCTGGGCAAATTTCACCTTGTCGGGGTTTACCGTGAGCCCCGCGCGCCTCAGGCGACACAACACCTCTCGGAGATGATCCATGTGTTCCTCTAAGGAAGTACTGTAAATAAGAATATCATCAAGATAATTAAACACGTACTGAAATTTAACATCGTGAAACACCGTATCTAGTAGACGTGTTAACGTCTGAGCACCAACAGCCAGTCCCATGGGGACTCTCTTATATTGATACAGGTTCCACGGTACGCAAAAGGCCGTGTACGGCCGAGAATCCTTGTGTAAGGGAATATGGTGGTAGGCAGAATTGAGGTCAAAATTGTGAAATAGCGAAAACCAGTCAAAGGCCGAACGCAGGTCCGGGAGTGGCACCGACTCAACCTCTATATTTTGATTTAATTTACGATAATCAATAACCAGCCGATGCTTCCCTCCTGGTTTAGGCACCAAGAATGCTGGACTGGCATAGGCAGACGTGGAACGTTCAATGACACCCTGGTCTAACAATTCTTGAACCTTCTCACGCAAAATGGTCATTTTGGGAGGG
Source organism: Magicicada septendecula (assembly GCA_034769895.1). Classification (NCBI taxonomy): domain Eukaryota; kingdom Metazoa; phylum Arthropoda; class Insecta; order Hemiptera; family Cicadidae; genus Magicicada; species Magicicada septendecula. Next base: position 268,776,864 of record CM068374.1, read on the forward strand.
GCGAATTTATAAGGGTGCGAACGGACAACCGAGGAGTCACAAAGGCGGATACGATACTCCAGATTATGTGTGAGGCCGAGATTGGCCGTCAGCACCTCGGGGAACTCCTCACACAATTGACGGAAAGTGGTCTGTTGGGACTGGCTTAAGTTATTAATAGACGCCGGCGGTTGAAGTTCTTCAAGTCCCTCTCTCGACTCATCCCGATAACCAAAAAAGGGAATGCGCACGGCACGGTTAAACTTGAAGAAACAAACGTGCCCCTGGATATCGAGAACCAGACCAATTTTCACGATGAAGTCCGCACCCAAAATACAATCGACGCTCAGATTGGGAGCGACTAGAAACTCCCACACCCACGAAAAATAATTTATTTTGATTTTGAAGGCCACCAATTTTGAGGTAGGCAAAACCTCCCTCGAGGCCGTCCAACACACAACCGACGAAGGAGCACTCGCCTTAATTAAAGACTCCCTAACCAACTGCTGGTAAACCCGGGAGGAGATTAAACACCGCGCCGATCCCGAGTCCACCAAGGCCTTAATACGGCCCTTTCCAACCTCCAACTCGAGATAGGGACACACGGAGAGGCCAGGACGAATCGGCTTAGGATAGGGCTCCCCGGATGGGTGCCCAGTTTCAACCGCACATAACGGAACATGAGATGCGCTAACGCTACCACGGGTGGGGAGGGACCGGCGCCCCCTCAATCCCCCCCACGCGGGCCGTTTTTTGAAGGGCGGTTCTCACGCGAGACCTCCGACCGTTTGAAATGGCAATTCCAGGCCAAGTGCCCCATCTTACCACAAGTATAACAACTAAAGTTTTTCCTTTCAGAGTCGTTACCTCGTTGCTCCCGGGTAGGTGGCCGCTGTTGACCAGATGTGGAACAGGGGACAGGGAGTTCGGAAGTGCCGGAGCGAGTATCATCATTCATCTGGATGGTGCGGGCGAAGACACAAGCTCTGCTGAGATCCGCGAAGCTTCGCGGTCTCTCCAGGAACACCAACCGTGACCTCTCCTGGGGATTGAGGCCCTCCAAGATGACCCTCACCACCTCAGCCTCCGACACGTCCACAATCAGCACACGGGCAGCACTCTTGATTGAATTTATGAATACGTTTAGCTTTTCCCCGTGCCCCTGAACTCTATAAAATAATCTTTGCCGCATCTGGTCACGCAGCCTCCCGGGCATAAACAGCTCCAGAACCTCTCTGTGGAAAGCATCAAAATCTCCGCCCGTGCCGAGATTCCAGACTACACGATCCAGTAAAGGTGCCCGACAATAAGGATAGATCATATTTAAAAGAAGAGAGGCACCAGTCACCCCAGGGAAGTCATAAATCCCGAAAATCCCCTCAAAAAATTTTACCAGCTGATCCAGATCCAGACCGTCGACCACGGGAAGCCGACGGAGGAGGTCATAGATGGGGTTCGGTAGCGAATCGTATTTTACGCTGGCAAGGGTGGTACCAAAACCACGAGGGACTTCCACCTGGTCACCCTGAAATCCCTGGGGGCGACTGCCCAACGAAATAAGAGGACGTTCCTCGACCAGAGCACTACATGCTTCCGCCAGGAGATCCACCCGCTCAGTGGCCACGGTCTGGCGCGTGAGCAGCTCTTTCGGTTTACTAGGACTCTCTGGAGCCTCCCCAGGTAGGCAAATTTTTGACTGCAGGGCCGTCGCAGCCCGCCTAACCTCCTCCTCCAGATCGTCCTGCAACAACAAATTACGGAGACGAGCGGACAAGTGGTGCATTCTTTGGGTCACCCGCTGCCAAACTCGGGTGGAACTCCCTATATATTCAGAGTCCTCCATCAGGGTGGAGAACTCCGTCCACTTGTCCGAACACAAGGCTAACTCCTCCCCCAGATCCTCAATCTCGACTCTCTGGAGGGGGACATCCCCCACCAGCAGCTCCCGCAGTTGTCTCCTCAAGGATGCTACATCCCTCTGGGGAACCCCACCCCGCAAGCGTATCTCAAACTGGAGCTCATCTTTATTAAAATACTCGGGCACCAGACCGCGACCCTCACGCCGCCCACTACTCTGCCCCGCCTCTGACATCGTTCCACAATACTAAGACTTTAATACAACCAAGCAATAACAATCAATGCACCCCAGGGTTCCCGACCCGACACCGGACCAACAACCAAGACCAAGACCATATGCTGTAAGACCAACAAAGACAATGACAAGAACACGAACACAAACAAACAAATAGACACTTAACTGTGAACACCCCAAAGATACAATCCGGAATCACTAACCCGCCTGTGCTCACCCCCAGGTGTCCCGGCCCGGCAACCGCTCCCAAAGACCAATTTTTTACAACAATGGTAAACACATAATTACAGTAAAAATATCAGAATCAACCCTTTTAAGCTCATTACATTCTTTGAGATATGAGAACACACCACAAAACTGACAGTGCATGTCCAATTAACGTATTGAGGCCACCGCATCAATTTCCAATTTTTGGTTCAGAGGTGGCCAGGCCTACGTCCAACCACGCTCTGCTACCATTTGTGAACCGCTCATCAATGACATCACAACACATTAACCAACAGAATTCAGAATTTTAAATTTCTTAAAATGTGTAACTAAATTCTACAGCTTACCTGGATGACCGGCTCACTTGTTCAAAACCAGGAGGAGGCCTCCTAGTGGAAGAAAGGCCTCGTGCTGGGGAACCATTAGGCAATTGAATTAATGAGGTGACCCCAATTTCCAAACTCAACAAACAACAAATTTATTGGTTCCTAAAATTTTTTTTTGTTTTTAAAAAACCGTACAATTTTATGTACAATGCGTGTACTTCATAGTACCCAGAATATAGAAGTACTAGCAGGTACCCGCGGCTTCGCACGCGAATATTTGTATATGATTGTTGTGGTAACTGTCGAGTTAGTAGTTTGTAACCCAATCTGAGGATCGACTAATTTTAATGTAAAATGATAACCATCTTCTCCTCTGCAAAACACTAAAGGGTACTGTAAAGCATCATAAGCTCGATGCGTTTCTGCAATTCGATGTAGCTTATGATCCCTCGCACGGATTATTATATCGAGTTTATCGCATTCCTGGTTAACTAAAACTACTGCCACCTCATTAGTTGTCGGTGCATTGTAGCGACTCCTGTGCTCTTCATTATTTTCTGTTCGATCAGCATGAATCACAATATTGTACTGATTATTATTCGCAGATGTTACAAATTCAAACGCATTTTTCAGTTCACTAACATATGGGTTGATTGCGTGAAGTAAATTTTGATGTTCTGTTACTAATGGCTTATCGAAGTTACGAATATGATCCATTCTTGTTTCAGATTGCTGTAAATAATCAGCTATGAAATACACCTGTAGAAATTTTGGTACTTCGTTTTGTGTGAGGAGTAGCCTAATGATCCCATGAGGTGATATACTTGCCCTTGAAGTTTGAAAGTAGGCATGAAGCTCCCGTCGACTATTTCATTGACTCCGAATGATGTAAATTGAAAAGCTGAATTGTACGATCTTAATGCATTCAAAATTTTTTTCGATAAAAGATGTTCTCCATTTAATAATGATTTTAACGGTTCTGGAGGAGGAAGTATGGGATCTAATCGCATTTTTCCTGCAGAGCAACATAATCCATGTGATTCATTTTTCCACTTTAAAGCTTTGCAATGAGGGCAAACCATACTCGGTAACCCGATATCTGTCTCATTCGCGTAGTTAATAACTGGATTATAATTGAAACCACTATTTAATTTTGCATTCCATCGTAAAGTAGGACCTCGTGATATGAGAGTCGCTTGCCTGCGTCTTTGTGCCGCTAATCTATTTTCACGAATCGTAGGACTTTCAACCCGTGAGACTTCTTCTAATCCAGATCTGAAGAGTTTCCAGGAGCTGATTGCATTTCGCCTCCTTTGACGTCATTTTCAGATGCTCTAAGACGCCTCTTTCTTTCCGCAGCAGCAATAATCTTCCTAAACATGATCGTCTTTTTGGCATTGCAAAGCTAAAAAAAAGGGAAATTTATTTATTTGATCTATACTAATAAATCTGTAGGGGGCAAATAATAATTTTTACAATATATTACATATTGCACATATTACTTACCGATGACATAAAATTAACGAAAAAAGGCACTGATACTATATCACTGACGCTCATCGCATAATTCTCGATGAAGTAGGTTAAGTATAATTCTCGACAATTAATTATTCCTACTGCACATAGGCCTACTGAATATTCAAATGTCGAAGAGTATGGTTTGTCAGAATCAACGTGTACTATATAATCAATGTTACAATATAATCAAACAATGAATTATTGTATTGTTTATACGAATTCCATATGCTGATAAGAATTCCATAAGAATATTATTAATACAGATGTACCATTAGCAATTTACCAACTCGACAGTTACCACAACAATCATATATACAAATATTCGCGATCGAAGCCGCGGGTTTAAAAAAATGAGTTTTTTTTGCTATAACTTCGGTTCTTTTTAACCTATCGTTATTCGCGATCGAAGCCGCGGGTTTAAAAAAATGCGTTTTTTTGCAATAACTTCGGTTCTTTTTAACCTATCGTTATCAGATAAAGTGGAAACCCTTCCGTTGGGTACCTGCTATCGGCGTGCAAAGTTTCATTGAAATCGGTTCAGTAGATTCTGAGATTATATTCGATGCCGGTAAATATCATTTGTTTATTTACTTGTTACTATGGTAACATACCGATGACGGACACACTACCTAGCGCGTTATATTATAAATTTTATTTAAAATAACAATGATCATGCAACAAAACCTCGACGGTAAATTTTAAAACCTTTACAAAAATATAATTTCGATATTTTGGCAATAAATTATTATTAACATTAATAAATAACAAAAAATAAATCTAGAGGCTTTCAAAATTTAATACATCTAATAACAATAAATTTTTTTTTATAACAGGACACCTCTGGTTGTACTATTTTAATTAATTTACACAAACAACATGCTCGATCTGAAATCTCCATCAAAAAACTAAGAATGATAACAATATAATTAGTAAAGACATAATATTAAATATAATTTGGTATTTATGTCCTTTAGTATGAAATTCACTATGTGTGTGCTCAATTTTTACTAAACTTTGCATAGCTCAATGGTTTTCTGATTTCATAGTGTATACCATTATTAAAGAAAATATCAGATAACCAGATCTCTCAAAATGTAGAATGTTTTATACATACATATTTGTGTATACGAATGACTAGATCCATAACACTATTTATATTCTCATCACTCAACAATTAATTAATATAGTCATTCAACATATTTTAAACTGAGCAAACATTATTAAGTTCCATTAGATTTATATACGTATACAAAAAAGTTAACATTGATTTTAGATTCATAGAGAATTAAAATAAATCCTAAATCCCAAAACGTGTAGGGATATAACATAGTTTGAACCAATGTGATGGACAGTTCACTACCTGTCCTGAGAAGGAGTTGCACTCAATACATATGACTTCATCATTTTCTTTTAACTTACATGCACTTAACAATTTTCACACAAAACAGTTACATGGATAACACTGATAAATACTGAGAGACTTTCTCAGAGAAAATAAAGGAACCAGGTATTCTTCACTCTAGTAACGCTGGGAAGTGCCTTCACACTGCAAGGTTTAGGTAGATACCACTTCACCAGTGGTAGCTTAACACATTTCATTTTCATGTTTTTAATTTTTTTTTTTTTTTTTTTTTTTATATTTAAAATAGCTTTTGCGTATAAGGTACTACTATTACTTACTAACAGCATCAGAAGCTGTCCTCACAATTAAAAGAAATATCACAATTAAGAGATGCCAGTCCAGTTCAACTGAATTTTGAAAGAAAAAACTATAGTTCAGAAATGAATTTGCTATCATTAAAATAACCTGGGTATTCCGGATATTAAGTACTGTAAAGAAGCATCAAGAATTAAAGCAAAAGTCTCTTTTTTTTTGTTGTGTTTAGATAACTAGCCAGGACATCACTTGACGAGAGAATCAAGTGGTGCCAAATGCACATCTAGGAATTAAGTTAATTTTTTTTTTTTGCAAAAGGACACTTACACAGCACACCAGAAACATTGTTCTGAGACATACCTGTCCAGATTGGCCACAGCACACTAGCCACTAATAGGTTCCTTGATTTTCTTACATTTCCTCTTGGCCTGACAATCGGGTAACGGATGAACGGGCCGTAGACACCCCCAGGGCACACCTCGGCACTCAGGCGCCCATAATAAAAATCATACGCCCGGTATTAAAGAAAACAATGAAAACTTTCTTCAGCAGCCTGACAAGAAACGTATCGCTGCATCGAAGGGACAAGCTCGAGACAGAGACAGATCGCCACCAATCTAAAGCCGAACCACCAACAACGCAGCCACACAGCGGAACAGTGAAACTCAAGTCGCGCCGTGTCGCTACTAGATAGCGTCGCGAGTATCCATATTAGTAAGTAGCCGTAACGAAATTCCTTAGTTACGGCACAGTAGTAGTAGTAGTAGTAGTAGTAGTAGTAGTAGTAGTAGTAGTAGTAGTAGTAGTAGTAGTATTAGTAGTAGTAGTATAGTAGTAGTAGTAGTAGTAGAAGTAGTAGTAGTAGTAGTAGTAGTAGTAGTAGTAGAAGGAGAAGGAGAAGGAGAAGGAGAAGGAGAAGGAGAAGAAGAAGAAGAAGAAGAAGAAGAAGAAGAAGAAGAAGAAGAAGAAGAAGAAGAAGAGATCTGCGTTGCACGGCAGAAATTAAGAGTACGCTATCAGTGGCGAAATAAGGCAATAAGGCTTTAGTGGGAGGAGGCTGGTCTCTGGATCATTAAATAAGGAGTTAAGGGAAAGGTAATTGTTTGATTTTGAGTATAGTGAGTGGACAATCAGGAGGGAGATTTAGATATCCGTGGATGTAGATATGGTGATTGGAGGCATTGAAGTATGAGAACGCATAAATGTTGCAAACGTTTGGTGTCGGAAGGAGGAAGTGTCAGAAGGAGGAAGTATTTCTTCTTCTTCTTCTTCTTCTTCTTCTTCTTCTTCTTCTTCTTCTTCTTCTTCTTCTTCTTCTTCTTCAACGGCGCGACAACCCATTATTGAGTCAAGGCGTCCTTTAACAGCCTCCGCCAGTTTGTATAACTGACTGGCTAAGAAACCATTAGGTTTCTGCACATAAAAAATTTGACAGATGGGGTAGGTGAATTCTTCGATCCATCCTACAACCTGGAGGAACAGGAACTTTGATTTCGGGGTTCTCTTCCGCTGGAGAGTTGCTTTCACCTCAGCTGACGAGCTCTCTCTGCCCGGTCGCAGTAGGCTAACTGACTCAGCTCATGTGTGCAGCCGTTGGGCTACTATAGCCTACTCCGCCTCCACACTAGATTCACATCCTGCTGCCGATGTGCACCATCCTGCCAGGCCAGGTCCCAGGATACCCCAGACTGGCCTGACAGAACCTCCATCTCTCGTTTACTTACCGATCCACTCCGCTAAAGGGATTGGTTACCACAACTTTGAAGCGAATTGCTCGGTGTAACAGGGCCCACCTACGTGTAGGTAAGAGTGGAGTTGGGGTGGAGAGGCTGGTGCATTTCTCTTCTATGAAAGCATATGTTTGCGTCACACCTCCTTTGGATCCCGGAAGATGAATTTGGTTAGTACAGTGGTTGAGGCAAGACTGTGCTTGAGCGAATCGTGAGTGGAGTAAGTAAGAGGAGAAGAGGGAGGTACAGGATGGTTGATTCAATTACGATTTGAGAACGATAGGAAGAACTAAAAGGCTATGGCACTAACAGTCGACACCACTAAGCACAAAGGACTGTCATCTGATAACCTGGTAGGGGAAAGTAGAACGCAATAGACTGATACCCCCACTCTGTGTCTACAGCTATTATTTTATAACCTTTGTAATCAATATCGTGTACAAATGCGGCAATCAAAAGATTTACTTTAGTTTGGGGGGGGGGGTTTGAAGTAATAATGTGTTCTTAGAAAGGTCATGTCCAGTTAGTATAATGACATGAACACTTTTAACAACGTGGACGCGGCGTTTCCATAATTAGCGTTCAGCAACTGCAGTTTATCGCCTTCAAAGGAGCCGACCCGTCATGTTGGCTTCACCACTACAGAGGCGAAGATTTGTAGGCTCGAGCGTAAAGTGTCTTCTTCTAGGGAGCGATTGAAATAAAACACTCGTATCACTGTCGACATCTTGTTTATTTATCGTTATCACATTTCACGTGTATTCACAAATAAAAATATAACACTCAAAAAACAAATTTCGATTCACAACTGTGATATCGATTATTAACAAAATCGTAACTTATACAAAGAAAAAGATACTACACAAATATAATATTGGTCCACAAATGCGGTGTCAAACACACGCACTAAGTTTTGTAACTCGTTTAACCGAAATCTTGACAAAGACTGACTAAAACTGTCATCGACCGTTTATATATAGTATGGTAATGACGTCATTCACCAACATGCGTAAGGTACTAGTATAGTCCAGCACATTCAGGCGCCCATTCCAGAACATTGTAGAATAAACTACGTTAAATATAAATGTGTTTGCACATTTATACAGAACAATCTAGTTTATTCTATAAGTAGTGTGCATCAATATACATTAGTTATGCATCAACTGTGGATAATGTATAGATACGTGAGTAACATATCCTAAGCACTTAATCTAGTATTATTTTAATGACTAATACTACTAATAATGTGACAAATAGTTTTACGAATACCAGTGACAATATCACTTTATTTATTACGCAATATTTATTATATTACCTTGAATGTGGGTTGGGGGTTCTCTAGTGTACAACAATGGTTGGATTTCTAGGGTATTATTATTATTATTATTACTAGAAGTGTAACTGACACAAATGGGCGGAGCATTTGATATTCGTAATAATTTGTTTATCAATATTTTTACAATCAACCGTCTTTGATCCGTTAAATAAATAGCTTCGTAATAATTTATTTACCAATAGTCTTACGTTCAACAAAATATATACGCTTTTATGATACACACTTTTTATTGAATACACTACATTATAGTACAATATACATTAATTGTCATTAGACATATTCCACAACCTTTTCAACTCATCTCTACGATCAACCATTGATGGACTTCTATTAATTTTTAGCAGTCTATCAAAATTAAACGCCGGTTTTAATAATAATCTTTCTAATGTTTTCACTCTTGAAAGAGCAACATACAGTAGTGGGTATCATTCCATAAATACTATCATATAATGGAAGTTGAGATATTTGTTCCATATCAATAATGATATCACTATTGAATAGACTATTCATTTTCAAAAAATTGAGTGCTTCTAAAATTTTGTCACGTCTCACATGAAAATCTCGATGTCTATTAACACTTTCCTTTCTTACAACTATAGTGCTCAGTGAAGCGGGTGTACGGAGCAAGGAACTTAACAATCTCCGTTATATTTTCACCAACATTTATAATATTTTCCTTATAAGCACATTGACCGGGAAAGCCTCTCGATTTCACCCTATACACACGCATCACTGGTTGTACTCTTGCTATCAAGAGCTGCTCTACATAAGTGAGATCCATCAGTTCTATAGGTACATCTTTAGGATCTATACGATTAACTACAGTAAATGTATTTGGGTTTCGCTTACACTGGGGACACACATCAAAAAAATTTTGCTGGATTAACACATTCATAGAATTCTAGAGATCGTAGATTATGTTCAAGTTCATTCTAAAGATTCCTATATCCTGTGTTGTTTTGATCATATAACACATGATTCATGTTATTTCTGCAGGGCCTTCAACAGTCGCTCCAGCAACATTTATCGCTGTCTCATCCGTCTTTGATTTGTAGTTAAACGACCAATATTTAGACCTCTTGTCTGTTAAGGCATACTATAAATATTACGTATGTATAAATTGATGAATAAGAATGTATAGAAAAAAGTACTTAAATAAAAAGTACCAAATTGAATAAGAAGTATAAGAACAATAATTTTAATAGAATTTAGAAAATTGAATAAAGAAGTATAAGAATAATAATTAAAAAAAAATTTGGATTAAAATTTACCTGAACTGTGATTCGTTGCAATATGTAATGGATAGTTGCAGTTGCATCAGCGACTACATAGATTCTCGTCTAAAAATTGACACTTGTTCAACATTTAAGTCCAATCCGTACATCTGGTTACACCATAGAACAATGCTCTACTACTGTTTGAATTAAACACGTGTGAGACACGAATACAAAGGATACAGGAAAATCTTATCGAGCGACAGCCAGCGCGGACGGCGGAAGTCGCACACTCATACGCACTGGCACGCGAGCCCCGAAATCGGCCGGTGACCGGTAAGTCGCCTAGCGCCTCGTAAGTGGGAGTGAGACAGATCGCCGTAGCTGGGCCACGATATCTCTATCTCTCTTCCTCTCACACGTTTAAGCTAAGATTAAAAAAAAAATCTTTTAATATCTTTTGAACGAAATAATTTAGAGAAATGAAAATTACATGTGTGCACTCTACAATACAGTCCGGATGTGTATGCAAAATGTTATAACATTCGGTTGAGTAGTTTCGGAGGAGTTCGCGGTCTAAGTTGTGGACCGAGTCATGGATAGAGGGCTCCGCCCAATTATTATTATTATTGTGAACAGACGTTAATTCTGTTGTGAGTAATAGCTGTATGGATCTAGATAAATGCAATCATTTGGGTACTGCATAAGATATTACGCTGTCATCGAGTATCACGCTGTTGTACGTTGTATATTTTATACATCGACTTAATTTTCTATGCGCATATCTTAAGAAGTACCTGACAGACTGTATTTGAGAAGTACGTATATTCTGTGTAGGTAACACATTACTATATAGAGTTGTGGTTTACATAATATCTTTCTGTCTGTAACGTGGTTACTTCACAAACGTCAAGTATTCATAGGTATTACCATATAGGCTATACTATGTCTATACCGTATACAGCAAAGACTCGGTGAATAATAATGAGTTGAATTTAACTTTACAAGTAATTTTTTTGGGAACGATTCAAGTACGATATATAAATTTGGCTCATTCATTCGATTTGGCCTAAGTATGAATAAGTTTTCGGAATGGAAGCTCTAGCAATATTAACAGGTCTTAGTTATCAGGAAACTCTGTCAACGAGTTTGGTGCTGATTCGTAACACTGTATATAGTAAAAATATAGTGATGAAGTCTCACCGTATGTTGTAAAAGTAGCCAATAGTGTTTCTCAAAATTAATACCTTTAGATACTAGTATATGTACACCAGGAACGTGTGTAAATTTCTTATAAAAACGTAAGAAACAGTTAAATTATAATATAATAAATTATGACATAATAATGTTATAAATTTTACAACATGACAAAATCTGTTCAACCTAATAATAAAATGATTCCCAATTAAAAGAAAGTGGTTTTCATTTTGTTCAAATTAAATGAAGCTCCATTACTTAAAACGTTAAAATTATAAATTAAAAATCAATTATTTACCACGTACGTTATCTACATTTTGCTTACATCATCATCATCATCATCATCATCATCATCGTCGTCGTCGTCGTCATCACAACCACCGCCTTTATCACCATCACCATCATCATCACTATCACCATCACCACCACCACCATCATCATCATAACCGTCGTCGTCTTCGTTGGCGTCACCACCATCACCACCACCACCACATTTTTAGCATAATCACAGATACGTAACTCTTGTAACTGTAGTCTTAACTATACTACCTACCTACCTCATCTACCTATCTATTGAAACTTAGTTAGAATATTATTATAAGAATTTTATTGATACTTTTATAATACGTGATGGAAAGAAGATAACAATTTACACGTAGGCTGAAAGGCTTATTTAGGATTCAAACCACACACCCTTTTGATTAGCTGCTACTTATTTTTATTTGTAAACGAGCATTCAGTCATCATTAACACACAATTAGGGACATTAAAATTCTAGATCTGTAGAACACACAATATCGTAGGTCTATATCTTTCATAACATTACCCATTGTAGCTATGATAAGAAAGGATGATTTTGTTTGTATGAATGCAGTGTGGATTCTCTGAATTAGACAAGCTATTGTACACCGTAAATACTCAGTGTGTGTTCCAAAATTAAACTGATGTGGAGATACATGACACTATAATTGAATTTCAACACAACACACGGTCCGGTAGCACTGACCCATATTTGGAATTATTAACTACGTTATCAGCCACAGCCTACACAATACTACATATGCAGTCAACCAGTAAATGTTCACTCTGCTTTTTTGCAATTTTCAATACTTACAAAACCTGTTAATGGTATAATTAACTTATACTGTAATGTAAGATATAATTAAGATTTACTTTTATAATTTGTGAAGAATTCAATTCTGTGCATCGTTATTAACGATTTATTATGCCAAAATCTTAATTTTGTCCGCTTACTTATTTAAGATATTATTACATATCGCGATTCTCCAATGTGTTATATTTTCATCAACGATTAAAATATTTATAGATTTTATCGCTGACTGTACGTTACTGAGAAAAATTCTTTCAGATAAACAAATAAATAGTTACTAAAAATTCATGTCAACTACCAGTTGTGTCGAAGTTCAGACTAGTAATAATACAACTGTACCAATAAATATATTATTCAAGGAACTACATTGTTGTAAACAACTTGCACTAAAGTATAATTTGTTTAGATTTGTTCTGTACCATGACAAAATAATGACTTAACGTAGTTCCAGATATAGTGTAGAAGCGAGTGGTAGCTAAAATCACGTCCCAGATTAAGTAGAGAAGATAAGAGCATGCTACGTCGAGGCACATAATTGACAAATCAGTGCTATATTGTACTTGGCGACTGTAATGCCACTAAGGCAAAACAATGGCAACAAAATTTATAGCTAGTCTCAACAGAGAGACTAGGGTTGTGGTTGGACACTTGGTAGAAAGGGACAGGAGTAATCGACGCATTTAATAACAATTTACAATTAATTTGACTTCTCCAAGTTGACAAACAACGAACCCCGGATGAAGACTTAGGCCTGTTCCGACTTTCTAAACCCGAACATTGTCTGGCGTTTCCACGAATCTAATTCTATTTGGGTTGTAATTTCTCGGAATCCATAAATTACTGATTGTAAGAACAATTAATGTTAATGAGTTGAGCTAAGATCAGCTGTCCCACCTAAAATAAGAAAAGCAGAAACTAATTATGTTTTTACTTTCAACATTGATCATCTACATATACTAATTAACTCAACGTAATAAATTATGTTAAAGAGCTCTGCATAAGAATTTGTTAGAAGTCTATGCGATTATACATTATTATCATTATTATATAAGGTTATTTTTACGTTTATAAATATCTACACAAGGCCTTTTCAAAGTGTGGGTCGCAGAAATTTTAGCAAAACTAAAAAAATTCTTGGACGCGCATCGACCGAGTATAGTACGTCTATGAGTTTATGTTAGTGAAAGAGCGTTTGTGCCAACTCGCCAAATGCGACTTGGTCACTGTACACTCACTGTTTGATATATCTCCGCTGTCTCCTCTGCTTGCACAGTTGACACTATTGCGTATCCTCAATTATAGTGTTTTATTGTAAAATTGTTCTACTATTATTCCTTGACAAGTAAGTAAAAAATTAACAGGCCCTTTCAACTTTTCACCTATATGAAATGCATTCTTTCATGAGTTGTCTGTTGTAAATAGAAACAATAATCAGAAAAGGTTAAAATCGACTCTTTTCAAACAAATTTAATTTCATAAATTAAACCTAGTATTTATTCCAAAAATGAATAAATCTCATGTGTGTTTTATAGATAACAATTTTTTTATACTATTTTAAAAGTAAAAAATGGGAATTTCTAATAATGTCAGTGTTCTTTCATTTTTCAATTTGGTTAAGTTAAGTTTTCAAACCAAAAACTAATATCATTAATCAGCTGATGATTATTATTAAAACATTAGTAAATGTTTTAATTATTATTTCTAGTTTATACATCTCTATATCCAGGTTCGCAAAAATATTTGCCCGGGTAGGGGGGTCGCCAAGTGGAAAAGTTTGAGAAACCCTGATCTACACTATATAGCCTACTGTAAAGCGGTAATTTATGGTGAAAAATACGGTATCTGTCTTCCGTAGTTAATAAAATATATGCTCTTTAAATGTGGACATTTCCATCACTATTCTTATCATCGTCGTCGTCGACGTCGTTAGAATTTCTCTAACCACTGCAAAAGGAAGCTAGCCAAGTCATTCTCCAGTTTAACAGTCTTCATCGCCTTACCTTGAAAAAGACCGTAGTTGTAGACTATTTACGGGGTGCGATGACAAATAACAAGAATTTCTTAATTTACCAGAATTACGTTTTCGATTTAAAAACATTTTTAACGCGCCAAGTGACCTCAAATGTGAAGGTTCTCCTTACCGCTTTCTTGTATTACAGTGGTATAGGTTACTACGAATTCTTACCGTCAGGATGGACTGTCAGTAAAGAGTATTGTATTGAAGTCTTACATCGGTTGCGTGAGGCAATCCGAAAAAACGACCAGAACTGTGGAAAACTGGATTGTGCACCATGATAACGCTCAGGCTCACACTTCACTACTAATCCGCATGTTTTGGCAAAAAATAACACCGTTGTAATAGTCACAGTTGTGTCCCCATGCGACTTTTTCTTGTTTCCAAACATTAAGAACACAATGAAAGGACAACGTTTTTAACCATAGAGGAGATAAAGGCAAGATCGCTGAAGGCTATAGCAAAACGATAATTTTAGAAATGTTTTACGGATTGGAAAGAACGTTGTACTATATGCATGGTATCTGATAAAGACTAAAGACTAATTTGAAGAGTCTTTTTGTAATACTTTATTTTTTTATTACACCTTGTAGTGACCAAACCTAACGGCTTCTAACCTACCTGCATTCGTGATTGTGTGTTATCTTTTCGAATGACAAAATGTTCTACTCAAGTCTACATAATTTTCTTAATTCTGGAAATCATACAATACGTTAAACTTTAGTTTTATATGTATTTGAAGGATTTTTTAAAACTTTATTAACCACATCATAGTCCTTATGTAGTTTTATATACTACCACCTATCATGTGGTAGCTCGAGTTTATTGCCCATGTTTTTGAATCGCAAATAACTGCAGGCAACACGCATTGATTACAACACGATTTGAACTGTCGAGTTCTTCGAACTTGTGAATTACATTGTCATGTAATTAACCTCGCATGTTTATTAGAAACACTGGAATTTACTTTTATCCTACTACCAGCTGTGGATCTGTAAACACTAACATCCCCTAAAGGTAATATCAGACAAGGAAAAGAAATATAGAGCTAAAGCGGAGAGCAACAACCGATGCAGCTAAATTCTATCCTCCGTACACAAACACAAAAACACACATACACACAAGCATAAATGTGTGTGTTTATGCGTGAGCACATATGGGTGTGCAGGCACAAAAGTTCTTCAATTTATATTACTGCTTACTTTGTCATACTGTAAAGTATGTAAGTATGTACACAATGTTTCGGTTTGTATGTGTTACACCATTATATTTTTGCAAACAGAACGTAAATAACAAAAACACAAAGGAGAAAAACAGTCTTAGCATAAATGACACTTTACTCTCTGCTGGTTTATGTTCCGTTTACTGTTTGCTTGGACGCGCCATGAAAGCAAACATGGCTGGATATCTGCGGTTGTTTCTAATACGGCATTTGTTTTATAACAAAAATTAATTGTGAAAACACTTGTTTGTTACATGGTTATTTTCAGATTTTGTGTGTGCGCGCGTGTGCATGTGTGTGGGCGAAGAGTGGGCGTGATTTTACTTTCATGTAAGTAAATGCTAATTAATTAAATCTAAAAAAATACTAGATTTGTAAATTTTACTCATTCATTGCAAAATTTTAAAATATTTGAAACGTGGTTAATTTTAGGCTTATGATTTGTGTCTACGACATGCGGTTGAATCCAGAGTTCATTTAATTTAGGTGTAGTAACATTTTACCTGAAATGTTTTTATTGTTTCACTTGTAACACTTGGCAATTTTAAGTCGATTGTTATCATAATAAATCTGTCTAAATAATGCCGGTTTAAGACGGGTCATGTGTATCTCGTCATGATCGTAATTCCTCGTAGAGAGAAACAGTGTAACGAAATGTCTACCAAGCGTTAATAGATTTGTACTTTTCTTGACTGTGACATAGTAATTGTAACATATTTTGCATGCTGTTTCTCTGAGTTTCTTAGTAAGTCTTTACACGATCAGAAACATTTGCGCCTGTTTAAATGGGCGTCACTATTGTTTAACAGTCCTGTTATGATTAATAGGAAAAACCTAAGTTATCGTGGCAAATGAATGTTTGCGATGATATTACGTGCAATATTACTAGTAACAACAATTGAAAGCAGTTTTTATCTTCAGAGTAAATCTGCGCCCCCCCCCCCCACACACACAGAACACAGCCAGCGGGTGCAGTACAGTAAGTTAGTAGTTACACGACTGAAGAGCAGAGTACAACCTATACATCAAAACTTTGTAAGCATCATTAAAAAAAATAAATTAAAAGTTCAGACACGTTTCGTAGAAGCTTCAGACTTTTCTGTGTAATAACAGACCTTAAAATTAACTTCCAAATCAAAAGAACGTACCGTCGAAAAATAAAACCTTTTGGAATTAACTCTATCTGAAAGCAAAACCAGTATAAGGATAGACGTAACTCTGAAAAAAAAGGAAGTAAATTTGAAATTTGAGAAAATAGTTACAACATACGTGAGTTTTCTGGTTAATAAATTGCATTAGTGGGAAATAAAAACTAGGGTTGGAAAACGTAACACACCTATAGTATCAGTTATACATCTTTTTTATTGAAGATTGATTTAAACATGGTATAATATCATTCCTTAGGCGCCCACGCTTTTATTATCAGTGATACTTAATGTTACAAAAATTTTTGATTAATAAACGTTATTTTCATTTGTTGTTAATGTATTTGGTATAAGATAAATTATTTTATCCTTTTTAGTACATTGATCATTTTGTTAATTTTAAATAAAAGCGTTTTTTTTTAAATTTTTTTACCTTTTTTTATTTTACAATTTTTAGTCAAATTTTATAAATAAATTACATAATGGAAAATAATGATACATAAACGATCAACAATTATTTATGAAATAGATAAATAGATAGATAAATTGCTTTTTATTGTATAAAATATACATAATTAAATGATCAGACTAATTTTACAATTGCATTCGTACATTGCAGTGTATTGATAACACAGTAGTATTTACAAGATTAAATACAAATTAAGATAATTACAATATTTTAGAATATCGTTGTTATCATATACTATATGTTTTAACATTTATCTTGGATGGTGTGATAAGTTTACTGTAAATTTATTATTTAAATATTCCTTACAATAGGCAAAACGACATAACTTCACTTTGATTGGAAAATTTCAAAGTAAAACGTTTTGTACAAAGTAAAATTACTTACCGTTATTTGTAATCACGTAGACAGTTTCATCAAACTGATTTTAAT
The DNA here is from genome assembly GCA_034769895.1 of Magicicada septendecula. NCBI lineage: Eukaryota > Metazoa > Arthropoda > Insecta > Hemiptera > Cicadidae > Magicicada > Magicicada septendecula. Next base: position 268,794,510 of record CM068374.1, read on the forward strand.
TTTGATTGCTCCACTAAGCCTAAAAGTATCCTGCCCCCCTTACGAAAATGTGTGCCGGCCGCTGGTACAGATGACACAGTAAGTTTGTATTAACGTAGATACAGCAAGTGAAAAACCAACAGCCATTATTCATTTTTAATTTCACATACGTATTTCCAACGGTTGATACTGGAGGGTAAAGTCTTTAGTTATACGCATTGTTTACAATTAAGGACTTGGAATCGAACAACAGACGGGTTAGGTGTACAGTGAACCGGAGTTAAATTATAATCGAGTGATAAAACTATATAGTGAATTGTTAAAATAATAATAAATGAATTATATAGTGCAAACAACCAAAAAGGAATATAAAAGTGTGAATTTAAAAAGAAAAGTATTGTGATATTAATCAAATTTAAAAAATTTTTACCGGTTATCATAAACTAGCCTGTGACACTATATATACTAGCGAACTATTTTTTCACAAACACTGAACTATCACACAATAACACTGTTGTAATTTTTTTTGTTAGTTGTTAATCATTATTTACGTGTGTTTAATTTTAAGAAGTGTAGTATTAATTAACCTAAAAAAGACCGTATCTGAGATCGAAAACTTTCAATAGTGAGTGCCATATACCAAGCCAGAGTAATTCATATTAAGAATTATTTATTTATTTAAATTTTAGAAGATAAAAATTCAAAGTGAAACGTTTTGTACAAAATAAAATTACTTACCGTTATTTGTAATCACGTAGACAGTTTTAACATTGAAAATGTTTATAAGGACGTGTCGCACATTTGCGCGTGATCGAAAAAGGGAACCAGTGAGTTTCCATAGATACTACTTCTTTGTTGTCAATAACGTAGTACACATATAAAACTTCGCTTATGAATGTGACTACATTTAACTTATAATCTGTACGTTGGTAAATGTATGTATATATTTTTTTCATAATATTGTATTGGCACGCGATTCAAGTGTGTATGCAAAATTTCAAGTCGGTATCACATCGGGAAGTATGCGAAAATTCGATTTGAAAAATCCACTTTAGACCGACGGCAAAAGCAAGTTAAATAAAAGCGTTTAAAAAGCGTGCAAATGTAAGAAAATAAACATGAGTGAGGCCAGAAATAACGCGAATCGTGTGTGTCTTGCCTGCCTTTTTATTGTGGTAATCATAATAATAAAATGAAAACGTAAACATTACATAATTGAGATATGCTTGCCTGCCACGAACGATATATTTTCTCTCATACATGATTTAAATTAAAATGAAAAAATATAGAATTTTTTAAAGTGAAATGAAATGTTTCCATAGAAACTACTTCTTTGTTGTCAATAACGTATTACACATATAAAACTTATAAAATTTACTTCCTCCATCAACTACCATATTAATTTATAAAAAATTACCCCTGTCCCTCTTCAACTACCCTTTTAATTTATAGATATTTCATCTACCTTTCTACAGTGGATTAGTATGACCTCCTTTTCAGGATACTTCATTAATAAAAATTAAGCACTTTACTCTTGTTAAAACGTAAAACGTTGCAGGTAAATTACCCCTTTCCCTTAACCGATCTTCACCAAAATCAAAAGACCTAGAGTCCTCTACAATTTAGGGCGGTATACGAAACATTATTTGATTCTGTTTGAATTTGCGGCTGTTATCGTTTGCCATAGAAAAAATTCTACACACAGACACACACACACACACACACACACTTTTTCGAAAAAATGATGGTAGTACAATCAGAATCTGCCGTTATCTCGAACACGATTTTTTCGCCATGACCATACTTCCATTTCCTTATGGACCATGGAAGTAAAAACACATACAGACAGTACGAGTAGTATGTATCCGTTTACACGTTTATGGTGCTAAATAGAGTAGTGCAGTGTATAACCTGTAGTAAGAATTCATTGTGGACTAGAAATCGAATATGTAGAAGGGGACCTGCTATGATATACAGGATACGACACAATATCTGACAGTTTCGTTTTGTTATTGTGTCACGTATGATAATGGAGTGATGAGCCTCGCATTCTTCACTTCCTGCCATTTGAGTTTCCATGGAGTAGTGGGACGTCACGCACCGCGCTTACAGTGTTGAAATATTTTTTAAAAACATAAATCTGTTGTGCTCACTCAGTAAGATTTCGTCAACATTTCAACGTTGGCCGTCATAGGCGGGTGCCTAATGGGAACACGATATTGGAGAATTTCAGAAGGACAGCAGTAGCCACAAAACGAAAACCAACAGGAAGGCCGCGACCTTACGTATCCCTGAACACATTGAAGGATTGAGACAGGCTACTGAGGCTAGCTCTCATCGTTCGGTGAGTCTTCATTTCTTCTCTTTAAATATCTCCGACCAAACTGTTAGAAGAATTGTGTATTTAGACACACAATTCTATCCCTACTAAATGATGGTCATCCATGAATTGAGTCTACGTGATTAGGAAAAACGTCGAGTTTTCTCAGAGACGATGTTGGGATATAGAGGGTCTGAAATGCTAGAACGTACGTTCTTATATGGAAGCAATCCAAGACAGCTTCACAAGCGCCCTCTTTACACAAAACAAGTGACAGAATAGTGAAGGGTGGCAAATTTAGGGGTGATTGGCCAACATTTTTTTTTTTGAGGGAATTACAGTGAACGCAGATTTTGATGCTGCAAAACTTCCTAGATACATAAACCAAGCCAAACTGTGATCAATGGCCACATCAAGCTCTTTCATGGAAGTTCTAAGGAGTACGTTTCCAGGACGTCTCACTTCCATCCGTGGAGACCATCCGTGGACGTCGTGTGGCCCTATCTTTTGGTAACTTTTTACTGTGGGTTAGCTGAAATCCAAAGTTTACATGGACAAACTACGCTCATTATCAGAATTAAGGGCAGTAATTCAACGCGAGATAACTCGCCATACCAAAAAATATGCTCCAGTATGCGTTGAGAGGTTTCATAAATCGACTATAACAGTGTGTTGACAAAAAGGGACGATACTTACATCGCTTTATTTTCTGTACTTATTTCTTTTAATTCAACTCTTTCTTGTAGCAGAAATAATGTCGAATGTACGAGTTTATATGCAGACAATATGAATAAAAATTAACTCTTTTTTAATTATTGCGTTATTTCAGTTCCAGAACCGTCAGGTATTTATGCCGCACTCTGTATTGTTATCCGCAAAATTGAACAATCTGAATTTTTTGAGACTAAATGTAAACATATTTTTCTCTGTTACATTTGTTTAATTTTCATTTGTTTTGTTACACTGTACTAATTGTTGCTTTTCGTATTGTTAACGGATCGCTGTGCTTCCATTGTTACCATTAGAATTATTAAAAACATCGTATGTTTTTCTTCAAATAAAAAAAAAGATAAATTGTTTGTACTTAATAATTTTTATTGTTTATTTTTATTTTTAGTTTTTATTTTTATTTACCTATCCACGTCAACCGAAACCTGAAAAAACTGACTAGTAAACGTTTGCTGTGATCATTTACGCGGCCATGACAAAAAATGTAAAACAATATTTAGTATAAAACAATATTAAATGTTAATAACATTTGTTAACAATAAGTATTCATACATTTGGTGGAGGAAGTAAGCATATACTTAATGGTTTTATTTTAGAAATCATTTTTCATACGAAATTAAAAGAAAGAAAAATTTAAAACGAAATAACAAAGTGAAATAATGGAATCATTTAAGACAAATTAAAACAAAAAATAACACGTTAATTCTATCTGTGTACGTATATGCAAGAGTCTAGTTGTGATCTTCTATAGAACAACAGTACTAAATATTTAGTTATCCTTAAAAAACCGTACGAGGTTGATTGACAGGTCAATTAGTTAAGCTCGCCTAGGCGACATAAACAATAAAATGTAGCCCTGAAAGAAAATATACACAGCTAGCGTAAGTACTCTACGATACATCCTGAAAGGAATCCTTTCGTTCTAGAAACATAAATTTTGGAGTAACTGACAATGTGTTGTAACTTACAATATTTAAATACATAAATGTAAATTGATACTGACAAACAGTAAATAAATGATAATACGAAATCCCAAGTCTATTTAAAAAATATAATTACTGTATTTCAAAAGTCATTTAACAATTAAAGAACACGCACACGTATAAGAAAACTCAAATTGAAAACGAATTGAAAACGGCCATTTAAATCATAAATAAACTAAACTTAAGTCTGTAAACTTAGTTTAATTCATCCGAATAATAATAGGGTTGACAGTCTCTATTATTACATTACATATTGAGGCATCCATGTTACCTTAGTGTAAGCCTAAACCTGCTTAACCAATTATACATTTGTGTTAACCTACCTATTCCAAATGCCTATAAAGAATAATGTCCGAGAAGAAAAAAATCAACTGGCATTGAAAATTCGAGGGAAACTAGCCATGGGAAGTAGGTGCTATTTTTCTTTGATGCCTATCCTAAAGCCCAGAAACATTCTAGAATATCCAAGGTCCAAATTTACAAAACCGTATTCGACCACTGATAGAGTATATTTAAGAAGCCTGGACCAAGACCTCAGCCCAAGAAGATATGATCAGAAGATGGGAAAGAAATATTCTGAGGAGGAAGATTCTAATATATGGAAGATGCCGGAATGTGGCATATGATGACGAATGCCGAATTTTATGATCTACACAAGGGACCGGACATTGTGACAGTAAAAAAACAACGTAGAATTAGATGGGCAAAGAAGAAAGAAAGAAAGGGCAATGAAAAAAGTATTCATTGGAGGACTAGGAGGAAGAAGAGAAAGAGGGATGCCAAGAAGAAGACTGGTACACGATGTAGATAAAAACTTGTGAAGACTGGGGGTCAGAAGGTGGCGAAGAGTCGCACCGATTAAAGAGGAGTGGAGGCATGTTGTTCTATTCTGGAGGCCAGGGCTTTTCATGAGCTGTTGCGCCGTGGAGTAGTAGTAGTAGTAGTAGTAGTAGTAGTAGTAGTAGTACCTATTCCACGCTACGTGTAGGTCTATAAATTTACTTGGTCACGTCAGCCTAGTTTCAAACACCATCGCATTCGCTGACACTAACCACTATTCATCAATAAAATCTGTTCCGGTTTTTCTTTTAAGCTATATAAAGCTTAATTGACAATTTTGTAAATTTAACTTCCAATATTTCTTTCCAGTACATATTTGTATAAGTTATATTTGCAAAATTGTTTATTAATTTTGTTTTTATTTGCAAGCGGTTTCCATTAAGCAAATTCACCCCTAAAATATAAAGAAAAGTTTGTATTTCCGTACTACAAAAATTGTTTAGAACTAATTGTTTTAAATTTTAATATAGTTTTAATTATTTATTTATTTTATATATCGTACGTAATTTGGAAAATTTTTACTTTGTTCTGATCAAGCAGTATCAAACTGTACATAATTAAAACTATCTAAAATCTTAATTCGTTTGATAGTTATTGTTTATATTTACATTCAGTTGTTTACCGAGGCATAATCTTTTTCCTTTTTTAAGGTCGATCTTTATATTCTTTGTACTGCTTGCCTAGCTTTTACCGTTTCATCCAAGTTTAATCTTATTGCGGCCACTGGCGTTAGTGAGATTCAATATAAAACGCATTTGTAAAGGGAATCCTTTTCTTTCCTTTTATTAAAAGTCCACTACATTAACCTTACGCTCGGATTGATTCCGTTATATTTTATCTTGAGTTTTTTAAAGCATAAAATAGTCTTACCTTTTCCTTTAATAAAATTTAAATGAATACATTTTATTTAATATACTTTTAAAATTTTGTGACAAATTAAAACTCTCCTACTGTTTACACAAAATTAATAAATTAAATTCTAAGAGTTGGCACGTATAACATACCATTCTATGCTCAGACAAGAGTACTGTTTCATATAACATGTTATGTTTCCCGTACAAAGCCATTATTTTATATAAACTGATAAAGTAAATTTGTTAATTGTACATCAACATAAAAAATAAGTGCCGAAACCCGGGATCGAACCAGGGACCTTTAGATCTTTAGTCTAACGCTCTCCCAACTGAGCTATTTCGGCTCACATGTTATTACTCGTACGGAATGTCTTTTGTATAGTACAAACGTATTTGGTAAAGTATGCGGTTGTTATGTCTGCCTACTTATACTCAGAACTGTGGGAGATCCGCAAGAAAAATAGCCACAGGGCTAGTCCAGGAAGTAGCCCTGCGTACTACCTATTTTTCACACATATTCAGTTTGGAAAATATTCTTTTGTGAAATATATACGTACGTGTCTTGCATGTAAAGTGCTATTGACTCACCCATGTTTGTTTGCATTCAGGAGACACACTTGAAACCAGCAGAACATTTCAGCATCAGATAGAACAAGATCTTCCTTTTCTGATGATTAGCCAAATATAAGAGCTATAGAAGGTGTTGCTACCTTTCTTAGCAATAATATAATACCCCGTCACATCTGTGCAGGTAGTAGCCATAAATCTATTTTAGACGCTGAAGATGACAATCTGTCTGTTTATTTACCCGACGCCCAGTGGCTGTTAACAGACCGCCAACACCTAATCGAGTAGCTGCTGACTCCCATACTTTTATTGAGAGATGTTAACGTTGACAGGCTCATTTGGGGCCGTGCGACTACGAACAGGGGTGGAGAAGAAGAATGACTACTTACATATTCATTGGCCAAGAAGTATTACGTTCCAACCGTGCATGTACATCCGACTGTGCCATCTGAAATACTACCACCACCATGGCTGCTTAGGAAACCAGAGTGTCGTTTGAATTTTTCCGATGCAGGGAAGTCAGTAGTACACTCTCTTATGTAGGAGATTTGATTCTGTTGTGTGATTGTCAGCTACAAGATCATATCGTTCTGTATACTGATGTATCGGAGTAGGAAGCAAACGGAGGGTTGTATACTGCTGTAACGATCGGAATAGACACACGTTTGTCCTTCAGGGCGCCTCTTAGTCATGGGCATTGTTGAGGACAGCGATTGTGTACACCACTGAGTTATATGCCACTTCGATACAGTGAACAGCCCGGCCTGAGTCGCACAGGCTCGCTGAATTTCATTACCGCTTTGGGCAACACAGCCGCTTACGATAGAGACACTGTGCCATGTAATGCAACACCAGAGTTTGCCATTTACATTTATATGGGTGCCAAACCACGCAAGTATCACGGGCGACGTTTGGCACAGTTGCCAAAGTCATGCAAAGACATGCACAGTTGCATGTGATGCAACACCAGAGTTTGCCATTTACATTTATATGGGTGCCAAACCACGCAAGTATCACGGGCGACGAAGACGCTGATTCCACCACACTAATCGCAGCGTACCGTCCTGATGTAGATGTTTTTGATATAAGACCCGCCGATACGGTAACTTGCAGCAGAACGTAGTCGACAAGAACAGGATGTGTCTCACAAGACTACGTACAGAACATACGAACACGACATCTTAGTACCTGCCACAAGCTCAACAACAACGGTCATTATAGAGGCGTAGGGCCTACTCTGCTCTTAGACCCCCAAGATAGTAAAGCGGCATCAAAGATGACCTGAAAACAGACTTCGCGCGACTTTGTCATTCTTGAACGCAGCTGACTCCATTAAACGGTTATAAAACAAGTATCCTGAGCAATAACTAATATCTGTAGAAAATAAAATCGATTCCTTTTTTGATTACGTTTAAATGTTGATAAAACAAGTGCTTAAGACCATTAGCTGTCGTGTCTGACACGTAAAAAAATGAATACAAAATAACAAGGACAACATCTTAACAACAACAACAACAACAACAACAACAACAACAACAACAACAACAACAACAACAACAACAACAACAACAACAACAACAACAACAACGACGACGACGACGACGACAACAACAACAACAACAACAACAACAACAACAACAACAACAACAACAACAACAACAACAACAACAACAACAACAACAACAACAATAAGTAAGCCTATTTTTTATATATTACCTTTAGGTTTACGGTACTTTACTTGTTTCTTTTATGAAAAAAGTATTATTATTTGAAAGTAAATTAAATTTATATTTATATTAGTAGACTAAAGTGCAGTTAACTAAAGGTCTCAGTAATCTATGAAACGTTTTGTGTGTCTTTTTTTGTAGTGACAAGAAGGCCCATTCTCAAAAAAATCCAATCTGGAGGACCACGGGACGTCATATCGGGTATTTGTGTTGTAGAAGAAATGTCTCAAATTTGGCTATTAGATTTCTCTTCTCATGTTATGCTTTCTTGATTAACCGTTTCTTATCCTTCCGTGACCCCACCACTAACCGATTGGGCTATGTGTATAAACCCTGAAAACACCTTGTCACTTCTGCCAGATCCCCCATACGGTATCCTCCTTCAATTATATCAACTGAAGAAAGCCGCTTTTCGGTTGCGTCTTCGTATGCTTACGCCAGGCTGATCTTAGAGCTGATATTACAGCAACTTTACTATTCCTATAATGTCTGGTTAATATAGGTAGTATTTTAACTGGATTATACTATATTACGTGTTATATCGTACAGGATATATAAGGCTATTCAGGTTATGTTATGCGTACATTTCAATATTATAAATAACTAAACCTCGAGCGCGCGCGTGTGGTGCGCGTGTGTGTTTAGAGCCCCTTATATTATTTACACAATGAGTAAATCTAAATACATTTGTTATGATATTTACAGAGCTGACTCTAGGTTGTCTGGTCCCCTAGGCGAAGAATACGAATGGCGCCCTTTAAACAGAAAGCAACAAAATAATTACACTATTTCTTGAGAAGAATTAGCATTCGCTGTGTTTTAACTTTATTAAATTTCTAATTTGTTAAAGGCATCTAGCAACTACGATATGATAATTGATGCCCATGTTCTACAAGTAAAAAACCGTAGCAAATTTAATCTGATAATTGTCACATAGTAGTTTTTTAAAGATTCGTGACAAATTTACAATTTACCCATCAGAATACTTAAAGTTACATATAATAACAGAACGGTACATAATATTACGCTCTTATAGACTTCAGGCCGTGAATACTAAAGTGACACAGACAGCAATGTTCTAACCTGTCACATCACGTTAGTGTCTCTTCAGTATAAAATAATTGTATTTGTCACGAATGACAAGAACCGAGGTTGACATCATGTGGATTGTAGAACAGTTGGGAAGGCTGGTTGGTAAGTCAATAATGGAATTTACTTTATCGAGTTACCTGCTCTTAGCTCTACACATGAAATATTTAAAATTATATTTAAGTTCTTGTCGCGATAGAATGTCTTGTTTTCGTGTTTTGTGTTCTGTGCAGTCTTTTTTGCGGTTCTGTTCACACGGCTTGCGAATTGTTTCACACACACACATGCGCACGCGCGCATTAGTTAAATCTCTATCCCTTTAACGTTAAAGGCAGATTTCGTTTTACTTAACTTGCTTTAAGTACCAGCTACTATAAAACTGTCGTAGGTTAAATTGATTATATTTTCATCTAATTTCAAACAATATGCCTATTCCGGTAACTTGTTCTTGGCTTACTTGTACAGTACATCTTTTTGTTTTTGGACTCTACACAAGTACTCCCACTGGCAGTTTATACTGGAACATAGTTTCTTGGTCTTATCCATAGACGGAATATTTAAACCATTCCGTATTTCGTTGATCTTATTTCTTGTACAGTCAGTGGACAGTGTAAGACATTTCTTGAGAATCCCCTCATAATTATATCTTCTCATTTTGTCTTGACAGTGCCTATGATTCTGCTGTGGGTTTAAATCGGGTACTCACCTCCTAGGTTGTTCCGTCCGTTTGAAATCATCTTCTTCCGTCCCTAGAAGAGTTGACCAGTAGGTTTCTTTGACGCTGGCTGAGCCCTTGACGGATACCTGTAGAAGAAACAGAACAAAACAGGAATTACACAGCACAGATGGAGCATAAAAAACGAAAAACTAGTAGTCTCGAGGTCAAAGAGAACGTTCGGTCAAGTGAGACAAAACAGGAAAGATTAAAGACAGGAATCTAAACTAAGACAAATTGAAACTAGGTAAAAATTCAGCTAGAGTACATCAGGCGTGTTTAACCCGTACACTGTATGTGGATCCATCATGCCATTATTTATACTTAATAAAGAGGCGTAAAAAAAAGCTGCACTGTTATCAGTTTACTACATAAATCTGTCTAACGCCTTGTAAATTAAGCACAGTAAGTGTACTCGCAAAATCAAGTGTACAAATTGAAAATGTTTAATAGAACATTAGAGTGAACAGAAAATGAGTGAGCATTAGAGGGAACATTAGAGTGAAATGAGAAAATTGAATTACGGAGGGATAATTAACTGGTAGTTGAATTTACGCTTAAAGAAAAATAAATTAAAACATGTATTAACAAATAAAATATCAGCTAAATTAAACAGGTCATTCAAATAAATTGATGAGAAGGAGCAAACATGTAAACATAACAGACTTAAAATAGAAAAGAACAAAACGAAACCGTGTTGAAGAATACAAAAGCAGGAATGGCATTTGTAAAATTATAATCATTTGGAAACATAGTTGAAAAGCATGGAAACAATCCATAGTAGTAATAATTACTTTATTAAAAGAACACTGGTACAATTGTTGGGATTGAATAAAAAAATTAATTACAGAAAATGTTGGATTGCAGAAATTAAAAATCAAATATACATTTAGAACAAAAATAAAGACACGGTTTACAAGAGAACAGTATGCTTGAATTGCAACCTGCAAATTACTAAAGCGAAGGAAGTGGAACTCCATATAACAAGTAAGAGGATAATTTTATCAGGAAAGGAAGAAGACGTTTTTAGAAATTGAAACGTACCTCCACAATTATTGAACACGTTAAAAATAAGAGAATAGTACAAATAAAGTTTTGTGAGAAACAGGGAAAAATTAAATTACGGAGAAAAAGTAAAGGAGGGGTGAAACGAATAATTTGGAGAACCTCTTACAGCGACCTAGGAGATGAAAGCTTGACGAGACTGTATCAATCAGTGTTAGAGGTACAGAAGAAACTCACAGTATAATTCTAAAAGAAATCATAGAACAATTTAAGCTTTTTATGTGTCCGACATTATTGCAGATATATAAGACAACTTTAAAGCCAGAAAAACAAACTATAAATTGCATTAGAAAGATCTAAATCAACCGCGAACTATTACAGGGACCACCAAATTCGACCTTGTAATCCATAGTTTCTAAAAGCCGTAACAAATTATGTTATGGTTCCTAAATGATTTCTTCTACTATCCCATTCTTAACTTATTTTTTACTGAAATATCAAAAAATAATTAAACGTGAATAATAATAACAACACAACGATAACAACATCAGTATTAATAATATTTTTGCGAAGGACTGCTACACCCCGCCGACACATGCTGGTGGATAGAAACATTTGTTAGAAGTAGTAAGTCTGAGGAAATTTACAGTTAATTACAGAAGATACCTTGAAAAAGTGGAAGATAAGGTCTTTACATAATTAACCTATTTGGCAAGATGTGCACGGCAGGTCAAGGTAAGACGAGTCACTTTACTACATACAGAATTGCCTTGCGTTCAAAAAACCATTCAAAGCTGCCAATGTAGAAGTTGGCATCGTAAGTTTACCTATCAATCAAACTACATGAACATGCGATGTCGCATCATCACCTGTAATTCTACACTTCAAACGTCATTCGTAGCTTAGGCACTTTTAAGCCACTACTCATTGGCAATCCGGTAAATACGTGAAAGACACAATGGAAAAAGTTTAAATTACTGTTGTGTTTTCTGGTTGAAACTGAACTACGACGAAAAGCTTTCATAATCTCTACATCACGATTACTAATCCAAAGTTCTGGATGACCAAAGAATATCCTAAGAAACTCTTTAAAAGCGACTTATAAAGAGTGACACAGGATAACATACAAATCCATGGATACCAATCCATTTAGTACAGCCCCCCAGCTTCCTTCTGGAATTGGTGACAACTCTGTCAGTGTGCTGAGGAAAGAACAGTTTCGAGTCTATAACAAGCCTCAGGTCTGTTCTTTACATTGTCACATCGTCGTTCGTATAAACAAAATACGATGGACTAAACTTCCGAGTGTAGGTGACAATTGTTGTTTTCTTATGGCTAAGAGGCTTACAATTGTTCCTGTTTACTTGCAATCTCATTTATGCACTGCTACAAAACAAGATGATCCTTCCTGCCATTCATGTCATTCGCAAACGTTTGTAGGTCACTTTTTAGAACCGAGGTTGTTAGTACTACTACTACTACTACTACTACTACTACTAATAATAATAGTCATCGTCATCATCTAACAATTTAACAATATGTAGCAATACAATTAAGTTTATACAGTTTGAGCAAAGAATATTTAAATAAAATGTGTTTCTTTTTGATAAAAAACATACTAACAAATGATCATTTATACAAAATCGTAACCAAATGTTCAAAAACTCACATTAAATCTTGTAATATAATTTACTAATCTTTCAGTATAGAACTATTTATTAAATGTGTAAGAATAATTGCTCATAGAATACATATAAATTATTGGGAAGCCGATAAATTTATCTGTCCAATTTAGAATGGCGGCAACTCTAAATGGTTGGGGATCACTACATCCAATAGAGTATTATGAGGCGTGGGTTGTTATGGATGGGAGAACTTTTGGCCTGTCTCATTGTGGAGTAAAGCATTATAGCAGCATTATAGGAGCAAGCATTATAGTACATATGGTACTTTAATTTAGGATTATACATGGAAATCAACATACATAAACAGATGATAAAAATTAACATAGCAAAGAATAACCTGAAAAATTAATGTAACAAAAAACACTTTATATACTTTTCTTTGATGGAGAAACTATAAGCTAACGATAAAATCCTAAAGAAAATGTTGAGCTTGGTCAAAGAGAACAGTGATTACAGAAGACTGCACAACCACGAACTACGCTATATAGCCTACACATGAGGAAATTTTGTTTCCTACGCGTAAAAGTAATAAAGTTTGTAAAGCAATTAATTGCTTTTCATATATTAAATAGAACAACTTTTTTCACCTTTTAACTAATTGTTTCTTATGTGTTAGCTTGTATGTATATACCTAATAATTGATTATTATTAATTAGTTGCCTCTCAAGCTTTAAAATGGATACCTTTTATAACAATGAACTTATTGTTCCATACGAAGCAAAGCGTATAAATTTTTGTAAAACCATTAATTATGTTAATTACTTATAACATAAAGTACAATTAAATTATTTTAATTAGTTACACTTACGTATTTAAGTGTATAAACTGTTTGAAGAAGTAATGATGTATTTTATTGCATCTAATATAAGCACGCAAATGTGACGCTTGTATTCATATGCAAAGTAAATTGGTTTTTAATAATAGACTTACATTGTAAAATGATGAGTAGTTTAAGATTACGAGTTTTAGTAGATATCTGAGTAAGCCTACATCATGTTATAATTATAACTAAAACGCATGTCTTGTTGATAATTTTCCTTGTTTAATGAAGAAAGTTGTGTTAGTGGTTATAATCACAAGCAGAATTATCACTGTTGCACACGACTATAGAAAAATTATTCCGATTAGCGCTTTCAAGCTTCTCAGCTCATCGTCAGATCGGAATTCAGAATTTGCAACTTAGTGGTGTGCAACAGTGGTAATTCTGTTTTCCTTGTTTATTAAAAACATTGTTAAGCAATTACGGAACACTCTAGGACAGTCGAGTGTGTTATTCTACTTATGGTGTAGAATAACGCTCTCGACTAGGCCAGCGTGGCCCGTCTGTACCAACGCCGTCTACTCACATAACACAAAAGTACCTGCCAGAATGTTCAAGAGCACTTAAAATACGCACTATGCTGGCACGCAGCAGTAAGGATGGAATTGTTATTCTCGAACACTTGCCCTGCCTATACAAGCCACAGCAGGTGGCTTTGTCAGTTCAGTTACGGTGAGCGATTTCCTTAGTGCGGATCGCACTAAGTTATTGTTAAAGATTAGTGGAAAGTGTTTTCTGTGTTATATTTAGTGTGGAACTCTATTATGTGACGTTATTATTGCATGTGGACAAATTTAACTTAAATTATTCACCGAGGTGATTACAAATTATTAATTGTGAATAATTGAAGCTGGTAATTAGTGATTTCATTTGTGTCTGTATTTTGTTTTCCACTGTACCGTAAGACCGTTGTAACAATATTATTTATACAAGTAGTTGTGCTGAATATGTGAAATTATGAGTATGAAATTAAGTTTAACTGTGCTGGAATTTAATCTGAATTTACATTAATAGTCTTCTACAGGTAATTGTTGACATTACTTGCTCCATTGTATGCTTTGTCATATCTAGTTATCAGTTTAGGGTAGAAAAGAGAAAGATATAGTGTGTATATCTCATGAAAAGATGGCAAATGTAACGTGAGACATTTTTGGAAAAATTACGGCAGTCTGTACATCGTTATATTGTAGAAACTGCGTAACACTGCACAAGCTAAGCTGTAGCTAGCTCTAAAAATCCCAGTATTTTCGTTAACAGTAATTTCGTCCTAGTATTTTCTCAACAAATTTCGAAATTTTAAATATTTTGTTTTATCGTGTTTTCTTACAAAAACAAGGCCCCGTCTGTTTGGTACACGAGTGGATTACATTTCGTACTAAGATTGGAAACCAAAAGGCTTCAACTATTTTCTTTTGAAAAAATGTAATTTTTTATGGTAAATTTGTCACCACGGGAATTACAAAAATGTGTTAATACCCATTTAACATGGAGAGCCGTTAGTATTAACTGTACAGCGTGAGGCAAGTATACAACTTAATGATTTCTAGTTAACTGTAAGAATCATTTCTATAATTGCCTGTCAAACGCAGTTCCAATTTATATCTTGCTCTTGTCAGCACTTAACGTTATAAAGTTGCCAAGAATTTTGGTCGACACTTAATGGTAGGTAATAACTTTCGATACCTCCGACCTGAGAATCGTTCACACAGATATCGTTCACCGTTTTTTTCGTTCTCGCTAAAATTAAGAATAAAGATAAATCGAACTCTGCGTTTCACGAAGAGACAACGTTGGCCTCCTAGTACATATAGACTGATGGTACGTTTAGTACATTCATACTCAAAACAAACATTTTTGCGACCTACGAGAAAATACATGCCTAAATGCCTAATAAAATTTAACAGTCTTTAGCAGTCTAATTGAGTTTGAATGCGACACACATTTCATAAATTGGTAGGAATTTCTTAACAGTTTAACACTTTGTTAATACATTCAAATTAAAAATTCTTTATTATTTTTAATAATATTATTGTGGCTCTTCCAAAGTTTGTTCCTTCCATCTTTCCTTCTACCTATCACACACACACACACACACACACACACACACACACACACACACACACACACACACACACACACACACACACACACACACACACACACACACACACACACACACACACACACACACAGAGAGAGAGAGGGCGCACGCATTTGGCCTACACAGTATCACTCTATTTACAGTGTACTCACGTATCGAACATAGTACTTTGTAACTTATTGCACCGTTGTGACACATTTCTTGTTGTCAGAAACGAATTCTCAAGGTAATGCCGGTGATATTAAAATTTATTTAGCGAAATTTTGCCATTTCACCCACAGCATCCAGTCATCCAACACACGCTACCAACTTGCTTTTAGCTACTTTTTTCGGTTGTGCGTTGTACATTTTGTCCGCAATAACTTGCAGGATATTTCTTGACTACTGTAAGCCAGTGCCAGACACTACCAATGTTTGCGGATGACATGAATGGCAGGAAGGATCATCTTGTTTTGTAGCAGTGAGTAGATGAGGTTCTAAGTAAACAGGAGGAATTCTAAGTCTCTTAATTGCAAGAAAACAACAATTGGTACGTACACTCGGAAGATTAGTCCATCGTATTTTGCTTATACGAACGACATTGTGAGAATATAAAGAATAGACCTGAGGCTTCTTATGGACTCGAAACTGCTCTTCCCTCAGCACATTGACAGCGTTGTCTCTAGTTCTACAATAAAGCCCGGGAGTCGTACTAAATGGACTGGAAGACAATTAAAGAATATGTTATCCTGTGTCATTTTTTATAAATCGCTTTTAAAGAGTTGCTTAGAATATGCTTTGGTCCGGAACAGGATTCGTGACTTTTGATTAGTAAATCGTAGTGTTGAGATTATGAAAGCTTTTGTACGCAGTTCACTTTCATCTAGAAAACACCACACTAATTTAAACTTTTTCCATTGTGTCTTTTACAGAATTAGCGGATTGCCAATGAGTACTGGGTTAAAAGTGCCTAGCAATGAAACACTTTTGAAGTCCAGAATTACAGGTGATGTCGCATGTTCATGTAGTTTGATTAATAGGTAAACTGACGATGCCAACTTCTATATTGAATGTTTTGTTGAACGCAAGTTAATTTTGTAATGTAGAAAAAGTGAATTTTTCAGACTCGTCTTACTTTGACCTGCCATACACATTTCGCCGAATAGTTTAATTATGTAAATTTGACCTTCCCCATTTTTTACGGTATCTTTTGTAATTACCTCTAAATTCCCTCTGATTTACTACTTCTAAGAAACGTTTCTGACCACCAGCTTGGGTCGGCGGGTGTAAGGGTATGTGGGAGTTCTTCGTAAAAAGTATTAATGGGGCTGTTTTTTCGTTGTGTTGTTATTATTATTCACGTTTAATTATTTTTCGGTATTTTCCTAAAAAAAATAGGCAAGAATGGAATAGCATAAAAACCGAAGATGAGATTTAGAAAATTATAACTTAATTTGTTACCGCTTTTAGCAACTATGGATTACAACGTTCGATTTTGGTGGTCCCTGTAATAGTTCGAGCTTGATTTACTTTATTTCTGCTGTACTTATAGTTTGTCTTTCTGTCTATAAAATTGTCTTACTTATCTGAAATCATGTTGGACACATAAAAACTTTAAATTATTTTATGATTTATTTTAAAATTATGCTGAGTTTCTTCTTTACCTCTAAAACTACTAGAGTCAAGCTTTTACCTCCTAGGTTGCTGTAAAAGCTCTCCAAATTATTCGTTTCAGGTCTCTTTTACTTTTTCTCCGTAATTTAATTTTGTCTATATTTCTCACGAACTTCATTTGTACTATTTTAACCTGTTCAATAATTTTGGAGGTAGGTTTCGATTTCTACAAATGTCTTCTTCCTTTTTCTGATAAAATTATTTCCTTACTTTTTGCATGGAGTTCCATTTTCCTTACTTTAGTAATATGCAGATTGAAATCTAAGAATACTGTTTTCTTGTAAACCGTGTCGTTATTTTTGTTTTTAATGTATATTTGATTTTATAATTTCTGGAATCCAACATTTTCTGTAATTAATTTTGTTGTATTTAATCACAGTAATTGTATCATGTGTTTTTTTAATAAAGTAATTATTACTATTATGGACTGTTCCCATGGTTTCAACAATGTTTCCAAATCTATATATTAATACGTGAAGAGAAAACTTTGTACCCCTTTTTAAGCATATTGCGCGCACGGAGGAGTGTGAGATTTGGCATAGTTAAAGTTTATATGGAGAAGGAGTGCAGAAAGCTAAAATTTATATATAATATGTGTCACAAATACATTAAATTAAATTAAATAAAACATTCATTTGCACTTGAAAATTCATTTAAACTTTTTCAAACAATGGTAATTGTTAAAAATAAAATAATTTTGTTGCCAGGCAATAAAATTATAACTTTTTCATTTTAGTGTACGTTCATACTGCCAATGTCAAACACATAATAGTCTGTCGTTTGTTTACGTTCATACTGCCAATGTCAAACACATAATAGTCTGTGGTCAAACAGTCACACAGAGTAGAGATTGTCGCCAAAGAATTTTAAAATGTTGCCAACAAATAATTACTGACAGATTGACTGAATGAGCTGTGAATTTTGTGTGATTTCAAATGTTCCTTTTTGAATAGTCTGTGGAGTGTATGTCAAGGCAAAAAAGCGTTTATTTTATATTTTGTATATTAGATATCTGTGTTTTATATATTAATGTGCAGTTGAAAGTGAAATACAGCTTGCTTAATATACACCTGTTGCAAAAGGAAAATTTTGTAGCAGCAATTTGAATTGACTTACTCTCGCCTAATTATTATTGGTGGTATCAAAAAAGTGAGTACATTTTATTACTTTTAAATTAAACCCTGTCTAATCTTAGTTTCTGTAATTTCATTACATTTTTTTTTTACATTCAGATATTCGCACCTACTTCCATTATGCCTCGACATAGAACATTGACGGGTCGGAGTGAGAGACAAAGAAGAAGGAATATAATATATTCGCGTGAAAGTCAAAATGATAATAGACCAAATGCAAATTTAAATAGTGTAAATAGTATACAAAATGATGAAATTATTTTGAGGGATACATTTAAATGCGCACTGTATGTCATTCCAAGAAATTTTAATACTTTTGATTGTGGATTAATGCATTTACAATGCAGGTTTTGCAATGCAAAACATTTCGAATCTGAGGTCACTTTAGGTGAAAGGACTGCATTCACTTAATGTTGTCATAAGGGTAAAGCAATATTACCGGCCTTTAGTCAAAATGAATACTTTAAACCATTGTATGATGGACTTACTTCAAATGAACTTTCAATAAAAAGAAAGTCAAAAAATTATTTTGAAAACATTCGTAAATACAATTCATCATTTGCTACGGTTAGCTCAGAAGCTAAAATTTCGGATACAGTTACGCGTGGAGTGTATCATTTTAAAATACATGATGTTTTTTATCACAGATCAGGTCCAATGACTGCTGGATATGGTCGCTCACCATGTTATGCGCAATTATATTTTTATAATGTTGACACTGCTGTCAATTATAGATTAAGTGAACACTATAATCAAGCATGCAATAACAATATAATGCGCGAAACTCTCTTGAATTGGAAGGCATTAATCCTTTCGTTCGGTCATTCATTGCAATGAAAGATCATTGTCAGAGAGTTGAAAATCAAAATAAAGAAAATGTATGCTCATTAAAGTAAATCGTGATTTAGATCTACGCCGTTATAATGATGCAGTTCAAACTGATGTAGCAGTAATATTTAGTACAGTTGATGGTGAGCCACCCTTTGAACGAAATATGGTTTCGTTTTCAAAAGTTAATGGTACCATTAAAAATATCTCTGTTTTGGATTCATCATTGGACCCTTTAGCGTATCCATTACTTTTTCCATTACATTCAAATGGTGATACTGTGTGGCATATCAATATTTCTCATAATGTACCAACTACATCTAATTCTAGAGCGCCCAGAAATAAATTAACCATGCTTCAGTATGCAGCCTATCGACTTGCAATTAGAGAAGATTTTAGAATGTTGAACCATTCACAAAAATTATTTCTGCAGTGGATAGTTGATATGTACGTGAGAATAGAGGGCATAAGGTTACATTTCATTCGACAAAATCAAACAAGTCTTAGGTCTGAAGTTTACAACAGTTTAACAGATTATTTAGAATTGAACCCCAATGCCAATAATGTTGGCCGTAGAGTAATTTTACCATCTTCATTCAATGGATCTCCAAGAAATATGTATCAGAATTATTTAGATGCAATGTCAATTGCACAACATTTCGGAAAGCCTTCTTTGTTTATTACAATGACTTGCAATCCAAGTTGGCCTGAAATAGTTAGCAACATTGGTGTAGGTGAGTCAGCTAATTTTCGACCTGGTATTGTTGTGCGTGTATTCAAGTCCAAACTGAAAGCATTAATTGAGGGCCTTACACTAAAAAAATCTTCGGTAAAGTTGAAGCACTCATTTGTACAATTGAGTTTCAAAAGAGAGGATTGCCTCATGCTCACATTTTACTCTCTTTAAATGAGCAAGTTAAAATTGTTAACGCTACCGATATTGATAAAATTGTATCTGCGGAGATTCCTAACATTCAAACACATCCTACATTACATGAATATGTTGTAAAACACATGATGCATGGTCCATGCGGTGTACTTAATCCAAATTCTGTATGTATGAGATATGGAAAATGCGCAAAAGATTATCCAAAACGATTTAATGAATTTACATGTGAATCATTAAATGGATATCCATTATACAGAAGGCGTAATAATGGTATTAATGCTGAAGTTCGCGGTAGTTGCCTCGGCAATCGTTATGTTGTACCACACAATCCGTATTTACTTGCCAAATTTAATTGCCATATAAATGTTGAAGTATGCACTACAGTTACAAGTGTTAAATACATTTATAAATACGTGTATAAAGGCTATGACAGTGCATCTGTTGAATTAGGTTCAGGGAGAAATGAACCAGGTCAAGAAATACAAACTGATGAAGTTAAAATTTTTTTAAATGGCCGTTATGTCGGACCAACTGAAGCTGTATGGCGCATCTATGAATTACCAATGCATTTTCAATCACATGTCATCGTTAGACTTGACATTCATTTACCGCGTAGACAGAATGTTTACTTTCGAGAAGGGCAAGAACGTCAAGCAATTGAAAATGCAAGACAAACAAAATTATTAGCATTTTTTGAATTGAATCGATCAGATCCATCAGCGCATGAATATAAGTATATTGAAATTCCATTGCATTACGTATGGGAAGATTCCCGAAAAAAATGGAAGAAGAGAAGGCGTGGAGGTGATAAAATCACTACACGCATATATGTAGTATCACCAAAAGACATCGAACTTTTCCATTTACGATTGCTTTTATTACATGTCTGTGGTCCAAAATCATTTGAGGATGTTAGAACATACAATGGAATTATACACACTTCTTTTGCTGAAGCGTGCCATGTTCGCGGCGTTGCTTCAAATGATAATGAATGGCGCGAATGTTTAAATGAAGCAAAAGAATTACATTCACCAAAACAAATGCGAAATTTATTTGGTTACATTTGTGCATTAAATGTGCCAGCCAATGCATTGGCGTTATGGAATGAATTTAAAGTATATCTTAGTGAAGATTTTTTGAGAGATTACAACGAAGAAGTATCCTTTAACACAGCTCTATTAGAAATTGAAGATATTTTGAATGTTCATAATTTGTCATGTCAAGAACTTGGTTTACCAGTTCCCACGTATTCGCAGAGAACAGACGAAGCAAATGCTATTGATCCAATAGAACAAGAGTTTCTGTTTTGTGAGCATTATGAAACTGCAAATATTGAACAAGGTAATCTAATTGATCGTGTGATTCGGGAAGTTTTGCACCATGATACTGGATCTAATGTTTTTTGTTTAACCGCTCATGCAGGTTGTGGAAAAAAATTCACACAAACAGCAATCATTCAAAAATTAAATTCCCTTAATCTTAGTTGCATTGCAACAGCGTTCAGTGGCATAGCTTCAACTCTATTACTTGGAGGTAGAACTTTACACAATGTGTTTAAATTGCCTATACCCATTTTGGAAAATTCTGTAGCGAATATTACCGCAAATAGTAGCTATGGACGTTACATCCATTCATCATCATTGATAATTATTGATGAAATTTCTATGTGCCCACTGCAAGTGTTGAAAATCATAGATAGATTATGCAGGATCTATGCGATGAAAATGATAAACATAAACCATTTGGAGTGAAAACGATACTTCTGTGCGGTGATTTTCGGCAAATCTTACCAGTTGTCCCACATGGATCACGTGCAACTTTAATTGAAAATTGTGTCACGAGTTGGCATAAATTTGTTTATTTTCATAAAGTAACGTTTACTCAAAATATGAGAGCCTTACCAAATGAAATAGAATTTGTCTAATTCTTGAAAAAAATTGGTAATGATGAAGCCCCACAATTCCCTCAGTTTGGTGAAAATATTATTGAAATACCTCAGCAATTAATAGGAGATGAAAATAATATTATTAATGAGGTGTATGGAAATATTTCCGAAAACATACTCTCAGATAACATATTGAAGTCAGTTATTTTAGCACCTAAAATGATGATTGTACTTTAATTAATACTGATATACTTAATCGAATACCAGGTGAACAGAAAACATATCATAGCTACGATAAAATAATTTGTGATGATGACAATGAAATCAATAACTATCCAGTAGAGTTTTTGAATTCTTTGACTATTAGTGGTTTGCCACCACATAAGATAGCTTTGAAAGTTAATTGCATCGTTTTACTGATCAGAAACTTAAATACAAAGGAAGCATTAGTCAATGGAACAAGAATGCGCATCAAGTGTATGCATCGTAATGCTATTGATTGCGAAGTTTTAACTGGAACCGCACGCAATAAGAGAATTTTGATTCCACGTATAAATTTAACATATTCCGGTACTGTTTTACCATTTAACTTTCAAAGAACTCAATTTCCAATTATACCTGCATTTGCGATGACAATAAATAAGTCTCAAGGACAAACATTCGAAAAAATTGGAATTTTATTGAGGCAGCCAGTTTTTACACATGGTCAATTGTACGTCGCAGCAAGTACAGTTCGATCATTCGATGGTTTGAGAATTTATATTTCCGAATATAATGGCCAAGGGCATTTAGCAAATGATGAAAGAGTTTTTACAAAAAACATCGTTTACACAGAAGTTCTGAATCATTAAATTCACTTTCAAACTATTTTAAGTTCAATGGACAACATTTATTTTTTTAACCGCCCGGTTTTTTTGATTTGATGAAAAATATATGAAAAAATACGAGGCACGTATCTTTTATTTCATTTTTTATTTTGTATTAATTTTTTATTTAAATTTTATATAATTCGAAAAAGATAGGCAAAATAACTGTGTAGCCTTGGCGAAACCTGGTCAGTTTGGCAATTAAAAAAACCCAAGGAAATGTCAAGAAACGCGTTATTGCTTTTTAAATATGGCTTAGCCAAGCTAAACCTCATTTTTCCTATCTTTCATATTTTTCAAATAACTCGAAAATTAATGCATAGAAAACAATATAAAAAATTATATAAGCTATGTAGCAGATAATATGTTTTCGAATTTTGTACCTTACCAAAAATGAAATGTAATCCACTGGAATTAAAAACAATGTATCTTAAACTTCTATGAATGTCAAGTCTCATTTTTATTAGCGTTTATTTGATTCAATAATAACATGAAAAAATTAAAACTGACAATGAATTATATCAAAAAATAAATACGAATACAAGCTGTAATTGTGTTTTTTTTTCAACTGTTACTAACATTAAATTTTAAATTTCATAGGTATTGCAGGGAATTAAGGCAAACAACACACGCTAATGACGTATTTGTACACGCTCCCAACTGACGTAATAGAACAAAATTCAAAAAAATTATATGCAATGATTATAGAGGTAACTCTTTGACAAAAGAACCTCAATAACGTTCAAACTTAAAAATTTAATGAATTACGGTCGAATTTCGACCACTGGGCGACCTCTAGTGATTATAATTTTACAAATGCGATTCCTGCATTTGTATTTATCAACACGGTTTCGTTTTGTTCTTTTCTATTTTAAGTCTGTTATGTTTACATGTTTGCTCCTTCTCATCAATTTATTTGAATGGCCTGTTTAATTTAGCTGATATTTTATTTGTTAATAATGTTTTAATTGAATTTTCTTTCAGTTCAAATTCAACTACCAGTTAATTATCTCTATATAATTCTGTTTCTCATTTCATTCTAATGACCCCTGATGGGTATGCTGATATTTTTATTAACGATTTTTAATTTGTACCCTCGATTTCACGAGTATACTTATTGTACTTAATTTACAAGGCGTTACACGGATTTATGTAGTAAAATAATGACAGTTTCATTGTGAAGATTACGGAATGATCCACATCCAGATGACGGGTTAAGTACGCCCGATGTACACTAGCTGAATTTACACCTAGCTTCAATTTGTCTTAGTTTAGATTTCTGTCTTTAATCTTTTCTGTTTAGTCTCTCTTGGCAGACTCTTGTTCTCTTCGACTTCGACACTGCTAGATTTCAAACTAGGTAGTTTTCCGTTTTTTATGCTTCTTCTGTGCTGTGTAATTTGTGTTTTGTTTTGTTTCTTATCCAGGTACTTGTTAAGGGCTTGGCGAGCATCAAACATGACCACTGGTCAACAGTTCTGGGGGAGGAAGAAGACGATTTCAAACGGACGGAAGAAGCTAGGAGGTGGATCTCTGAT
Source organism: Magicicada septendecula (assembly GCA_034769895.1). Lineage (NCBI taxonomy): Eukaryota > Metazoa > Arthropoda > Insecta > Hemiptera > Cicadidae > Magicicada > Magicicada septendecula. The sequence continues at coordinate 268,818,716 of CM068374.1, forward strand.
TTAAACCCAAAGCAGAATCAGAGGCTCGCAGAAAGCAGTCCCGTCGCTAACATTACTCTATATCACTCGTAACGTGCTTAGATGCTTTTGATTTCCTACTCACAAGTCTCAGAGGGAATTCGATACGAAAAGTTCTAGAAACCGCAGGTTAGTGTGGATATAATTACTTTGGGCCCGGAACAAACGACTCGTCACCTTCCTGGAAGAAGAAGAAGAAGAAGACGAATATTTACAGAATACGGGAAACGTCTTTAAATTCGTACAAGAGCGCATATTTGAAGTGGTTATTTCAGCAGAGAGACATGAGCACTATCAAGACACAAGATGAGAAGATACAATTATTATTGAATTCTCAAGAGATGGCTTACAGTGTGCACTCACTGTACAAGAAATAAGAACAACGATATACCGGAGCGGTTTAATTTATGACCAAGAAAAAATGTTGCAGTATAGTACACAAGTTGCCAGTGGTAGTACTTGTGTATAGTCCAAAAACCAAAAGCTTTACATGTAATCCAAGGGAACAAGTTACCGGAAAAGGCATATTCTTCGAAAGTAGATGACAATATAAACAATTTAACCTAATTATGACAGTTTTACTTAGGCTAGTAGTCAAACGAAATTAAGTGAAACAAAATGTGCCGTTAACGTTGAAGGAATAGAGATGTAACTCATGCGCGCGCGCGCGTGTTTGAAACGACTCACTATATGCTTTGAGAAAATTGACAACTCATATGAACAGAACTGACTGCACGAAACACAAAACACGGAAACAGGACATTCTGCCGCGACAAGATCTTAAATATAATTTTAAACTCACGTGTTGAGCTAGAGCAGGTAACTCGATAAAGTAGATTCTATTACCGGCTTACCAACCAACCTTCCCAACTGTTCTACAATCCACATGATGTCAACTTCGGTTCTTGTCATCCGTAACAAATACAATTATTTTATACTGAAGAGAAGTTAATGTGATGTGACGGGTTACAACATTGCTCTCTGTGTCGCTTAAGTATTCACGGTTTGAAGTCTGTAAGAGCGTAATATTTTGTACCGTCCTGTTATTAAGTGTAACTGTAAGTATTCTGATGGGTAAGCTGTAAATCTGTCACATATCTTTAAAAAACTACTTTGTGACAATTATCAGATTATGTTTGTCACGGATTATGAGACAATTCGGTTATGTTTGTGATGTTTACGACCGGTTAGTCCCTGCTGAAAAACCTTGTGCAGAAATCACTGCTGTACGTAATCAGCTTTTAGATAAATTAGATGTTGCCAAGTCGTGCATATATTGGCTGTGTAGTCGGTACGTATGGGACTATTCCAGTTACACGTGGGGCTATTAGAGGCATTTACCAAAATAAGTTTTTCATAGGTTCAGTTTGTAAACAGACGTTTGATCTTTTTTTTTTAGATCTTCTGGATGTATAAAATGTAAGGTGTCTACCTATACTAGAAACGAGATGTCCAAAAAGGACTATTGTTAGTGTTGTTGAAGGTTAGCTTAGAATTAGAGCGGCGGCAAGTCACTATCCAGTACCTTTATGAAACTTTGCGACTCCGAATAAATCGAAAAAAATTAGTTATTTCCCTAAGAGAAGACAACGAAATAATTCCAGAAATTAGAACTACATGTCATTTCAATTTTTTTGAGTAAGCTACAGTAGGAAGACTTAACCAACATATTGAAGAATCTCGCTAGTAGATGACTCGGGTGCTCTAGTATCACCGGAAGAGTTTATATTAGTAATATTCTTGTATATAGTTTATTATTTCAAATAAATGTTAGTAACAATGCCTATATAATGGTTACTGCGTTCCTAACGGCCAAGATTACAATTTTTTTAAAGCAATGTTTTTCAAATACGTTAATATTTTTACATATTTCTCTCTTAGCTTCAGAAACGTTCATATTGTTACACAATTAAAGATCACTCTAGTACAGTCGAGAGTGTCGTTCTACGCGCTTCTCAACTAGCCCAGCGGTCCTCGTCTGTATCAAGACCGCCCACTCACGTAACACTCAGCATCTTCCAGAATGCTCAAGAACAATTGAAATACGCATTATGCTGCAATAGGATGGAAAGTTGTTCTAGAACACCTGCGCTACATATAAAAGCTACAGCGTCTCGCTTAGTTAGTCAGTTACGTCAAGCAATTTCCTTAGTGAGGATCGAGTCACTGTTGAGGCTTAGTGAAAAGTGTTTACTGTGTTATAATTAGTGTGGAACTCTATTGACATTATTTTTGCGTGTGGACAATTTAACTAGAATTACTGTACGTCAGTAGGTGTTGATTTCAAACTATTATTTGTGATTAATTAGAGCTGCTAATTAGTGACTTTATTGGTGTGTGTATTTTGTTTCCACTGTACCATACGACGATCACTGAGACCGTCGTAACAATATATTTTCAGCTACGTCTTGCTCTTACGACACCTACACCGAACTACAGTAATCCACTGCTAGTTTATACGTTCTTTTTTCTTCTTTCGGTATTGCAGGGCATAAGGAGTCTTGGACTCTTCACTTTCCGCCGAGCTGACATGACGCATATTTTGTTGGGATATCTATGATCTTAATGTTTTCTATCGTGTCTTATTTACCATTTATGAGTCCATTTGTTTCCGGTCATGTGGTCATGAGATTTCAACTTTTACGGTCATGTGGTATTTTGTTTATTTATTTAAAATACTTTACGCAGCGTAGTATCTATACACCTTTAGTAACTTGACACACACACACACACACACACACACACACACACACCATTATTATGGAACGGAAACGCAAAAGTACGAGGTAACAAAAATCATCTACGATCCTCAAATATCTTGAAACGGCACTGTTTTTATATTTGAAGTTCTAAAATCTGCCGTTAGCTGACGAGTCTTTGTTGTATTTTGTATTGCGCCTGTTGTGTTGAGTTTATATATGGTAGTGTTAGTGTACCGGTGCCCAAACGTTTTGTTTGTCCAGACTTCCCTTAGTTAATTATGGCCGTGCGTCCCGCTCTCAGAGTTGATGAACAAATATTTTTGTTAAACCACCGTCAGTACATGTCAAAATACGAACAAAAGCTTTCAACTAATTGCCTCCTCTGCCTCTTCCCCAAACATCCAATCACCACACCTCATACATACCTACAATACCCCTCTCTGTTTATCTCATAACAGTTTTGACCTGTCTCTCAAACACACACACACACACACACACACACACACACACACACACACACACACACACACACACACACACACACACACACACACACACACACACACACACACACACACACACACACACACACAAAAGATTAGTCTGTATAATGTATCGAAAAGACTAATGTTTTGAAATTAGAAAACCCGTAGAATTTTTTACTTATTCAGCAATCTATCTCAGTGAGATAATAACTGTTAGATATGACAATATAGAAATACACGAGCAGTGTCTTTGTAGTGGATAACACTGCGCATATGATTAATACTGCACTGATTAACTTACATGATTCTATCTTAAATGTTATGCCTACGTAACTACTACAACAGAACATTATAGAACGTGTAGCATTAAAATAACGGAATACAGTACATAAATATAATGGAATAATTGAGATAGAAGGATTATAGTTTATTAAATTAGAGGGACTGAATATCTTCATCCTTCACACTTCACATGTGGACATCATTACTTCGCTAGCTAAAACGTTGGAGCATGTTTACAAGTTTCTCTATGCGCCGGCATTGAACCACTTGACAGTTTCCTTAACAGAGAGCATCGCAATTTGCTGGAAGAGAGTTGGATTCCTGAGCAAGTGTTAATCATTATGTTAATCATTACAACAGTATGAATGTTGATGTGCTAAAACTAACTACTACCTTTCAAGAACACATGGAAATGATTGTATTCAAACGCCCGTTATGCTTTACGTGAGAGACTATTGGTTGCATTACAGATGACAGTAACTTCAGGGTAATCGTTATTATGTATTCGGTAAGACTTTGTAAATATTAATAAATTTAAAGAATTTAGTAGCTTTCTGAGCTTTGCTACATAGAAGCAAAGTGTAAAAAACAAAACAAAAGTAGATTTATTGTCTTTAACAATACTAGAAACAGTTCCAGAACGTGTTACATTAGCAACTATGAATAAGGCTGCATAAACAGAATACATAACATGTAACAAGATATAAACGAATCAGAAATCAAAACTTAGACGACTATAGGAGGATGTAGACAGACAAATGTTAAGTAAAAAGTGAGATAGAGATTTAGCATCAGATAATTAGGGCGTGAGACAATTTGAACCACTGTTCTTCAAGAAACATGCATTATATTATGTATGATATATACATCTAATCTTCAGTTACTAAATTATTATTAGTTTTGTTATTATTATCATTATTATACTAAAGCAATATGTGCTCATGCAACAGTATGTTAATAAGTAGTGCAGTGTCTTCCTAATCTAACTGATCTGTGTGTGATGATTGCGGTTATTAATGTTTTTGTTTTCACCTGTAATGTTAATTTTCATTGTGCTGCCTTTTCATCTGACTCAAATGACCATCGTTGATTTGTCTGATAATAGTGACTAATAATTCAATTCATTATTCAATGAAGAAAAATATTGGCGAGATACGGTATTCGTGAACTCGTATGACACAATTTTTGTAGGGTTTAACAACAAGTAAACGGTAGTAAAAGAGATACAAGTTAATGCATGGATTTATAATTTGACAACGCCTCGAAGTTTTTAATTTAATAATTTTTTATTAAAATAATTTGTATATTAATTGGATTCTTATCGTAGGCAGTTAGTTTTTAAAACATAATAATTTTTAAACAAAAGCTAAGTAAAACTTTAAAAATAAGTATGAAAGATAAAAAAATATAAGGCTATTAGCATATACTAATATTCTAGAGAACCCGCTTAACTAAAACGTTGGTTTATATTTTAAGTGAGGAGAATTTTTCACATAAACAAAAGAATGCAAGCAAAATTATCACTGCCTCTTGATTAAATGAATTAAAAATTGAATCAGAATTGTTGGAAGTTGCTAGAAGCTAACGTTCTACCAACACCAAACGTGTCACCAACAGTCAAGTGCGGTTAGCTATTATCACAAACAGTTTTTATCACATATTCATCGTGCAGTCACCGAAAACGTATACAGACTACATTAATTACTCAAGTATACTTTAAATTAAAATTAACTAGAATACAACAAATCTTGTATACTTGTTGTTGTTTTATTCACAATATGAAATGATTAACATAACATTTAGCAGTTGTGACAATTTTCAGTAGGACTAATATACAAATCATGAACACTTTTGCATCACAACTAAACCTAGATATACTCTTTGCAGATAAAATGAGAACACAGATTAAGTTTCCTTCTGTTAACGATAGCTTAGTGTCTGGTTACATTAATTTTTAACGGTGTGCGCGATGAGACAGATATTTAACTGACTTTTAACTTTTAAATGTTTAAGTAACTTTGTTTAGTTTTTGTCAGTAGGCAAACGAGAAATAGAATCTAGGATACAAAACATAAATTAATTTATTGTATATTTCCTTTTCATCTAAGGGTATCAAAAGTGTTTATTTTCATATCTTAATTGTCGAACGTTTATTTTTACATAATCTTTACTTCTATTAAAACTTTTTTGAGTATTTCACACACTGGTACAAAAAGAGAAAATGAGTTATGCCTTACGTTTTTTTTTAGCAAAATTCGAATGTAATATTATCCCCTAAGGTTAATAGAGGATTCACATATGACACGTACGTTCCACCCCAACAACCGTTACCATATTGAACGAACTAAAGCCAAAAAAATATTTTTAACAACGCTATTTGAACACATGTTTCTTAAGAAATAAAATTTAATTAAAATGTACCTAAAAGCTAGCTACTTTTCGACTTATATAATTTATGTTTTGTCCATGTGATTTGACTATTCACTGTAACACCTAAATATCTGTACGAATTCACCTGTTGTAATTTGGTTGGACCACAATCTGTCAGTATATTATAGACCTACATTGGTCTGTATGGAATTTTATGGGACTCAGGAAAGACGTTTGTCCTTTTAAGTTAAATAACATTTATTTTTCTTTTTGAATATTATCTTCTTGTTTTTCTTCTTCTTCTTCATAAGAAGAAGTTGTGTCTATTTCTTGTACTAGTAGGCCGTTATCTGCGCGGGTTTTGGCCTTCTGTGCTATGTAGCCTACTACTAGTTCTACAACGACTTTCTTCTATTTTCAGCAACTTCCTTTGAGTAAAGATTTACCAATATCCTCAGATACTCGTCTACATGCGCTAGCGACCTTTCTTGTTCTTGTTCTTGTTCTTGTTGTTGTTCTTCTTCTTCTTCTCCTATTTCTGGTTTCCTGGTTTCTTGTTTCTTCTATTTCTATTTCCTTTGCTAATTCTAGGCGGCTCCATTTAACAAATATACCCTATGTTAGGAAGTTAATGGTTTAAATGTATTTGCCAGGATGCAGAAAATAATGATGAGCGTGGAGTGTATTTTAATACATTTATTAATGTTTCGTTACAATTTAATTTGAATAGTAAGATTGGCTAAGTCTGACAAGCATTTGAATTTTGAAAAAACCACGTCGGGTAAGAAATGTTACATGGCAAAATTGAGGCGCAAGTGCCTAAGGCCTACATAAATTGTCGCAACAACAAGAAAAATGAAAAAATGACAGAACAAGGCAGCCAACGCGATTACGTCCGCTGCCCGCCGACGCACTTTGCACTGTGTTTTAGCCGATTCGCGATGAGCGTGAGGCAGAGCGTACAGATTAGCCAACCTTTGATTACCACATTACTGTCCACCCTATCTTTGTTATTTTATGAATCTGAATATAAATTCCAATAAAATATAAATTATAGTTAACTATAAATTTATTTTATTGGGTGTCACTACATATACGCAACTCTGAAACTGACGTCGTAACTAAATATTATCAATCTGATCCGCCTTCATATTGATACTTAATTAGAATGTTAAAATTTTACTGATACTTTTTGTATAAAATAAAAGATACTTACGCGTAGACTGAAAGGTTTATTTCGAAACCAAACTAATTTCCGTAAAATCAACATCGTATTTAACGAAAGGTACATGTGTTTTTTCAGTTGAGGCTTTGCATTTATAATAAGGAAGCTTAGTGCTGCCGGATTTTTGTCTGAAAATATTAATAACTGTAGCTTCTGTAGACAATTTTTTGTTTCCAAAAACACTTAGTTCACTGAGTATAGTTAAAATAAAAGACATTCTACATAAGAGCACTTCTTTGTCGAAATCAATAAGCCATTAAAACTATACAAATCACAAGGCAAATAAAACATTAAAGTTATTTTTTTATTTTTGGCTCTTTTAGGCCATGATACTGTATGTTTTCCGTAAGCGTTCATCCGTAAGAACTGTTTTACGCAATATGGATATGATACATTCATATCTAGTCACTTACTTAAATAGTCTTACAGAAGCTAATTTACCTATGTTTTACAGGCTACCAGCCACGCTAAAGAATACATCAAATTTGTTTGTTTAGGGTTTTGAACGCAAGTTTAAAATCCTAGGAATATCAACAATCTTGAAACGTTTTCAGGTGGCGAAAGATTACCACTCGTGTAGAAGCTATGTGTTGCCATTAAAAAAGAAAAACAGTGGGTCTATAAAATACTAGTAAGTGAATACTTTATGACAGTGAACGGAACAAGCACATTTTATCTTGAAACTTTCTCTCTTTAATAAGTAAAATGTAGTTATAAGTTTCTGTCTTGGTGTTGAAACATACGTCTTTGCACATTAAAACGAGACTGAAAGTTTTACTTTTCAAAGAACAATCTAGTAATTGTCTAATTTACAAACGAAGAATTCATATATCCTTCTACTTATCTTTTGAGTACCTTGACGAAATTTACGTGAAACTGTTAGATGGGTAGTTTTTTATAAACATCCGTGTCCGTTTTATTAACAGTCGTGTAGTTTCAAAACCTGAGATTCGCACATCTGCCCAAAAATTCTTTTATATTACCGCGTTGCAGAGACATGACACAGTTATCTAAGTATTTTGAATTTGGAATATTGTAAATATTGTAAGGTTTTTGAAAATTGTAAATAAACGATTCTGATTAAGGAAAAATTAATAAACTATACTACGGGCTCATAAAACTTACCGTAGTATAAGTACAGTAATTAGTATAGTATAACTGTCATATAAATAAGTAATAAATACGTTATACTGGTAAAAACCATGAGCCGAAATAGCTTAGTCGGGAGAGAGTTAGACTGAAGATCTAAAGTCCCTGGTTCGATCCCGGGTTTCGGCACTTCTTTTTGTACTAACATCAAATTTTTGAATTTAGTTTATTAGTTTACGTGAAATAATTACTGAAACGTATAGGACAGTAGTCTCATTTATGTATAAGTGTTTGTTATATCTGCCAACCTGTGTATAAACAGTCAAAATTTACAGTTGGTTTACACAATTTCAGTTACGAATAACTGTATTCAATTTATTTTAATAAAAGAAGAGAAAAGCATATTTTACATTTTAAAAACTTGTAGATAAAGTATAATAAAATTAGTCAAAGCAAGGCAGACATTACATAAGAGGAAAAGAAAGGATATCGTTTATAAATGCATTATATTGAAATGACATATTACTTCCTGTAGCCTCAGTAAGAAATAGCTGGAAGAAACGAGCAGAAAGGTAGACAAAAAACAAGAAAATAATGGGAGATCTTATAAAAGCAAAATGTTTATTTATTGATAACTAATCAAATAAATTATTGTGTGAGTTAGTTTTGTGTATTTATTGTGACAGAATAAAGTAAACAATAAGCTATTTAAATCACAAGGCAATCAAAAGATGCCATTAAAGTTACCTTTGGGTCTTTTAGGCTATGATCGCTGTAAGAACTCTTTTAAGTAATATGGATATGATTCATTCATATTTAGTTACTTACAGTCTTACAGTTTAGACAAAATTAGGAAAATACAAAAAATAAAAAATTTAATTCTACCCCTTTTCTTTGTTATACTGACGAGCTAATTTTTATTTTTTTCTATTACTTACTAAAAACTTAGCAACTTATTAGAAACTGAAAACGTATTTAGGTCTAGTTAATAGTAAGGAAGTGTCTACTAATATCAAAATAAGTAGTCCTATATAAATGAAATTTTTTACTCTCAAACATTATTGATTTATTATAAGATTAAATTATCAATAAAATATTCTTATTTATTTAAAATTATTACAATTCTTGATTACTAAAACCATATAATATTTATAGAAGGTAGTAATGAATTTATACAATTTCTTTAATATACCTTGTGGTAGAAATATTTTTCTCACATAACCATATGTTAAAATTATCTTAATAATTCTCACATAGGGATTTATTAAAATTTCTGCCTACTATTACGTTGAATCAAAGTACACGTTAGTAGCAATATAATTGTCATTAAATTTCATTATTCACATAACTAAAACAGACGGTAAGCTACTATAACAGGCTAAAAGATTTATAGTTGATGAGTGGAGAAGTGAGGTAGAGTAAGGAGATATGGAATCATGATCCACATTGTTTGGAGAAAAATGAAAGCACTAATGAGATGCGTAATTCAAAAGTGAGTACAATATTGCACTTTCAACTACAATGCAGCCAGTACGTAATGATGGCTACAAAATAATGTTTAATGTGCTTTAACAGAAAGACGTTTTGCACACAAAGCGTTTTAAGGGTTTAGCAGGTTTTACAAAGGAACAGAAGTAGTCAACGTATTTAACAACAATTTATAATTCATTTGACTTTGCCATGTTAACAAAACAAACCTAGGTCTGTTCCGACTTTACAAACCCAAACTCTGTCTGGCGTTCTAGCGTTTCTCTCCCTCTGCAAACTGTAATCTCTCGGAGACTTAAATCACTGATTTTAAGAACACTTAATGAATTAAAGATAATGAATTAAACTAATGCTCAGCTGTCCCAGTCTAAATTTAAGAGAAACGGTAACTGGTTATTATTTTCCTTTTAATAACGTTCTAAAACTGGAAACTTGTTTCAACCTACGCTATAATCTTTGAATTTTTCTTTTCCTTGTTTACCTGTGTGCAGCTTATCGCCGTCATTCCACGCCCAGTATATCAAAATCCATGTAACTTTAACTAGACTCGTTTCAAATGACGTACTGTCCATCTCACAACGGCCCACAGTCATTTCCACTCTGCTCACTGTCATCATTTTGCTATCGTCATATAAAAAATGTTAATAATGGGAAGGAAAGAAATTTTTTATCGTTTACTACTAATGTTACCATTAATACGAATTATTTGCACACGAAAGAGCAGTAGACAAAACCGAAGAAAATTGTACAGGACAAACAATTAACAAAGATAATTTAAGAAGATAATTGATAACTTAAGAAAACACACACACGCGCCCGTGTGATTAGAGGCAGACAGTTCAACAGACCGCCAGCCTCAATGCCGCTGATTACATCTCTGTAAGGGTGACTAATTTCTTCTTCCACGAACTGTGTAATAATGAAATTACTCAGATTTACGCTCCGTTTGGAAGCACATTATGGCTCACTAGAACCGAAAATGTCTGATAACTTATCTAATATTAATTAATTACAAGGCAAGAACAAAATTAATAATACACAGTTTTTCTATCGGAAACCTTTAACGTCGGGTATCAAATAAAGTCGTGACACTGACAGCAGACTGACAACAACACGAGGGGTGGGCTCCAGTTACTGAATGCTAATTGTGGCAACGTCAAGTCCAAGTGAACAAGACATCTTGCTTTTTACTCACGGAACAATCTGATTGGCGTGGTTCTAGAAGTGTTTCGCATGTAAACGTTTCTAGGGGGTGACCGATGTGCGAGCACGGGCGTGTTTGAGTAAGTGGGTTTGGTTTGTTGGTTATGAGACTGATAAATATTTAATATACGTATGAAACACAGATATCTGTTTTATCAGATTACAACAGTTATGCATCGTGGAAAACATACCTACGTATTATTTCATCTGTATAAATGAAACTGTATACAGTTACAAAGTGTCGGTATGTTTGAGTTCTTCAGATCGTCAGCTGCTTAACAACACCTAGACTACAGCATGTTATTCCGGCAACCTTTCATCAAATTATAAACAATTTCGTATTTTGTATAATACTCACCAGTAATTATTAATTGAGATATAGAAATAGCTGTTCATTATTTACTTTAGTACATTACTTTCCTTTGTTGAGGTTTGTTTTCAAACAAACAGTAAGTGTTCAATTTAAGAATTGTTACAATACTATGGCCCGAGACGCGATTGGGCGGTCTTTGTTTGTATTGATAGGATAAAATGCCTCATGTTGTAATAACACAAATAAACTTAAATTATTTTTCTTAAAACTATCACCTATCCAAGCTGAGGGCCAAGATTCACACCCGACTATCAGCGCACCCCAGAATCAGGATGCTTGCACAAAGAATCTTCTTTGCATGCGTTGGTAGAGAAGACAACATGCAAAAAAAGTGTTGGTAGTCTTTTTTCGGCCGAAAAGACAACGTTAAAATTAGCCTTCCAACAACGCAGTTGGGAACTTACTGTGGGGGGAAAAGGGGTATTCGAAATCGACATTGATCTGTACACTATATAGTGTGCGTAGATAGGAAGAAGAGGTCTCGTCTGGCATCACTGCCATTGCGGTGACTTTAGGACAACTCCTGTGACATTCGGAGAAGGATTCAAATTTTTGTATACATTTCGTATTATAATTTACTCGCAACCCCCCTGCGGACTGGATTTTCAACGAACTAGTGAAAGATAAGTTTGAGAACGTTTTCTCGCTTCCCGTTAATAGCGTGTCTGATCCCGTTTCTAAGGAAAGAAGAGATGAAGAATTAGGCTGGTTCCTGGAAACCTAGCCCATGGACGTTGCCTGGTTCAGACAGTGTCACAAACAGGTTTTCTGTTCTCTTTCTCAACAAGGAATTGACTTACCGTCATTCCTCAGAAGTCTAAAGTAACAATGATATTGAAGGGAAAGAATGCCGCATCCTCCGACAACCTCTGGTCTGTTAGTTTCCTGCTGGCCACGTTAAAGATACTGGGACGTCTTCTACTGAAAAGCGTACGAGATCATTTCCAAATTTTGACCTCCTGGTCAGCGAGTAGTTTGACTTTCTACCACGCATTAGCATTATTAGGATGGTAGCGGGCGCCGGTTGCCAGAAAAAATTGACCATTATTGCCAACGTGTTTGGCAACGAAATCTCATGTAAACTTCATTAAATTTAGCTCCCAGACTGTTATCGTCATGTAATTGATAGCTTCTGACAGATAGGGCCTTCTGGATGAGATTGGATGGGTATATCTCTTGTAAGAGGCAACTTGGGGTGCCCTCTCTTGTTCTGTGTCTACGTCTACAACGGACTAGAAAGTCTAAATAGTCCTATTTGCAGAAGGCATGGAGGATATATTTTGATCGTAAAGTTGACAAGACCATCAAACAACTGCAGCGGGACTCGATACGTTCGACGACTGAAGAGACACTGGAAAGTTGTCGTTAATAAGAGCAACAGAGCAGCAATACTGCTTTTGAAGCGTCGAAAGAAACCACAAGTCCGTGTGAGAATAGGAATAACCTAATCAAGAAGTCAATTGCTTTAGTGTACAAGTCAGCGTACCTAGAAAACACATCCATATAAAGTTACGAAGTAAGTGTCGTCTCTTCCCAGTTATGTGTGTCTCAAACTTACTAATCTTCATACAATCAAAAATTTAGGCAAAATGGACGTTAGAACGAACTTGCTACCGGCTATCACCTGTGCTGTCTCGGTTTTGGGTTACCTTGCTGCTTTGTATGAAAAGAGAGTTCAAAGCGCACTCGATAGGGGCCAATGTCAACTAGCAGGCAATGTTTCCCTTCGGCTAGCGAATTTGGTGTTTAATGTTTGTATGATACTGTCCAATGTTTTGCACGTAAAGTTTAAGTTCGAGTGGTAACTGCCCCTCATATTTGACCGTGATATGAATCGTCTACGTCTACGTGATAGTTTACTTTTGTTTCAATTATTTCTTTAATTTTTTACTTGGCTAAAGTTCTCTTTTAAATTTATAGCATATACATTATTCTATTAGCAATTAAAGACTCTACTAATTATTCTACTTTACTTCAATTTAAAAATCAAGCCTTGCCCTCTCATAGCATTTACGTTAATCCAATATTACTTTCTCAACGTAAGACATTATTCCAAATTATAATAAGACTTTACATTACATGTACAATTTAAATTCTGTTAGCAACACTTGGAATGTCTTTCATTCTAGTTTCAATATTGTCTTTAAATTGTTTATTTATTATTATGGTTTGTTATCACCTCGTTTGATGTGGCAACTTCAGGGTGTCCTCCTCCGGTCCTCGGGTCATCTTCCAGTCCTTGCTCCAATCCTTCGTGTCCTTGGGTCCTCTTCCAGTCCTTGCTCCAGTTTTTCGTGTCCTCGGGTCCTCTTCCAGGCTTCCACTGCTTGTCTTTCTTTGTTGTTGTTGGCTCTGCTCACATCATGGGTTGTAGGTGTGTCCATCGAACCTCTGTTCTGCCTCACAAGTCGTCAGGTGACGCTTACTGTAGATTTACGATCGCGCAGTTGACTGAAATAGCCTCTTACGGCAACGGTTGAATATGGAAGAAGAAGTTTTATTAGCGCGACCTGGTATTTAAAAGCACATCGTGCAAAACTCCTGTTTGAACAATATTGGTCCTGTTAGAGTTTGACGAAAGCGTCTTTTCCCCCACTCTCGTTCAATTCTCTTCTTTCGCTTATCTTCGCGAATTGAAAAGTTTGTTTTACACTACGCGATACTCAATCGATCGCTAATTTTCACATGTTTATTATACGTAACTTACACTTTTGTATTCTAATTATTTGGAGAGTTCATCACTTTTTAATTCACTGTAGTTTTATTTTGTGCATTTTTATCACCTTCACACTTTGGTGTCTTTTATTTTACATTATCACATCTATTGTTCTTATAATTAAAATACTACTTAAAATTTAATATCATTTGAATAAGGGTTGTTACCGTCCATGCATGGACAGGCTTCACACACACAAATCAAATACACGTGTACACAACGTTAGCGACAGGTTGCCAGAGGTGCGTGTAGTGTACATGCATGAATTGTGCGTTCCCTATTTTTTTAAACAATCCAGCTTGCAATCTGAATCATGTCTATTCCATAGCTTTATTTATGTGTATTAATTATTTATTTATTTTTGCGATGCACAGTACCGTATCTGTTTGTACTGTCGCAATATATATATATAAATTTTATCTTGATTAAATACTTCCCTACCAACTCTCTCACACACACACACACGTGGAGAACCGCGTAAGCGCTTTATTTCTTATGTTCATCATTGGCGTTCCGAAACATCTGTTCTTCAGATCTTATGGTACCACCATATTTAGGAGATTTATACAATACTTAATGCGCTTTGGTATAGTTGATTTTTAAGTAACTTCGTCCGCAGAAATATTTAACTTCTTCTAACTACGAGGAATGTGATAAAATAATCACTGAAACGATGAGGATTATACAAGAGGCGTTCTGCAATGTCCAGACCTTTGTCATTCTTCTGAATAAACACAGGACTTAATAGATTTTTACTTCAACGCCGAACTATCGATAAGCTATATCACAAGCTATAAATTACGACTCTTTCGGCAGTAAAAGTATTGTTGTAATTGGATACTTACAGTTTTTTATTTTATTTTAATATCTTTGAATTTAATATCTTAATTAAAGGTACAAACAAACGCGCGCGTGTGTGTGTGAGACATGAAGAGGGGGGAGAGAGATATGGTAAGGACGTATTTAATTAAACTATCTTAATTTCACATTGTAATTTAATATCTTTAGATAATACGTACGAATTATTTGCACACAAGAAAGGTTCCTTACTTGGATATGACTATTGCGGCGTGTTATTATTATCAAATTTTTAACTATATGATTGTGAATATTATGTAGGTTTATATTATGTCATAATATATTTAAGAATACGTATCATTTTAATCAATGTTGATACTTCTCTATGTTTATTAAAAATATTACCATATTCATTAACTATACCAAGTAGTACTAATGAATTTGTAAAATTATGAATGTAAAATGAATTTTCTTTGCAACAGAATAGAATTTGGATTGCAAGTGAGTTGAATTTAAATTGTACTGTACATGAAATTTAACTGAATTTGTGGGTACTGAATTATATATTGTGCGTGACACCCCCCTTCCCCCCACACACACACACCATGTAAACCAATGACGTAACCTAATAACCTGCTCCAGATTATTGTTTGACATTACCTGATCCAATTACTGCTTTGCCATACCTGGTTAATCAGTTTAGCGTAGCAAAAAGGGCTTGTATCTTGCATAAAAGTCTGCTAAAAATAACACACAAAAAACACCAGACATGTTATGCAGAATGACGTCAATCTACACCAACGTCTTGTTGTGAGAATTGCGTTAATACCATACAAGCAGCTCTAGCTGTAGGTGCTAAAACTGTTTCTGAAATCCCAATAATTTCGTATGTCAATTATTTCAGGTTGTCAATTATTTTTTTCAAACGTGTTTTAGCACAAAAATGGGATAAGAGTGGGTTCAACATCTCACTAAGATTGAAAAGCAAAGTGCGTCAGTGATTTTCTTCTAAGAAGTCTAAAATTTTGTTTTGCACATTTGTCAAAAGCAATTTAATATGGAAATCCATTAGCAGTTCAAGTTGTATTTGTGTTGTTGCGTGAAGCCTCTTTCCTTTACAATTTAGTTTCACTTGCGCGAAGCTGGTGTACAATTTAGTAATTTCTCCTGTCTATTATGGGTAGCTTTGTAAGACTCATTTCTATAATTGTCTGTCAAACGCAGTTCTAAATTATAGGCCTATCTTGCTCTTGCCAGCACTTAACGTTATAAAGTAGTCAAGAAGTGTGGTCGATACTTAAAGGCAGGTAATAACGATTGATACCTCACAACTGAATTTCGTTCACTTGGTTCACTATTTTCTTTAATCTTCCTGAATTAAGAAGAAATATAAATGCAACTACGTATTTTGGGAAGAGAAAACGTTGGCTTTTTATAAGGTACTTTTGCTTGAAAAGAAAAATATTTTTAATTAAGAAAGTTGTGTTAGTGGTTATAATCACAAACAGAATTATCACTGTTGCACACCACTATAGAAAAATTATTCCGATTAGCGTTTTCAAGCTTCTCAGCTCATCGTCAGATCGGAAATAACAACAGCAGAATAAAACAAACTCTTCACACCTACACCCGCCCCACTGTCCACACACACCCCCGCCAACAAGCTATAAGTCAAATGTCCCTTCCCAACCTCCGAGAACTGTCACCCCCGTCTGTACAGTTACATATTTTTCTAGTACATTCCGTGTAGCTGTGTTGTGTGTGTGTGTGTGTGTGTGTGTGTGTGTGAAAGAAAGAGAGAAAGGGTTAGACAATCTAATGAATACTAAAACTAAATTTGATAGTGAAGAAATATTTTATAATATAATTAAGAAGTAAAAGGTAGAGGACGGATAGATAACATTAAGAATTAAATTGCATATATGGATATTTTTAGAAATAAGGGTGAGTGACCGCGCGCAAAAGTGAGAATAAGAAAGACTTTACAACGTTAGGTTTTGAAAAGAATGCACACACACACACACACACACACACACACACATACACACGGAATGTGCTAGAAAATATGTAACTGTACAGACGGGAATGACAGGGCTCGGAGATTGGGAAGGGACATTTGACTTATAGCTTGTTTGAGGGGTGTGTGTGGATAGTAGGGCGGGTGGGGTGTGAAGAGTTTGTTTTATTCCGCTGTTGTTATTTTCGATCTGACGATGAGCTGAGAAGCTTGAAAGCGCTAATCGGAATAGTTTTCTATAGCGGTGTGCAACAGTGATAATTCTGTTTGTAAAAATATTTTTGTGTTCGCCAGTCTTAATGGATAAGCATAAGTATAATCTTTTGCTATACAATGAAGTTTTGAACCACTTTACTACTAATATGCAGTAAACACCGTCTTATTTGTGTGCCTCTCCCACCAGCATTGATATATGTAGCATTGATTTATACCGTTCCTTTTGTAATTTAATATCTTATGTGGATTTGATTACACGACGGTGGGGCCTGCCCCTACCCTAGTGACAATCAAGTGAAGATCGACTGATGATTGTCACCGACCGAAGCCACCGAGTCAGTCCATCTTTCCATGAACGGTCTTCGCCCCGTATTTTTACCTGCGTTTCATGTTGAGGTCCAGTGGATACTGCACGCCAGCCATCTAGTCCTACTCGAGGAGTTGTAATTTCACACACATTCAACCAGTTTAAAAGAGGCTCTCAACAGTTCAGCGCTTCTTATTTACATGTTCCAATCAAAATCTTGTAACATTTTTATATTATTGTAGCTTTTGCCTAGTTTCTCCTGCCTCCCTCTTTCTCTCTCTCTCTCTCGTACGCGCACACAGTCCTTCTGTACTTACAATGAGTAACCTCGCATCAACTCGAATAGCATGGAACTCAGTAAATTGTAGCTGACATGGTTCAAGTAGACTCAATAACAAAGCAAAAAAATTGTGAACGTAACGTCGCAGATATTAACATTTGTTTAGCGAGGTTTCTTCACGACACTCATTAGCTACCAGTAATTAAGCGCACGTTGGTTAGCAACTTGCTTACAGTTACTTAGGGTTGTGTGTTGTACATTTTGTCCAAGGTAAATGATACTTGTTGACTGTTGAAATCTCTACCAAGTAACTCTTGCTCATTAAAGACGTTTCCGCTGCTGTGACCACACTGAGTAATTATGTTACCCTCTGCATTACGTGTTCTGTTTAGATGCCAAAAGACGATTGTAATAACGATTATTGTAACGTCTTTTGTTAAACATTAAAAGGGTACAGAGGAAAAACCAACACAGTCAAATTTTTACAAAAATAAGATAAAGATTGCATCCCATTCCTTA
Organism: Magicicada septendecula; assembly: GCA_034769895.1. Taxonomy (NCBI): domain Eukaryota; kingdom Metazoa; phylum Arthropoda; class Insecta; order Hemiptera; family Cicadidae; genus Magicicada; species Magicicada septendecula. The sequence goes on from CM068374.1 coordinate 268,836,804, forward strand.
AATTCGATATTTTAACATGCCGAGTTTAAATGAGAAGAACCAAATGAGTCACGAGTTATTGAGGTGTTTCAGTAAGACATGCAGGAGAAGAAACAGCATAGTGGTGGAAAAAAACTGAGTCAGACGCGGCCCATGCGTCATCTGCCTGTGATCAGCTGTTATGCTGTTTTGATTCTCTGCAATTTAGTGCTCTTCAATTATATTGCTTTATTTACAGTTTGTTGGTGGTGTTTAGATGTGTTTTGTGGTCTATCAAACATGGTAGATGCAGATTGTCCGTCATATTGTAGTAGTGACGAAAATGTGCGTGATGAAAACATTAAATCAAGCAAATAGCGTAAGAAATTCGGAAGATTTAGTGACGTTGCGATAAAGCTTCGTGCTTCAAACGACTTTTGACTCAGTTGGTTTTTCACCTTTACTCTTCATTAGTAATCAACATAACCCACTTATTTTAATTACCTTCATAACCTAAGAGTTAAAAGGTTGGATATTTTAGTAACATATTAATTATATTTATTTCATGATATTTACATATAACAGATCTAACGATTTGAATTTGCTAATTTCGTTTGTTATGTCACTTGCATTAGGCCTATTCGTTGTGAGGGTTCTATTGATTAAGGTATTAAACGCGAGAGCTATTAAAAATGTACAGCTTTAGAACAATGATCAAAACAGACCAATAAGGAAGAAAATATCTTATTATATTTATAAGTATATTTACAAGCTAACACGTGTATTTAGATTATTCTATAGAATTTTGCTACCATATCCATTCAGGCTTTTCTCACACCACGACTCCAGATGTTGTAGTCCATATGTCTCTGGATAATAACCAGCTTGCCTAGGATTCCTATAGCTTGCTGGTGAGACTGAAGTCACGCTAGTCTGTAAAACTCATTTGAATCGCTGGAGTACACCTTTGTGCAAGCCACAGTATGGTGTCTCGTGCAGACGAACAATTTCTTGATCAGCATGCGTTGATCGCGTGACCGCCAGCCGGCTCCACAACATTGGACGTGCAGTATTCACTAGTCCCCAACGTGAAACGGCAGCAGGAAAAAACACTGGGCGAAGACCGTTCTTAAAATGACGGACTGGCTCAGCGGCTTCGGTCGGCGACAATCATCAGTCCATTTAATTGTCACTAGGACTTAGGGAGGTCACACCGTCATGTGATCAATTCTACTCAGAACAAAAAAAGCGGTAATGTCACGCTAGACACGTCACTGCCGTTGGGAAAGGCACTCAGATAGTGCTATAAATAATGGGTGTTATTTATAGTACCCTTCATATTATTAGTACAGAGATTCAAAAACTTCATTTTACACCAAAGAAAATTATCTTCCGGTAAGAATATTTTTACAAAAACAATTATCCCGCTAAACAAAATACATTTTAAACGATAATTCATCATCCTGTGTTATTTATTTTGTTTATGTATTCAGATCATGTGCACGCGCACAAAATGAAATATAACAAATTTAGGTCGATTGCATATGGCTTGTTGAAAACATGTGTTACGATATAACATACTCAATTTATTATCTCTTATGTACTGTGTTTCAGAATATAAAAAGTAAGCGACCATGAAGTATCATGTAGATAACAATACTTCCGGCCGTCCAAACATGGTACAGAACACTATTGATGCGGAAACAAAGGAACGTTCCTTGGTTAAACTCGTGGTGGAGAGGAAACGCACAGTTGTCCTTACTAAAGAACGATAACGTCAATCAATGAGGTTGACAGTCCTCCCTTCTCTTTGGTGATTTCAGAAAATGTAGACCTAACAAGTTGTCAGATATTTCTCTTAATAACTGTGTTAAGAGATAATAGAATTAATAATTGTATTAATATTTCTCTTAATAATCGAGGTAATATAAACAAAAGTTTGTGATTGTCGCCCACATTTGAAAGTATGACAATAATAACAAAAACGAGATTGATATACAAGACGACGTATTAATATTAAAATGATATTAAAAGTAGTGATGTCAATATAATATATCAATAATATAATATACGAGATCGTAAATCCAGTAAATAATTTGATGTTATCCTGTGGTTGAACGGACAATATAAGCGAAGTAAAACATGAGAAGTAATTAGAATGATGTAGGGAAAGGTGTAAACAAATGGAAAGACAATAATAGGTTTAGAAACTCAGATGTATTGAGTGAAATAGAAAGAAAGACTTACATAATTTCTTACCTCCTGTATAGAACATATTTTTACAAAATTAAAAATTCTTTACTGATATGGTCATATCAAATGTAAAACAAACTTCTAGAAATATGTCTAGTTATAGACATATATTTTTTTTGTTATGTCTAGAAATAGACATAATACATACTAAATAAAACTTACATGCCCTACTGGTAGTGTTACCTATCAAACGTTAGTACCTCAAGAGAGTGCCTGTGTACTACGCAAGAATCCATCAACACGGTTCTAGAATAAAACTTAGAAAGAATCCTTTACATTGAAAAATCCGAAGACCGTATGGTTTAAAACATACGTACAAACAAATTTAAATTACACACGTAGGTTATTTGTTTGAAACCTAATTCAAAGTATACTGTAAAAAATCACAGAGATCTAAATGAATTATTAACATTAAACATTATCATAATTTAAATACGTCTTATTCCTTTAAAATCCTTATCAATATTATAACAATTCAATATTTATGTAGCCAAAGAATTGTTTTAAATTCTTAACTGGAGGAACTACACAACAATTTAGGAAATGCATTTTAGAAAGGAAATGGATCATGAAAACTGTCATTAAAATTGTATATCCAGTAATGGTATATTTACGTTTTGTTACGTTTAAAATGCAAAGTTGATGATCGTCAAGCATGTGAGTGCACTTTTGACTTGGTAGTTAACAAGACTGTCGAAAACCACTAAGAAGAACTTCAAAAAGTTTATTTTAAACTGTAAGAAGAGTATGGAATTTACAAAGAATTTATACTCTGAAGAGGGGTACTATTTAATAGTTTTAGTACCAACGTATTAGGTATACCACTGTAGTTTGTCATTTATCAATAATAAATTCAAACGTTTTTTCAAGTGTGTAATCCAGTTGATCGAGGTAAACGTTACAATGAGTTTCTGAAAATAAAAATTCTGTAGGTTCTTCAAAATATAAAAGCTTAATGAAGAGCGATGAGAAAATGGCAAGAGAAGAGACAACAATAAAAACGACAAACGTTATGGTTAAAAGGTTGGTATTTGAGTATCAGATAGCAAAAGAGAAAGAACAATAAATCAAAATGGTGTACCGAAATAGTGAAAGTGAGAAGTGAAAAGTGAAAGAGGATAATGAATGACACACTTATAAGGATAGCCTAAATAAGGATTTCGCCGGAAGTGTGATCGTGTACGTGCTTACGCTTATGTATTGTGTTGTCTGTCACAGTACATTAAACCACTGCGTCTGCTTCCCACAGTTTATCATCGGTAAACAAAATTTAATTAATTTATAGCCTAATTTATCCACACATCACTATGCATGGTAATTTATTATAACTGTGATAAAGCTCATACAAACACATTCAAAAATATCTAAGACTATATTATACTGAAGAGGGTATATATTTATACTTTTCCTTCTGCGCTTTGAAGACGTTTTATACATTCGCTGATACGTCTCATTATTATGACACCTGGGCGGAACTGCTGTAACCCACTGATAGATTATGCACTTTGTAACGTGTTTCCTATTATTCTGCCGGTTCTACGGCTCAGAACGAGTCTTGTACACGTTAACACATCTTCACTTTTCAGGAACTCGATATGAAGCGTATTTTGTCGGTACATCCGTAACTTAATGATTCCATCGTATCACGGATAGCACCGTGCATTAGTGTATTTATACTTAATATCTTTTATTTTGGCGGTCAGGTGGTTTTCGTTTGTTTGTTCAAAATACTTTGACACAGCGTAGTCTCTACGAACCTTTAAGTAATTTAGGCCGCTCACGCGCGCGCATAAATGTTTTTCAATTCCAAGTTTCTTGTATTTGTTAGATCGAGTTACCACTGCCGTCATGTTTAGGTGTGCACATATTCTTCATTGTGTTTCCTCGAAGGCAAGAAAAGATAAAGAAAAGAGGTTGAGGGAGGAGAGAAAGAATAAAATAGAAAGATAGATAGATAGAGAGAGAGCGAGCGGGGACGAAAGGAAAAAAAAAACAGAAATTATTAGATATGGCAACCTCTAAATATCATCGATGAAAACTGGCAAAGGTAGATTGTTTTCCAGTTACACTTTTTAATTTATATTGTTGCCGGCCTTGAGCTAACGGAAACTAATGTAAGCAAACACAAACCTACGAGGTAACAAAAATTATCTAGATCCTAAATTATCTTCAAACAGTTCTGTTTTTATGTTTCAAGTTGTAAAAACTTGCAGGTTTTTGCTTTGCCAACGTGTCTCTGTTGTATTTTTTATTGCGCCTATTGTGTTTAGTTTATTTGTGGTAGTGTAAGTGTATATATACAAAACAACACCCGTATCGAATTTGATATTTGTCCAGACATCCCTTAATAAATTATTGCCATGCGTCCCGCTCTCTGAGTTGATGAACAAATATTTTTGTTGAACTACCGTCACTGCAAGTCAAAATGTGAACAAAAGCATTCAATTTATTGCTTCCTCTGCCTCTCCCCCAAACATCCAATTACACACCACACATACGTACAGTTCCCTTCTCTGTTCATCTCATATCTGTTTTACCTCTCTGTTACTTCTGAAAACACACACACACACACACACACACACACACACACCACAAGCTTAGTCTGTATAATGTATTAAAAAGGCTAGTGTCTTCAAATTTTATAGTAAAACACATGGAATTAAAAAAAAATTATTATTCAGCCATCTACCTTAATGAGATAAGAAGCGTACATTTGACAATATAAAAAGTACGTAAGATCCGTCTCCTCAGTGAGGAACGGATTACGATTATATGTAATATACGATTAACTATGTGATTACGATTATATGATTAAATTATACGATTCTATCTTACAATAAATGTTATAACTGTTATAAAAGAACATTTATTTAGAACAGCAGAATTGTAATAAAACAGTATAAAGACAGAATTAAAATAACAAAGATGACAATAAAGAAGACTTTCTAAAACAGTGTAAGCAACAAATTGATAAAATACATATTCTTGTAAAAAGCTGAAAAATATTATTCATAAAAATAAAAGAATACGCCACATAATTATAACGGAATAATTGAGTAGTGACACTATAATTGACTACCAACTAAAATGCTTTTATAAATTGTATGAAATTTAGTACAATTTTAGCAGAGAGTGGGGTAAATATTCCTAAAGGATTTTAAAGATACACGGGGAAAGAAATAAGTAGAGAAAGTAGATACGTTTAACATTCTTTAATAACATCACGTGCGAACAAAAGGTATCAGATAGTCAGTGCCCTGCTTAATTATAATGGCAGTGAAAGGAGCTGAGCTGAATACACAGTGGTGGTCTGTTTTAAGTACAGTAGGATTGCGGAGCAAATAAAACTGATGAAACAAATGGCTTTCTTCATTACGAGAGAGGGATTTACAGTTCCCAAGAATTAAGTATCGTACTTCTGGTGTTTACCATCGAAACGTTTTATTCTAACTCTCTTCATGTTCCAAGAAATATAACAAAGTTTTGCAAGAAACTAAACACAACAGTTGGATAACTTTATTAACAAAGTTTTAGCCTTATTGCCAAAGACAGAATATTTTCAGTAGTGGATGTACACTCTTCTCTGAAATCATGTAGGGCCTATAATATTGTATCGTTCAGTACTTCTATTATCGTGTGTGTAGCTGTATAGCCAATAACGGGTAAGTCTGTCTCTGTCTTTAGGCACTATGAAAAGATTCACAGAGACTTTAGAATTACTTTAAAACACTTTCATGATAAATGTAGTACGTTATATTGACAATTATTAAATATCGTTATTGTTCAATACGATTTCGTGTTTGACTGTGTAAATTTGGCATATTTTTTATTTCTATATTACTGACAGTAGGCATAAAATTGTGATATTGCTCACTGCTTTGAAGTAGTTGAAGTGCTTAATCTGTACATAGGCCTAGTTAAGACACTAAGCAGAGGATAGAACGCAACAGTCAGGTTCACTGAGACATTCATCGACTGTGTTTGGGAGTCATCTAAAGCACACGTAACTCTAAGTTGTATCTGACAGTGTAACTCAAGAAACCTAACTTCTATTTGTTTAACTGAAAACCAGTTTGAAGTCGAATGTGCTAAAATGTTTACAACTGAAACGCTGAGTAAAGTAAGATTCGATTTATTTTACCTACCTCTCCAGAGATATGTAGGCATACCCTCATTTACCTAATCAACATCGGATCGCCCAGTCTTGCGATAATATTGTTGGATTTGTAGTGTCGTATACTTAAGTTTTCTATGAAAGTAGACGATTAAAAGTAAATTATTTATCGTTAAGGATTTATGCGCGTTAAGTATTATCATTTTCCGTCAACGTTGATTTTTCCGGTTAGATACAAGTTAGCCTTATTATAGTTGGACGCAGGAGTTTTTTAAAAATGAGTAAACATTTTGAGTGAGAAATGTAGAGATAAGACAAGCGATGGAAATCGACCTTGATATTATAGTAACAAGAGAAGCAAGAAGAGTGAATTGGTTTGGACACGTAAAAAGAATGTCGGATGAGAGATGGCCAAGGAAGGTATGGGAATGGACTCTATCCTCTAGAAGAAAAACAGGTAGAACTAAACATTCATGGAAAATGGACGTCGAAGATGCAATGAATCCAAGAGGACTTACAGAACAGGTCTGTTTAGTCCGGCGCCAGTGGAAGCGAGGATGCGAGAGGCGGCGCCAGATGTAAAAAAATTATACCTTTTGTAAATTATCCCTATATAGCAGGAAATACCACAAAAAGCAGTATTTGTTAAACGCCATTTTAAATTCCTGCACTTGTACTTACGGTTTACAAATAAAGCGAATAGATTATATTCTCATAATACAAACGAATGTAATTTACTTCGTAAATAATGTGTTTGATTTTGCTGAACTTTCATTAACGCTTACATTCAAAAACATTAAGATTTCTATAAGTCTAATGATCTTTATTTTCAAATCTGTGGATAACTATAATCACACTGTTTTGTGTTTCTGCACTGGCCAAGAAAATGATCAAACTTCTGCGACAGTCCCGTGTACAAAGTTTCAGAAGGATTGCTTCCAGGAACCACGCAACACGCAGGCGCCAACTGGTACTGCGGAGATATCAGGTTGGCGATGTTGTTGGCAGCTATCAGTAATCCGAGCACTTCAAACTGACGACTGTTGATCTCGAAGGATTCCTTACTAGATTTACCGGTCAGCATCACAAGTATCGATTTGTTGCCAAATTTTCTAACGGAGCAGTTCCATGCCATACCCTCTAATATTGCACCATCTCCTGTCAGTAAAAAACTGAAGTCTGCGGTCTGGGACGTCGATATGTATTGCTCGTTAAGGAGTTCCTTGCATGTCGTCTGGTCGTTACAATTCGGTGTTTCACATTCGCTGACGTAAATAACATTGACGGGTAATTGCAGCGAAGCGCAGTCTGTCGGAACGGCAAACGAAAGGCTCCAGGTACTTGCATTATAACACCTGGCCCTATATTCATCAATTACTGAATCTGGAGATTTTGTACTAGGTAATGTCATAGGGTCATTCTCGGTGCTGCTTGCCGTAGATGTGTAAATGTCTTTGGAAACGGTATTAGTATTTGTGGTCCCTGACGTCAGCAGGGAACCGTCTTTTGGAGCTGCAGGGGTCGTGGTCATGCGTTGCGCTTGCGTGATGTCGTCTGTAGGAAATTCAGGCATTAACGGGTGCACCTCAGCGTGCGTTGTCGACATAGCCTCTAGTGCTGTGTGTATGTCCACACTCTCGTTTAACACCATTGTTACGTTTCTGTACAACAATATGTATAATACCGTGGCATAAACGATTAATATCCCTGACAATATGATTGTACATTTCATTTTACTCGATAAAATTGTTGAGCCGTAAATCTACACTATTATCACTACTAACACTGCACAATTAGAACACAACTACAGTAAATGAGTTGACGGCTAATGCGTAACACAAAATAACTTTTAATTTCTATACCGCGCGTACAGTTCGGTGTAACACAATTCGTATTGATGTACGTCGCTCACAACAATTGAAATTTAGATTTGGCAATAACCAATTTAGTATCCTCCTATTATCTACGAAAGGTTTTACGTTTACAGCCGAGCATGTGTGAAGTGAAGCGATAAGTGTAGAGCTCGTGTCTCCATGCCATATGGTTGATGAATGTCCTTAACAATCTTAATTTTCAGTAAAATGTATTGTTTTTACAGAGCCAATGTTACATGACATTTTTGTTCCACCTGAATGTAGTAGGGTCTATAGTCGTAAGATTTACTGTTTACAATAATTACAACAATAGATAGCCCTACAGCTAAATCGTTGAAGCAGAACAAATAATTTAACCCTACCGTGTTAACCAAAACAAATTACAAGCAATTATAACACATATTTTACAGAAAGCACTAATAAGTACTTCAAAAAAATTCTGTATGATAAAACTGAATTAATCACACATATGCTGGTTCACCTTATCAAAAATATTATAGCCGATAACAGTTTTAATTAACAGAAAGAGTGTAAAAATTAACTTTGTATTTTTTTAAATAATTTGTTTTTGAATTTGTTAATGCAGTTTTCCAGCCTACAAACTATAACATTCGAAGAATCGTATTAATCTTGTTACACATTGTATAAAACAAATTCAGACTAATTGACTATAGTGCTAAAGAGTGTAACGTTAGTTTGTCGCATGTTAAAATTATCTATTTCTGATCAATTTAGTTGTGAACAATTGGCAGGCTGTTAGGGCGTAGTCCATCATTATTGAAATTATGGTTGTTATCGCAAAGTTGGTCCATAAACTATATACCACACTTCACAAAAAAAAGCTCACAACAAAGACAAAACCAGACGTTCCGGCAGTTCCCACACGACGAGTTTCCTCAGTGGTGTGAGAAAGAGGTAACAGGTCCCTCGAGGGAATGAGATTGTGAACAAATACTCCCGTGAAGCGAAGACATATTGGTTATACGATATTATACTTGTTTACAATCTCAGTCTATTACCTCTTTCCCGCAGTAAATGTTAAAAGATACTTATTGACTGAACTCGTTTTCTTATATTTCGTATTTCAAACGTATAACGTAATGTGTTGCTTAGGCTTACACTGCCGGCGTCATAGTTACCCAAACTGCTATCCGGGCTGTAACGCCCTGGTGTTCTGTTTTCTTCTTCGTTACGAAAGATGTTGATAAGGTCTTCGACTCACCTTGTTAGTGAGTTAAGTCCTTTTGACACTGAAGATGGCCTCCACAGGTGAGGCCAAAACGTCTGTAGGAGTCAACTTAACGTAGACGAAAGTGGAAGACCACGACCTTACAGCCTGAATAGTAGTTTTAGTATATTCTAACTCCTACTATATAAAAGTATTAGTAGTATATACTATATATACTAGTAGTATACTAGTATACTACTGTATATAGTAGTATTAGTATATCCTACTATATAAAACTAATAGTAGTTTTAGTGTAATAAGCCTCTTTGTATATATAAAATAGAGTTGCTACTATATTAGTTTACACATATAAAAAATAAAAAATAAAACAGCCTAAAAATTAAAAGATTAACAAAATTCGTCAACTTTTCCGACCGTATGGGGGGGGGGTGTCCGGCTCCGTTCGTCCTCCCACCGTAAATACGACCTTGAGCGTCGTGAGAACGGTCGTAACGTCTGGTTTTGTATTTGTTGTGAATTTTTGTTGAGTGTGGTATATAGTTTATGAAGAGTGTTGTTACCATGGACTGACTGTGCAACAACAATCATAACTTTAATCATGGACCACAGCTTAACAACCCGGTATTGTTTACCAGTCAGATACCAGCCATGAAAACCTACGTTCTTTGTTAGTTATGCAAATACGTATCAATTACATGCGCACTTAAATAATATGTAATCAATTTTGTACTCTTCGAAATTAATTTTTTCATTATAACTTTCTAATCATTTTTATACTGCTAAATAAGAAGAAATTGAGTTTTAAACTGCTTAAAATAGTAGATTTTGTTGGTTATACTTATAGGCCTACGTTTTCTTGAAATATCTTTTTTGTGGCTCTTATGCATTTCGTGTTTATAAATAACCAATGTTGCTTATGAGTACAAAATTACTTACATCGTTACGGAATACGATATTCCGTATAACAGTGAGACTGTTAACTCTTTGGGTTACTCTCAATTTGTACATTCTTTAAAGGAATCGTGTCAGCTTATTGCTTTGTAATATGACCATTCATTTACCCCTTCAACTTTTGGTTATAATTTTGAGCAAAATATGTAATGTAACATTTAGTTCTGACTGTATAATGCTTCAACCCCACCTGTACCCAAACATTTTCAGCTTCTCTTTACGTTAGATTGTACTCTATTTATGACCTAACCTAATATGGATTATCAAGGGCGCCTTACGTAACTGTGCTTTTCTTTCTGTAGTATGATAGAAATATGTATCTTTTACAGAACCGTAGTGCCTTTAATTTATGGAAACTGTCTGACATTAATGACGTCCAGCGACTATCAGTGCATAATTTCTGATGACTCACAATCGTGTTCCCATACTGATCCTATCCAGAAATTGTCCCCTTCTTTCTTATTTCTGTGTCCTACCTATCTAAGTCTCTACAAATTTCAACCGGCTGTGGTACGTTTAAAACTGCTTCAGCTTCCCTATGCTCAGTAATTCTACAGTCAGATTTCGTTGCTGGCGTACTTCTGTCAGACGCCTCCCATTATCATTTCCGATTTACTCTCAGTAAGAACCAACTTCCCTAAAACTTCAGTAAGATGTTTCCCTAAAACTTCACAGAGCCAAAGGGCTCATTTACCCATAACATTATTAAGTTCTTTAGATTTTATTAATTGCTAGAGATAACACTGTTCTATCTTATTAGTCGTTCCTACGTATTATCTGTAAACACTCACAGACGAATTTTTAATGAGAAGAGTTATTCGGTGTGTAACGTTTGGCAATGGCATAATGCACTGTTTGGTTGAGCTTTCGTACGGTTATAATAGCAACGTAAGTGTCTGGACAGTTTTTGCTTATTGTTAATTAAGAAATGTGCGAATAAATTAATTGCCGTGTTACTGGCTACAAACCACATAGAGTTAGATGATACATGCATTAAGTATTCTTACGAATGTACAATATTTCTACTACTGTAGCGAAAATTGTGTATACAGTAGTGTTTTAATGTTAATCTACGAAAATAAACGCAAAGTTCATTGTACATAATCAGTCAGTGATTATTATTACACTTGATACTAAGTGATAAGATTGGAAGAGTTTTTTGGGTTTATCTTATTTTCTTGATGGTAAATGAAATTAAATATAATATTTTTTATTTTGCCATTATTTTGTGAAGTATTAGATCTACGCATGTTTTTTCAAGTCAAATTATTATTGTTCTCAATCAAGTAAAATGTCTGTTTCTTTCTAGTGTAGAGAACCCAAGCCGCCCAGCCAAAGTATGGTCATCTATCCAGGTTTCTTTACTCACGCATGTGATAGATGACTCTGCAAGAGGAACGCGATGCTACAACCAGACGACCATCAATATCAATAAAATCTTTTGAAGATTAATAGATAATATTTTTAATATAATTTTAACTTTACTCGCTCATCCAAATACATTTTTGATAAAATAGACTGTATCAGGGTTTGCATATAATTTTTAGATGTAACGCCTTGACTACATTAAGAGCTGAAAGTTAACGCAGCTGTAGAAGAAAAGAATGAAGCAATTGAGAAGTGGACGTTTAATCCAAATAAGTCACCAGCGTCGAATGAGACACTGCAATGAAGCAACTGAGAAGTGGACGTTCAGTCCAACTAAGTCACCAGCGTCAAAAGAAATACTGGAATGAAGCAACTGAGAAGTGGACGTTCAGTCTAATTAAGTCACCGCGTCAAGTGAGATACTGCAATGAAGCAACTGAGAAGTGGACGTTCAGTCCAACTAAGTCACCAGCGTCAAAAGAAATACTGGAATGAAGCAACTGAGAAGTGGACGTTCAGTCCAATTAAGTCACCGCGTCAAGTGAGATACTGCAATGAAGCAACTGAGAAGTGGACGTTCAGTCCAACTAAGTCACCAGCATCAAATAAGATACTGCAATGAAGCAACTTAGAAGTGGAAGTTTAGTCCCACTAAGTCGCTAGCGTCAAGTGAGACACTGAAATGAAGCAACTGAGAAGTGGACGTTTAGTCCAACTAAGTCACCAGCGTCAAGAGAGACACTGCAATGAAGCAACTGAGAAGTGGACGTTCAGTCCAACTATGTCACCAGCGTCAAGTGAGACACTGCAATGAAGCAACTGAGAAGTGGACGTTCAGTCCAACTAAATCACCAGCGTCAAATGAGACACTGCAATGAAGCAACTGAGAAGTGGACGTTCAGTCCAACTAAGTTACCAGCGTCAAGTGAGATAGTGCAATGAAGGAACTGAGAAGTGGACGTTCAGTCCAACTAAGTCACTATCGTCAAGTGAGATACTGCAATGAAGCAACTGAGAAGTGGACGTTCAGTCCAATTAAGTCACCAGCGTCAAGTGACACACTGCAATGAAGCAAGTGAGAAGTGGACGTTCAGTCCAATTAAGTCACCAGCTTCAAATGTGACACTGCAACGAAGCAACTGAGAAGTGGATGTTTAGTCCAACTAAGTCACCAGCGTCAAGTGAGACACTGCAATGAAGCAACTGAGAAGTGGACGTTCAGTCCAACTAAGTCACCAGCGTCAAATGCGACACTGCAATAAAGCAACTGAGAAGTGCAGTTCAGTCCAACTAAGTCATAAGCGTCAAATGAGACACTGCAATGAAGCAACTGAGAAGTGGACGTTCAGTCCAACTATGTCACCAGCGTCAAGTGTGATACTGCAATGAAGCAACTGAGAAGTGGAGGTTCAGTCCAACTAAGTCACCAGCGTCAAGTGAGATACTGCAATGAAGCAACAGAGAAATGGACTTTCAGTCCAATTAGGTCACCAGAGTCAAGTGACACACTGCAATGAAGCAACTGACAAGTGGACGTTCAGTCCAATTAAGTCACCAGTGTCAAATGTGACACTGCAATGAAGTAACTGAGAAGTGGACGTCCAGTCCAACTAAATCACCAGCGTCAAATGAGATAATGAATTAAGCAACTGAAAAGTTGACGTTTAGTCCAACTAAGTCACCAGCGTCGAATGAGATATTGCAATGAAATAATGCTTTAAATTTTGACTCCTGTCTGAAAAACTTCATCATAAGTTTATAATATATGCACTCATCATTGTTTTAATTTGAGGCTTCAGATTTTAGGAAGTTGTAAATGTCGACATAAATATGTTTATGGAAGTGAATTCAATCGTTGTAATGATCAAAACTGTATGAATATAGTTTTGCAATCTTATGCCTGAAAATGACTAACTTTTGCCGGGATCAAGTCAAGTCATTGCTCAAGTCGACTCTACTGTTATGATATATTGTCTCAACGGTGGTCAGTTTGATAAAGCGGACACGTGATAATTTTTCCCAAAAGATGTTACGCAAGTCTCATTGATCAAAATTTTGTTGAATCTCTTTGCAGTCAGTGAAATCTATATGAAAATATATTCTGTTTGTAGAAATGAAGGTGTAGGGCACTATGATTTTATTGTTAAACATAATCTGTGTTATCAACTTTACAGAATTTTTATATTCCTTAAATCTTTATAACTAAATATAATGTGCCGCAATTGCCTGAAAATATTGTTACGACTTTATAGAACATTCTACGTGTTTCTCGGCTATTCTAGTGGAATCAGCTGTAATGTTGTGTGCGTACACGATTCTTAACAGGCGTTAACGCGATTGTTCCAGACTCGCCGGTCAGCGCGCGCAGTGTTCAAGGTTGCAAGCAATTATGCTCTAGTGTTGACGCGTATTATGGATTATTGTGGAATCTCAGCGGGGTATAAATATGGGCATTCAGCGGTGCTTAGTTGAGTTTAAGTGGCAATTTATTCCAGTAAGGTTTGAAGTATTGTGACGAAGTGCTTTGTGTTTTATAATTGTGCGGGAATCCATTAGTTGACATTATTATTGAGCGTGGAGGATTTTTACTTGATTTGTTGTAAGAGACTATCTTGTTGATTACAAACTGTTTAATTGTGATAATTAAAGCTGGTGATTAGTGGTTTCATTGGTGTCTTGTAATTTGTTTTCCACATTACCATACGACGATCAATAGACCATTGACTCGAAATAACATTATATTAAACGGCTACACCATAATATCACAAATATCTATAAAGAGTGAACATAGTTTGAGGGTAGAGGATATTTGTTCAGAAATTATCGAACCGAATTCAAGTAAGTGATTTTAAATATAAATCTTAGAACATGGAAGTCATGTATGGTTCTCCATACCGATATTTTGGAATCTGCTTCTTTTCAGAAACATCGTTATTAAGTATTACCAACCAATTTGAAAGTTGTGAAAACCTGAAGAATTCCAACCAGACTATTGTGGGACCATTAAATTTACGAAAGAATATTCTTTCTATGTTGGTATTGTGAGACAGCATCCTGCAATTGTTACACTTGTTGAAGTACCTTTCACTATTTTTCATTAATTAATTCTTCTTTCACTTTACACACTTCAAGGTCACTGTATATTTTTATTGCATACATGATGTGGCGCAATGGTGATTGTCCTAAACATTTAGTCTTGAAACGTTCTGTTATTACTATGTCAGGTAATAACCTAGTTCCTCATAATTGAATCTCGTCCATCCACATTTAATTTAAACACTCCATATTCAGTTGGTTGTGAATAAATGGTTACATAGTGTAACAGTACATATCTTCACAGTACATTTAACAACAACAAATAAAGAATGAAACACTCATTAACTAACACAAGAACACCTAAGAGAGGAATGATAAATGAATAACTGTGTACTAAATGTTATATCCGGTCCACGATCTAAGTAAAACAATTAAAATAATTAAATCAGCCAACAAAGAATAATAAATGGTGATAAAGAAGAAAATATAGAAGACAACATAATAATGTGATTAACCAAATGACACAATAGATATGGTAAGTATGAGGACAAAAACAAATGATAATGACAACCAGGTCTAACAAGAGACTGAAGAGAATATAATTAACAACAAGTAATGTGATAAGCGAAGAAGAATTAATAAATATATCATACAATGTGCCAATAATGTGTACCAAGAGAGAATGAAACCAATAAAACAAGGAAGCCACAGAAGTAAGAAACAGTACAGAGACATAGACAGAGACAAACTATTACTAAAGACAAACCACGACAAAAACTCTTTATTCTGAGATAAGAATATAATTAATAAACAAATAAGCACAATAAAATAAGATAATGAAAGAAAAGAATGAATTATTTATCACAGTAAGAATAGATTACCATGTATGCTTTTCATACAGGCAAATCCAATTAAAATAAATAAAAGAAAAGCTAAAATGCAAAAATAACGAAAAAGAATAAATAATGGTTAACCAGAGTAAAAGTGTGAAATAATAACCTTTAAAACATTGAGATCAGAAAGAAAAGCATAGATCATTGTTGTCAGACAAGGGGGTCCCAAGTAACCTCAATTCTGGTACAAATCAAATTGTAATTGGCATAAATTAAGATTAAAACAATGTAAAACTAGTGTAAGTTATACAATAATGAAAATAGACGTTATAAAGACAAACGTAGTGATACGATTTATAAATTAAAAGTGATAGGTGTGGTGTTTAATGCAATTACACAGACTGAAATTGGACAGAAAGGTGTACCCATTAAACACACTCAGAATTTCCATAATATTGTAAACCAGAAAAGAACAGTGACATAAATGTGCAATACAGGATGTAGGCCTAATACTACTATTATAGTATAAAATAATTATAATGAAATGTTAATTTAACCAGAATTAAGAAAAATTAAGGTAACTGTCTGACTACACTAGATGCAAGAAGTATTAGTGAAATATGCTCAATAACACATATAATAATAGGAGACCAACCATTATAAAACAATCTTTAGATTATAAAGACCATTTGTACACAAAAGAACCACTGAAAATTAAGTATATCATTAATCATGAACCAAACCATAATGACAAATAGCATACTAAGACTATGAATAATAAATAAGACTAAAAACAAGAAACTAATTATATTTGAAGAAAAACTGAGATGTACAGAAGTTGTAATGGACATTTCAGAACGACTGTATTACTGTAGAAAAGTGAACAGAACAAATTATGTCAACAAATAAAGTGAATCAAATTAACCATTCTCTAGGCCAAAGAAAGTATAGATCTAATATTGTGATTTTATTAACTTTAAACAATTATTGTATTAGAAACTATCATAAAAGGACTTGAGAGGAACCATATGATTGAAATGTAATCACCATTTGTTCAATTTCAATAATTAATTATGTAAAATCATAAGAAATATGTCATAGTCGTAAGTAAGAAACATTAACTTTTTAATTATAACACCCACACATGTCTTGTGAGGACTTATTTTAAAGAACAAATCAATTGTAATAACATGGTGTGGCCATATTAAGTATTACTCATATAACAATGACGTTAAACAAATTTTAAAGATATTCTACTTATTTTGTACAAAAACGAGGGCGTAACAATGATACTCTCCACCCCAAAGTCGTTAACAATTTTCTGCAACTTAATTAATCCGCGAAGGGAGTGACCTCGCTATAAGGAATAGCAGCCTCTCTGAACCAATGGAATCGATCAAAATCGACCGGGGGGTATGTGATCCCAAAATTGGAACAGCGAAGAAGAACGAATTTACACACACTGATCTCAGACTAGCGAAGCGAGACGACGGCCATTTTTCTGTGCGCGAAAAAGTCGTATTCAATCCAAATCAGCTGTGGGAATCTAAAAGTAAACAGACGTGGTCAACCTAACCCACAAAATTTTAAGTGGCGAGTGTATCGAAAAAACGCTTATACCAGAGCGAATTATAATTGCAGTGTGCACAATTAACTGCAATAAAGTGAAATAACAGGAAGTACGGTGTTTAATTATAATTACTGAATATTAACTGAAAACAGAAATTTTACGATTTTACATTTGAGACATGGAAGTAAGAGGTTAAAAGTGAATGAGTAAAATAAATAACCTTCATTCACAAACAATAATGAACCTTATATGAATATTTTTAAAGAAACAATAAATAATTTTTGATCGATATTAAAAAAGTTAAACCACTTAGAGAGAAATAAACAATGAATAGTATGAGCTCGAATAGAGGTTATCTCAACTTCTGATTTCGATTGTAACCATACTTAAACAATCAACGAATATTGTGATGAACCACTATTTAAATAACAGATCATAATTGTTACCTGCCTAGAGTGCCACATGCAATGGACATGATAATTATTGACGAATATTAAATGAACTTATAATTTTAATATGTACTTTATGATGTATAGATTAAGTAACGACCCGATAATTTGAATAGTTAAGACGTTATAGCAATTCAGTACGCCTGATGTTGTTTTAATGTTGACAACAGTCAATTTAATAACCATATGTTAATAATTGTAAAAACGTTATTTTGTTTCTAAATATTTATGTCAGTATGCCTTAAGTTAATTTAAGGTTGATGACAGTCAATTTCATAACCATAAATTTAATAATTAATTAATAACCATAAGGTTAATAATTTTTAAAACGTTTCATGTCATTTTGTTTCAAGATATTAATTCAGTACGCCTGAAGTAAATGTAATGTTGACAATGGTAGACGATATTATTCCATGTTGATGATTTGAGAAAACGTTTAATATAATTGTTGTTTATAATAATTAATTCCGACTACTCACGTTATACAGTAGCGCAGACATTTTTCTTGTTTTTGTATCTTGCAGGCTCAAAGGAACCACTGAGAATTTGTAAACATAATGAACCATAGTTCAAAGTTCTATTTTAAATTTATGTTAAAATCAAAATATGTTAATTACCCTGAGATTAAGAGCTAATAAGTAATAAAGTCAATGACTAATGAGGCAAGCATCCAGTACTAAATATAAACCAATAATTTCTAATATTCTTCAAAAAATGTTAATAAATTCAAATTGATAACAGAAAAAGAGTTGACGACTTTTATTGAATAGACAGTACAGTTACGAGTTAGATTATCAGTAGTACTTCTACAGGTGGCACCGTGTAACTCTGACACATAAGAATCGAGTTATCTATTCCCTCGTTAACGAATTTGTTAACCAACTGGAACGTCGAATTCAGTAAGTACACAACTTGTGTTTATTTCAGCAACTTTAGAATCTGCGGCGAACTACACCGATCCACGTGCGCCTGCGAGGGAACCGACTAGAATAATTCGTCTTCAGTCTTTTTTATTAAACATTAACAGAATAAATTTTACAAACTTCAACTAAACTAAATAATTAAATATGAACGAGCAGAAGAATCACAACACAACAATACCGTCAAGAAATAAAGTATATTACAATAGTCTGAGATGTTTAAAGTACATCGCTTTCACACTCACACTTGAGAGAAAGTATACTAGCTTTTGTTAGTAATATTTTGTTTCAGTTATATCCGATTTTTCGTCCTCATCATCAAACCAAATACTATACTGTTACGACGGTCTACTTGATCCTCGTAGGTACAGTGGAAACTAAATACAAGACCCAATTAAGTCACTAATCACCAGCTTTAATTATGAAAATTAAACAATTTGTAATCAACAAGATAGTCTCTTACTTACAACAAATCAAATAAAAATTTATAATAATAATAATAATAATAATAATAATAATAGTAATAATAATAATAATAATAATGTCAATTAATAGAGTCTCACAGAATTATAAAACACATAACACCTCGCCACAATACTTCGAACCGCACTGGAATAAATCGGCACTAAAACTGAACTAAGCGTCACTGAGCGCTCGTATTTATACCCCGTTGATATTCCAGAATAATCCATATTACGCGTCAACAACGCTACTAGAAAACACTAGAGCGTAATTGCTTGCCACCTTGAACACAGCGTACGCATGCTGGTGAAATCTGGATCAGTCTCGGGTACGGACGCGTGACAAGTGTCACGTAATTGTCCTTCATCTCAAAGTAGCAGCAATATGTACGCGCACAGATATTATAGTGGCCAGACTCCGCTGGAATAGCCTACGAACACGTAGGATGTTGTGTAGTGGCGTAACAGTAGCTAAGACTCTATACTGAAGAAGGTGTATATTTATACTTTTCCTTCTGAGCTTCGAAGACGTTTTATACATTCGCTGGTACGTCTCATTATTATAACACCTGGGTGGAACTGCTGTAACCCACTGAGAGATTATGCACTTCGAACGCGAGTCCTATTATTCTGCCGGTTCTACGGCTCAGAACGAGTCTTGTACACGTTAACACATCTTCACTTTTCAGGGACTCGATATGAAGCGTATTTTGTCGGGACATCCGTAATCTTAATGATTCCATCGTATCACGGATAGCACCGTGCATTAGTGTATTTATACTTAATATCTTTTATTTTGGCGGTCAGGTGGTTTTCGTTTGTTTGTTCAAAATACTTTGACACAGCGTAGTCTCTACGAACCTTTAAGTAATTTATGCCACGCACGCACGCGCGCGCGCATAAATGTTTTTGGTTTCCAAGTTTCTTGTATTTATTAGATCGAGTTACCACTGCCGTCGTGTTTACGTGTGCACATATTCTTCATTGTGTTTCCTCGAAGGCAAGAAAAGATAAAGAAGAGAGGTTGAGGGAAGAAAGAAATAGATAGATATATAGATAGACAGAGAGATAGACAGAGAGAGTTAGAGGACGGTATAGGAAGAGAGGACAAAAGAGGAAAACATAAATTATTAGATATGGCAACCTCTAAATTTAGTCGATGGAAACTGGCAAAAGTTGCTTGTCTTCAAGTTATGCCTAACTCTTTATAATGTTGCGGGTGTTGAGTTAACGGAAAATTAAACATATAACGTACATGAGGTGATGTGAAGATACGGCAATTGAAAATAATTAACGTCCAATGGTAATCTCATTAACTACGATTGTACAGACTCGGAACTTTGCTATAACTCCGATGTCTATTAACGACAGTTTATCGTATTTATAGATCATTTAATATCACGATTATGTAGATCCTTATACTTGGTCAGTTTACTGGGTTTAATATAGCTGATATTCACATTTCAAGTACTACCAAATCCATCCAAATGTAAACTTAGTTACTATAATATGGAGTATAAACACACACGCACGCACGCACACATCTTCCAATTCCAATCAGTAGCAGACAACACTTGAACGGGTGCGCACCCTACATCACGTGCACATAATATGCTTGTTTCTGCAATTTTATTTATTTTTTGACAAACGCAGTTTTGTGCGATACGTGTTTTTGGTTTTAAACGTCTGATGATGAGGCATACGCCTTGAAACGCGTAACGTAATAAGTTTGAGAAGTCACACGGCGGACCACATACAGGTAATCACTTAATACTAATTAAGGGGTAACTTTTCCATCTTTAGAAACTTACCTTTGAAGTTTTGAGTGTAAATTTAGTAACTTGCTTTTGTACTTTGAATATTTAATTGTATTTCGAATATTTTGGTAGATAAACTTGGTGAAATAAGAAAAAATTGTAAAACACATTCTAGTGAATGAATTAGTGTTTAATGTTTGCATAGGAAGATGTTATATGCACAATACTATTATTTAATGAATTTACAGGGTTTTAATTTTGATTCCTGAACTGTCTGGGACCCTGATTGCTGTTACTTTGGAGCATTTTCACACCTGGGGCTTGGTGCCGTCATCTGGAGACTTCTTTCTGCCGCCGCGGATTTCCGCATTCCGCCGCCGCGTTCCGCGACCGACCTGGACTTCCGATACACTTACTGTTCGATTGTGCGTGCATTACGCGGAGAACTTGTGGTGACTGTATCTTTTCCTTGATTAATTTCCTAAACTGTGCCACGACGGGTGTTTCGACACGGACTTGCGGAGAGTTACTCTTCGAGGGATTATCACTTCTGCGCCACATAAATACTGTATATATTAGTATAGCGTATTACATAAGTTATTTAGATTTAAGTTGTTGTCAGTTTAAACATTTATTATTATTGCGGCATCAGCTAATGATATACAGTCATTTACTCTCATTGTTATTTGTAGATACAAGAAAAACTTAATAAAATAGAATATGATTTCTTATTTTGTATATTTTGTATACCTTACATGATTGGTATAGTAAATTTGAGCAAACTGCCTTATCAAGTGGTTTAGTGATCAACCTTATTGGGACGGGATTGAATCTCCGTGTTCGCCCGTCGGTTTTCCCTGCACGGAGTGGCGCCCTTTAAAAAAAAAAAAAAAAGGAAAAAAACTATATAAGTGAATTGGATTTCTGGTCACCACTCACACTTCTTGATACTGACGTAGGGTGTTAATATTTATCAAGGAACCCCACCCCCTTCTCCACTAGCTAGCCTGGGTAAATTCGGTGGGTAGCAAATGGCGCAGAACGTGGGGCCCTTCTCTCTGGTGAAGACATCTATATCCGTAACATCTGAGATAAATCTATACCAATTGTGTTGTCATTTTTTTCAGGTTATTTTATGCTTGAATCTTTGAATTCTTTACAGATTTTTTATTGTAAATGTTTTGAGTTTTGATAATTTTGAAATATCTATTGGGACTGTATTTAGCTGTAGAATTGCGGTCCACCTTAAAGCTACATTTTGTAAAGTTGAACTTGGACATTCGTTATCAGATTTTTTGATAAGAACTTGTCATTGGCTTGATATATAGCCATTGGTTTTGTGTATAACTTATGAGCATTTCTCCTTATTTGTTAAATTTGGTTGCTACTTTAAATATGTCTGCCTACAAGTTGAGGAAAGTAGAAGTTGCGTATGAGCTCAAGATCCGAGGCCTTTCAACTGATGGTTCGGCTAATGATCTTAGGAAACGATTGACGCAGGCAATGTCGAAAAACACTCCAATAAATGAGGCTTCCGTCAATTCACTTCAATTTGATGAAGAGCTGGAAGGGTGTACTTTAATTTTAGATGACTTGGAGGACCTAGTACAACAATATGAGGGAAACTTCAAAGATGACGAATATCAGAGGATAGTGGCGAGGCTGTGGCATCTCTACCCTCGAGTTGAACGCATTCCGATTCCAGATGCTGAGGACACCCAAGAAGAGGAACCGCAGGAGAAGAGGATGGAGCTACAACGCAAGGTGAAGTGTCTATTGGATTCTTTTGTCACACCTGAATTGGAGAAACCGAAGATAGGTGAAGGACCAGCCAGAGCTACAGCTACTCAAGAGACTCTACCAATTGGAGAAGCCTCGGTTGCTGGTCACAGTAAGAAGCCATCACTAGGACCCAGCATTCTCTCTTTGGCGAAACTAGTTGATACTACAACCCAGAACAACGGCACACCGTCTGGACTTGTACTAGCCAATCAGGATAGACCCCAACTGATCCAGCAATCTCAGAGCTTGGCAGCAAACACAAAAACTGTTCCCGTGTACAAGTGGGGACTAAGATTTGATGGTCAGGGTGGTCAAAGTGTGGGTGCTTTTCTTGAGAGAGTAGAAGAGATTCGTAGAGCTAGGGGCGTAACCCATGAAGAACTCTTTAAATCAGCTGTTGATTTATTTGCTGGAAAAGCATTGGTTTGGTATAGGTCAACCATATCTAGGGTTAAATCGTGGAACGAATTATGTCAGGAGATGAGAATTGTTTTTAGAACTCCTGACTATGACTTTAGGTTGCAACAAGAGATATTTAATCGCCTCCAGGGAGAACAGGAGTCAATCGATATGTTTATTGCTGCCATGGAGGGGTTGTATAGCAGACTGTCAATAAACACCCCAGAATCAGTCAGACTTGCTCAGATTCTGAACAATCTGCACCCTACTCTTCAAGATCGACTAGCACTGTGTGACATAAAAACTCTGAAAGATTTACGCCTGATGGGACGTAAGGCACAAGCAGGACGTTTTAGGGTTACTGTACCCCGCAATGTAGATCGAACTATGGGTGTTTTAGCATATGCTGAACCCCATAAAAGAAGAACCCCACAAATGTCTTGTATCAGACAGGTTGCACCAACTAAAGGAAGTGTTAAGTGTTGGAACTGTGGAGCAAGAGGACATCGACATGCTACTTGCAAGGAGGCTAAAAAGATATTTTGCTACGGCTGCGGAGAGCCAGATACGATAAAAAATAAATGCCCAAAATGCGGGCCAAAAAACTTGTAGACGAGGAAGTCAGCTTGATTCCTGAAGTTGGCTTCCAAGACAGTTTAATTAATGTAAAAATCAATTACATTCTCTATTCTAAATCTGGAGATCCCCGACTATACTTGGAAGTGCGGGTATTTGGTAAAACAATTAGAGCGTTACTTGATTCAAAGAGAGCTTCACACTCAGTTTTGGGTAAGGAAGGACTTTGGATATTAGAGAGGTTCCCAGCCAAATTGAAACCTATTGAGAACAAATATGTGGAAACAGCGGATGGCCAAAAACATATGATTGAAGGAATTGTTGACCTTCCTGTTACTCTTGAGGCTAGGACAAATAACCTAGGAGTCATTGTTGTACCGAGTTTGAACCAGTCACTTATCCTAGGCATAGACTTCTGGAACCTTATGCAAATTGTCACAGACGTTTACAACAGGACTTGGGAATTTGCACCGACAAAAGTGGGACTGGCATCGATTTGGACAAAAGGGGGACTGCAGTCTGAAGAACATCTTGATCCTGAGCAGAAGAAAAGGCTAGAGGAATTTATTGAAAACCAATTAAAACAACAGACAAAACCATTAGGACGGACAAGTGTAGTAGAACACCGGATTGATATGGGCGACGCCCAGCCCATAAAACAAAGGTATTATCCGATGTCCCCTAGTATACAGAAGATTGTGAATGAGGAGCTGGACAAAATGTTGGAATTGGGAGTTGTTACTTTATCAAAAAGCGCATGGTCTTCACCGATAGTTTTGGTAGACAAGCCTGACGGATCAAAAAGATTTTGTGTTAATTTTCGTCAATTGAATGCAGTAACAAAAAGAGACGCATATCCTCTACCTCAGGTTATGACAATTCTTGACAGACTAAGAGATTCTAGATACCTGTTCTCATTGGATATAAAATCCGCTTATTGGCAAATCCCGCTTGCCGCAGACAGTAGAGAAAAAACAGCGTTTACAGTACAGGGTCGTGGACTGTTTGAATTATATGCCGTTTGGCTTACATAATGCGCCTGCCACTTGGCAAAGGTTCATCGATCAAATCATAGGAGCGGACCTAGAACCACACGTATTCGTGTATCTGGATGATATTATTGTAGTGACTCAACATTTTGACCATCACTTGGAAGTTCTGGAGAAGATATTCAATCGACTTCGAGCTGTGGACGTAACTCTCAACCAGAAAAAGTGCTGCATTTGTCGCCAGGAGTTACGCTACCTCGGATACGTGGTTGATAGTAGAGGTTTACGCGTGGACCCAGAAAAAGTTCAGGCTATTATTCAGATTCCCGTGCCCAGAAACCAAAAGGAGCTTAGACAATTTTGCGGAACGGCCTCTTGGTACCGCAGGTTTATCCCTGACTTTGCAAGTAGACTTTATCCACTCACGTCCCTGCTAAGGAAAAACAAGAGGTTTACCTGGACAGATGAGGCCCAAAATTCTTTTGAAGACGTACGCAGTTGCCTGGTTAAAGCTCCTATATTGACATGCCCTGATTTTAACAAACCATTCATTATATCATGTGATGCGTCAGGTGTAGGATTGGGAGCTGTTCTCACTCAAGAAGGAGAGCAAGTAATCGCTTATGCATCTAGAAGTCTGTCAAGAACTGAACAAAAATTTTCGGCGACAGAAAGAGAGTGTTTGGCCGTCATATGGGCGGTGGAAAAATTCCGACTTTATGTAGAGGGAAGTCACTTTACAATTATTACTGACCACTACAGCCTTTTGTGGTTGCATAACTTAAAAGACCCCCAAGGTCGGCTAGCCAGATGGGCACTTCGACTTTAACTATACAGCTACACTCTAGTCCATAGAAAAGGGAAAGAGCATGTGGTTCCAGATATGTTATCAAGATCTGTGGAGCAGGAGCAGGAGATGGTTCCAGTGGTCTCCGAAGTTCTGAAAGTTGAAGATGAATGGTACAAGAAGATGCTACGGGAGGTGACCGAAAAGGGTGACCAGTATCCCACTTGAAGAGTGGAACAGGACCTTTTGTGGAAACACATCCCTAGTCGAACAGCGCTATGGGATGTCACTTCAGAATGTAAGCGAGTCATCCCCAAAGAGGATAGAGCCAAAATCATCCATATGTGTCATGACGAACCTACAGCAGGTCACTTAGGATCCTTCAAGACATTTTCACGAGTACAAAACCAGTTCTATTGGTCAAAGATGCGACAGGACATATCGAAATACGTTGCACGCTATCGAGTCTGTCAGACCACAAACAGTGACAACCAACGACCAGCTGGAATGATGGGATCCCGAAGAGGAGTAGACCGACCATGGAAAATGATTGCGGCGGACCTGTTAGGGCCACTACCTCGGTCCACTTCAGGCTACAAATACATTCTTGTGGTCACTGACACCTTTAGCAAGTTTACTGTTTTGTTTCCCTTGCGGGCGGCAACTTCAGCTCTCGTAGCCAAACACCTGGAGCAGAATATTTTCCTCATGTTCGGCATTCCCATGTATCTTATTTGTGACAATGGAGCGGAATTCTCTGGAAGAGCACTAAAGAGTTTAGCGACCGAATACAAGACCAAGATATTGTACAATGCTAGTAGGCATCCCCAAGCAAATCCAACTGAAAGAGTCAATCAGACAATTGGAAATATGTTGAGGGCCTTTGTCGGCGACAACCACCGTTTGTGGGATCAACAGCTGCCAAAGATTGGGTTTGCGTTGAGGACGGCCAAGCACGAAGCAACGGGATATACTCCGGCATTTCTCAACTTCGGGCGAGAGCTGACATTAAGGACCAAGGAGGCGGAAGAAAATGGAGAAATACCAGAAGTAGACGAGACAGAATCTTATGGGCGCAAGATGGAAGAGTTGAAGAATGTTTACCAGGAGGTTGAAACCCGGCTTAAATCAGCACACCGGAAGAACGCAGTGAGGTATAATCTACGGAGAAGACAACAGGACTTCAGAGTAGGTGAAAGGGTTTTGAAGAGGAACTTTCCCCAGTCAAACGCTGTAAACTACTTTTCCACCAAGCTGGCACCAAAGTTTACAGGTCCGTTTATCATTTCTAAGAAAGTATCACCACTGGTCTACCAACTTAAAAAGGAAGATGGGTCGAACTTGGGAAATTGGCATGTTTCTGATCTGAAGCGATTCATTGCTTAAGAAAATTTCAGGAAATTTTCTTCGAGTTGGGGGGTAATTTGTAACAGTAAAATAGCTCAATACTTTGTCGAAATCAGGCCTGATCAACCTGAGTATAGTTATCATTGTTGTGCATGCAAACAATGTCGATATCTAGAGCACAGCTGTTACGATCTACCCAGCCGGTCCGTTCTTATCAGCAACTGATAAGACCCCAACTCGGTAGGAACCCTAACTATGTAGGAACCCAAGATTGTGGCAGTCTTGAAATGAGTCATTGCTGGTCAAGTTCGCCTACTACTGACAGTCAACATTTCGAGCGCTGCAGTACAACCCTTTTCTCGACGTGAGGATCTATGCACTTAGCCAAGTGCGAAAAGGTAAGGCAGTTCACCGAAAATATCTTAATCTATTTTCCACTGCGGGAAAAGCGAGTGTAAATTGTTCCAAATTATAACTTTATGTACTTGTTTAAACTTTGCCAATCATGTATGGACAGTACTGTTTGTCAACCTCACAGTGTAATGTGCTCACAGAATATCTCAAGCCAATTAATTGAATTACTATTATATTTACATTTTAACTTCAACTTATTAATAAATTATTTGTAACTAAAAGCTTAATTTATGGTTAATATCGTAAGTGTGGGACGGCACATGCTCCCTCAATTGAGAAGCACAATATCTTGTCTTTACGTGAAAGTGTATTCCTCATTTGTACAAAGTAAACTTTTAATATTGTAATATATCTGTAGAAAGTAATTTTGTAAATAGTATTACCTATAATTTAATATCGTTGTAAATAATGTTAATCAAAAGGTAACAATTACATTGTGAACCTCGAGTTCAGTAGGAGTAGCAACGAAAGGCACGATCAAGTAGGCAGTGCCGCCACAGCTGTTGTAATTAAAGCTAACAGCGACGTAATTACCGGGCTGTGGTCAGAAATTTAATGGAAATATTGTAGTTCGAATTGTTGTGCCCAGATAATGTATTGTTTATTTCATATCACACTTTATCTAAAGCAATTTCATAACTAAACCATAAATTTTATCTTATTAGATTAGTTGAATGATCACCAAATATCACTTGGTCACCAAATATTATAGCTAGGGTTTCGAAACAATGAATAGTAGTTAAATACAATGTTTTGAATTTCATGCAAAATACTTTATTGTGGACAAGCGTATAGGGAATCTATGCAGCTAAATAAATTATTGAATCAAATTATATTATTATAAATAATTTATTATTATAATATTATTATTATATTTATTACTCAGTTCATATTCCTGGCCAATTATAATTAAAAGTTGTTGATAATGTGAAATTTTTGTTAACTGTAAATGTATTACTAATTAAGGGGCAACTTTTCCATGTTTAGAAACTTACCTTTGAAGTTTTGAGTGTAAATTTAGTAACTTGCTTTTGTACTTTGAATATTTAATTGTATTTCGAATATTTTGGTAGATAAACTTGGTGAAATAAGAAAAAATTGTAAAACACATTCTAGTGAATGAATTAGTGTTCAATGTTTGCATAGGAAGATGTTATATGCACAATACTATTATTTAATGAATTTACAGGGTTTTAATTTTGATTCCTGAACTGTCTGGGACCCTGATTGCTGTTACTTTGGAGCATTTTCACACCTGGGGCTTGGTGCCGTCATCTGGAGACTTCTTTCTGCCGCCGCGGATTTCCGCATTCCGCCGCCGCGTTCCGCGACCGACCTGGACTTCCGATACGCTTACTGTTCGATTGTGCGTGCATTACGCGGATAACTTGTGGTAAGTGTATCTTTTCCTTGATTAATTTCCTAAACTGTGCCACGACGGGTGTTTCGACACGGACTTGCGGAGAGTTACTCTTCGAGGGATTATCACTTCTGCGCCACATAAATACTGTATATATTAGTATAGCGTATTACATAAGTTATTTAGATTTAAGTTGTTGTCAGTTTAAACATTTATTATTATTGCGGCATCAGCTAATGATATACAGTCATCTACTCTCATTGTTATTTGGAGATACAAGCAAAACTTAATAAAATAGAATATGATTTCTTATTTTGTATATTTTGTATACCTTACATGATTGGTATAGTAAATTTGAGCAAACTGCCTTATCAAGTGGTTTAGTGATCAACCTTATTGGGACGGGATTGAATCTCCGTGTTCGCCCGTTAGTTTTCCCTGCACGGAGTGGCGCCCTTTCAAAAAAAAAAAGAAAGAAAAAAATATATAAGTGAATTGGATTTCTGGTCACCACTCACACTTATTGATACTGACGTAGGGTGTTAATATTTATCAAGGAACCCCACCTCCTTCTCCACTAGCTAGCCTGGGTAAATTCGGTGGGTAGCAATTAACTGACCCTTCCTACATAGTAGAGAGTCGAGATGAAGCGCTCGCGTAGAACACACGCGTTTGAACCATGTCTCAGAGAAAGACAGAATGTTTGTATTTAGAAGACAGACTCAAAATTGTGTAGCAAAAGTATTGCCAAATTAGTGTGATAGTAGTCTAAATGTTAAAAAACGAAATGCATAAATAACTGTGTAAGGGATGACATCTCATTTGTTTAATTTGAAAGATGTCTATGTTATTTTAAATAATATTGTACGAGCTACCAAAAGTGAGAACTTTTATAAACAATAATGTGACGTGCGATTCTGCAACAAACAAGAACATTTACGGCACTTATACCACTAACGATGTGTAACTACGAGACTTCTGAGAACCTCCACGCTACTTGATTATGAACTAACCACTTCAGGAACTTCAACAGGAAAGTTAACTCCACTTAAGATCAACCGCTGAGGAACACCATAAGTACCAAGGACCTGACTACGAGTAAACTGATGGATATGGCAGGTGACACGGAGACTTGTTCTCCGTGATTAATTAAAATTCTAACCAATGAATTGTTAAAGACAGTTGAAATAAAAAAAAATAGAAAGACTGTAATGATAACCACTTTATAAGATGTAGTATGTTTTAGAATTCAAAATATTTGTAGTACCGAATAATGTTGATGTATATGTATCGCATCAGTGATACAAATTTTTAGATTAAGTCCATTCTTCAAATGGCCCCCAAATGGTATTATAGAATATAAATAAGCGAGCTTAACTCATAAACAAGTTTAAGGTCCCGGATCCGTGGATAATGCTAGCGCTGATAAATCCATATGTTTTGGCCCCAGTTCTTTACCAAAATCTGTTACAAATTGTAATCTTTTATTCAGAAAACCTTATATGGGAATATTTATGTAGAGCTGTTGTAGTAAAGATTTAATAAAGAGATGTCGTTACTTTACACTAAAACAGTGAGCGAATAAATCATCAGACCCCCATCTCTAAGTTCCTTTAGTTATAACTACTGCTGGTTTATCTAGTATTAAAAGTTGATTACGAGTATGGCAGCCCGTGCAATTGATCAGAGGTAAGTATGCACAGGTTCCCGATGTTATAACGTAGCTGAGACGTTATCATCAATGTATAAGGTATTAACATAACTGTCTCTATTTTCTTTCAAAGATTATTTTGATATTCCACAAAGCTGGGTTTGTTCATGTATTAATATTTTGACAAAATTGCTAATATTATGTTATCACATTTTTTCCTTATTTTATCAGTTTATTCTATTTCTGACATTTTATTATTGTTAACTAATTGTAATTAATGAGTTACTTGTTCTTAGTTTTCTAATGCAATAGTTACTTGCTTACAAATTGTTTGTTTTGAATTAATACAGTTAGGCATTTTATAGGCCTAAGCTGTAATTGTCTATAACTTCTTACTTTACACAAATTAAAGATTATTTTTCATTTACATATGTTTTGCTTGCTGTCACTTATTACTTATTTACTTTTTAATTTACTTTGGGCTATTTTACAATAACTGTATGTTATTATTAATTTACAAAATCATTGCTTGTCTATTATTCTCTTTTTCTCTGTCTTTACTCTGATGATTAATATTATGTTAGTAAAATTTATCTCCTTACTTATAGAAGGAGACGTAGGGTGTATCTATTACTATTCCTTACACACTTTTTTAGCACTTAATACTACTATAAAAACATAATACAAAAATAGGTTTATGGTCTATTCATTTTCCAGCAATATTCCTTCTTATAAACACAATTCTTTTAATTAAACAAATAACAATTTTGGTGAATAATATTTTAACACCATCTATTCTATCGTGATAATCGTCCCTTTGATTATTTTATTACTATAAGATGTTTTATGATCATTGCAATCACAACTCATGTTTTTTACTATTTAACATTATGGAATTAGTTGTCTATCTACCTTTGTTTCTGGTTTATTACCTTTGTTTTCTTTTTCTTTCTTAAAATTATGAAATGTTTATATCATCACTTCTAACACTTTCACTATTTATCACTATCACTTCCTACCTATCTCTTACTCTTGGGTTTTACTGGATTTTAAACACAAATTTATAGTTAGTTTTTTCAACATTTTATGTTTTGTTTTCTTATCATAATAAGGCTATTAATAACCCACATTTTCTATTAATAATTGGTTCACTTATTTATTATGGTTAGTGTACTTCCTTTTGTATTATTTTATTTAATGCTCGTTACTAGATATGTATTACTTATTTGTGCTTTTTATCATTAGTATAGTTTACACTTTCTCATTTTATTGTCCTTATCGGGACAATCACTTGGGTTGGGTCATGGTCATTTGTCTCGTCATAGTCATTTTATTTTCCTTGATTTAATATTGTTAATTCTTTACAGTTCTTCTCTGGTATTGGGGCTGCTTTTGGTGTCGTAACATAATATATATATATATATATATATATGTGTATATAACAGCACCAAATATCAATTATTTGGGGTTATATGTCAACTGTATACTAGAATCATGTTTAAATAAATTGTAATAGTCAAAACTCCATTTGTATGTAGAGCGATGAAAATAATGCTTTGTAAAACGACGCACACGTGGCCGTTATATAATCAGCTCGCTGTAGAAGGAAGGGCCACACCCAAACTGTTAATTATTAATATCTCGGAAACTAAAAAATAAAGGCGAAATCCAAGATAGCCAAAATGTTTGCCAAAATATTAATAATGACGTGTGCAAATTTAAGGCAATATAATTAACAAATAAAAGAGTTAATTAATTTAAAAGAATAACTTCTGTAAAAATAGAGCTACATTAATGAGATTTTAATATGTTATAAAGATAATAATTTCCAACAGATTGTATATTTTAGATTTAGCACAACTTGGTTTGCAACCAAGATATTGCAAAATAAAACTATCACAGGAAATCTGGACCGACAATTTGGTTCCGCCGATAATAATATTAGTAATAATATTAATTCTCCGTCTGTGGGAATCTAACTTCATTCTCACGGACCAAGGGAATTCAAATTTTGTGTAGTAGGGAGAGCGTGTCAGCCAATCAAATCATTTGACGAAATCCCGACCAGCGCGGTGTTTTCGGGCTGAACCATCACTCTACTGCCAGTATTTGCGAAGTACGGACGTAATTATTCGATCGTCTCGTAACCATAGTTGTGAAGATTCATCAGAAGACTCTACGTGGTCAACACACATAATTACGAACACAGTAAATACAGATCAACTGTACAACTCGTAATTATTGCGTCAAGGTCAGATACTCTTCATTACAACAACCAAGCTTATTGTGTACTACAAGGTGTGGTCATAAGCACGCAAGAGATCCACCAGACTTCAAGACCAGACTACAAGAATACGACAGAGAGGCCGTCTAAATCATTGGTGAACAGCTGACGAGCAGAGCTACCACTCGAACGAAACACACACACACACACACGCTGACGTGCGACGTGCGAATCGACGAGGGACGTAAACCAGTTCCAGAAGAAAGTCGTAGACGTTAAAATATTCAACAAACAGCAGGAGAGGAGAGTGTTGCCGAATTCTGAACTCTACGACCGAATCCAGGAGCTCTAAGCAGATTACTATCTCATGCAGATCGGACCGGGACCAGCGAGGGATATTTGGAGCAACTCTACTATCCACTTCAATAACAGGAAAGCAAAATCAACTTATTTATTTTTCAACATCAAATTTTCTTTATTTTTCAATTAAAAGCATTGTAATTTGAACAATTCAGGTGCCATATAAATATCAAAGACTCTAGTAAAGAAGAATAAATTCATTGTGATAATCTGTATAGCAGTCTAAGTCATTAGTAAGCTGTAGTTAAGAAAATAGAAATAATACAAAAGCGCTATACAAATCTTAACTAACAATCTAATTATTAGCTCATACTGCAGTATAACAGAGTCAAATCACTAGAAATGAAATGATGTGAGCTAGACTGTCACGCCTAATTTATTTTAAAAATTATTCTAATTAACTTCAGAGTTTTTATATTTTATTTTTATTACAACACAACAACACAACACAACACAACACAACACAACAACAACGCATATAAGTAGAGTTGCATATGGCGCCCCACGTTGGGGGGGATAATAAGTAAGTTAAATAAGTTACTTTAAAGGGGGAGAGTTTTGTGAGACTGGTAGGCTGTGTCGTACAACAATAAAACAATGCAATATGGGGTAATAAAACGTTGTTTATTACTCCAATAACACACAAGAATAAAATGGTTATTATATTATCAATTGTCTTACAGTTTAAACAATGAATCTATGTTGACTAATGTCTTTCAATTTGTTGATAATTGAAAAGAATCTAAACTCGTTATTTGACGAGTTAATTGCAAGTAAAATTTAATTAATTCACTTATTAAATTTAATTAAATTGCTTTAAATAAATTGAATTTAAATGTTAATAAAAATAAAATATAAAAACTCTGAAGTTAATTAGAATAATTTTCAAAATAAATTAGGCGTGACAGTCTAGTTCACGTCATTTCATTTCTAGTGATTTGACTCTGTTATACTGCAGTATGAGCTAATAATTAGATTGTTAGTTAAGATTTGTATAGCGCTTTTGTATTATTTCTATTTTCTTAACTACAGCTTACTAATGACTTAGACTGCTATACAGATTATCACAATGAATTTATTCTTCTTTACTAGAGTCTTTGATTTTTGTATGGCACCTGAATTGTTCAAATTACAATGCTTTTAATTGAAAAATGAAGAAAATTTGATGTTGAAAAATAAATAAGTTGATTTTGCTTTCCTGTTATTGAGGTGGATAGTAGAGTTGCTCCAAATATCCCTCGCTGGTCCCGGTCCGATCTGCTAGAGATAGTAATCTGCTTAGAGCTCCTGGACTCGGTCGTAGAGTTCAGAATTCGGCAACACTCTCCTCTCCTGCTGTTTGTTGAATATTTTAACGTCTACGGCTTTCTGCTGGAACTGGTTTACGTCCCTCGTCGATTCGCACGTCGCACGTCAGCGTGTGTGTGTATATATATATATATTGTAGCATGACAGATTAGCCACTTAATAATGAATGAAATATGATCATAAATAAATATCAAATAAAGTAACTATCAAAGTAAAATCCAAATGAAAACAAATAAGAATCCCAATTAAAATACAATCATAACTTGAAAAAGTAAAAATAAAGAAAAAACCACTATGCAACAAATATGTGTAAAGAAAAATAAAACCCAAAAAACTAAAATAAATTAAGGAAAATACCCAGGTAGGATAGGAGTAAGTAAGAAAGATACCCACAACAAACCAACGTACATAATAAATATATGATAATGAAGAAACCAAGAATAATAAGGAAGATACCCAGAACAAACCAACGTACATAATAAATATATGATAATGAAGAAACCAAGAATGAATAAGGAAGATACCCAGAACAAACCAACATACATAATAAACATATGATAATGAAGAAACCAAGAATGAATAAGGAAGATACCCAGAACAAACCAACGTACATAATAAATATATGATAATGAAGAAACCAAGAATGAATAAGGAAGGTACCCAGAAAAAACCAAAATACCTAATAAACAGGAATGAGTTTGAAGATACAAGATAGTAGGAGCAGAAGACTACAACAAATACCCAAAAGAGACCCAGTAAGGAGAAAACCAAAACCCCAAGGGAAATTAAATGTCACAAAATGAAAGTATAACACCCAAAAACAGAAATAATGTAAAATAGATGTAAACAAAAGTGTTTAGAGTTATAAGTGAAAGTGCACCCATAAAAGTTAATTTATAATAGATAAAAAACAAATCTTAACAGTCCTCTATAAATAAATATCTTGATAACATAAAACTATAAAACTGATTAGTGATAGTATCAAGAATTAACAGGGGACAAGTGGAAGTTATTATATTATAATAAATAAACTTCAAGAAAGTGCATTAAATACTTAAACTTAATAAAAGTGTACCTTTAAACAACTTTAAAGTTTTAGTTTAACTTCATGAATACTATTTAATAGAATAGTATTATGAAAGGCAAAGACTAATGTTTCTAATAAAGTGCCACTCTTTATCTAATAACATTCAATGAAATGAGGAAGATAAATAGAGAGCAGGTGGTTAGTAAGTAAAGTGACAAGGGATACATCCCTAAAATAAAATAAAAACAGATAAGACTGCACACAAATAATTTTAAGAAAAGTTTAAAAATGAAGAAACAAATGTTTTATGTTTCTAGCTAAATCTATGAAATATATACATAAATGTTGAAATAGAGAGTAATGTTTTAATATTCTAAATGTTTATTATGTTTAATAGTTTTAATCAAGAATGCACTGTCTGAGTGTGGATACCATTCTTTTATTATAAAATGTTTATTACGAGTTATTAGAAATAATCAAGACTAAAATGTCTGAGCTTAAATACCATGTTTTCATGTCAAATAATTGTTATGTATTATTAGTTAGAATTCAATACTAAATGTTCTTGTAGTAAAGTAAGGAATTGATAATTAACATTGTATTAGAATAGAAGGTCAGAAAGGGTAGAAACAAGCTGTATTATTAAAAACTTTGTATGTAAAACCAGATAAAATCTAGGCCAAATGGTAAATATAAACTACATTATAATTGATGAATCAAGTCCAGTAAAATAGTTAGAATGATGAAATTTATGTAAGATAAATCAGTCACCGAGTAATATAATGTATATTATACTTTAAAAAGATATTGTAAAAAGATAGGAAGAATTATGAGAAAAAATGCAAATGTAATAACTGAAAATTCAGAGTGGGGAGTCTCAAATTAATGAATAATATTTAAAAGAATAACCAATTGATAAATTACAAGAAATTAAAGAAGATAAACAGTTTATGTCAATCTGAGATTTAGTACAATCATAAATATAACATACAAAATGGCAAACATTTGGAGAAGAACAGGAAGTAAAAATTAAAGCCTACTTTTTCAAAATGAATGAAATATAGCATTTTAGATAAAAAAACTGTAGTAAAGTAAGGAATTGTTAATTAACATTGTATTAGAATAGAAGGTCAGAAAGGGTAGAAACAAGCTCTATTATTAAAAACTTTGTATTAAAACTATCTTATTTGGTATCAAATCAAACAGAATGAACTAAAGAAAAGGATTATGTATTTAGTATTTCATAAAATCAAATAATAGCAAAAATATATTCAGTAGTATAATGTAAATTATCTGCATGTAGCGGAAGCCAAAAAGAATTGAAACAATGTATTGCTAATATTAAATTGGCTAAGACTTTGTCAGGAGACGAAGGAAATGAGAACAGTTAATTATTGGACCTTGTCGAGGACACTTGATCGAGATTTTAGCTTATATTAACCTATATAGCAGACAAATATGGCGATCGGTCGGTAAGCCTAGCCTGCAGTGAAAAATAGTAAATGACAAAATTTTGAACTTAAACCTAAACTCAGCGAGAACATTTAATACAACACATAAACTCAAGTAATACGGAATTATAAGTGAGTGAAATAATAACTTAAACCTACACAATAACTAATTCTTCATAAAGAGACGAAAGTGAAAAGTTCGACCTTATTGAACAAAGTAAATTAAACATTATCACACATATTTAATCGAAGTGAATCACAAGACACTGAACCAGAACCATTCTACTAACACCAGAAGGAATAATCTCAACTGCGGAGACGAGGAAACATTGAAAAGGCACAATTTATTGGAAGAAATTTTCATCTAGCTGAATACGGTTTAACATATGCAGTCCGGGAGCGGCCATCTTTGACTTCCCACAATTCAAAGCGAGCTTTACCGACATAGCCATCCAGACTTCGATGGTATTAAATTTTTATTTAATAAACATTATATATTACTAATAACTTTGTAATTTTTAATTCTTGAGCTTTTTACTTGTAAGCGTTATACTTTCCTGACCTTACCCTTCTCTGACTATATAAAATAACCGTTCAAAAGAACCTAATAATTATAAAATACAGATGTAAAAATCAATCGACCGCCCTGAGAAAGAGTCGATACTACTGTGAATGATCGATTAACACTCGATCTATAATAAACAATTGTTAATAAATTTGGAATTTCTGCATATTGGTTTCTATTTATTCATAAAATTAATAAATAATATAAAAATAAAGTAGATTTGAGATCACGGACTATCCGAAAGGCGCCTATACCAAGTGGAAGGAGAATACACCATTAAGAAGAGGAACCGTCGATCGATTAGTGCGGGAGATAAACCAATTAACGCGGAAGTTAATTCTAAAACTTCAAGGTGATACAGTACACAGAAACAGAAAGATAAAATTTAATTTTTTACACCAGACATTAACGAAATATAATTTAATAATTACAAACAACAAAAATCATTAAAACAAATATTTTTCCAAAACAACCAAAATTATTTATTATTTTGGTAAACACATATAAATTTTTAGTTTGTAATCATTGAGAATGTATTAGGTTGTTACAAAATAGGCGTCCAACTAAGTTGCTTCAATTAGTGATTGATAGGCTACTATAACTTGCCCAATTCCTAATTCAAGCTTGGCAGCGGTTATACAGTTAGAGGAGTAAGAAAAATGCAACATCGAAGAAAAGGGCGGCGGAGTCAATATGGATGACAAAGAGGCGACGCCGGTGGAAGACGTGGATATTTTATTACCCCCAATGGAACCTAAACAACCCGCACAACCAGAGGAACAACCCGAGAAACCCTCACAAACAGAGAACACGACAATACAAGAGATGTTCAGAGCGATGATGGAAGAAATCAAATCCACCAAAGAAGAATTGAATAAGAATATGGATTCCACACACGAAGAAATCAAATCCACAAAGGAAGAATTAAAGGAAACCAATAAAAAAATGGTTCTAAAAAAGAAGAATCGAGTAAAGAAAGAAAGGAGGACAATCAGTCTTTAAAGGAAGAATTAAGGAAGGACAACCAATCCACAAAAGAAGAATTGGGTAATAAAATTGAAATAACGAATAAGAGAATTGAGGAAGCCAGTAAGAAGATGGAAGAGAAGATGGAGGAAAACAGTAAGAAGATGGAAGATGACAACCAACAGTTAAGGGAAGAGTTAAGGGAGAATAGTAGGAAGCTGGAAAGCGACAACCTACAATTGAGGGAAGAATTAAGGGAAAATAACAAGAAAATAGAAGAGAAGATGGGGGAAAAGTTGGAAGAATTGAGAGAGGATAACCAACTATTAAGAGAAGAATTAAGGGAGGTTAACCAGGAAAATTTGGACAAGTTAGACGAAAGGATGGAGTTGTTAAGAGAAGAAATGAACAAGGAACTCAACGATAGTAAGGAGTACACCAATAAGAAATTGGAAGAAGAATCCATAGTGATTAAACAACAAATCATGGAGGTTGACGAAAAATGTAACCAGACCGAGAGGGAAGTACAGGAATTCAAGGAGGTGGTAAAAACCAAAATAACCAATATCGAGGAAACCAACAGAACCAAATTGGAAGAACACCGGAAGGGAACTCAGGAAGAATTAAGGAAGGTACGGAACCAAGTTATGGAAAGGTGTGACGGTATGGAAGTGGCGATGACGACTATCACTGGTCAAGTATGGCAGAGCCAGGAGGAGATGGAAGTAATAAGAAACAGACCAACTAACTTCACGAATATCCCCATAAACGAGAATCGGGAATGGCTGAACTTCCGCCAATATAATAGGAAGCCGATGGAGTTCTTGGCCCGAATCGAGGAATACATTGCCAAACATAGGGGCAACAGGAGGATAAATAACCGGGAGCTGTTGGACGAATCATTCCGGTAGATGACTGATAATTGGTGGATGGCAAACCGAAGCAAGATCGATGACTACCAGCAATTCAAAAACTTGTTCAAGGCGATAAGGCGAAGTACTGGTCGGAGACCACCCAGAACTTAATACGGGACATCTGTCATGGCCGATACAAACCACTATGACCGCATACTTCCTCGGAAAGGTATGTCTGGCGAAGCATTTGGAACCGGCTATACCAGAAGAATGCCTCGTAAATAAGCTATCGTACCATTACGATGAAGAGGTAATAAGAGCAAGGAGGGGTAGCCAAATAAAAACAATACAGGCGATGACTGAACTGTTGGAGAACTACGAGAATGAGGAATACTATCGGCAAAGCAGGAGGAGGAATTATCGGCCGGAAACCAGAAACAATCCATACCCGAACAACGGTAATAACCAGAACAACAATGGATACCAAGGGAACCGATACAATCCCAATTATAATAATACTAACAATAATAATAATAACGGTCCTATTAACCAAATTGCAAATAGGAATAATAACGGTTACCAAGGTAATCGAAACAATTATTACCCAAATCCAAATATTAATAGTCAGAGAAACCCAAACAATAATAATACCGAACGGTATTATAATAATAACAGGGGTTACCCACCAAACAATAACTTTAATAACAACAGGTTTTCACGGCCCAGGGTAAATTTCATACGAGCCGCAGGAAACAGCCAACGAAGATACACCCACCAGCGGCGTAACAGTTTCCACGAATATGAGGATCGGCGGAGAAGCAGAGAACGTGATAGTTCGAGGTACAATCCACCTACACGAAGTACCAGTCTAGATGACCCAGAACGGAACCCAAACAGAGAACAACCATTCGAACATCGCACGGAGCGACAGGAACCCACTCAAGGTTTCCCGACTGACGCCTCAGTCGGTCCGAACATTAATAACCAAGAAAATGAGAATTTAAACGGGAGGAGGCAGTGATGAATTATCATGACCCTTCACTGCTCCTATCTCCTGGGTATCAACAAGAGTTGCAAAGAGCAACTAACTCTAATAATATAACGATCATTAGTTGCAACTATTTAAAAAATATTAGAAACGAACTATTGGAGGAGGACGACACTCGCCTCAATAGTATAAAAGAAGGTCGTAGCAGATGTGTTATCACGTGTTAATGTGGAAGAGCAAACATTCGAGGGAGAGAAAGAAAGCGTACTCAAAATCTACCACATTATTAGCACCAGAGCCGATCTAGCCACATCATTAACGAACCTTAACACCCACCAACAAGCAGACCCGAAATTGAGAAATATAAAAACTCGATTGGAAGAAGGGGACGACACTGTCGCTCAATATTATCAAATAAATAAAGAAATTTTGTTCATTAAACCATCATTAAGGCAGGAGACCTGGAAGGTGATTATTCCAACCCATATTGAAAAAGAGATAATCATAAATTATCATATACGATATGGGCATGTTGGCGCCTTAAAGGTAATTAAGGCTCTAGAGGAGAGCTGCCACATAAAAAACGTAAACCGGAAGGTCCGGATGTATATCAGATGTTGTCGTATCTGCCGACTAGTAAAATCAAATAACGAGATGAAGGAAGGCATTATGATTCCTATAACAACCCAGGCGAAATTGGAGAAGGTATTCTTAGACATCTGCGGACCATTTCCCCGTAGTGGCGGTCGACACCGATATAGATACCTGATAATCGTAATGGACCATTTCACTAAGTTTGTTAAGCTATACCCAGCTAATCTGGCAACTACTAGAAAAATTCTGGGAATATTAACAGAACAGTATATCCCAAACATAGGGAAACCAGCTTCGATCATCACGGATCATGGAACCCAGTTTGAGGGGAGAAAATGGCGGGATACCCTATTATCAATGGGTGTTCGAACGTACAAATTCTCGGTCTACCACCCGAGCACTAATCCGGCAGAGAGGGTGTTACGAGAAGTGGGGAGGATATTAAGAACTTATTGTCACCATCAACAGAGAAGGTGGCAAGACTATCTAGAAGCCACGGAAGAATTCCTCAACTTGGCATACCATCCAGCCATAGTAGTTACCCCATACTCCGCCATGTACGAGAAACCACCCCCACGAGAGATCGAAGAAATCCTAGAGTTCCCTAGGAATAATATTTATACGTTCGACAAGGTAAAGTTCTACAACAAGGTAGCCAAAGACCAGGAGAAACGGCAAAACAAGTATCAAAAGGCTAGTGGTAAAATAATAACTTACAAAATTGGATAAAAAATATTATTGAAAAATCGTGAACTACCCAGCACGCTGGAAGGAATGACGAAGAAGTTGTTGCTACTATATACAGGACCATACACAGTCTCCAAAATGAAGAACAATAATACGTATGAATTAAAGGAGATGGATTCAGATAGAATCAAAGGCGTATATAACCAGGCTTGCATGAAAAAATATTATGAGGAGTAGAATTTTGAATTTTGAAAATCACTAAATTCAAAAACAAGGTAAGAACAACTTACTACCAAATATTTATGAAGCTAATTAGGAAAATAAAAGAAAGGAATTGTGAATTTGAATAAACAAATAAAATCAAAAATAAAGTAAGATCAACTTACCAACCAAGTGTGAACCTTAAATTATGAAAATAAAGAAGAGAATTTTGAATTGAAAAATACCAATAAATTTAAAATTATAGTAGGCACAACTTACTGACAATTATTTATGAAAACATTATGGAAATAAAAAAAAACGAATTTTGAATTTTGAATATCACTAAATTCAAAAACAAGGTAAGAACAACTTGCTACCTAATATTTATGAAGCTAGTTAGGAAAATAAAAGAAAGGAATTGTGAATTTAAATACATAAATAAATTCAAAAATAAAGTAAGATCAACTTACTGACAAGTATTTATGAAAATAATTTTGAAAATAAAAGAAAGGAATTTTGAAAATAACAATAAATTTAAAATTATAGTAAGCACAACTTACTGACAATTATTTATGAAAACGTTATGGAATTAAAGAAAAGAGTTTTGAATTTTGAAAATCAACAAAATTTAAAAATATAGTAAGATTATCTTACAACCAATTATTTATGAAAAATTATGGAATTAAAGAAAAGAATTTGGAAGTTAAATAAAACAAACCAATTATAAAATATAGTAAGAGCAACTTACCACAACTATTTAGGGAAATAATTTTGAAGAGAAAGAAAAGGAAGTAAGAACCACTGATACAATTAAATGAATAAACTTGTAATACATTTTAGGTTAGTTGTCTCCAAGTCGCTTATATTAATATAATAGATATTTACCATATATCCGTCGTGCGACTTCGTTTTTCTCGTCTTATTTTGACGCGTTTCGGCAATGAATTGCCATCTTCAGAATCTTAATCACTCATATGAGATCGTTAAAAAATTAAAAACACTAAAATCATTACGGTAAAAGTGCACTTTTACGATATTGGAAACTCACAGACGCGAACATGAAAGTTTATGTTTCTCGCGTGGACTATATCGATCGACTGCTTTCGCGTGGACAATATCGATCAACTGATTCACTGTTTATATAGCCACTGATAAACCTGTTTTGCTTATTATAGCCCATATGTACTGTGACATTTCATTTACTGGCGCCCGTGTGCAAGTATTGCCGTGTCGTACAACATGTTATGTGAAAATGTAAGTTTATCATTCAAGACATAATCACTGTTGATTTTGACGGCTTTATATATTTCGTATTCCTCAAGCGCGTCCATGTATTTTCCTTTCCTGCAGCAATGCAAAGGCTGGAAATTTGTCTCAAAATCACTGTAGTTATGATTACATAGTATCAGGTGCCTGGCAAAATTAGATGTTGTTTTATGTAATTCCCTTCTGGGAAGATGTTCGTTATATCTTTCTTCAAATGGTCTGCCTTAAATAGTCACATAAACAGCATACACCATAAGATTAAATTCACATCTGAAATAGAAGAAGAAAATCAATTAAATTTCTTAGATTTAACCATTTTAAAAAACAAAGGAAAACTTCAATTTAAAATCTGTAGAAAGGCCACAACAACGGACGTCACAATTCATGCCGATTCATATCATCCCACCTCGCATAAAATGGCAGCTTACAATAGTTTTGTGCATAGATTGCTAACTATACCGTTAAGTGAAAAAGACTACATTGAAGAGGTTAATACCATCAAGCACATAGCAGCGGCTAACGGGTATAAAAGTTCATTAGTGGATAAATTAATAAGTAAACACAAAGAGAAGAAAATAAAAAAGTCGAACAATGATAACACACTTCCGGTTAATAAATACATATCTGCAGATTACACAAACATTTTACCAAATATTCTAGTTAACGAACTCAAGAAACACCATGTAATTGTAACCTTTCGTACAAATAACAACATTCAGAGACTTCTTAGCCGAAAAAACAGTATACCAGAAAGAAAAAGAACCGGCGTATACAAGATGAATTGCAGCTCATGCGACATGTTCTACATAGGCCAAACAGGCAGACCATTTGAAGAAAGATATAACGAACATCTTCCCAGAAGGGAATTACATAAAACAACATCTAATTTTGCCAGGCACCTGATACTATGTAATCATAACTACAGTGATTTTGAGACAAATTTCCAGCCTTTGCATTGCTGCAGGAAAGGAAAATACATGGACGCGCTTGAGGAATACGAAATATATAAAGCCGTCAAAATCAACAGTGATTATGTCTTGAATGATAAACTTACATTTTCACATAACATGTTGTACGACACGGCAATACTTGCACACGGGCGCCAGTAAATGAAATGTCACAGTACATATGGGCTATAATAAGCAAAACAGGTTTATCAGTGGCTATATAAACAGTGAATCAGTTGATCGATATTGTCCACGCGAAAGCAGTCGATCGATATAGTCCACGCGAGAAACATAAACTTTCATGTTCGCGTCTGTGAGTTTCCAATATCGTAAAAGTGCACTTTTACCGTAATGATTTTAGTGTTTTTAATTTTTTAACGATCTCATATGAGTGATTAAGATTCTGAAGATGGCAATTCGTTGCCGAAACGCGTCAAAATAAGACGAGAAAAACGAAGTCGCACGACGGATATATGGTAAATATCTATTATAATAAACTTGTGTTGGAATAAAAATAATAAAACCTTTACGCAATACAAGGAGAAACAATGACCACATAAATATTGTAATATAACCATGTTGTCCGTCTTTACTTGTCTTACTTTAAGCCCCGCGATGGAAGCCAATCTGTAATAAAACGGTTAAGATTCCCCTTAGTATAATGCCACACGTTGGATTCGTCAATCTGTAATAAAACTAGATCCTCCCTATATAATTTAATTATCGACTTATTGTTTAATGGGATCTCTCTAATATATGCAGTAATTATTTTTATAATTGATAAAGTATA
The DNA here is from genome assembly GCA_034769895.1 of Magicicada septendecula. Classification (NCBI taxonomy): domain Eukaryota; kingdom Metazoa; phylum Arthropoda; class Insecta; order Hemiptera; family Cicadidae; genus Magicicada; species Magicicada septendecula. The sequence continues at coordinate 268,881,070 of CM068374.1, forward strand.
ATATATTTATAGTGATATGGTTTATTATGAATAAAATATTAACTTGTTGATCCGCTGATGAATGTAACGGTTGCGTCGAACTTAAAGTCGAAATCCTCTTCTATATAAAAATGTCGTCTGTGTATGTGTAAGTCAAGTGTTGTCTGGACAAAATATATTAATATAATTAACACTTCACGTACCTGGTTGACGTACTTGGGGTTCAGACGTTCACAGCTAATGAATAAACTCTCAAGTTCCTTTTTGACCAGTATAATATTCCATAAACAAGGTTTTACAACACCTTGAATGTTATTTGGGCGCCATATTGGTTTTCTTAAAGAAATGTCCCATAAAAAAAAACTTCTTTCTATAATTGTGTGTATTGACTTTTTACTGTTTCTATCTTTTAAATGTTAATTGAATTGAAAATAATTTAAACAGTATACTTAAAAATTTATGTTTTGATGTACCTCAGTGTCTGCAATACTGAGGGTTAATTACCTATTCTAAATAACTAAAACAAAAGTTAATGCTGTATAATATTATTGGTTTATTATAACCTCTAGAATTGATTTGAAAAATACATTTTAACAATAATATAATTCGGATCACAAGTTATCTGTTTAAGGACTGGTCTAGCTCAGTTTAAGCACAATAAAAACTCTTATTTTTACTAACAAAATATTTATCTTATTGGATTAAGTACCTCAAGGGTACGTTCTTTGAAGTACAGAACAGAACGATATTAATTTCTTTTAAAAATGCTACTATGATGTAATAATTCGGTTTAAGCCTCTTTAATAAATTTCAATTAAATAATTGATTAACGAGAATTTCGTTTGCTTATATTCTAATTGATATTAGTAAAAAAAATTATAATACATATATTTATTACGTTGGGATATATTAATCCCTCTAAATAAATTAATACAGTGTTCTCTACGAATAGTTTGATTGTTTTTGCGTCAGTATAAGTATGTTAATTCCTACAATCAATGGATGGTATATAAACAATAAATTTGGTCACAGTACTACCTGGATTTTTAATCGTATTGATTAAAAATGAACACTTTAGCGAGCGGATTATATTGATCGCTAATACACTTCACTTTAATCGCACTTGGAAACGAGAAATAACCTTCTTCTGACTAACAATAGGTTACAGCCTTTACAGGTTATGTTAACTTTACTCGTTCCAATACACGCACTGTTTATCTAAATTCACAATTAACTTTCGATGCACTCAAAGGCGATGACTCGTCTTTTCAATGGTTAATTTGACAAAATTCAATGTATTTACTACAATTGTACTGTTGTGTACTGTTGTTGGTTATTAAAATATGAACATAATGCAGTGACGCAACTGATTAGCTTGTGGATAAAAATGCGAATGCCAATTTCTTAGCGTCCTTTTGATTATATACCCCTCTCTCGATCGCCGCTAGGAGTAATTTTCGCTAAGCAAACTCGTTTGTGATTGGTACAAAATTATGTCATGGTGACGTAATGTTATTAATAAACTACGCCGATATATATTTCTGTACTCACAGTCGTTGTTGATAGTATTTACTTGCACTTTCTTAAATCTTGTTAAAAAATGATGCTAACACTAATTATTCAACTATTACAATTCCAATCTTTATGCTATTATTACCAAATTAAAGCTTAGTTCCTGATCTTTACTTTGATGTGGCTTGAGGCCGGATTGAACCTAGTTTTCATTGACAATACATTGAAATACCGTCCTAAAACATGGTTTCTTAGTGTCGTCTGCTAATAATGCAAATGCGACTATTTTCCTTTCTTTAATATTTGATTATTTACATCTGTTTTCTCTTTTGAACGTTATTAAATGAATAAAAGTACATACATTATTTAAAACTAAATGCTGCCTACAGCTGAACAATATTAAATATTAGTATAATTATGTCAATACATTATTCTGGAAATTACTTATTCTCTAATTACATTTTTACATGGCTTACTCATTTTTGAGGCATATAATATTAATTAAGTGGTGGTACTTCACACCTTATTGGTTATATTTACTGTTCTGTAAGTTTATGTTAATTAGGGGTCCTGTTTCCCTATTGTTTCACTGACATAAACTCGTTCATACAGGGTCTGGATATAGTTTTAGTACAAGGTTTATTCCCTGCCTATTATTATCTCTACTTACATTTCATTTATTTAGGAAGTTGCTTATTTACACATAAGGCTTCTGTTTATAATTACCCTTAATCTATACTGCTACATCTTTGTTGGCAATTCTATTTTTTATAGCTTTGTGGCAACAGCTAGCATAGTATATAGTCTTTGTTATTTCTGTATCATTGTTCTATTTCTTTCACCCAATATGCTGTTATTTGTTATTATCTTGTTAAAGTCATTGGTTATTTTGTTTATACTATATGACTCTACACATCAATGTCTTGAACTGGCTCACTTGACAGCTTATTTGTGAACTTTGCTTGTCCATTAGTCATAGTCAGTCATTGTATTTAAGTTGTAGTGTCATGCAGTGTATTCATCACTGCTTCTTGGGATCCCTCCTCTTCTTTCTTCTTTGCTGGTCCCTTCTCTTCTTTGTTACATTCATTATAATTATTCATTTTACAACTCTAGTGTTATATTTTACCCTTCTGGTGAGAATTATGGTTATGGAACATTTTGTGATGTTACAATATTATAATTAAAGAATTCATTTGGATAAAAAACAAGAGCGAAATAATTTTTTTTTTTAAACAAAAAAAATATATAAATAAATCAATAATATGTCTATGATCATAAAATAAATGTCAATTAAAATAAAGACAATTAGAAGAATAATGGCAAGAACATGAAACTAGTGGAACAATTCATGAGAACTAAGAAAAAACCAAAATATCATAACTTATATGCTACCAATGACCAGAAGCAGATTGTGATAACAACAAAGGAATACAGAGAATTGACACAAAAAACTTTATACTTAATAACTAGTGATAATTATGTTAATAAAAGAGCTTCCCACCATAATAAGAAATAAGATATCAGTAGAGCTAACAAGTCAGAAGAATAATAGAAGAAAATTAACTGAGATAGAAATATTAACAAATCTGAGCAAATACGAAGTGAGGTATCCAAAGATATTTTTAGTAGTCGTAAAATAGACTATTCTTATCTAGTTGTTATTAATGACTGTCTGTAGATGATTGCAGCAGTATTATTAGGTTTTGAGCAGAGATGAATTTCCTCTGATCTCAATGAGAAATGTAGCATGGCCAGCAGAGTATATGTAGCCACAAGTGCCTCTCTGAACTGCCCCAGCTCACGTGTTAGGGAATGTTAGGGAATAAATATCCCAAGGATAAAACACCAAATTAAGAAAAAATGACAATAAATAATAATAAACCTCAGATGACTATTACTATCAAGGAAAATCAATTTAAGAATAAAATATATATAAGCTCAAAATTTGAAGAAGAAGCAAAGATAGAAATGGAAAGGAAGTCAAGAATTATAATATATAATAAGTATCATAAGCAATTATTTCAGACAAACTCAAGGTATGGTCTGAACTAATCACTTCTGGAGGAGAGCAATCTGTAGCATTACAGATTATCCACTTAATAAAGAATGAAATATGATCATAAATAAATATCATATAAAGTAACTCTCAAAGTAAAATCCAAATGAAAACAAATAAGAATCCCAATTAAAATACAATCATAACTTGAAAAAGTAAAATACAGAAAAACCACTATGCAACAAATATGTGTAAAAAAAATAAACCCCAAAAAACTAAAATAAATTAAGGAAAATACCCAGGTAGGATAGGCGTAAGTAAGGAAGATACCCAGAACAAACCAACGTACATAATAAATATATGATAATGAAGAAACCAGGAATGAATAAGGAAGATACCCATAACAAACCAACATACATAATAAATGTATGATAATGAAGAAACCAAGAATGAATAAGGAAGGTACCCAGAACAAACCAAAATACCTAATAAACAGGAATGAGTTTGAAGATACAAGACAGTAGGAGCAGAAGACTACAACAAATACCCAAAAGAGAACCAGTAAGGAGAAAACCAAAACCCCAAGGGAAATTAAATGTCACAAAATGAAAGTATAACACCCAAAAACAGAAATAATGTAAAATAAATGTAAACAAAAGTGTTTAGAGTTATAAGTGAAAGTGCACCTAAAAAGTTAGTTTATAATAGATAAAAAACAAATCTTAACAGTCCTCTATAAATAAATATCTTGATAACATAAAACTATAAAACTGATTAGTGATAGTATCAAGAATTAACAGGGGACAAGTGGAAGTTATTATATTATAATAAATAAACTTCAAGAAAGTGCATTAAATACTTAAACTTAATAAAAGTGTACCTTTAAACAACTTTAAAGTTTTAGTTTAACTTCATGAATACTATTTAATAGAATAGTATTATGAAAGGCAAAGACTAATGTTTCTAATAAAGTGCCACTCTTTATCTAATAACATTCAATGAAATGAGGAAGATAAATAGAGAGCAGGTGGTTAGTAAGTAAAGTGACAAGGGATACATCCCTAAAATAAAATAAAAACAGATAAGACTGCACACAAATAATTTTAAGAAAAGTTTAAAAATGAAGAAACAAATGTTTTATGTTTCTAGCTAAATCTATGAAATATATACATAAATGTTGAAATAGAGAGTAATGTTTTAATATTCTAAATGTTTATTATGTTTAATAGTTTTAATCAAGAATGCACTGTCTGAGTGTGGATACCATTCTTTTATTATAAAATGTTTATTACGAGTTATTAGAAATAATCAAGACTAAAATGTCTGAGCTTAAATACCATGTTTTCATGTCAAATAATTGTTATGTATTATTAGTTAGAATTCAATACTAAATGTTCTTGTAGTAAAGTAAGGAATTGATAATTAACATTGTATTAGAATAGAAGGTCAGAAAGGGTAGAAACAAGCTCTATTATTAAAAACTTTGTATTAAAACTATCTTATTTGGTATCAAATCAAACAGAATGAACTAAAGAAAAGGATTATGTATTTAGTATTTCATAAAATCAAATAATAGCAAAAATATATTCAGTAGTACAATGTAAATTATCTGCATGTAGCGGAAGCCAAAAAGAATTGAAACAATGTATTGCTAATATTAAATTGGCTAAGACTTTGTCAGGAGACGAAGGAAATGAGAACAACTAATTATTGGACCTTGTCGAGGACACTTGATCGAGATTTTAGCCTATGTTAACCTATATAGCAGACAAATATGGCGATCGGTCGGTAAGCCTAGCCTGCAGTGAAAAATAGTAAATGACAAAATTTTGAACTTAAACCTAAACTCAGTGAGAACATTTAATACAACACATAAACTCAAGTAATACGGAATTATAAGTGAGTGAAATAATAACTTAAAACTACACAATAACTAATTCTTCATAAAGAGACGAAAGTGAAAAGTTCGACCTTATTGAACAAAGTAAATTAAACATTATCACACATATTTAATTGAAGTGAATCACAAGACACTGAACCAGAACCATTCTACTAACACCAGAAGGAATAATCTCAACTGCGGAGACGAGGAATCATTGAAAAGGCACAATTTATTGGAAGAAATTTTCATCGAGCTGAATACGGTTTAACATATGCAGTCCGGGAGCTGCCATCTTTGACTTCCCACAATTCAAAGCGAGCTTTACAGACATAGCCATCCAGACTTCGATGGTATTAAATTTTTATTTAATAAACATTATATATTACTAATAACTCTGTAATTTTTAATTCTTGAGCTTTTTACTTGTAAGTGTTATACATTCCTGACCTTACCCTTCTCTGACTATATAAAATAACCGTTCAAAGAACCTAATAATTATAAAATACAGAAGTAAAAATTAATCGACCGCCCTGAGAAAGTGTCGATACTACTGTTGTAACCCCTTTTTCCTTTTATGTATTTTTTTGAATATAAAACAACTTCTTTAATTTTAATATTTTTTTTTTTGAAAGAGAAGCCACAAGTCAATTAGGACTAGGCTGGAGCCTAGAGAAGCAAAAATTGTGCCGGGTCCAGTATGACGGGACTTGCAATGAAACTCAGCTGTAATAGACCAATAACAATTTTATTTTATGCCCAGATTTAACAGTAGTAAATTAGAACAGCATGTGTGCATAATAACAAGTATGTATAAATATAAAGCATAACAAGTGTGTATAAATATAAGCACAACAAATGTATATAAACTCAGTGAATACATGTATATATAATTGTAAAATTCTCTCCCATCTCGTGGCTAGCTAGACACGGACAAACATAACAACGCACACAGAACATAAGGTACACAAACTCACTATTACATTAATTCTAGCACCAATGCCCCTGGAATACACCAGCCTTGCAGGCAGTGTAACCACAATACTCAGAACCAGCTGTGATAAAATATTCACCCCTCAACGACCCGTTTTGCAGAATTGCATAAAGGTCAAAACCCCAGAAAAAGATGAGGAAACTCATAACTCATAAATAAAACCGGACCGCCCATTTGCATAGCATTCTACTGATCAAACCCATCATGAGTGTATGAACCTTAAGTTCCTTCCACAGCTTCAACAATAACAAATTTACAGAACTACATCACCTGTTTTCAAACAGTTGTTATACCATTCTAAACGGTTACTTTACTTCACAAATTCAGAAGGATTGAAATATCAATATGTACCTTAACAATCAAAAATTAATCACTCGAGACTTTACAATTTCAGAAAAATTTAAACAAAATGTTTTACCAAAAAAAAGTATTGAATATAGGTATATAGTTAAAGAAAATTAACAGCAGATACTACAAGTGAAAGTCAATCAATATGTGTTTTGCCAGTTACAAAAAAAAACTCAGTATAGCCCCTTTGTAAGGGGCACAATTAACTAATATATGTCCAGCAGAAAAACAAATTATTTTTTATTAACCCCGAATGACTATATAAATATAATTAAAATGAAAAAATACAATAAGGTGGTTGTGCTCTAGCATTTGTGGCAGCGCGCCAGCATGTGGGTGACAAAGTTTGACAGGCCTGCAACCTGTCTGAGGTTGCACCAGCATGAGTCAGAGAAAAACCTAAGTCCCCTTTTTAAACCCCAGAAAACGTCCCAAAAAAAAAACCCAGGGAACCCCCAGCCCTTAAATGTTAAACCCACAGTGAAGTTAAAATATATTCATCTCTGTTCCCGCCGGAACAGAGCTACTAACCTGTACTATAGTTTTGTAAAAACTAAAATGACAATGAAGGGCAAACTGTACAATGTGCAAGTGTGAAAATATCTCTGGCACGCTCCCCCAGTGCAGCACACAATTACAGGCAGTGCACTCAGCGTTATGTAATTCAGTTTTAAAAGTGTTCTTGAATTTAACTTATAATGTTCTGAGTCCTGATAATCTGCTCCCATTCTGGCAGAGAGTCTGCACACGTGGTCACATGGATGCCAAGATAATTAACATGAACAGGCGCACTGACGGCCCGGCCCCCCAAAAAAAAAATAATAGAGTACATATCACCTTATTTCAGCTGGCAAGTGTTACATTGAGAACGCGTCACAACTCCCTCTTCAGACAGGATCTTGTTAATGTTTCATGGCTGAGGTAGGTGAACGCCCATCAGCAAGCCAGGTCTCCGGCTTAGTTCAAGAACCCTGCCAATTCAAATAAATTAGAGAACTGTTCACTAAAAATGTACACCCGACTTCAGGTAATTAACCTCAAAACGGGCCTCCAACTAACTCTCAATAAATGCATAATTTTCATTAATAAAGTTTTGGCAACCAGCTTAACGGGTAGAAAATCAGCCATGGAATAAGCAAATTTGATTAATGAACAGACTTTATTAAACGTGGCGTAATATGAAGTCATCAGTTCACTGGCTACATGCCTTGACAAAACTTTTCAGGTTAAACAGCCACGTGGTGAGTGATAATCGTTATTTGACCAAAATTCAACTGCAAGGCACTCACAGCATTAAGTGTGTTTTAACATTAATAAAAGTTCATGTAAGGAAGTTCCCACAATTAATTCTCTACTGTGAAGTTAATTAACAAGCTCTCCGTCAGTCTATTACATGCATGGACAGTTCATGCCCGGAATATGCACTAAGTTTTAGCCCTTAATATTTTAATGTGGTACGCCTTTATCATGACAATGACACTTGTAATAGCTCTCGCATTATTCTAGTAATAATAAACGGAACACTGGCTATAAACTGAACATTAAGTTAATCACAGATCAATGAGTTTCTCTTAATATAAAACTTGTCGGGCCGCACACACATAATTACGTATTTTATACGGTTGCATATTGTTATTAATTATCCATATATATATATATATATATATATATATATATAATTACTTATAAAGACCAAATAATGAAATTCTTACCGGGAGTCGTTTATGCTTTAGCGAGCCATGAAGAAGCTACAGAAACTGCGTCGTAATTGTTCGAAGAGAGAGAGAAGGACCGTTGTATATCGGAGCGTGGCCGTGAGTCGACTGTCTTTAACAGCAGAGAAACTGTTCCCCTTTCTAACAGCTGCGCGCGCAACCGTCCACTTTGCCGTTCCTTACACAGCCGAACAAGGTCGCTCTGAATAACTAGCAGAAATTCTACAACGAAATATTCTCGAATATTCAACGGCCGGCAATTACCGGCACACCCCCACCCCGAAAGGGCAACCCGGTTGCCCCACTCTGAAACTCGGGAAAGTACCCTGCAGTGTACCCCCTTCTTAAATACTCCAGTGGACATCGTGGGTAAGGTGGCCAGGTGGCACTTGCTCTCAGGAGAACCACCATCCCCATGCGACCCTCTCCGCCACGCCAACCCCACGGGACCGCCCCAACACGTCACCCTCTCCGGTGACCATCACCTACTCCCACCGGTCCCACTCACATATTCGTCCTAAGAGCCAACAAGGTATCTCACACCTTGATATGTGAGCGACCGTACTACTCCTCGTCCATCTCTTGGACCGACAAGCCACATGCGCCCACAAGGCATCTCCAACCTTGCCATGTGGCTGGCCACTTTCCTACACAAGGGCGGACGACCCCGCTCAGCCAGACAGAGAGGACCGCACCAAGGGCACACGAACATTAATCCCATCATTTACTCATTCAAATACACCATAACTAGAGGGGGTTTACTTTTCACAGACATCGATACACAATAATACAATACTCTTTCTCAACAAAACACCCGGGGAACAACCGGAGAATGCGGCATGGCTCCGACCCTATAATGAACAACATCAACATCAACAACTATTAACAACCAGCAGCAGCACACCATCACTCCATCTAACTTTCAAAACAGGGGAAACTGACGATCTCAAAGACAACGACCATTTCGAAGACCATCATCTACTCACTTCCGGCAAGTCTCTCTCTACTTCCTTATCGATAGGCTTTTTTTTTTTTTTTTTTTACTAAGGGGAGGGGTAGGAAAATCTGGAAGATGAAACGGGGTAAGGATCATTAAAGGTCAATAGCTAGGACTGAGGGTAAGGACCTGGTTCACTCCGAAAATAAGGATGAGTGGAGAAAACCAAGGCTCGCGTGGGCAGGGGCGCAACCCTGAAATAGATGAACACCACTGGGAGTGTGGGGAACATCTACCCGCTACCCGTTAACCTCTTCTTCTTATCTTTCTATGACGCACCTTAGGTATTCGCTCCTTTCGGACACCACTCTCTAAGAAATTATCTCGTGTTGAGCTGTACTGTCTGGTTTCTTCGGAATCAGAATCAAGGCAACTTACCTCACTACTTTCACTCCGCTTTGGATTATGCTCATCGTCTAACTCTTCTGCTACAATTTCTTCCTTTTCTACAATTTCCCCTTCTTCGTCCACATAATCCAAATCAACTTCCTGACACTGCACCTCCTCAGCATCTTCCCGTTGCTCCTCTGATCCATCTTCTTCATCACACGCATCGCCAGCTCCTTCACGAACTTCTTGACTAACCTCTTCTCCGATCTCATTTTCATCAACACGTTCATCACCAACGTCATCGCCATCACTTCCACTACCACCATCTGAACACTGCACATCCTCGTCCTCCTCTAGTTGCTCACCTGGTCCACCTGAAACTTCCTCCCGTTCCTCGGAATCCTCAACACTACTTACAGAAGGCGTCTGCACATCTTCACACACTACATCACTCTCACTCACAGACTCTACAACGCTGCCACCAAATTTCTCCTCAACTTCTACCACACTTGCGGCATGAACATCCCCTTGTCCATCCACAACCTCCGAAACACTCGCAGCCCGGACATCCCTGTGTCCATCTGCAACTTCAGACTCTACAGTCTCCCTAACACCTACAACTATACTCACCTGCGCAGCATCTGCAGACCGCTGATCTGACTCTTCTGTCGATTCCACTCCTTGACCACCTTCAGCAACTAGAACGTCCTCAACATCTTCCACCCTGGAATCCAGCTGTCCAGGTTCATGTGCAATGACTAAATTAATTTCTACTGGCGACGGTGAAGCCACACCATCACGTGACTTCTCATATCCCGGCGTAGGCGATGACGATATTACCGGATCTGGATCCGTCACGAACCGAGATGTAAATACCGGAACAAATTCTGCGGCCTCTGGATTCAACCATGACGTCCTCTTCGAGTCCTGCAACTCCGTCTTAACTGACGTGTCCTTATCCCCTTGTATTGATCCACAGAAGTTATTCCGCTTTTCTCCTTCTGCTTCACCTTCTTCATCCACTACTCTCTTAGGCACTTGTACTTCCTCTGGAACCTTTAAGCTCTCACTTTTCTGCAAATAAGAATACCGCCTAACCACAGGCTCCCTACTTGCCGATGGTTGTTCCCTAACATAATTTCTTTTTCCCCTGTTAATTTCATGTTTCTTTGTTTTCTGTGCTGTAGCTGTTGTTACCGCCTTCACACTTGCCACCCCCTTGTAGCCTCCATCACTTCCGGAATATTCTGGCTTTCTAAGCGTCTCTTGGGTTCTCCTCCAACCACCATGTTTGTCCCTTTTGGCTCTTCCTGATGAACCGCTGGAGTATTGGACATCGGTAGCCTCTTTTCCCCGGGACTCGTCAACCTCCTTGACCGTTCCTGAAAGCACACACAGTCGCTCAAGGTCCGCAAAACAACGTGGACGGTCCGCGAATGCCAAACGAGATCTCTCCTGGGGAGTCAGTCCTTCTAGAATCGCTTGTATAACTTCCGTCTCTGGCAACCCCAATCTTAATAACCGGGCAGCTTTCCGTATATAGCGCACGAAGTCTCCCAACGCCTCTCCGTTGGCCTGTGGGCGATAGAATTTTTCCAACTCAAGGTGGGCACGTCGTCGAATGGGTAGGAAGAAGTTCAACACCTGCCCATGGAAAGCATCAACACTGTCACCCCGACGCAGAGCCTTGGTGACCAGATCAGCCAACGTACTCCGGCAATACGGGTATATAAGAGACAAGACCTCCCCATCTGACACCCCCGGGAAATCTGCCACCTGCAGGACCAGGTCCAAGAAAACCAACAGCTGGTCCTCATCAAATCCATTCACCACCGGAAATTTCTGGAGAATGCCTGTAAGAGGGTGGGGCAATTCCTGATAGCATACCGCCGCCAGAATTGCACAATTCCAAAACAAACGATCATGAAACAAATCCCCACTAAACTCCTAACACAAACATAACCTACAAAACATATTAACAAGAATCGGAAAAACTCAAGTAATGTCCTTCCTTTGAGTAGACCCCCGGGTTCTCTAGCGCTGCGGAGACCTGGCCTATTCTGAACCATTCCCATCCACGACAGAAGGAGACAAGTGACAAGCAACAATACTAAACACACATAACATCAAACAGCGACTCGACACACACGCCGTACCAACACATAACTCACAACAACCAACTAACAACTGAAAGTCATAATCCGGGAATTAATACCTCGACATCAACCGGACACAAGTCTGTGCCGGTACCATTTTCCGATCGGGCCATACCGCATCCCGTCAATATAACACGCTAAACTCCGACCCCGAATCAACATTCCACCTTCCAGGCCACGCTTGAGACTCCCCGGCCGTACAACATTACATTTTTTTTAAATTTTAAACACCAATAACCGCCTCAGTGGTGCGACCCGACTCACAAGTTATGCTATCTCCAACTAGCCTACACGGGCCTATATCAAAAACTATGTCACAACAATCGCATTAATATTTCCGAGTCTGCAAGCCCCGTCACACACCAGGACCCAAGGGTTCAAGCCTAGAATGAACCACGCTCACTGCTACCATTTGTGGTAGCAGACTCTATAAACCACGCTCTGCTACCATTTGTAACCCCTCTTTCCTTTTATGTATTTTTTTGAATATAAAACAACTTCTTTAATTTTATTATTTTTTTTTTTGAAAGACAAGCCACAAGTCAATTAGGACTAGGCTGGAGCCTAGAGAGGCAAAAATTGTGCCGGGTCCAGTATGACGGGACTTGCAATGAAACTCAGCTGTAATAGACCAATAACAATTTTATTTTATGCCCAGATTTAACAGTAGTAAATTAGAACAGCATGTGTGCATAATAACAAGTATGTATAAATATAAAGCATAACAAGTGTGTATAAATATAAGCACAACAAGTGTATATAAACTCAGTGAATACATGTATATATAATTATAAAATTCTCTCCCATCTCGTGGCTAGCTAGACACGGACAAACATAACAACACACACAGAACATAAGGTACACAAACTCTCTATTACATTAATTCTAGCACCAATGCCCCTGGAATGCACCAGCCTTGCAGGCAGTGTAACCACAATACTCAGAGCCAGCTGTGATAAAATATTCACCCCTCAACGACCCGTTTTGCAGAATTGCATAAAGGCCAAAACCCCAGAAAAGGATGAGGAAACTCATAACTCATAAATAAAACCGGACCGCCCATTTGCATAGCATTCTACTGATCAAACCCATCATGAGTGTATGAACCTTAAGTTCCTTCCACAGCTTCAACAATAACAAATTTACAGAACTACATCACCTGTTTTCAAACAGTTGTTATAATATTCTAAACGTTTACTTTACTTCACAAATTCAGAAGGATTGAAATATCAATATGTACCTTAACAATCAAAAATTAATCACTCGAGGCTTTACAATTTCAGAAAAATTTAAACAAAATGTTTTACCAAAAAAAAATATTGAATATAGGTATATAGTTAAAGAAAATTAACAGCAGATACTACAAGTGAAAGTCAATCAATATGTGTTTTGCCAGTTACAAAAAAAAACTCAGTATAGCCCCTTTGTAAGGGGCACAATTAACTAATTAATTGTCCAGCAGAAAAACAAATTAGTTTTTATTAACCCCGAATGACTATATAAATATAATTAAAATGAAAAAATACAATAAGGTGGTTGTGCTCTAGCATTTGTAGCAGCTCGCCAGCATGTGGGTGACAAAGTTTGACAGGCCTGCAACCTGTCTGAGGTTGCACCAGCAAGAGTCAGAGAAAAACCTAAGTCCCCTTTTTAAACCCCAGAAAACGTCCCAAAAAAAAAACCCAGGAAACCCCCAGCCCTTAAATGTTAAACCCACAGTAAAGTTAAAATATATTCATCTCTGTTCCCGCCGGAACAGAGCTACTAACCTGTACTATAGTTTTGTAAAAACTAAAATGACAATGAAGAGCAAACTGTACAATGTGCAAGTGTGAAAATATCTCTGGCACGCTCCCCCAGTGCAGCACACAATTACAGGCAGTGCACTCAGCGTTATGTAATTCAGTTTTAAAAGTGTTCTTGAATTTAACTTATAATGTTCTGAGTCCTGATAATCTGCTCCCATTCTGGCAGAGAGTCTGCACACGTGGTCACATGGATGCCAAGATAATTAACATGAACAGGCGCACCGACGGCCCGGCCCCCAAAAGAAAAATAATAGAGTACATATCACCTTATTTCAGCTGGCAAGTGTTACATTGAGAACGCGTCACATCTCCCTCTTCAGACAGGATCTTGTTAATGGTTCATGGCTGAGGTAGGTGAACGCCCAACAGCAAGACAGGTCTCCGGCTTAGTTCAAGAACCCTGCCAATTCAAATAAATTAGAGAACTGTTCACTAAAAATGTACACCCGACTTCAGGTAATTAACCTCAAAACGGGCCTCCAACTAACTCTCAATAAATGCATAATTTTCATTAATAAAGTTTTGGCAACCAGCTTAACGGGTAGAAAATCAGCCATGGAATAAGCAAATTTGATTAATGAACAGACTTTATTAAACGTGGCGTAATATGAAGTCATCAGTTCACTGGCTACAGGCCTTGACAAAACTTTTCAGGTTAAACAGCCACGTGGTGAGTGATAATCGTTATTTGACCAAAATTCAACTGCAAGGCACTCACAGCATTAAGTGTGTTTTAACATTAATAAAAGTTCATGTAAGGAAGTTCCCACAATTAATTCTCTACTGTGAAGTTAATTAACAAGCTCTCCGTCAGTCTATTACATGCATGGACAGTTCATGCCCGGAATATGCACTAAGTTTTAGCCCTTAATATTTTAATGTGGTACGCCTTTATCATGACAATGACACTTGTAATAGCTCTCGCATTATTCTAGTAATAATAAACGGAACACTGGCTATAAACTGAACATTAAGTTAATCACAGATCAATGAGTTTCTCTTAATATAAAACTTGTCGGGCCGCACACACATAATTACGTATTTTATACGGTTGCATATTGTTATTAATTATCCATATATATATATATATATATATATATATATATATATATATATAATTACTTATAAAGACCAAATAATGAAATTCTTACCGGGAGTCGTTTATGCTTTAGCGAGCCATGAAGAAGCTACAGAAACTGCGTCGTAATTGTTCGAAGAGAGAGAAGGACCGTTGTATATCGGAGCGTGGCCGTGAGTCGACTGTCTTTAACAGCAGAGAAACTGTTCCCCTTTCTAACAGCTGCGCGCGCAACCGTCCACTTTGCCGTTCCTTACACAGCCGAACAAGGTCGCTCTGAATAACTAGCAGAAATTCTACAACGAAATATTCTCGAATATTCAACGGCCGGCAATTACCGGCACACCCCCACCCCGAAAGGGCAACCCGGTTGCCCCACTCTGAAACTCGGGAAAGTACCCTGCAGTGTACCCCCTTCTTAAATACTCCAGTGGACATCGTGGGTAAGGTGGCCAGGTGGCACTTGCTCTCAGGAGAACCACCATCCCCATGCGACCCTCTCCGCCACGCCAACCCCACGGGACCGCCCCAACACGTCACCCTCTCCGGTGACCATCACCTACTCCCACCGGTCCCACTCACATATTCGTCCTAAGAGCCAACAAGGTATCTCACACCTTGATATGTGAGCGACCGTACTACTCCTCGTCCATCTCTTGGACCGACCAGCCACATGCACCCACAAGGCATCTCCAACCTTGCCATGTGGCTGGCCACTTTCCTACACAAGGGCGGACGACCCCGCTCAGCCAGACAGAGAGGACCGCACCAAGGGCACACGAACATTAATCCCATCATTTACTCATTCAAATACACCATAACTAGAGGGGGTTTACTTTTCACAGACGTCGATACACAATAATACAATACTCTTTCTCAACAAAACACCCGGGGAACAACCGGAGAATGCGGCATGGCTCCGACCCTATAATGAACAACATCAACATCAACAACTATTAACAACCAGCAGCAGCACACCATCACTCCATCTAACTTTCAAAACAGGGGAAATT
The DNA here is from genome assembly GCA_034769895.1 of Magicicada septendecula. Classification (NCBI taxonomy): domain Eukaryota; kingdom Metazoa; phylum Arthropoda; class Insecta; order Hemiptera; family Cicadidae; genus Magicicada; species Magicicada septendecula. Next base: position 268,896,878 of record CM068374.1, read on the forward strand.
GACGATCTCAAAGACAACGACCATTTCGAGGACCATCATCTACTCACTTCCGGCAAGTCTCTCTCTACTTCCTTATCGATAGGCTTTTTTTTTTTTTTTTTTTTTTTTTACTAAGGGAAGGGGTAGGAAAATCTGGAAGATGAAACGGGGTAAGGATCATTAAAGGTCAATAGCTAGGACTGAGGGTAAGGACCAGGTTCCCTCCGAAAATAAGGATGAGTGGAGAAAACCAAGGCTCACGTGGGCAGGGGCGCAACCCTGAAATAGATGAACACCACTGGGAGTGTGGGGAACATCTACCCGCTACCCGTTAACCTCTTCTTCTTACCTTTCTATGACGCACCTTAGGTATTCGCTCCTTTCGGACACCACTCTCTAAGAAATTATCTCGTGTTGAGCTGTACTGACTGGTTTCTTCGGAATCAGAATCAAGGCAACTTACCTCACTACTTTCACTCCGCTTTGAATTATGCTCATCGTCTAACTCCTCTGCTACAATTTCTTCCTTTTCTACAATTTCCCCTTCTTCGTCCACATAATCCAAATCAACTTCCTGACACTGCACCTCCTCAGCATCTTCCCGTTGCTCCTCTGATCCATCTTCTTCATCACACGCATCGCCAGCTCCTTCACGAACTTCTTGACTAACCTCTTCTCCGATCTCATTTTCATCAACACGTTCATCACCAACGTCATCGCCATCACTTCCACTACCACCATCTAAACACTGCACATCCTCGTCCTCCTCTAGTTGCTCACCTGGTCCACCTGAAACTTCCTCCCGTTCCTCGGAATCCTCAACACTACTTACAGAAGGCGTCTGCACATCTTCACACACTACATCACTCTCACTCACAGACTCTACAACGCTGCCACCAAATTTCTCCTCAACTTCTACCACACTTGCGGCATGAACATCCCCTTGTCCATCCACAACCTCCGAAACACTCGCAGCCCGGACATCCCTGTGTCCATCTGCAACTTCAGACTCTACAGTCTCCCTAACACCTACAACTATACTCACCTGCGCAGCATCTGCAGACCGCTCTTCTGACTCTTCTGTCGATTCCACTCCTTGACCACCTTCAGCAACTAGAACGTCCTCAACATCTTCCACCCTGGAATCCAGCTGTCCATGTTCGTGTGCAATGACTAAATTAATTTCTACTGGCGACGGTGAAGCCACACCATCACGTGACTTCTCATATCCCGGCGTAGGCGATGACGATATTACCGGATCTGGATCCGTCACGAACCGAGATGTAAATACCGGAACAAATTCTGCGGCCTCTGGATTCAACCATGACGTCCTCTTCGAGTCCTGCAACTCCGTCTTAACTGACGTGTCCTGGTCCCCTTGTATTGATCCACAGAAGTTATTCCGCTTTTCTTCTTCTGCTTCACCATCTTCATCCACTACTCTCTTAGGCACTTGTACTTCCTCTGGAACCTTTAAACTCTCACTTTTCTGCAAATAAGAATAACGCCTAACCACAGGCTCCCTACTTGCCGATGGTTGTTCCCTAACATAATTTCTTTTTCCCCTGTTAATTTCATGTTTCTTTGTTTTCTGTGCTGTAGCTGTTGTTACCGCCTTCACACTTGCCACCCCCTTGTAGCCTCCATCACTTCCGGAATATTCTGGCTTTCTAAGCGTCTCTTGGGTTCTCCTCCAACCACCATGTTTGTCCCTTTTGGATCTTCCTGATGAACCGCTGGAATATTGGACATCGGTAGCCTCTTTTCCCCGGGACTCGTCAACCTCCTTGACCGTTCCTGAAAGCACACACAGACGCTCAAGGTCCGCAAAACAACGTGGACGGTCCGCGAATGCCAAACGAGATCTCTCCTGGGGAGTCAGTCCTTCTAGAATCGCTTGTATAACTTCCGTCTCTGGCAACCCCAATCTTAATACCCGGGCAGCTTTCCGTATATCGCGCACGAAGTCTCCTAACGCCTCTCCGTTGGCCTGTGGGCGATAGAATTTTTCCAACTCAAGGTGGGCACGTCGTCGAATGGGTAGGAAGAAGTTCAACACCTGCCCATGGAAAGCATCAACACTGACACCCCGACGCAGAGCCTTGGTGACCAGATCAGCCAACGTACTCCGGCAATACGGGTATATAAGAGACAAGACCTCCCCATCGGACACCCCCGGGAAATCTGCCACCTGCAGGACCAGGTCCAAGAAAACCAGCAGCTGGTCCTCATCAAATCCATTCACCACCGGAAATTTCTGGAGAATGCCTGTAAGAGGGTGGGGCAATTCCTGATAGCATACCGCCGCCAGAATTGCACAATTCCAAAACAAACGATCATAAAAAAAATCCCCACTAAACACCTAACACAAACATAACCTACAAAACATATTAACAAGAATCGGAAAAACTCAAGTACTGTCCTTCCTTTGAGTAGACCCCCGGGTTCTCTAGCGCTGCGGTGACCTGGCCTATTCTGAACCATTCCCATCCACGACAGAAGGAGACAAGTGACAAGCAACAATACTAAACACACATAACATCAAACAGCGACTCGACACACACGCCGTACCAACACATAACTCACAACAACCAACTAACAACTGGAAGTCATAATCCGGGAATTAATACCACGACATCAATCGGACACAAGTCTGTGCCGGTACCGATTTCCTATCGGGCCATACCGCATCCCGTCAATATAACACGCTAAACTCCGACCCCGAATCAACATTCCACCTTCCAGGCCACGCTTGAGACTCCCCGGCCGTACAACATTACATTTTTTTTAAATTTTAAACACCAATAACCGCCTCAGTGGTGCGACCCGACTCACAAGTTATGCTACCTCCAACTAGCCTACACGGGCCTATATCAAAAAATATGTCACAACAATCGCATTAATATTTCCGAGTCTGCAAGCCCTGTCACACACCAGGACCCAAGGGTTCAAGCCTAGAATGAACCACGCTCACTGCTACCATTTGTGGTAGCAGACCCTATAAACCACGCTCTGCTACCATTTGTAACCCCTCTTTCCTTTTATGTATTTTTTTGAATATAAAACAACTTCTTTAATTTTAATTTTTTTTTTTTTGAAAGAGAAGCCACAAGTCAATTAGGACTAGGCTGGAGCCTAGAGAGGCAAAAATTGTGCCGGGTCCAGTATGACGGGACTTGCAATGAAACTCAGCTGTAATAGACCAATAACAATTTTATTTTATGCCCAGATTTAACAGTAGTAAATTAGAACAGCATGTGTGCATAATAACAAGTATGTATAAATATAAAGCATAACAAGTGTGTATAAATATAAGCACAACAAGTGTATATAAACTCAGTGAATACATGTATATATAATTATAAAATTCTCTCCCATCTCGTGGCTAGCTAGACACGGACAAACATAACAACACACACAGAACATAAGGTACACAAACTCACTATTACATTAATTCTAGCACCAATGCCCCTGGAATGCACCAGCCTTGCAGGCAGTGTAACCACAACACTCAGAACCAGCTGTGATAAAATATTCACCCCTCAACGACCCGTTTTGCAGAATTGCATAAAGGCCAAAACCCCAGAAAAGGATGAGGAAACTCATAACTCATAAATAAAACCGGACCGCCCATTTGCATAGCATTCTACTGATCAAACCCATCATGAGTGTATGAACCTTAAGTTCCTTCCACAGCTTCAACAATAACAAATTTACAGAACTACATCACCTGTTTTCAAACAGTTGTTATACCATTCTAAACGGTTACTTTACTTCACATATTCAGAAGGATTGAAATATCAATATGTACCTTAACAATCAAAAATTAATCACTCGAGGCTTTACAATTTCAGACAAATTTAAACAAAATGTTTTACCAAAAAAAAGTATTGAATATAGGTATATAGTTAAAGAAAATTAACAGCAGATACTACAAGTGAAAGTCAATCAATATGTGTTTTGCCAGTTACAAAAAAAAACTCAGTATAGCCCCTTTGTAAGGGGCACAATTAACTAATTAATTGTCCAGCAGAAAAACAAATTAGTTTTTATTAACCCCGAATGACTATATAAATATAATTAAAATGAAAAAATACAATAAGGTGGTTGTGCTCTAGCGTTTGTAGCAGCGCGCCAGCATGTGGGTGACAAAGTTTGACAGGCCTGCAACCTGTCTGAGGTTGCACCAGCAAGAGTCAGAGAAAAACCTAAGTCCCCTTTTTAAACCCCAGAAAACGTCCCAAAAAAAAAACCCAGGAAACCTCCAGCCCTTAAATGTTAAACCCACAGTAAAGTTAAAATATATTCATCTCTGTTCCCGCCGGAACAGAGCTACTAACCTGTACTATAGTTTTGTAAAAACTAAAATGACAATGAAGAGCAAACTGTACAATGTGCAAGTGTGAAAATATCTCTGGCACGCTCCCCCAGTGCAGCACACAATTACAGGCAGTGCACTCAGCGTTATGTAATTCAGTTTTAAAAGTGTTCTTGAATTTAACTTATAATGTTCTGAGTCCTGATAATCTGCTCCCATTCTGGCAGAGAGTCTGCACACGTGGTCACATGGATGCCAAGATAATTAACATGAACAGGCGCACCGACGGCCCGGCCCCCAAAAGAAAAATAATAGAGTACATATCACCTTATTTCAGCTGGCAAGTGTTACATTGAGAACGCGTCACATCTCCCTCTTCAGACAGGATCTTGTTAATGGTTCATGGCTGAGGTAGGTGAACGCCCAATAGCAAGCCAGGTCTCCGGCTTAGTTCAAGAACCCTGCCAATTCAAATAAATTAGAGAACTGTTCACTAAAAATGTACACCCGACTTCAGGTAATTAACCTCAAAACGGGCCTCCAACTAACTCTCAATAAATGCATAATTTTCATTAATAAAGTTTTGGCAACCAGCTTAACGGGTAGAAAATCAGCCATGGAATAAGTAAATTTGAATAATGAACAGACTTTATTAAACGTGGCGTAATATGAAGTCATCAGTTCACTGGCTACATGCCTTGACAAAACTTTTCAGGTTAAACAGCCACGTGGTGAGTGATAATCGTTATTTGACCAAAATTCAACTGCAAGGCACTCACAGCATTAAGAGTGTTTTAACATTAATAAAAGTTCATGTAAGGAAGTTCCCACAATTAATTCTCTACTGTGAAGTTAATTAACAAGCTCTCCGACAGTCTATTACATGCATGGACAGTTCATGCCCGGACTATGCACTAAGTTTTAGCCCTTAATATTTTAATGTGGTACGCCTTTATCATGACAATGACACTTGTAATAGCTCTCACATTATTCTAGTAATAATAAACGGAACACTGGCTATATACTGAACATTAAGTTAATCACAGATCAATGAGTTTCTCTTAATATAAAACTTGTCGGGCCGCACACACATAATTACGTATTTTATACGGTTGCATATTGTTATTAATTATCCATATATATATATATATATATAATTACTTATAAAGACCAAATAATGAAATTCTTACCGGGAGTCGTTTATGCTTTAGCGAGCCATGAAGAAGCTACAGAAACTGCGTCGTAATTGTTCGAAGAGAGAGAGAAGGACCGTTGTATATCGGAGCGTGGCCGTGAGTCGACTGTCTTTAACAGCAGAGAAACTGTTCCCCTTTCTAACAACTGCGCGCGCAACCGTCCACTTTGCCGTTCCTTACACAGCCGAACAAGGTCACTCTGAATAACTAGCAGAAATTCTACAACGAAATATTCTCGAATATTCAACGGCCGGCAATTACCGCCACACCCCCACCCCGAAAGGGCAACCCGGTTGCCCCACTCTGAAACTCGGGAAAGTACCCTGCAGTGTACCCCCGTCTTAAATACTCCGGTGGACATCGTGGGTAAGGTGGCCAGGTGGCACTTGCTCTCAGGAGAACCACCATCCCCATGCGACCCTCTCCGCCACGCCAACCACACGGAACGCCACAACACGTCACCCTCTCCGGTGACCATCACCTACTCCCACCGGTCCCACTCACATATTCGTCCTAAGAGCCAACAAGGTATCTCACACCTTGATATGTGAGCGACCGTACTACTCCTCGTCCATCTCTTGGACCGACCAGCCAGATGCACCCACAAGGCATCTCCAACCTTGCCATGTGGCTGGCCACTTCCCTACACAAGGGCGGACGGCCCCGCTCAGCCAGACAGAGAGGACCGCACCAAGGGCACACGAACATTAATCCCATCGTTTACTCATTCAAATACACCATAACTAGAGGGGGTTTACTTTTCACAGACGTCGATACACAATAATACAATACTCTTTCTCAACAAAACACCCGGGGAACAACCGGAGAATGCGGCATGGCTCCGACCCTATAATGAACAACATCAACATCAACAACTATTAACAACCAGCAGCAGCACACCATCACTCCATCTAACTTTCAAAACAGGGGAAACTGACGATCTCAAAGACCACGATCATCTCGAGGACCACCATCTACTCACTTCCGGCAAGTCTCTCTCTACTTCCTTATCGATAGGCTTTTTTTTTTTTTTTTGGGGGGGGGGAAGGGGTAGGAAAATCTGGAATATGAAACGGGGTAAGGATCATTAAAGGTCAATAGCTAGGACTGAGGGTAAGGACCAGGTTCCCTCCGAAAATAAGGATGAGTGGAGAAAACCAAGGCTCGCGTGGGCAGGGGCGCAACCCTGAAATAGATGAACACCACTGGGAGTGTGGGGAACATCTACCCGCTACCCGTTAACCTCTTCTTCTTATCTTTCTATGACGCACCTTAGGTATACGCTCCTTTCGGACACCACTCTCTAAGAAATTATCTCGTGTTGAGCTGTACTGTCTGGTTTCTTCGGAATCAGAATCAAGGCAACTTACCTCACTACTTTCACTCCGCTTTGGATTATGCTCATCGTCTAACTCTTCTGCTACAATTTCTTCCTTTTCTACAATTTCCCCTTCTTCGTCCACATAATCCAAATCAACTTCCTGACACTGCACCTCCTCAGCATCTTCCCGTTGCTCCTCTGATCCATCTTCTTCATCACACGCATCGCCAGCTCCTTCACGAACTTCTTGACTAACCTCTTCTCCGATCTCATTTTCATCAACACGTTCATCACCAACGTCATCGCCATCACTTCCACTACCACCATCTGAACACTGCACATCCTCGTCCTCCTCTAGTTGCTCACCTGGTCCACCTGAAACTTCCTCCCGTTCCTCGGAATCCTCAACACTACTTACAGAAGGCGTCTGCACATCTTCACACACTACATCACTCTCACTCACAGACACTACAACGCTGCCACCAAATTTCTCCTCAACTTCTACCACACTTGCGGCATGAACATCCCCTTGTCCATCCACAACCTCCGAAACACTCGCAGCCCGGACATCCCTGTGTCCATCTGCAACTTCAGACTCTACAGTCTCCCTAACACCTACAACTATACTCACCTGCGCAGCATCTGCAGACCGCTGATCTGACTCTTCTGTCGATTCCACTCCTTGACCACCTTCAGCAACTAGAACGTCCTCAACATCTTCCACCCTGGAATCCAGCTGTCCAGGTTCATGTGCAATGACTAAATTAATTTCTACTGGCGACGGTGAAGCCACACCATCACGTGACTTCTCATATCCCGGCGTAGGCGATGACGATATTACCGGATCTGGATCCGTCACGAACCGAGATGTAAATACCGGAACAAATTCTGCGGCCTCTGGATTCAACCATGACGTCCTCTTCGAGTTCTGCAACTCCGTCTTAACTGACGTGTCCTTATCCCCTTGTATTGATCCACAGAAGTTATTCCGCTTTTCTCCTTCTGCTTCACCTTCTTCATCCACTACTCTCTTAGGCACTTGTACTTCCTCTGGAACCTTTAAGCTCTCACTTTTCTGCAAATAAGAATACCGCCTAACCACAGGCTCCCTACTTGCCGATGGTTGTTCCCTAACATAATTTCTTTTTCCCCTGTTAATTTCATGTTTCTTTGTTTTCTGTGCTGTAGCTGTTGTTACCGCCTTCACACTTGCCACCCCCTTGTAGCCTCCATCACTTCCGGAATATTCTGGCTTTCTAAGCGTCTCTTGGGTTCTCCTCCAACCACCATGTTTGTCCCTTTTGGCTCTTCCTGATGAACCGCTGGAGTATTGGACATCGGTAGCCTCTTTTCCCCGGGACTCGTCAACCTCCTTGACCGTTCCTGAAAGCACACACAGTCGCTCAAGGTCCGCAAAACAACGTGGACGGTCCGCGAATGCCAAACGAGATCTCTCCTGGGGAGTCAGTCCTTCTAGAATCGCTTGTATAACTTCCGTCTCTGGCAACCCCAATCTTAATAACCGGGCAGCTTTCCGTATATAGCGCACGAAGTCTCCCAACGCCTCTCCGTTGGCCTGTGGGCGATAGAATTTTTCCAACTCAAGGTGGGCACGTCGTCGAATGGGTAGGAAGAAGTTCAACACCTGCCCATGGAAAGCATCAACACTGACACCCCGACGTAGAGCCTTGGTGACCAGATCAGCCAACGTACTCCGGCAATACGGGTATATAAGAGACAAGACCTCCCCATCGGACACCCCCGGGAAATCTGCCACCTGCAGGACCAGGTCCAAGAAAACCAGCAGCTGGTCCTCATCAAATCCATTCACCACCGGAAATTTCTGGAGAATGCCTGTAAGAGGGTGGGGCAATTCCTGATAGCATACCGCCGCCAGAATTGCACAATTCCAAAACAAACGATCATGAAACAAATCCCCACTAAACACCTAACACAAACATAACCTACAAAACATATTAACAAGAATCGGAAAAACTCAAGTAATGTCCTTCCTTTGAGTAGACCCCCGGGTTCTCTAGCGCTGCGGAGACCTGGCCTATTCTGAACCATTCCCATCCACGACAGAAGGAGACAAGTGACAAGCAACAATACTAAACACACATAACATCAAACAGCGACTCGACACACACGCCGTACCAACACATAACTCACAACAACCAACTAACAACTGAAAGTCATAATCCGGGAATTAATACCTCGACATCAACCGGACACAAGTCTGTGCCGGTACCATTTTCCGATCGGGCCATACCGCATCCCGTCAATATAACACGCTAAACTCCGACCCCGAATCAACATTCCACCTTCCAGGCCACGCTTGAGACTCCCCGGCCGTACAACATTACATTTTTTTTAAATTTTAAACACCAATAACCGCCTCAGTGGTGCGACCCGACTCACAAGTTATGCTACCTCCAACTAGCCTACACGGGCCTATATCAAAAACTATGTCACAACAATCGCATTAATATTTCCGAGTCTGCAAGCCCCGTCACACACCAGGACCCAAGGGTTCAAGCCTAGAATGTACCACGCTCACTGCTACCATTTGTGGTAGCAGACTCTATAAACCACGCTCTGCTACCATTTGTAACCCCTCTTTCCTTTTATGTATTTTTTTGAATATAAAACAACTTCTTTAATTTTATTATTTTTTTTTTTGAAAGACAAGCCACAAGTCAATTAGGACTAGGCTGGAGCCTAGAGAGGCAAAAATTGTGCCGGGTCCAGTATGACGGGACTTGCAATGAAACTCAGCTGTAATAGACCAATAACAATTTTATTTTATGCCCAGATTTAACAGTAGTAAATTAGAACAGCATGTGTGCATAATAACAAGTATGTATAAATATAAAGCATAACAAGTGTGTATAAATATAAGCACAACAAGTGTATATAAACTCAGTGAATACATGTATATATAATTATAAAATTCTCTCCCATCTCGTGGCTAGCTAGACATGGACAAACATAACAACACACACAGAACATAAGGTACACAAACTCTCTATTACATTAATTCTAGCACCAATGCCCCTGGAATGCACCAGCCTTGCAGGCAGTGTAACCACAATACTCAGAGCCAGCTGTGATAAGATATTCACCCCTCAACGACCCGTTTTGCAGAATTGCATAAAGGCCAAAACCCCAGAAAAGGATGAGGAAACTCATAACTCATAAATAAAACCGGACCGCCCATTTGCATAGCATTCTACTGATCAAACCCATCATGAGTGTATGAACCTTAAGTTCCTTCCACAGCTTCAACAATAACAAATTTACAGAACTACATCACCTGTTTTCAAACAGTTGTTATACCATTCTAAACGGTTACTTTACTTCACAAATTCAGAAGGATTGAAATATCAATATGTACCTTAACAATCAAAAATTAATCACTCGAGGCTTTACAATTTCAGAAAAATTTAAACAAAATATTTTACCAAAAAAAAATATTGAATATAGGTATATAGTTAAAGAAAATTAACAGCAGATACTACAAGTGAAAGTCAATCAATATGTGTTTTGCCAGTTACAAAAAAAAACTCAGTATAGCCCCTTTGTAAGGGGCACAATTAACTAATTAATTGTCCAGCAGAAAAACAAATTAGTTTTTATTAACCCCGAATGACTATATAAATATAATTAAAATGAAAAAATACAATAAGGTGGTTGTGCTCTAGCATTTGTAGCAGCTCGCCAGCATGTGGGTGACAAAGTTTGACAGGCCTGCAACCTGTCTGAGGTTGCACCAGCAAGAGTCAGAGAAAAACCTAAGTCCCCTTTTTAAACCCCAGAAAACGTCCCAAAAAAAAAACCCAGGAAACCCCCAGCCCTTAAATGTTAAACCCACAGTAAAGTTAAAATATATTCATCTCTGTTCCCGCCGGAACAGAGCTACTAACCTGTACTATAGTTTTGTAAAAACTAAAATGACAATGAAGAGCAAACTGTACAATGTGCAAGTGTGAAAATATCTCTGGCACGCTCCCCCAGTGCAGCACACAATTACAGGCAGTGCACTCAGCGTTATGTAATTCAGTTTTAAAAGTGTTCTTGAATTTAACTTATAATGTTCTGAGTCCTGATAATCTGCTCCCATTCTGGCAGAGAGTCTGCACACGTGGTCACATGGATGCCAAGATAATTAACATGAACAGGCGCACCGACGGCCCGGCCCCCAAAAGAAAAATAATAGAGTACATATCACCTTATTTCAGCTGGCAAGTGTTACATTGAGAACGCGTCACATCTCCCTCTTCAGACAGGATCTTGTTAATGGTTCATGGCTGAGGTAGGTGAACGCCCAACAGCAAGCCAGGTCTCCGGCTTAGTTCAAGAACCCTGCCAATTCAAATAAATTAGAGAACTGTTCACTAAAAATGTACACCCGACTTCAGGTAATTAACCTCAAAACGGGCCTCCAACTAACTCTCAATAAATGCATAATTTTCATTAATAAAGTTTTGGCAACCAGCTTAGCGGTTAGAAAATCAGCCATGGAATAAGTAAATTTGAATAATGAACAGACTTTATTAAACGTGGCGTAATATGAAGTCATCAGTTCACTGGCTACATGCCTTGACAAAACTTTTCAGGTTAAACAGCCACGTGGTGAGTGATAATCGTTATTTGACCAAAATTCAACTGCAAGGCACTCACAGCATTAAGAGTGTTTTAACATTAATAAAAGTTCATGTAAGGAAGTTCCCACAATTAATTCTCTACTGTGAAATTAATTAACAAGCTCTCCGACAGTCTATTACATGCATGGACAGTTCATGCCCGGACTATGCACTAAGTTTTAGCCCTTAATATTTTAATGTGGTACGCCTTTATCATGACAATGACACTTGTAATAGCTCTCACATTATTCTAGTAACAATAAACGGAACACTGGCTATATACTGAACATTAAGTTAATCACAGATCAATGAGTTTCTCTTAATATAAAACTTGTCGGGCCGCACACACATAATTACGTATTTTATACGGTTGCATATTGTTATTAATTATCCATATATATATATATATATATATATATATATATATAATTACTTATAAAGTCCAAATAATGAAATTCTTACCGGGAGTCGTTTATGCTTTAGCGAGCCATGAAGAAGCTACAGAAACTGCGTCGTAATTGTTCGAAGAGAGAGAGAAGGACCGTTGTATATCGGAGCGTGGCCGTGAGTCGACTGTCTTTAACAGCAGAGAAACTGTTCCCCTTTCTAACAACTGCGCGCGCAACCGTCCACTTTGCCGTTCCTTACACAGCCGAACAAGGTCGCTCTGAATAACTAGCAGAAATTCTACAACGAAATATTCTCGAATATTCAACGGCCGGCAATTACCGGCACACCCCCACCCCGAAAGGGCAACCCGGTTGCCCACTCTGAAACTCGGGAAAGTACCCTGCAGTGTACCCCCGTCTTAAATACTCCGGTGGACATCGTGGGTAAGGTGGCCAGGTGGCACTTGCTCTCAGGAGAACCTCCATCCCCATGCGACCCTCTCCGCCACGCCAACCACACGGAACGCCACAACACGTCACCCTCTCCGGTGACCATCACCTACTCCCACCGGTCCCACTCACATATTCGTCCTAAGAGCCAACAAGGTATCTCACACCTTGATATGTGAGCGACCGTACTACTCCTCGTCCATCTCTTGGACCGACCAGCCAGATGCACCCACAAGGCATCTCCAACCTTGCCATGTGGCTGGCCACTTCCCTACACAAGGGCGGACGGCCCCGCTCAGCCAGACAGAGAGGACCGCACCAAGGGCACACGAACATTAATCCCATCGTTTACTCATTCAAATACACCATAACTAGAGGGGGTTTACTTTTCACAGACGTCGATACACAATAATACAATACTCTTTCTCAACAAAACACCCGGGGAACAACCGGAGAATGCGGCATGGCTCCGACCCTATAATGAACAACATCAACATTAACAACTATTAACAACCAGCAGCAGCACACCATCACTCCATCTAACTTTCAAAACAGGGGAAACTGACGATCTCAAAGACCACGATCATCTCGAGGACCACCATCTACTCACTTCCGGCAAGTCTCTCTCTACTTCCTTATCGATAGGCTTTTTTTTTTTTTTTTTTTTTTTTTTTTGGTGGAAGGGGTAGGAAAATCTGGAATATGAAACGGGGTAAGGATCATTAAAGGTCAATAGCTAGGACTGAGGGTAAGGACCAGGTTCCCTCCGAAAATAAGGATGAGTGGAGAAAACCAAGGCTCACGTGGGCAGGGGCGCAACCCTGAAATAGATGAACACCACTGGGAGTGTGGGGAACATCTACCCGCTACCCGTTAACCTCTTCTTCTTACCTTTCTATGACGCACCTTAGGTATTCGCTCCTTTCGGACACCACTCTCTAAGAAATTATCTCGTGTTGAGCTGTACTGACTGGTTTCTTCGGAATCAGAATCAAGTCAACTTATCTCACTACTTTCACTCCGCTTTGAATTATGCTCATCGTCTAACTCCTCTGCTACAATTTCTTCCTTTTCTACAATTTCCCCTTCTTCGTCCACATAATCCAAATCAACTTCCTGACACTGCACCTCCTCAGCATCTTCCCGTTGCTCCTCTGATCCATCTTCTTCATCACACGCATCGCCAGCTCCTTCACGAACTTCTTGACTAACCTCTTCTCCGATCTCATTTTCATCAACACGTTCATCACCAACGTCATCGCCATCACTTCCACTACCACCATCTGAACACTGCACATCCTCGTCCTCCTCTAGTTGCTCACCTGGTCCACCTGAAACTTCCTCCCGTTCCTCGGAATCCTCAACACTACTTACAGAAGGCGTCTGCACATCTTCACACACTACATCACTCTCACTCACAGACTCTACAACGCTGCCACCAAATTTCTCCTCAACTTCTACCACACTTGCGGCATGAACATCCCCTTGTCCATCCACAACCTCCGAAACACTCGCAGCCCGGACATCCCTGTGTCCATCTGCAACTTCAGACTCTACAGTCTCCCTAACACCTACAACTAAAGTCACCTGCGCAGCATCTGCAGACCGCTCTTCTGACTCTTCTGTCAATTCCACTCCTTGACCACCTTCAGCAACTAGAACGTCCTCAACATCTTCCACCCTGGAATCCAGCTGTCCATGTTCGTGTGCAATGACTAAATTAATTTCTACTGGCGACGGTGAAGCCACACCATCACGTGACTTCTCATATCCCGGCGTAGGCGATGACGATATTACCGGATCTGGATCCGTCACGAACCGAGATGTAAATACCGGAACAAATTCTGCGGCCTCTGGATTCAACCATGACGTCCTCTTCGAGTCCTGCAACTCCGTCTTAACTGACGTGTCCTGGTCCCCTTGTATTGATCCACAGAAGTTATTCCGCTTTTCTTCTTCTGCTTCACCATCTTCATCCACTACTCTCTTAGGCACTTGTACTTCCTCTGGAACCTTTAAACTCTCACTTTTCTGCAAATAAGAATAACGCCTAACCACAGGCTCCCTACTTGCCGATGGTTGTTCCCTAACATAATTTCTTTTTCCCCTGTTAATTTCATGTTTCTTTGTTTTCTGTGCTGTAGCTGTTGTTGCCGCCTTCACACTTGCCACCCCCTTGTAGCCTCCATCACTTCCGGAATATTCTGGCTTTCTAAGCGTCTCTTGGGTTCTCCTCCAACCACCATGTTTGTCCCTTTTGGATCTTCCTGATGAACCGCTGGAATATTGGACATCGGTAGCCTCTTTTCCCCGGGACTCGTCAACCTCCTTGACCGTTCCTGAAAGCACACACAGTCGCTCAAGGTCCGCAAAACAACGTGGACGGTCCGCGAATGCCAAACGAGATCTCTCCTGGGGAGTCAGTCCTTCTAGAATCGCTTGTATAACTTCCGTCTCTGGCAACCCCAATCTTAATACCCGGGCAGCTTTCCGTATATCGCGCACGAAGTCTCCTAACGCCTCTCCGTTGGCCTGTGGGCGATAGAATTTTTCCAACTCAAGGTGGGCACGTCGTCGAATGGGTAGGAAGAAGTTCAACACCTGCCCATGGAAAGCATCAACACTGACACCCCGACGTAGAGCCTTGGTGACCAGATCAGCCAACGTACTCCGGCAATACGGGTATATAAGAGACAAGACCTCCCCATCGGACACCCCCGGGAAATCTGCCACCTGCAGGACCAGGTCCAAGAAAACCAGCAGCTGGTCCTCATCAAATCCATTCACCACCGGAAATTTCTGGAGAATGCCTGTAAGAGGGTGGGGCAATTCCTGATAGCATACCGCCGCCAGAATTGCACAATTCCAAAACAAACGATCATAAAAAAAATCCCCACTAAACACCTAACACAAACATAACCTACAAAACATATTAACAAGAATCGGAAAAACTCAAGTACTGTCCTTCCTTTGAGTAGACCCCCGGGTTCTCTAGCGCTGCGGAGACCTGGCCTATTCTGAACCATTCCCATCCACGACAGAAGGAGACAAGTGACAAGCAACAATACTAAACACACATAACATCAAACAGCGACTCGACACACACGCCGTACCAACACATAACTCACAACAACCAACTAACAACTGGAAGTCATAATCCGGGAATTAATACCACGACATCAATCGGACACAAGTCTGTGCCGGTACCGATTTCCTATCGGGCCATACCGCATCCCGTCAATATAACACGCTAAACTCCGACCCCGAATCAACATTCCACCTTCCAGGCCACGCTTGAGACTCCCCGGCCGTACAACATTACATTTTTTTTAAATTTTAAACACCAATAACCGCCTCAGTGGTGCGACCCGACTCACAAGTTATGCTACCTCCAACTAGCCTACACGGGCCTATATCAAAAAATATGTCACAACAATCGCATTAATATTTCCGAGTCTGCAAGCCCTGTCACACACCAGGACCCAAGGGTTCAAGCCTAGAATGAACCACGCTCACTGCTACCATTTGTGGTAGCAGACCCTTTAAACCACGCTCTGCTACCATTTGTAACCCCTCTTTCCTTTTATGTATTTTTTTGAATATAAAACAACTTCTTTAATTTTAATTTTTTTTTTTTTGAAAGAGAAGCCACAAGTCAATTAGGACTAGGCTGGAGCCTAGAGAAGCAAAAATTGTGCCGGGTCCAGTATGACGGGACTTGCAATGAAACTCAGCTGTAATAGACCAATAACAATTTTATTTTATGCCCAGATTTAACAGTAGTAAATTAGAACAGCATGTGTGCATAATAACAAGTATGTATAAATATAAAGCATAACAAGTGTGTATAAATATAAGCACAACAAGTGTATATAAACTCAGTGAATACATGTATATATAATTATAAAATTCTCTCCCATCTCGTGGCTAGCTAGACACGGACAAACATAACAACACACACAGAACATAAGGTACACAAACTCACTATTACATTAATTCTAGCACCAATGCCCCTGGAATGCACCAGCCTTGCAGGCAGTGTAACCACAACACTCAGAACCAGCTGTGATAAAATATTCACCCCTCAACGACCCGTTTTGCAGAATTGCATAAAGGCCAAAACCCCAGAAAAGGATGAGAAAACTCATAACTCATAAATAAAACCGGACCGCCCATTTGCATAGCATTCTACTGATCAAACCCATCATGAGTGTATGAACCTTAAGTTCCTTCCACAGCTTCAACAATAACAAATTTACAGAACTACATCACCTGTTTTCAAACAGTTGTTATACCATTCTAAACGGTTACTTTACTTCACATATTCAGAAGGATTGAAATATCAATATGTACCTTAACAATCAAAAATTAATCACTCGAGGCTTTACAATTTCAGACAAATTTAAACAAAATGTTTTACCAAAAAAAAGTATTGAATATAGGTATATAGTTAAAGAAAATTAACAGCAGATACTACAAGTGAAAGTCAATCAATATGTGTTTTGCCAGTTACAAAAAAAAACTCAGTATAGCCCCTTTGTAAGGGGCACAATTAACTAATATATGTCCAGCAGAAAAACAAATTAGTTTTTATTAACCCCGAATGACTATATAAATATAATTAAAATAAAAAAATACAATAAGGTGGTTGTGCTCTAGCATTTGTGGCAGCGCGCCAGCATGTGGGTGACAAAGTTTGACAGGCCTGCAACCTGTCTGAGGTTGCACCAGCATGAGTCAGAGAAAAACCTAAGTCCCCTTTTTAAACCTCAGAAAACGTCCCAAAAAAAAACCCCCAGGAAACCCCCAGCCCTTAAATGTTAAACCCACAGTGAAGTTAAAATATATTCATCTCTGTTCCCGCCGGAACAGAGCTACTAACCTGTACTATAATTTTGTAAAAACTAAAATGACAATGAAGAGCAAACTGTACAATGTGCAAGTGTGAAAATATCTCTGGCACGCTCCCCCAGTGCAGCACACAATTACAGGCAGTGCACTCAGCGTTATGTAATTCAGTTTTAAAAGTGTTCTTGAATTTAACTTATAATGTTCTGAGTCCTGATAATCTGCTCCCATTCTGGCAGAGAGTCTGCACACGTGGTCACATGGATGCCAAGATAATTAACATGAACAGGCGCACCGACGGCCCGGCCCCCAAAAGAAAAATAATAGAGTACATATCACCTTATTTCAGCTGGCAAGTGTTAAATTGAGAACGCGTCACATCTCCCTCTTCAGACAGGATCTTGTTAATGGTTCATGGCTGAGGTAGGTGAACGCCCAACAGCAAGCCAGGTCTCCGGCTTAGTTCAAGAACCCTGCCAATTCAAATAAATTAGAGAACTGTTCACTAAAAATGTACACCCGACTTCAGGTAATTAACCTCAAAACGGGCCTCCAACTAACTCTCAATAAATGCATAATTTTCATTAATAAAGTTTTGGCAACCAGCTTAGCGGTTAGAAAATCAGCCATGGAATAAGTAAATTTGAATAATGAACAGACTTTATTAAACGTGGCGTAATATGAAGTCATCAGTTCACTGGCTACATGCCTTGACAAAACTTTTCAGGTTAAACAGCCACGTGGTGAGTGATAATCGTTATTTGACCAAAATTCAACTGCAAGGCACTCACAGCATTAAGAGTGTTTTAACATTAATAAAAGTTCATGTAAGGAAGTTCCCACAATTAATTCTCTACTGTGAAGTTAATTAACAAGCTCTCCGACAGTCTATTACATGCATGGACAGTTCATGCCCGGACTATGCACTAAGTTTTAGCCCTTAATATTTTAATGTGGTACGCCTTTATCATGACAATGACACTTGTAATAGCTCTCACATTATTCTAGTAACAATAAACGGAACACTGGCTATATACTGAACATTAAGTTAATCACAGATCAATGAGTTTCTCTTAATATAAAACTTGTCGGGCCGCACACACATAATTACGTATTTTATACGGTTGCATATTGTTATTAATTATCCATATATATATATATATATATATATATATATATATATATAATTACTTATAAAGACCAAATAATGAAATTCTTACCGGGAGTCGTTTATGCTTTAGCGAGCCATGAAGAAGCTACAGAAACTGCGTCGTAATTGTTCGAAGAGAGAGAGAAGGACCGTTGTATATCGGAGCGTGGCCGTGAGTCGACTGTCTTTAACAGCAGAGAAACTGTTCCCCTTTCTAACAACTGCGCGCGCAACCGTCCACTTTGCCGTTCCTTACACAGCCGAACAAGGTCGCTCTGAATAACTAGCAGAAATTCTACAACGAAATATTCTCGAATATTCAACGGCCGGCAATTACCGGCACACCCCCACCCCGAAAGGGCAACCCGGTTGCCCCACTCTGAAACTCGGGAAAGTACCCTGCAGTGTACCCCCGTCTTAAATACTCCGGTGGACATCGTGGGTAAGGTGGCCAGGTGGCACTTGCTCTCAGGAGAACCACCATCCCCATGCGACCCTCTCCGCCACGCCAACCACACGGAACGCCACAACACGTCACCCTCTCCGGTGACCATCACCTACTCCCACCGGTCCCACTCACATATTCGTCCTAAGAGCCAACAAGGTATCTCACACCTTGATATGTGAGCGACCGTACTACTCCTCGTCCATCTCTTGGACCGACCAGCCAGATGCACCCACAAGGCATCTCCAACCTTGCCATGTGGCTGGCCACTTCCCTACACAAGGGCGGACGGCCCCGCTCAGCCAGACAGAGAGGACCGCACCAAGGGCACACGAACATTAATCCCATCGTTTACTCATTCAAATACACCATAACTAGAGGGGGTTTACTTTTCACAGACGTCGATACACAATAATACAATACTCTTTCTCAACAAAACACCCGGGGAACAACCGGAGAATGCGGCATGGCTCCGACCCTATAATGAACAACATCAACATTAACAACTATTAACAACCAGCAGCAGCACACCATCACTCCATCTAACTTTCAAAACAGGGGAAACTGACGATCTCAAAGACCACGATCATCTCGAGGACCACCATCTACTCACTTCCGGCAAGTCTCTCTCTACTTCCTTATCGATAGGCTTTTTTTTTTTTTTTTTTTTTTTTGGTGGAAGGGGTAGGAAAATCTGGAATATGAAACGGGGTAAGGATCATTAAAGGTCAATAGCTAGGACTGAGGGTAAGGACCAGGTTCCCTCCGAAAATAAGGATGAGTGGAGAAAACCAAGGCTCACGTGGGCAGGGGCGCAACCCTGAAATAGATGAACACCACTGGGAGTGTGGGGAACATCTACCCGCTACCCGTTAACCTCTTCTTCTTACCTTTCTATGACGCACCTTAGGTATTCGCTCCTTTCGGACACCACTCTCTAAGAAATTATCTCGTGTTGAGCTGTACTGACTGGTTTCTTCGGAATCAGAATCAAGGCAACTTATCTCACTACTTTCACTCCGCTTTGAATTATGCTCATCGTCTAACTCCTCTGCTACAATTTCTTCCTTTTCTACAATTTCCCCTTCTTCGTCCACATAATCCAAATCAACTTCCTGACACTGCACCTCCTCAGCATCTTCCCGTTGCTCCTCTGATCCATCTTCTTCATCACACGCATCGCCAGCTCCTTCACGAACTTCTTGACTAACCTCTTCTCCGATCTCATTTTCATCAACACGTTCATCACCAACGTCATCGCCATCACTTCCACTACCACCATCTGAACACTGCACATCCTCGTCCTCCTCTAGTTGCTCACCTGGTCCACCTGAAACTTCCTCCCGTTCCTCGGAATCCTCAACACTACTTACAGAAGGCGTCTGCACATCTTCACACACTACATCACTCTCACTCACAGACTCTACAACGCTGCCACCAAATTTCTCCTCAACTTCTACCACACTTGCGGCATGAACATCCTCTTGTCCATCCACAACCTCCGAAACACTCGCAGCCCGGACATCCCTGTGTCCATCTGCAACTTCAGACTCTACAGTCTCCCTAACACCTACAACTAAAGTCACCTGCGCAGCATCTGCAGACCGCTCTTCTGACTCTTCTGTCGATTCCACTCCTTGACCACCTTCAGCAACTAGAACGTCCTCAACATCTTCCACCCTGGAATCCAGCTGTCCATGTTCGTGTGCAATGACTAAATTAATTTCTACTGGCGACGGTGAAGCCACACCATCACGTGACTTCTCATATCCCGGCGTAGGCGATGACGATATTACCGGATCTGGATCCGTCACGAACCGAGATGTAAATACCGGAACAAATTCTGCGGCCTCTGGATTCAACCATGACGTCCTCTTCGAGTCCTGCAACTCCGTCTTAACTGACGTGTCCTGGTCCCCTTGTATTGATCCACAGAAGTTATTCCGCTTTTCTTCTTCTGCTTCACCATCTTCATCCACTACTCTCTTAGGCACTTGTACTTCCTCTGGAACCTTTAAACTCTCACTTTTCTGCAAATAAGAATAACGCCTAACCACAGGCTCCCTACTTGCCGATGGTTGTTCCCTAACATAATTTATTTTTCCCCTGTTAATTTCATGTTTCTTTGTTTTCTGTGCTGTAGCTGTTGTTGCCGCCTTCACACTTGCCACCCCCTTGTAGCCTCCATCACTTCCGGAATATTCTGGCTCTCTAAGCGTCTCTTGGGTTCTCCTCCAACCACCATGTTTGTCCCTTTTGGATCTTCCTGATGAACCGCTGGAATATTGGACATCGGTAGCCTCTTTTCCCCGGGACTCGTCAACCTCCTTGACCGTTCCTGAAAGCACACACAGTCGCTCAAGGTCCGCAAAACAACGTGGACGGTCCGCGAATGCCAAACGAGATCTCTCCTGGGGAGTCAGTCCTTCTAGAATCGCTTGTATAACTTCCGTCTCTGGCAACCCCAATCTTAATACCCGGGCAGCTTTCCGTATATCGCGCACGAAGTCTCCTAACGCCTCTCCGTTGGCCTGTGGGCGATAGAATTTTTCCAACTCAAGGTGGGCACGTCGTCGAATGGGTAGGAAGAAGTTCAACACCTGCCCATGGAAAGCATCAACACTGACACCCCGACGTAGAGCCTTGGTGACCAGATCAGCCAACGTACTCCGGCAATACGGGTATATAAGAGACAAGACCTCCCCATCGGACACCCCCGGGAAATCTGCCACCTGCAGGACCAGGTCCAAGAAAACCAGCAGCTGGTCCTCATCAAATCCATTCACCACCGGAAATTTCTGGAGAATGCCTGTAAGAGGGTGGGGCAATTCCTGATAGCATACCGCCGCCAGAATTGCACAATTCCAAAACAAACGATCATAAAAAAAATCCCCACTAAACACCTAACACAAACATAACCTACAAAACATATTAACAAGAATCGGAAAAACTCAAGTACTGTCCTTCCTTTGAGTAGACCCCCGGGTTCTCTAGCGCTGCGGAGACCTGGCCTATTCTGAACCATTCCCATCCACGACAGAAGGAGACAAGTGACAAGCAACAATACTAAACACACATAACATCAAACAGCGACTCGACACACACGCCGTACCAACACATAACTCACAACAACCAACTAACAACTGGAAGTCATAATCCGGGAATTAATACCACGACATCAATCGGACACAAGTCTGTGCCGGTACCGATTTCCTATCGGGCCATACCGCATCCCGTCAATATAACACGCTAAACTCCGACCCCGAATCAACATTCCACCTTCCAGGCCACGCTTGAGACTCCCCGGCCGTACAACATTACATTTTTTTTTAATTTTAAACACCAATAACCGCCTCAGTGGTGCGACCCGACTCACAAGTTATGCTACCTCCAACTAGCCTACACGGGCCTATATCAAAAAATATGTCACAACAATCGCATTAATATTTCCGAGTCTGCAAGCCCTGTCACACACCAGGACCCAAGGGTTCAAGCCTAGAATGAACCACGCTCACTGCTACCATTTGTGGTAGCAGACCCTTTAAACCACGCTCTGCTACCATTTGTAACCCCTCTTTCCTTTTATGTATTTTTTTGAATATAAAACAACTTCTTTAATTTTAATTTTTTTTTTTTTGAAAGAGAAGCCACAAGTCAATTAGGACTAGGCTGGAGCCTAGAGAAGCAAAAATTGTGCCGGGTCCAGTATGACGGGACTTGCAATGAAACTCAGCTGTAATAGACCAATAACAATTTTATTTTATGCCCAGATTTAACAGTAGTAAATTAGAACAGCATGTGTGCATAATAACAAGTATGTATAAATATAAAGCATAACAAGTGTGTATAAATATAAGCACAACAAGTGTATATAAACTCAGTGAATACATGTATATATAATTATAAAATTCTCTCCCATCTCGTGGCTAGCTAGACACGGACAAACATAACAACACACACAGAACATAAGGTACACAAACTCACTATTACATTAATTCTAGCACCAATGCCCCTGGAATGCACCAGCCTTGCAGGCAGTGTAACCACAACACTCAGAACCAGCTGTGATAAAATATTCACCCCTCAACGACCCGTTTTGCAGAATTGCATAAAGGCCAAAACCCCAGAAAAGGATGAGAAAACTCATAACTCATAAATAAAACCGGACCGCCCATTTGCATAGCATTCTACTGATCAAACCCATCATGAGTGTATGAACCTTAAGTTCCTTCCACAGCTTCAACAATAACAAATTTACAGAACTACATCACCTGTTTTCAAACAGTTGTTATACCATTCTAAACGGTTACTTTACTTCACATATTCAGAAGGATTGAAATATCAATATGTACCTTAACAATCAAAAATTAATCACTCGAGGCTTTACAATTTCAGACAAATTTAAACAAAATGTTTTACCAAAAAAAAAGTATTGAATATAGGTATATAGTTAAAGAAAATTAACAGCAGATACTACAAGTGAAAGTCAATCAATATGTGTTTTGCCAGTTACAAAAAAAAACTCAGTATAGCCCCTTTGTAAGGGGCACAATTAACTAATATATGTCCAGCAGAAAAACAAATTAGTTTTTATTAACCCCGAATGACTATATAAATATAATTAAAATAAAAAAATACAATAAGGTGGTTGTGCTCTAGCATTTGTGGCAGCGCGCCAGCATGTGGGTGACAAAGTTTGACAGGCCTGCAACCTGTCTGAGGTTGCACCAGCATGAGTCAGAGAAAAACCTAAGTCCCCTTTTTAAACCTCAGAAAACGTCCCAAAAAAAACCCCCCAGGAAACCCCCAGCCCTTAAATGTTAAACCCACAGTGAAGTTAAAATATATTCATCTCTGTTCCCGCCGGAACAGAGCTACTAACCTGTACTATAATTTTGTAAAAACTAAAATGACAATGAAGAGCAAACTGTACAATGTGCAAGTGTGAAAATATCTCTGGCACGCTCCCCCAGTGCAGCACACAATTACAGGCAGTGCACTCAGCGTTATGTAATTCAGTTTTAAAAGTGTTCTTGAATTTAACTTATAATGTTCTGAGTCCTGATAATCTGCTCCCATTCTGGCAGAGAGTCTGCACACGTGGTCACATGGATGCCAAGATAATTAACATGAACAGGCGCACCGACGGCCCGGCCCCCAAAAGAAAAATAATAGAGTACATATCACCTTATTTCAGCTGGCAAGTGTTAAATTGAGAACGCGTCACATCTCCCTCTTCAGACAGGATCTTGTTAATGGTTCATGGCTGAGGTAGGTGAACGCCCATCAGCAAGCCTGGTCTCCGGCTTAGTTCAAGAACCCTGCCAATTCAAATAAATTAGAGAACTGTTCACTAAAAATGTACACCCGACTTCAGGTAATTAACCTCAAAACGGGCCTCCAACTAACTCTCAATACATGCATAATTTTCATTAATAAAGTTTTGGCAACCAGCTTAACGGGTAGAAAATCAGCCATGGAATAAGTAAATTTGAATAATGAACAGACTTTATTAAACGTGGCGTAATATGAAGTCATCAGTTCACTGGCTACATGCCTTGACAAAACGTTTCAGGTTAAACAGCCACGTGGTGAGTGATAATCGTTATTTGACCAAAATTCAACTGCAAGGCACTCACAGCATTAAGAGTGTTTTAACATTGATAAAAGTTCATGTAAGGAAGTTCCCACAATTAATTCTCTACTGTGAAGTTAATTAACAAGCTCTCCGACAGTCTATTACATGCATGGACAGTTCATGCCCGGACTATGCACTAAGTTTTAGCCCTTAATATTTTAATGTGGTACGCCTTTATCATGACAATGACACTTGTAATAGCTCTCACATTATTCTAGTAATAATAAACGGAACACTGGCTATATACTGAACATTAAGTTAATCACAGATCTATGAGTTTCTCTTAATATAAAACTTGTCGGGCCGCACACACATAATTACGTATTTTATACGGTTGCATATTGTTATTAATTATCCATATATATATATATATAAATACTATATAATATATATATATAATTACTTATAAAGACCAAATAATGAAATTCTTACCGGGAGTCGTTTATGCTTTAGCGAGCCATGAAGAAGCTACAGAAACTGCGTCGTAATTGTTCGAAGAGAGAGAGAAGGACCGTTGTATATCGGAGCGTGGCCGTGAGTCGACTGTCTTTAACAGCAGAGAAACTGTTCCCCTTTCTAACAACTGCGCGCGCAACCGTCCACTTTGCCGTTCCTTACACAGCCGAACAAGGTCGCTCTGAATAACTAGCAGAAATTCTAGAACGAAATATTCTCGAATATTCAACGGCCGGCAATTACCGGCACACCCCCACCCCGAAAGGGCAACCCGGTTGCCCCACTCTGAAACTCGGGAAAGTACCCTGCAATGTACCCCCTTCTTAAATACTCCGGTGGACATCGTGGGTAAGGTGGCCAGGTGGCACTTGCTCTCAGGAGAACCACCATCCCCATGCGACCCTCTCCGCCACGCCAACCACACGGAACGCCACAACACGTCACCCTCTCCGGTGACCATCACCTACTCCCACCGGTCCCACTCACATATTTGTCCTAAGAGCCAACAAGGTATCTCACACCTTGATATGTGAGCGACCGTACTACTCCTCGTCCATCTCTTGGACCGACCAGCCACATGCACCCACAAGGCATCTCCAACCTTGCCATGTGGCTGGCCACTTCCGTACACAAGGGCGGACGGCCCCGCTCAGCCAGACAGAGAGGACCGCACCAAGGGCACACGAACATTAATCCCATCGTTTACTCATTCAAATACACCATAACTAGAGGGGGTTTACTTTTCACAGACGTCGATACACAATAATACAATACTCTTTCTCAACAAAACACCCGGGGAACAACCGGAGAATGCGGCATGGCTCCGACCCTATAATGAACAACATCAACATCAACAACTATTAACAACCAGCAGCAGCACACCATCACTCCATCTAACTTTCAAAACAGGGGAAACTGACGATCTCAAAGACCACGATCATCTCGAGGACCACCATCTACTCACTTCCGGCAAGTCTCTCTCTACTTCCTTATCGATAGGCTTTTTTTTTTTTTTTTTTTTACTAAGGGGAGGGGTAGGAAAATCTGGAAGATGAAACGGGGTAAGGATCATTAAAGGTCAATAGCTAGGACTGAGGGTAAGGACCAGATTCCCTCCGAAAATAAGGATGAGTGGAGAAAACCAAGGCTCACGTGGGCAGGGGCGCAACCCTGAAATAAATGAACACCACTGGGAGTGTGGGGAACATCTACCCGCTACCCGTTAACCTCTTCTTCTTACCTTTCTATGACGCACCTTAGGTATTCGCTCCTTTCGGACACCACTCTCTAAGAAATTATCTCGTGTTGAGCTGTACTGACTGGTTTCTTCGGAATCAGAATCAAGGCAACTTACCTCACTACTTTCACTCCGCTTTGGATTATGCTCATCGTCTAACTCCTCTGCTACAATTTCTTCCTTTTCTACAATTTCCCCTTCTTCGTCCACATAATCCAAATCAACTTCCTGACACTGCACCTCCTCAGCATCTTCCCGTTGCTCCTCTGATCCATCTTCTTCATCACACGCATCGCCAGCTCCTTCACGAACTTCTTGACTAACCTCTTCTCCGATCTCATTTTCATCAACACGTTCATCTCCAACGTCATCGCCATCACTTCCACTAACACCATCTGAACACTGCACATCCCCGTCCTCCTCTAGTTGCTCACCTGGTCCACCTGAAACTTCCTCCCGTTCCTCGGAATCCTCAACACTACTTACAGAAGGCGTCTGCACATCTTCACACACTACATCACTCTCACTCACAGACTCTACAACGCTGCCACCAGAATTCTCCTCAACTTCTACCACACTTGCGGCATGAACATCCTCTTGTCCATCCACAACCTCCGAAACACTCGCAGCCCGGACATCCCTGTGTCCATCTGCAACTTCAGACTCTACAGTCTCCCTAACACCTACAACTATACTCACCTGCGCAGCATCTGCAGACCGCTCTTCTGACTCTTCTGTCGAATCCACTCCTTGACCACCTTCAGCAACTAGAACGTCCTGAACATCTTCCACCCTGGATTCCAGCTGTCCAGGTTCATGTGCAATGACTAAATTAATTTCTACTGGCGACGGTGAAGCCACACCATCACGTGACTTCTCATATCCCGGCGTAGGCGATGACGATATTACCGGATCTGGATCCGTCACGAACCGAGATGTAAATACCGGAACAAATTCTGCGGCCTCTGGATTCAACCATGACGTCCTCTTCGAGTCCTGCAACTCCGTCTTAACTGACGTGTCCTTGTCCCCTTGTATTGATCCACAGAAGTTATTCCGCTTTTCTTCTTCTGCTTCACCATCTTCATCCACTACTCTCTTAGGCACTTGTACTTCCTCTGGAACCTTTAAACTCTCACTTTTCTGCAAATAAGAATAACGCCTAACCACAGGCTCCCTACTTGCCGATGGTTGTTCCCTAACATAATTTCTTTTTCCCCTGTTATTTTCATGTTTCTTTGTTTTCTGTGCTGTAGCTGTTGTTACCGCCTTCACACTTGCCACCCCCTTGTAGCCTCCATCACTTCCGGAATATTCTGGCTTTCTAAGCGTCTCTTGGGTTCTCCTCCAAGCACCATGTTTGTCCCTTTTGGATCTTCCTGATGAACCGCTGGAATATTGGACATCGGTAGCCTCTTTTCCCCGGGACTCGTCAAACACCTTGACCGTTCCTGAAAGCACACACAGTCGCTCAAGGTCCGCAAAACAACGTGGACGGTCCGCGAATGCCAAACGAGATCTCTCCTGGGGAGTCAGTCCTTCTAGAATCGCTTGTATAACTTCCGTCTCTGGCAACCCCAATCTTAATACCCGGGCAGCTTTCCGTATATAGCGCACGAAGTCTCCTAACGCCTTTCCGTTGGCCTGTGGGCGATAGAATTTTTCCATCTCAAGGTGGGCACGTCGTCGAATGGGTAGGAAGAAGTTCAACACCTGCCCATGGAAAGCATCAACACTGACACCCCGACGCAGAGCCTTGGTGACCAGATCAGCCAACGTACTCCGGCAATACGGGTATATAAGGGACAAGACCTCCCCATCGGACACCCCCGGGAAATCTGCCACCTGCAGGACCAGGTCCAAGAAAACCAACAGCTGGTCCTCATCAAATCCATTCACCACCGGAAATTTCTGGAGAATGCCTGTAAGAGGGTGGGGCAATTCCTGATAGCATACCGCCGCCAGAATTGCACAATTCCAAAACAAACGATCATAAAAAAAATCCCCACTAAACACCTAACACAAACATAACCTACAAAACATATTAACAAGAATCGGAAAAACTCAAGTACTGTCCTTCCTTTGAGTAGACCCCCGGGTTCTCTAGCGCTGCGGAGACCTGGGCTATTCTGAACCATTCCCATCCACGACAGAAGGAGACAAGTGACAAGCAACAATACTAAACACACATAACATCAAACAGCGACTCGACACACACGCCGTACCAACACATAACTCACAACAACCAACTAACAACTGGAAGTCATAATCCGGGAATTAATACCACGACATCAATCGGACACAAGTCTGTGCCGGTACCGATTGCCGATCGGTCCATACCGCATCTAGTCAATATAACACGCTAAACTCCGACCCCGAATCAACATTCCACCTTCCAGGCCACGCTTGAGACTCCCCGGCCGTAGAACATTACATTTTTTTTTAATTTTAAACACCAATAACCGCGTCAGTGGTGCGACCCGACTCACAAGTTATGCTACCTCCAACTAGCCTACACGGGCCTATATCAAAAACTATGTCACAACAATCGCATTAATATTTCCGAGTCTGCAAGCCCTGTCACACACCGGGACCTAAGAGTTCAAGCCTAGAATGAACCACGCTCACTGCTACCATTTGTGGTAGCAGACTCTATAAACCACGCTCTGCTACCATTTGTAACCCCTCTTTCCTTTTATGTATTTTTTTGAATATAAAACAACTTCTTTAATTTTAATTTTTTTTTTTTTTGAAAGAGAAGCCACAAGTCAATTAGGACTAGGCTGGAGCCTAGAGAAGCAAAAATTGTGCCGGGTCCAGTATGACGGGACTTGCAATGAAACTCAGCTGTAATAGACCAATAACAATTTTATTTTATGCCCAGATTTAACAGTAGTAAATTAGAACAGCATGTGTGCATAATAACAAGTATGTATAAATATAAAGCATAACAAGTGTGTATAAATATAAGCACAACAAGTGTATATAAACTCAGTGAATACATGTATATATAATTATAAAATTCTCTCCCATCTCGTGGCTAGCTAGACACGGACAAACATAACAACACACACAGAACATAAGGTACACAAACTCACTATTACATTAATTCTAGCACCAATGCCCCTGGAATGCACCAGCCTTGCAGGCAGTGTAACCACAACACTCAGAACCAGCTGTGATAAAATATTCACCCCTCAACGACCCGTTTTGCAGAATTGCATAAAGGCCAAAACCCCAGAAAAGGATGAGAAAACTCATAACTCATAAATAAAACCGGACCGCCCATTTGCATAGCATTCTACTGATCAAACCCATCATGAGTGTATGAACCTTAAGTTCCTTCCACAGCTTCAACAATAACAAATTTGCAGAACTACATCACCTGTTTCCAAACAGTTGTTATACCATTCTAAACGGTTACTTTACTTCACAAATTCAGAAGGATTGAAATATCAATATGTACCTTAACAATCAAAAATTAATCACTCGAGGCTTTACAATTTCAGACAAATTTAAACAAAATGTTTTACCAAAAAAAAGTATTGAATATAGGTATATAGTTAAAGAAAATTAACAGCAGATACTACAAGTGAAAGTCAATCAATATGTGTTTTGCCAGTTACAAAAAAAAACTCAGTATAGCCCCTTTGTAAGGGGCACAGTTAACTAATATATGTCCAGCAGAAAAACAAATTAGTTTTATTAACCCCGAATGACTATATAAATATAATTAAAATAAAAAAATACAATAAGGTGGTTGTGCTCTAGCATTTGTGGCAGCGCGCCAGCATGTGGGTGACAAAGTTTGACAGGCCTGCAACCTGTCTGAGGTTGCACCAGCATGAGTCAGAGAAAAACCTAAGTCCCCTTTTTAAACCCCAGAAAACGTCCCAAAAAAAACCCCCAGGAAACCCCCAGCCCTTAAATGTTAAACCCACAGTGAAGTTAAAATATATTCATCTCTGTTCCCGCCGGAACAGAGCTACTAACCTGTACTATAATTTTGTAAAAACTAAAATGACAATGAAGAGCAAACTGTACAATGTGCAAGTGTGAAAATATCTCTGGCACGCTCCCCCAGTGCAGCACACAATTACAGGCAGTGCACTCAGCGTTATGTAATTCAGTTTTAAAAGTGTTCTTGAATTTAACTTATAATGTTCTGAGTCCTGATAATCTGATCCCATTCTGGCAGAGAGTCTGCACACGTGGTCACATGGATGCCAAGATAATTAACATGAACAGGCGCACCGACGGCCCGGCCCCCAAAAGAAAAATAATAGAGTACATATCACCTTATTTCAGCTGGCAAGTGTTACATTGAGAACGCGTCACATCTCCCTCTTCAGACAGGATCTTGTTAATGGTTCATGGCTGAGGTAGGTGAACGCCCAACAGCAAGCCAGGTCTCCGGCTTAGTTCAAGAACCCTGCCAATTCAAATAAATTAGAGAACTGTTCACTAAAAATGTACACCCGACTTCAGGTAATTAACCTCAAAACGGGCCTCCAACTAACTCTCAATACATGCATAATTTTCATTAATAAAGTTTTGGCAACCAGCTTAACGGGTAGAAAATCAGCCATGGAATAAGTAAATTTGAATAATGAACAGACTTTATTAAACGTGGCGTAATATGAAGTCATCAGTTCACTGACTACATGCCTTGACAAAACTTTTCAGGTTAAACAGCCACGTGGTGAGTGATAATCGTTATTTGACCAAAATTCAACTGCAAGGCACTCACAGCATTAAGAGTGTTTTAACATTGATAAAAGTTCATGTAAGGAGGTTCCCACAATTAATTCTCTACTGTGAAGTTAATTAACAAGCTCTCCGACAGTCTATTACATGCATGGACAGTTCATGCCCGGACTATGCACTAAGTTTTAGCCCTTAATATTTTAATGTGGTACGCCTTTATCATGACAATGACACTTGTAATAGCTCTCACATTATTCTAGTAATAATAAACGGAACACTGGCTATATACTGAACATTAAGTTAATCACAGATCAATGAGTTTCTCTTAATATAAAACTTGTCGGGCCGCACACACATAATTACGTATTTTATACGGTTGCATATTGTTATTAATTATCCATATATATATATATATATATATATTTTGTAATAAAATAGAATTATAAAAAAAAGTGATGTGTGTTGATGATATAGATATTATGGAGTATGTGACTCCGATGTAATCAAGTCCAATGTAATATGTTTAATTGGTGTTTAATTGGTGTGGCTCTCGACGTCTTACTGGCCTGAAACACTTCCTTAAGTTTCCCAGCTGGTCGAGTCCCAATGGTAGCAAGATCGGTCGAGTAGCGTAAAGTTGATGAAGGAATATAGCTGTTCAGCTTCGCCGAAAGTTTCAAAACAAAATTTATTGTTTTGAAGGAAATTTAAAAAAAAAAATTATGTTTATAAAAAAATAATAATTAAAAAATTTTTTTAATTTTATTAATTAATTAATTAGGATCAATTAATTAATATAGGGCTGTGAAGTTTTAAACAGTGTAATGCTCTTCTGAAAATTTTTATTAAAGTTTTAGTATATTTTAAATAATCTATCACCACTCATAAGACTGTCTGTAAACCAATCGATACTTGTTTACCTTTTTATTTTTTAGGTTATCTTCACTTACGGGTGGTAAAGTCCTTGTAGATTATCAATTAGAATTATATTATTGGTAATTAGTATTATTGAAGAAATAAAGAACTATTAAGTATTGAAAAGTATTAATGTTTTTTATTAATTAATAGCAATATTGACTCTTATCGATTAGTATCGATTCTCAGGATATCGAAAAAAGTTACAAGTATATGATATAAAAATTATATAGGGTTCTTTAAACAGCCAGTTATTATCAAAGTCAGAGAAATCGGGCTAATATTTAAAAAGTATAACGTTACAATCAAATTAATAGTTATTAATAAACACAGACATTGAATAATAATTTGTAAATATAATAATTGTTTTCACCAAACAGCTGAGTTGTACTAAGAAGAAGGCACTGGAATCGTCAAAGCAAATGGCCGCCGTCAAGTTGATCAAAATGTTGCTCGTTCCTGCAGTGTTCCAAATAATGTATTTTCTGGCAAAATTCCTGTTCTTGTCTCTGCAAATCTCTTGTTAAATGTTGTGTAGTGACTGGTGTAGTGATTCTGGGTTGTATTTAGTATGTCTGTGTAATTATAAGTCAAAACACTTTTCCCAATTCCGACACTAATTTGGTTAATGTGTTATACAGTTTTCTGGTGTTTTGTGGTGTTTTTCAGAGTAGAAATGTATTGTTTAGTGTTAATTAGTGTTTCTTGATCGTTTTTGTCACAATGTATAGGTTCTGGAAAGATTTTATAATTCACTCCCGACTTTACAGTAACGTACTGTTCGCCACTAAACTTCACCTTTGTAAGATAGGTTAGATCGTCACAAAACTCTCGTTTATGTTATCCGTTCAAATACCAATAATCAACTAACTGTTTCCTTTAGTTTCAATTAAACTCTTAGCCTATATAATATTATCCTTAACATTGTTCAAATATTTTTCACATCCTGTGTGCACTTTTACATTTTCACTATATGAATGCCTAAACTTTGGTTATTTGTCAATTTTATTCACTAGATTTGATTTAAATTAATCTTTCAGTTCATTCTGGTTATTTTCAGATTAAATAATGCCATTTTATAGTGTTTTCTGTCCAAAAAATAGTAATTTCACTTTCAGTTTGGTATACTCTGAAGAGTCAAGACATCAAAATTTACTTCCTGTCATTATATAAATTCAGCCATTTTATCAGTTATATTTAATATTAATAATCCTATATTGTATTAAAAGGTTCATATTCCCTTATTTTCTGGTAGTTAATTGAATTAGTTGTATTCTGAAACATCATTCTGGAATATATGACTCCCATGTCCAAATTTCTGAGTTTAGTCATTTTCATTATTATTTATAATTCTGAATATAATTTATTAAAATCTTTCTGAATGGTATGTGCAACTATATGGCTTGATCTCAAGCTTATTTTGTCTAAACCCCTTTTGTTTATTCGCATTTAAATGATTAATTTCTCTGTTTTGATGAAGTTTGGTTTCCATTCTTTTGGCCTATGATTTTTTAACAATTTTTCTTACAAAATATTTTACAAACAATATATGATGTGTGATACCCTCTCTGACTTTTACATATAGTATTATAAATGAAACATGTTTTCAAATTACACAAAAACAATTAGTATTGGTTACAATACAAATAATAGTTAAACAGAATAAAGAACATTTTTTTTTTAAATAAATGGTTGTCTTCAAATCAGACATTTTGCAACAAAATTCCCATTTCCAACATGGAAATATGGTTTACAACAAAGGTTTTGTACTAACTAACATCTTAATTACTCTCTACTATTTACAAGTGGTAACTATTTTTATAGTTCTGATGTTAGTTGTTTCAGACCCAAACAAATGGCCTTATATCTAAAACATTTTTTAAACATTCTTCTACTATATACATAAAAACCTTATATTTATATTCTTATTTCTAACTATTATTATAAGTAGGATTCTACAGTTTTTATACCGTCTTTTATACATTGTCTTTGGGGAATTGTACCCTGTCATTAACAAATAAATAGTATGAACCGTTCAAAAAGCACTATGAAATCTGTTTTTCTTTTTTCATGTAAAACAAAAATGTTATTTTAAACAGATTCATGTCTTATGAACAACATATTGTCACAGTACACATTTTAAGTCATTGAAAAATGCATATTTCATTGCATCCAATGTTTGTGATTGCCAAGAATGAAACACAAGGTTCATTTTTTATAATACCCAAAACTATCACTGGTTCACTTTCACTTATATATTATGTTAATGCTAAATGGTCGTATAGTCTTATCAACATAATAAATTGGTTAGCGTTTTTCAATGGAGATTTGTTCCATGGGTACTATATTATTGTTTCATCTTAGTTCACAGGAAACTTTTACTTTGTTCACTTCTCTCTCTTAAATTTATATACATGTGGTTTTTATTTCGTTATACTTTTGTTTTTAGATATTTATTTTGGGGATATAGGGATTTGGGTGTCTTTTATAAGAGCATGACGTCTTCTTCAGGATGCTGCCCTCTTCTTCTTTCTTCAGTCTTCTTTTCTCCTGCCTTCTGGGACTGGTATCTTCTCCATCTTCTTCTTGTTGCCATCAGGTTTCTTGGGATCTTCTCCATCTTCTTCTTTATTTCAGAAATACACCACCTGTATTGTTTGGTCTTGGCTTATTTTAGGGTTTCTATTCTATTTATTCTCCCTCGTTGTGGGTTTGGTCATATTCAGTACTGCTTTGTTATTTACTATTTTACCTTCCTGGGTTATACCTTGAAAACCTTTGGTTATGAGACTGGTCTTGGATGACTCATCACTAGTAACTCCTTTTATTTTAACTTGTATTTTCTTTATAATAATGATTTCTTTCCACAGTTGCTATGAATTAATCTTTTTATATTAAACTTAGTGCTTTCTTCCAAATTTAAATATTATAACTTCATTATTCTAATAATCAATTGCCATTCAATATTATGCATACATCTGTCACGCTACAGATTGCTCTCCTCCAGAAGTAATTATTTCAGACATGTTTATGGATGAAATAATTTCTTATGATAATTTCATCATTTCTTATAATTCATTTTCTTCTCCATTTTTATATCGACTTTTTTATATTAGAGTTTTATTAATTTTATATATATGGTTACTTGTCTTACTACTGATCCTTTTCGGATAGTTAGTGTCTTCTGAGATATATTATAATTGTAATACATTTTCTTTCTATATCAACTTCGTGTTGTATCCTTGGGATATTAATTCCCTAACATTCCCTATCACGTGGGCTGGGGCAGATCAGAGGGGCACTGTACGCTACTTCTCTGCTGGCCATACACCACTTCTATAAATTGAGTACAGAGGCATATCCATCCCTGCTCAAAAAAACATAATGCTGCTGGAATTATCTTCAGTCAGTCATCGAATAAATAAATAAAAAGTAGTCTCATTTTCGACTAATAAAAATATCTTTGGATTCTCCACTTCGTAGTCTCTCAGATTATCTCACATTTTCTATCTTAATAAATCTTCATAATCATTATTATACTCATTACATATATATTTTTTCAAAACTCTTAACTTGTCTGATATATTTAATTTAATTATGGTTGAAAACCTTTCTTTTAATAATTCTGGTTACTGTTTACAGTGTAACTCTCTTTCTTCTCCATCTGAATTCTCTTTATACTTTCTTCTGGTTACTCATAGTATTAGCATGGTCTTTATAAATAGTCTTTCGTATTCATTATTTGAATGGTCTTAATATATTATATTTAATTTTTTAACATTGTATCTTTACATTAGATATACAGGTTGTTATATTGATCATTTTATTTAAACATTTTGGTTCTTTCCTTTCTCTTAGAAAGTTATTAATCCGCCTTCGCATTCATTAGCATTAATTCATTTATATTATATTTCATGTGGTATTTCTTCTCTTTGAATTTCATATAGGTCTTATTATTATCATTTGTTCAAAATCATCTTCTCCATCTGTTTGGTATGAGTTGTTCTTCTTCGCTCTTAATTAACTGTTTTCATTATCGTTTCATAGGTAATTAGTCTCGTTGCTTCCAAATTTTTTCCTTCTCTGGCATATTACACTCTTTTTTGTTATTCTTCTCTACTCCTTCAAATGCTATTGTGAATGTCTAGCATTTATTCTGGATTAACGTTAATTCTCTTTTCTGAATTAATCACTTTATTTTCTTCTCAATTCAATCATAATTGACACATAATTATTTTTTGGGACTTGGTTAGTTTTAATGTAAAATTCAAACTATTCTTTTTATTTAATAGAAAAATATTTCTCATAAATCCTTGTAATATGTTGATCTTATCTTGTTTCAAAGTACTGACGTTCTATCAACATTCAAATTCTGTTTAATTCATTTATTCCCAGAATTGTTTCATTCAGAATTGTTTATAGTACGGTAATTTTACTATTATTTCTGAATGTTTTGGTATTTCTCCAAATTCAAATTCTTCTTAATTATTTACCATAAAGTTTTCTCATAAACTTAGTTATAGTAAGTTGGTCTTACTTTATTTTTAAATTTTTTGTAAAATTAAGTTCAAAATTCTCTCTCTTTCTCTTTCTTCCATAAAGTTTTGTTCTAAATTATCAGGTTGTAGTAAGAAGTACTTACATATTATAGAATAAGTTATATTCAAAATTCTTTCTTTTTCTTTCTTCCATAAAGTTTGTTCCAAAATTATTAGGTTGTAGTAAGATGTACTTACATTATTTTAGGATTTTTTCAATTAAATTAAAAAATCCTTCTTCTTATAATTCTCCAAAATGTTCTTTTCAAAATATTAGGTTGTAAGATGTACTTACATTATTTTAAAATTTTTAAAATATAAATTCTAAATTCCTTTTTCTTATAATTCTCCAAAATGTTCTTCTCAAAATATTAGGTTGTAAGATGTACTTACATTATTTTTGAATTTTTTAAAAATATATTCAAAATTCTAAATCTCACAACTCATTCTTCATAATATTTCTTCATAGAAGCTTGATTGTACACTCCTTTGATTTTTCCTGAAACGATTTCCTTCAACTCATATGTATTGTTATGTTTATCATTTACCACAACATATGGGGTTATATTGTACTCTACACTGGCCCTTATTATTTATACTTTAATAAGTTGATCTCCACTTTTTCTTTTCTTATAAATTTTCTTTTCTTTTATATACCCAGGAAGATGGACGATTTTCTTTATGTCGTTCCATTGCTCATATTTTTATTTATAATGTGCATTTTCTTACATAGTCTTCACTCATAAAACCCAGTTTTGTTTCTATGTTTATTCTTCATATCATTTCCTTTCAATGATATTTATTTCGTCTCCTTCAACATTGTTTTTCGCCGTAGTCGGTTATCATGATCTCCGTCCCTTTTCTTGATGGTGTTTGGTATCTGTGTCAACCAGGGTCCATCATCTCAGTTGCTCTTATAAAATTTACCCTAGGGCGCGACACTCGGTTATTATTACTGTTATTATTGTTATTAATAAATTTATTATTATAGTCATTTCGGTTAGGTTGGTAAGGTTTGTCATCATTATTGTTGGGATATGGATTTCTCTGACTGTATGGGACATTATTATGTTGGTATAAATTGTTTCTATTGTATGGATAGGGGTTGTTATCCCTAACGCCGTTAAAATTTCCGTTAAACTGGTCATTACGCGGCGGGTTGTTAGGGCCGTCGTAATTACTGGGCTGGTTCCCTCTATCATCGTACTGTATACCCCAATACTTTTCTGGTCCATGTTTTGTGTTACTTGACAAATATCTGTGAGGATCTTCATCTGGGTTATCACTTATTATTTGTTTATCTGAAACACCATAAGCTGGTTTACCATCATATGTCCACTCTGAAGGAATATATTTTAGTCTAACCGTACCCTGGAACTGTCCTAGATGGCACGTTAATGGAATACATTCTGGTGATTCATCTGTGTCATCATTACAGTCTGGTACGATATCACATTTCCATCTTTCTGAAATCCACTGTCCAGTCTTGCGCTGAAATTGATCTAGTCCACATGTTGTATTCTGTTTACCTCTGGTCCTTTCCCATTGGTAAACTACTGCTTTGTGGTAAATTATTTTTGAAATTACTTCCATTCTCCTCCTATAATTGCTAAAATTCATGATGTCTTTGTCATTGGTCATTGGGATATTATTGCCATCAATTAACCCATGGTTCATCATCTCCAACTCTTCCTTCGTTTTTATTATATTTCTTGGATACATTCTCCTTTTCCTTGGTTTAATATCTTCCTTACTTCCACTAGTTTTAATTCCAGGTACTACCACTACTAGTTCCTGCGTTTTGTCATTTAGTACTTCTTCTGGTTCTGGCTGACTATCTTCCTGCGTTTTATCATTTATTACTTCTTCTGGTTCTGGTTGACTATCTTCCTGCGTTTTATCATTTAGTACTTCTTCTGGTTCTGGTTGACTATCTTCCTGCGTTTTATCATTTAGTACTTCTTCTGGTTCTGGTTGACTATCTTCCTGCGTTTTATCATTTATTACTTCTTCTGGTTCTGGTTGGCTATCATTTTTTATTTCTTCGGTCTTCTCCTTTCTTAATTCTTCCTTTTTTAATCTGTTCTCTCTTCTTTCTTTAATCCATTTTTGATGCTCCTCTTCCCTTTTTAATCTGTTCTCTCTTATCTCCTTAATCCATTTTTGATGCTCCTCTTCCCTTTTCTTATCCGTTTCATCCAGTCTCTTCATTCTCGACTCGTGGCACTCATCCAGTTTCTTCATTACCGACTCGTGGCACTCATCCATTTTCTTACTCAAGTCTTCCTTTGTAGAGTCCAATTTCTTATTATTTTTGTCCATTTTCTTTTCCTTGATGTCCTCTTCCGGCTTCTTATTGATATTGTCCAGTTGGTCACCCAATTCTTTTTTCAAGGATTGGTTGCTCTCCTCTTCTTCTCTTTTTAATCTGTTCTCTCTCATTTCCTTAATCCATTTTTGATGCTCCTCTTCCCTTTTTAATCTATCCTCTCTCATTTCCTTCATCCATTGTTGGAACATTTTCCTTATCTCAACCATTTCTTCTGGTGTAGGTTCTTTCATTTTGCTTGTTGTTGTCCCCTTTTCTCTGGCTTTGTAGCTGTTGCCTAGCTCCAACTAGTGATTGGGCAGAATTTATTGGCCTTCCAATCGCTAATTAAAGCCCCACGTTGGGCGCCAATTTGTAATAAAATAGAATTATAAAAAAAAGTGATGTGTGTTGATGATATAGATATTATGGAGTATGTGACTCCGATGTAATCAAGTCCAATGTAATATGTTTAATTGGTGTTTAATTGGTGTGGCTCTCGACGTCTTACTGGCCTGAAACACTTCCTTAAGTTTCCCAGCTGGTCGAGTCCCAATGGTAGCAAGATCGGTCGAGTAGCGTAAAGTTGATGAAGGAATATATCTGTTCAGCTTCGCCGAAAGTTTCAAAACAAAATTTATTGTTTTGAAGGAAATTTAAAAAAAAAAATTATGTTTATAAAAAAAAAATAATTAAAAAAAATTTTTAATTTTATTAATTAATTAATTAGGATCAATTAATTAATATAGGGCTGTGAAGTTTTAAACAGTGTAATGCTCTTCTGAAAATTTTTATTAAAGTTTTAGTATATTTTAAATAATCTATCACCACTCATAAGACTGTCTGTAAACCAATCGATACTTGTTTACCTTTTTATTTTTTAGGTTATCTTCACTTACGGGTGGTAAAGTCCTTGTAGATTATCAATTAGAATTATATTATTGGTAATTAGTATTATTGAAGAAATAAAGAACTATTAAGTATTGAAAAGTATTAATGTTTTTTATTAATTAATAGCAATATTGACTCTTATCGATTAGTATCGATTCTCAGGATATCGAAAAAAGTTACAAGTATATGATATAAAAATTATATAGGGTTCTTTAAACAGCCAGTTATTATCAAAGTCAGAGAAATCGGGCTAATATTTAAAAAGTATAACGTTACAATCAAATTAATAGTTATTAATAAACACAGACATTGAATAATAATTTGTAAATATAATAATTGTTTTCACCAAACAGCTGAGTTGTACTAAGAAGAAGGCACTGGAATCGTCAAAGCAAATGGCCGCCGTCAAGTTGATCAAAATGTTGCTCGTTCCTGCAGTGTTCCAAATAATGTATTTTCTGGCAAAATTCCTGTTCTTGTCTCTGCAAATCTCTTGTTAAATGTTGTGTAGTGACTGGTGTAGTGATTCTGGGTTGTATTTAGTATGTCTGTGTAATTATAAGTCAAAACACTTTTCCCAATTCCGACACTAATTTGGTTAATGTGTTATACAGTTTTCTGGTGTTTTGTGGTGTTTTTCAGAGTAGAAATGTATTGTTTAGTGTTAATTAGTGTTTCTTGATCGTTTTTGTCACAATGTATAGGTTCTGGAAAGATTTTATAATTCACTCCCGACTTTACAGTAACGTACTGTTCGCCACTAAACTTCACCTTTGTAAGATAGGTTAGATCGTCACAAAACTCTCGTTTATGTTATCCGTTCAAATACCAATAATCAACTAACTGTTTCCTTTAGTTTCAATTAAACTCTTAGCCTATATAATATTATCCTTAACATTGTTCAAATATTTTACACATCCTGTGTGCACTTTTACATTTTCACTATATGAATGCCTAAACTTTGGTTATTTGTCAATTTTATTCACTAGATTTGATTTAAATTAATCTTTCAGTTCATTCTGGTTATTTTCAGATTAAATAATGCCATTTTATAGTGTTTTCTGTCCAAAAAATAGT
The DNA here is from genome assembly GCA_034769895.1 of Magicicada septendecula. Classification (NCBI taxonomy): domain Eukaryota; kingdom Metazoa; phylum Arthropoda; class Insecta; order Hemiptera; family Cicadidae; genus Magicicada; species Magicicada septendecula. Next base: position 268,937,387 of record CM068374.1, read on the forward strand.
AATTTCACTTTCAGTTTGGTATACTCTGAAGAGTCAAGACATCAAAATTTACTTCCTGTCATTATATAAATTCAGCCATTTTATCAGTTATATTTAATATTAATAATCCTATATTGTATTAAAAGGTTCATATTCCCTTATTTTCTGGTAGTTAATTGAATTAGTTGTATTCTGAAACATCATTCTGGAATATATGACTCCCATGTCCAAATTTCTGAGTTTAGTCATTTTCATTATTATTTATAATTCTGAATATAATTTATTAAAATCTTTCTGAATGGTATGTGCAACTATATGGCTTGATCTCAAGCTTATTTTGTCTAAACCCCTTTTGTTTATTCGCATTTAAATGATTAATTTCTCTGTTTTGATGAAGTTTGGTTTCCATTCTTTTGGCCTATGATTTTTTAACAATTTTTCTTACAAAATATTTTACAAACAATATATGATGTGTGATACCCTCTCTGACTTTTACATATAGTATTATAAATGAAACATGTTTTCAAATTACACAAAAACAATTAGTATTGGTTACAATACAAATAATAGTTAAACAGAATAAAGAACTTTTTTTTTTTAAATAAATGGTTGTCTTCAAATCAGACATTTTGCAACAAAATTCCCATTTCCAACATGGAAATATGGTTTACAACAAAGGTTTTGTACTAACTAACATCTTAATTACTCTCTACTATTTACAAGTGGTAACTATTTTTATAGTTCTGATGTTAGTTGTTTCAGACCCAAACAAATGGCCTTATATCTAAAACATTTTTTAAACATTCTTCTACTATATACATAAAAACCTTATATTTATATTCTTATTTCTAACTATTATTATAAGTAGGATTCTACAGTTTTTATACCGTCTTTTATACATTGTCTTTGGGGAATTGTACCCTGTCATTAACAAATAAATAGTATGAACCGTTCAAAAAGCACTATGAAATCTGTTTTTCTTTTTTCATGTAAAACAAAAATGTTATTTTAAACAGATTCATGTCTTATGAACAACATATTGTCACAGTACACATTTTAAGTCATTGAAAAATGCATATTTCATTGCATCCAATGTTTGTGATTGCCAAGAATGAAACACAAGGTTCATTTTTTATAATACCCAAAACTATCACTGGTTCACTTTCACTTATATATTATGTTAATGCTAAATAGTCGTATAGTCTTATCAACATAATAAATTGGTTAGCGTTTTTCAATGGAGATTTGTTCCATGGGTACTATATTATTGTTTCATCTTAGTTCACAGGAAACTTTTACTTTGTTCACTTCTCTCTCTTAAATTTATATACATGTGGTTTTTATTTCGTTATACTTTTGTTTTTAGATATTTATTTTGGGGATATAGGGATTTGGGTGTCTTTTATAAGAGCATGACGTCTTCTTCAGGATGCTGCCCTCTTCTTCTTTCTTCAGTCTTCTTTTCTCCTGCCTTCTGGGACTGGTATCTTCTCCATCTTCTTCTTGTTGCCATCAGGTTTCTTGGGATCTTCTCCATCTTCTTCTTTATTTCAGAAATACACCACCTGTATTGTTTGGTCTTGGCTTATTTTAGGGTTTCTATTCTATTTATTCTCCCTCGTTGTGGGTTTGGTCATATTCAGTACTGCTTTGTTATTTACTATTTTACCTTCCTGGGTTATACCTTGAAAACCTTTGGTTATGAGACTGGTCTTGGATGACTCATCACTAGTAAATCCTTTTATTTTAACTTGTATTTTCTTTATAATAATGATTTCTTTCCACAGTTGCTATGAATTAATCTTTTTATATTAAACTTAGTGCTTTCTTCCAAATTTAAATATTATAACTTCATTATTCTAATAATCAATTGCCATTCAATATTATGCATACATCTGTCACGCTACAATATATAATTACTTATAAAGACCAAATAATGAAATTTTTACCGGGAGTCGTTTATGCTTTAGCGAGCCATGAAGAAGCTACAGAAACTGCGTCGTAATTGTTCGAAGAGAGAGAGAAGGACCGTTGTATATCGGAGCGTGGCCGTGAGTCGACTGTCTTTAACAGCAGAGAAACTGTTCCCCTTTCTAACAGCTGCGCGCGCAACCGTCCACTTTCCCGTTCCTTACACAGCCGAACAAGGTCGCTCTGAATAACTAGCAGAAATTCTACAACGAAATATTCTCGAATATTCAACGGCCGGCAATTACCGGCACACCCCCACCCCGAAAGGGCAACCCGGTTGCCCCACTCTGAAACTCGGGAAAGTACCCTGCAGTGTACCCCCTTCTTAAATACTCCGGTGGACATCGTGGGTAAGGTGGCCAGGTGGAACTTGCTCTCAGGAGAACCACCATCCCCATGCGACCCTCTCCGCCACGCCAACCCCACGGGACCGCCCCAACACGTCACCCTCTCCGGTGACCATCACCTACTCCCACCGGTCCCACTCACATATTCGTCCTAAGAGCCAACAAGGTATCTCACACCTTGATATGTGAGCGACCGTACTACTCCTCGTCCATCTCTTGGACCGACCAGCCACATGCACCCACAAGGCATCTCCAACCTTGCCATGTGGCTGGCCACTTCCCTACACAAGGGCGGACGGCCCCGCTCAGCCAGACAGAGAGGACCGCACCAAGGGCACACGAACATTAATCCCATCGTTTACTCATTCAAATACACCATAACTAGAGGGGGTTTACTTTTCACAGACGTCGATACACAATAATACAATACTCTTTCTCAACAAAACACCCGGGGAACAACCGGAGAATGCGCCATGGCTCCGACCCTATAATGAACAACATCAACATCAACAACTATTAACAACCAGCAGCAGCACACCATCACTCCATCTAACTTTCAAAACAGGGGAAACTGACGATCTCAAAGACCACGACCATTTCGAGGACCACCATCTACTCACTTCCGGCAAGTCTCTCTCTACTTCCTTATCGATAGGCTTTTTTTTTTTTACTAAGGGGAGGGGTAGGAAAATCGGGAAGATGAAACGGGGTAAGGATCATTAAAGGTCAATAGCTAGGACTGAGGGTAAGGACCTGGTTCCCTCCGAAAATAAGGATGAGTGGAGAAAACCAAGGCTCGCGTGGGCAGGGGCGCAACCCTGAAATAGATGAACACCACTGGGAGTGTGGGGAACATCTACCCGCTACCCGTTAACCTCTTCTTCTTACCTTTCTATGACGCACCTTAGGTATTCGCTCCTTTCGGACACCACTCTCTAAGAAATTATCTCGTGTTGAGCTGTACTGACTGGTTTCTTCGGAATCAGAGTCAAGGCAACTTACCTCACTACTTTCACTCCGCTTTGGATTATGCTTATCGTCTAACTCCTCTGCTACAATTTCTTCCTTTTCTACAATTTCCCCTTCTTCGTCCACATAATCCAAATCAACTTCCTGACACTGCACCTCCTCAGCATCTTCCCGTTGCTCCTCTGATCCATCTTCTTCATCACACGCATCGCCAGCTCCTTCACGAACTTCTTGACTAACCTCTTCTCCGATCTCATTTTCATCAACACGTTCATCTCCAACGTCATCGCCATCACTTCCACTAACACCATCTGAACACTGCACATCCCCGTCCTCCTCTAGTTGCTCACCTGGTCCACCTGAAACTTCCTCCCGTTCCTCGGAATCCTCAACACTACTTACAGAAGGCGTCTGCACATCTTCACACACTACATCACTCTCACTCACAGACTCTACAACGCTGCCACCAAATTTCTCCTCAACTTCTACCACACTTGCGGCATGAACATCCCCTTGTCCATCCACAACCTCCGAAACACTCGCAGCCCGGACATCCCTGTGTCCATCTGCAACTTCAGACTCTACAGTCTCCCTAACACCTACAACTATACTCACCTGCGCAGCATCTGCAGACCGCTCTTCTGACTCTTCTGTCGATTCCACTCCTTGACCACCTTCAGCAACTAGAACGTCCTCAACATCTTCCACCCTGGAATCCAGCTGTCCAGGTTCATGTGCAATGACTAAATTAATTTCTACTGGCGACGGTGAAGCCACACCATCACGTGACTTCTCATATCCCGGCGTAGGCGATGACGATATTACCGGATCTGGATCCGTCACGAACCAAGATGTAAATACCGGAACAAATTCTGCGGCCTCTGGATTCAACCATGACGTCCTCTTCGAGTCCTGCAACTCCGTCTTAACTGACGTGTCCTTGTCCCCTTGTATTGATCCACAGAAGTTATTCCGCTTTTCTTCTTCTGCTTCACCTTCTTCATCCACTACTCTCTTAGGCACTTGTACTTCCTCTGGAACCTTTAAACTCTCACTTTTCTGCAAATAAGAATACCGCCTAACCACAGGCTCCCTACTTGCCGATGGTTGTTCCCTAACATAATTTATTTTTCCCCTGTTAATTTCATGTTTCTTTGTTTTCTGTGCTGTAGCTGTTGTTACCGCCTTCACACTTGCCACCCCCTTGTAGCCTCCATCACTTCCGGAATATTCTGGCTTTCTAAGCGTCTCTTGGGTTCTCCTCCAACCACCATGTTTGTCCCTTTTGGCTCTTCCTGATGAACCGCTGGAGTATTGGACATCGGAAGCCTCTTTTCCCATGACTCGTCAAACACCTTGACCGTTCCTGAAAGCACACACAGTCGCTCAAGGTCCGCAAAACAACGTGGACGGTCCGCGAATGCCAAACGAGATCTCTCCTGGGGAGTCAGTCCTTCTAGAATCGCTTGTATAACTTCCGTCTCTGGCAACCCCAATCTTAATACCCGGGCAGCTTTCCGTATATCGCGCACGAAGTCTCCTAACGCCTCTCCGTTGGCCTGTGGGCGATAGAATTTTTCCAACTCAAGGTGGGCACGTCGTCGAATGGGTAGGAAGAAGTTCAACACCTGCCCATGGAAAGCATCAACACTGTCACCCCGACGCAGAACCTTGGTGACCAGATCAGCCAACGTACTCCGGCAATACGGGTATATAAGAGACAAGACCTCCCCATCGGACACCCCCGGGAAATCTGCCACCTGCAGGACCAGGTCCAAGAAAACCAACAGCTGGTCCTCATCAAATCCATTCACCACCGGAAATTTCTGGAGAATGCCTGTAAGAGGGTGGGGCAATTCCTGATTGCATACCGCCGCCAGAATTGCACAATTCCAAAACAAACGATCATAAAAAAAATCCCCACTAAACACCTAACACAAACATAACTTACAAAACATATTAACAAGAATCGGAAAAACTCAAGTACTGTCCTTCCTTTGAGTAGACCCCCGGGTTCTCTAGCGCTGCGGAGACCTGGCCTATTCTGAACCATTCCCATCCACGACAGAAGGAGACAAGTGACAAGCAACAATACTAAACACACATAACATCAAACAGCGACTCGACACACACGCCGTACCAACACATAACTCACAACAACCAACTAACAACTGAAAGTCATAATCCGGGAATTAATACCTCGACATCAACCGGACACAAGTCTGTGCCGGTACCGATTTCCGATCGGGCCATACCGCATCCCGTCAATATAACACGCTAAACTCCGACCCCGAATCAACATTCCACCTTCCAGGCCACGCTTGAGACTCCCCGGCCGTACAACATTACATTTTTTTTTATTTTAAACACCAATAACCGCCTCAGTGGTGCGACCAGACTCACAAGTTATGCTACCTCCAACTAGCCTACACGGGCCTATATCAAAAACTATGTCACAACAATCGCATTAATATTTTCGAGTCTGCAAGCCCTGTCACACACCAGGACCCAAGAGTTCAAGCCTAGAATGAACCACGCTCACTGCTACCATTTGTGGTAGCAGACTCTATAAACCACGCTCTGCTACCATTTGTAACCCCTCTTTCCTTTTATGTATTTTTTTGAATATAAAACAACTTCTTTAATTTTAATATTTTTTTTTTTGAAAGAGAAGCCACAAGTCAATTAGGACTAGGCTGGAGCCTAGAGAAGCAAATATTGTGCCGGGTCCAGTATGACGGGACTTGCAATGAAACTCAGCTGTAATAGACCAATAACAATTTTATTTTATGCCCAGATTTAACAGTAGTAAATTAGAACAGCATGTGTGCATAATAACAAGTATGTATAAATATAAAGCATAACAAGTGTGTATAAATATAAGCACAACAAATGTATATAAACTCAGTGAATACATGTATATATAATTATAAAATTCTCTCCCATCTCGTGGCTAGCTAGACACGGACAAACATAACAACACACACAGAACATAAGGTACACAAACTCAGTATTACATTAATTCTAGCACCAATGCCCCTGGAATGCACCAGCCTTGCAGGCAGTGTAACCACAATACTCAGAACCAGCTGTGATAAAATATTCACCCCTCAACGACCCGTTTTGCAGAATTGCATAAAGGCCAAAACCCCAGAAAAGGATGAGGAAACTCATAACTCATAAATAAAACCGGACCGCCCATTTGCATAGCATTCTACTGATCAAACCCATCATGAGTGTATGAACCTTAAGTTCCTTCCACAGCTTCAACAATAACAAATTTACAGAACTACATCACCTGTTTTCAAACAGTTGTTATACCATTCTAAACGGTTACTTTACTTCACAAATTCAGAAGGATTGAAATATCAATATGTACCTTAACAATCAAAAATTAATCACTCGAGGCTTTACAATTTCAGACAAATTTAAACAAAATGTTTTACCAAAAAAAAGTATTGAATATAGGTATATAGTTAAAGAAAATTAACAGCAGATACTACAAGTGAAAGTCAATCAATATGTGTTTTGCCAGTTACAAAAAAAAACTCAGTATAGCCCCTTTGTAAGGGGCACAATTAACTAATATATGTCCAGCAGAAAAACAAATTAGTTTTTATTAACCCCGAATGACTATATAAATATAATTAAAATAAAAAAATACAATAAGGTGGTTGTGCTCTAGCATTTTTGGCAGCGCGCCAGCATGTGGGTGACAAAGTTTGACAGGCCTGCAACCTGTCTGAGGTTGCACCAGCATGAGTCAGAGAAAAACCTAAGTCCCCTTTTTAAACGCCAGAAAACGTCCCAAAAAAAAAACCCCAGGAAACCCCCAGCCCTTAAATGTTAAACCCACAGTGAAGTTAAAATATATTCATCTCTGTTCCCGCCGGAACAGAGCTACTAACCTGTACTATAATTTTGTAAAAACTAAAATGACAATGAAGAGCAAACTGTACAATGTGCAAGTGTGAAAATATCTCTGGCACGCTCCCCCAGTGCAGCACACAATTACAGGCAGTGCACTCAGCGTTATGTAATTCAGTTTTAAAAGTGTTCTTGAATTTAACTTATAATGTTCTGAGTCCTGATAATCTGCTCCCATTCTGGCAGAGAGTCTGCACACGTGGTCACATGGATACCAAGATAATTAACATGAACAGGCGCACTGACGGCCCGGCCCCCAAAAGAAAAATAATAGAGTACATATCACCTTACTTCAGCTGGCAAGTGTTACATTGAGAACGCGTCACATCTCCCTCTTCAGACAGGATCTTGTTAATGGTTCATGGCTTAGGTAGGTGAACGCCCATCAGCAAGCCAGGTCTCCGGCTTAGTTCAAGAACCCTGCCAATTCAAATAAATTAGAGAACTGTTCACTAAAAATGTACACCCGACTTCAGGTAATTAACCTCAAAACGGGCCTCCAACTAACTCTCAATAAATGCATAATTTTCATTAATAAAGTTTTGGCAACCAGCTTAACGGGTAGAAAATCAGCCATGGAATAAGTAAATTTGAATAATGAACAGACTTTATTAAACGTGGCGTAATATGAAGTCATCAGTTCACTGGCTACATGCCTTGACAAAACTTTTCAGGTTAAACAGCCACGTGGTGAGTGATAATCGTTATTTGACCAAAATTCAACTGCAAGGCACTCACAGCATTAAGAGTGTTTTAACATTAATAAAAGTTCATGTAAGGAAGTTCCCACAATTAATTCTCTACTGTGAAGTTAATTAACAAGCTCTCCGACAGTCTGTTACATGCATGGACAGTTCATGCCCGGACTATGCACTAAGTTTTAGCCCTTAATATTTTAATGTGGTACGCCTTTATCATGACAATGACACTTGTAATAGCTCTCACATTATTCTAGTAATAATAAACGGAACACTGGCTATATACTGAACATTAAGTTAATCACAGATCAATGAGTTTCTCTTAATATAAAACTTGTCGGGCCGCACACACATAATTACGTATTTTATACGGTTGCATATTGTTATTAATTATCCATATATATATATATATATATATATATATATATATATATATAATTACTTATAAAGACCAAATAATGAAATTCTTACCGGGAGTCGTTTATGCTTTAGCGAGCCATGAAGAAGCTACAGAAACTGCGTCGTAATTGTTCGAAGAGAGAGAGAAGGACCGTTGTATATCGGAGCGTGGCCGTGAGTCGACTGTCTTTAACAGCAGAGAAACTGTTCCCCTTTCTAACAGCTGCGCGCGCAACCGTCCACTTTGCCGTTCCTTACACAGCCGAACAAGGTCGCTCTGAATAACTAGCAGAAATTCTACAACGAAATATTCTCGAATATTCAACGGCCGGCAATTACCGGCACACTGTGAATTATCGATTAACACTCGATCTGTAATAAACAATTGTTAATAAATTTGGAATTTCTGCATATTGGTTTCTATTTATTCATAAAATTAATAAATAAAATAAAAATAAAATAGATTTGAGATCACGGACTATCCGAAAGGCGGCCTATACCAAGTGGAAGGAGAATACACCATTAAGAAGAGGAACCGTCGATCGATTAGTGCGGGAGATAAACCAATTAACGCGGATGTTAATTCTAAAACTTCAAGGTGATACAGTACACAGAAACAGAAAGATAAAATTTGAATTTTTACACCAGACATTAACGAAATATAATTTAATAATTACAAACAACAAAAATCATTAAAACAAATATTTTTCCAAAACAACCAAAATTATTTATTATTTTGGTAAACACATAAATTTTTATTTTGTAAACACTGAGAATTTATTAGGTTGTTACAAAAAAAAAATATATATATATACATACATATAAAACAACACCGGTATCGTATTTGATATTTGTCCAGACATCCCTTAGTAAATTTTTGCCATGCGTCCCGGTCTCAGAGTTGATGAACAAATATTTTTGTTAAAGCACCGTAACTGCATGTCGAAATATGAACAAAAGCTTTCAACTAATTGCCTCCTCTGCCTCTCCCCCAGACATCCAAACACACATCACACATACATACAGTACCCCTCTCTGTTCATCTCATATCTGTTTTGTTTTACCTCTCTGTTACCTCTGAAAACACACACACACACACACACAAATCAAGCTTAGTCTGTATAATGTAATTAAAAGGCTACTGTCTTCATATATTATAGCAAGAACCCGAGGATATAAAAAAATTTTAATTATTCAGCAATCTACCTTAGTGAGATAAGAAGCATTATATTTGACAATATAAAAAGTACGTGAAAGCCGTCTCCTCAGTGAGGAACACTGCTATGTGATTACGATTATATCTTACGATTAAATTACACGATTATGTCTTATGTTAAATCTTATAAATAACATATGTTATGGTATAACAGAACATTTATTTAGAACAGCAGAATTGTAATAGAACAGGATAAAGACAGTATTAAAATAACGAAGGTGACAGTAAAGAAGACTTTCTAAACAATGTAAACGACAAATTGATAAAATACAAATTCTTGTAAAGAGCTAAAAAATATTATTAATAAAAATAACAGAATACGTCACATAATTATAACGGAATAATTGAGTAGTGACACCATAATTGATTATCAATTCAAATACATTTATAAATAGTATGGAATTTAGTACAATTTTAACAGAGAGTGGGGTAGATATTCCTAAAGGATTTTAAGGATACACGGGAAACAAATAAATAGAGAAAGTAGTTACGTTCAACATTCTTTTAATAACATCACGTGCGAACAAAAGGTATCAGATAATTAGTACGCTGCTTAATTATAATGGCAGTGAAAGGAAATTAAAATTCAGATTACAACAGGCAATCTTTCATCTGAGCTGTATATACAGTGGTGGTCTGCTTTCAGTTCAGTAGGATTGCGGAGCAAATAAAACTGATAAAACAAATGGCTTTCTTCGTTACGAGAGAGGGATTTACAGTTCCCAAGAATTAAGTATCGTACTTCTGGTTTTTACCATCGAAACGTTTCATTCTAACTCTCTTCTTGTTCCAAGAAATATAACAAAGTTTTGCAAGAAACTAAACAGAACAGTTGGATAACTTTATTAGGAAAGTTTTAGTCTTATTACCAAAGACAGATTGTTTTCAGTAGTGGATGTACACTCTTCTCTGAAAACATGTATAGTACTCTATCGTTCAGTACTTTTATTATCGTTTGTATGGAGTATCGTCAGTAACGGGTAAGTCTGTCTGTGTCTTTACACAATATTAAAAGTTTCAGGGAAAATTCAGAATTAACTCAAATCACTTTTAGGATAAATATAGTACGTTATATTTATAATTGTTGACCATCGTTATTGTTCAATATGATATCGTGTGTAAATTTGGCATATTTTTCTGTTTATACATTATGACATGTAGGCAAAAAAATTTGATATTACTCATTGCTTTGAAGTAGTTGAAATGCGTAATCTGTACACAGGCCCTAGTTAAGACACTAAGCAGAGGATAGGACGCAACAGTCAGGTTCACTGAGACATTCGTCCACTGCATATGAGAGTCATCTAAAGCACACGTAACTCTAAACTTTATCTGACAGTGTAACTCAAGAAATCTAACTCCAATTTGTTTAATTGGAAACCAGTTAGAATTCGAATGTGATAAAATGTTTAAACCGAAACTCTGAGTAAAGTAGGATTCGATTTACTTTACCTACATCTCCAGTGATATCTATCCTCATTTACCTAGTCAACATCGGATCGCCCAGTCTTGCGATAATATTATTGGATTTGTAGTGTCGTATACTTTAATGTTCTATGAAAGTAGACGATTAAAAGTAAATTATTTATCGTTAAGGATTAATGCGCATTAAGTAGTTAAGTATTATCAGTCTCCCTCAGCGTTGATCTTTCAGGTTAGATACAAATTAGACTTACTACAGTTGGATGCAGGGGTTTTTAAAAAATGAATAAAAATTTTGTAAATTATGCCTATATAGCAGGAAATACCGCAAAAAGCAGTATTTGTTAGACGCCATTTTAAATTCCTGCACTTTTACTTACGGTTTACAGATAAAGCGAATAAATTATATTCTCATAACACAAACGAATTTAATTTGCTTCGTAAGTATTGTGTTTGATTTTGCTAAACTTTCATTAACGCTTACATTCAAAAACATTAAGATTTCTGTAAGTCTACTGATCTTTATTTTCAAGTCTATGGATAACTATACTCACACACTGTTTTGTCTTTCTGTACTGGCCAAGAAAATGATAAAATTTCTGCGACAGTCCCGTGTACAAAGTTTTAGAAAGATTGCTTCCAGGAACTACGCAACACGCAGGCGCCAACTGGTACTGCGGAGATATCAGGTTGGCGATGTTGTTGGCAGCTATCAGTAATCCGAGCGCTTCAAACTGACGACTGTTGATCTCGAAGGATTCCTTATTAGATTTACCGGTCAGCGTCACAAGTATCGATTTGTTGCCAAATTTTCCAACGGAGCAGTTCCACGCCATACCCTCTAATATTGCACCATCTCCTGTCAGTTAAAAACTGAAGTCTGCGGTCTGGGACGTCGATATGTATTGCTCGTTAAGGAGTTCCTTGCATGTCGTCTGATCGTTACAATTCGGTGTTTCACTTTCGCTGACGTAAATAACATTGACGGGTAATTGCAGCGAAGCGCAGTCTGTCGGAACGACAAACAAAAGGCTCCAGGTACTTGCATTGTAACATCTGGCCCTATATTCATCAATTACTGAATCTGGAGATTCTGTACTAGGTAATGTCGTAGGGTCATTCTCGATGCTGCTTGCCGTCGATGTGTAAATGTCTTTGGAAACGGTATTAGTATTTGTGGTCCCTGACGTCAGCAGAGAATCGTCTTTTGGAGCTGCAGGGGTCGTGGTCATGCGTTGCGCTTGCGTGATGTCGTCTGTAGGAAATTCAGTCATCATCGGGTGCACCTTAGCCTGCGTTGTCGACTTAGCCTCTAGTGCTGTGTGTATGTCCACGCTCTCGTTTAACACCATTGTTACGTTTCTGTACAACAATATGTATAATACCGTGGCATAAACGATTAATATCCCTGACAATATGATTGTACATTTCAATTTACTCGATCAAATTGCTGAATTGCAAAACCGAATTTATACCATTATCACTACATAACACTGCACAATTAGAACACCACTGCAGTGAATGATTTGACGGCTAATACATGACACGAAATAACTTTTAGCTTCTATACTGCCCGTACTGCTACTCAATTCTTGTCGGTGTTATGTCGTTTACAATTGAAATGTAGCTTTGGAAATAAAGAATATGTATTTAATATCCTTCTGCTATCTACGAAAGGTTTTACATTTTGCAGCTCGAGCACATGTGATGCGGTAAGGATAGAGCTCATGCCTCCATGCCATATGGCTGATGAATTCCCTTAACAATCTTAATTTTCAGTAGAATGTTTTGTTTTTACAGAGTCAGTGTTATTCGACCGTTTTTGGTTAACGTGAATATAGTATAGCCATACGTTTTATTGTTTAAAATAATGAAAATAATAGATGTGTCTAAACTGTTGCATCAGAACAAATGACAGTATTAGCCAAACAAATTACCAGCTATGATAACATATATTTTACATGCAGCATTAATAAGTAATTCAAAATTCTATAAGTTACGACTGATTATAATTACACGTTCATTAATGACACATATGCTGGTTCACCTTATCAAAAATATTATGCCTGATAACAGTTTTAATTAACAGAAAGAGTGTAAAAATTAAATTTTTATTTTTTTAGATAATTTGTTTTTCAATCTGCCAATGCGGTTTTCCAGCTCACAAACTATAAAATTTAAAGAATCGTATTAATCTTGTTACAGATTTTATAAAACAAATTTAGACTAATTGACTATAGTGGTAAAGAGTGTAACGTCAGTTTCCCGCATGTTAACATTATCTATTTCTGATCAATTTAGTTGTGAAAAATTGGCAGGCTGTTAGGGCGTAGTCCATCATTATTGAAATTACGGTTGTTACCGCAAAGTTGGTCCATAAACTATATACCACACTTAACAAAACTCACAACAAAGACAAAACCAGACGTTCCGGCCGTTCCCACGACGGGTTTCCTCAGTGGTGTGAGAAAGAGGTAACAGGTCCCTCGAGAGACTGAGATTGTGAAAAAATCTCCCTTGAAACGAAATCATATTGCTTATATCATATTATACTTGTTTACAGTCTCAGTCTCTCGCAAGACCTATTTTACCTCTTTCCCGCAGTACAGAGGAAGGCCGTCGTGGCAGTGGCGTATCTAGAATTTGGTTTTGGGGTGCGGGTTCAGGGGTTTGGTCGTATTCATACAAAAGAAAAACCAAGTTAAGACTAATAAATATTACTATTTTTAAAGTGTCAGAAAAACTTGTGATAACATCCTGAAATCAGTCCCATAAAAGTAAACGGTAATAACACAATAAAAATACGCGTTATTGAAACATTGTTAAAAGATACTTATTGACTGAACTTGTTTTCTTATATTTCGTATTTCGAACGTATACCGTAATGTGTTGCTCAGGTTTCCACGGCCTGCGTCGTAGTTACCCAAACTACTATCCGGGCTGTAAGGCCCTGGTGTTCGTTGTCATCTACGTTACGAAAGATGTTGACTCGTACAGACGTTTCGGCCTCACATTTGGAGGCCATCTTCAGTGTCAAAAGGACTTAACGCACTGATAAGGTCTTCGACTCACCTTGTTAATGCGTTAAGTCCTTTTGACACTGGAGATGGTCTCCAGAGGTTAGGCATAAACGTCTGTACGAGTCAAAATATTTCGTAACGTAGATGAAAGTGAAAGACCACGACCATACAGCATTAATAGTACTTTTAGTATATCCTAATTCTGTGTAACAAGCCTGTTTGTATATATAAAATAGAGCTACTACTATATTAGCGTACAGATCTAAAAAAAAAAAAATAAATAAATAAAACAGCCTAAAAATTCAGAGAGTAACAAAATTCGTCAACTTTTTCGACCCTCAGATGATGACGGGGGGGGGGGTCCGGCCCCGTTCGTCCTCCCACCGTAAATACGCCCCTGCGTCGTGAGAACGGCCGAAACGTCTGGTTTTTTGTATTTGTTGTGAATGTTTGTTGAATGTGTTATATAGTTTATGGAGAGTGTTTTTACCGTGGACCGACTGTGCGACAACAATCATAACTTTAATCATGGACCACAGCTTAACAACCCGGTATTGTTTACCAGTCAGATACCAGCCATGAAAGCCTTACGTTCTTTGTTATTTATACCAGTAACGTTTTACACCAGTAATGCCAGTAATCTTATAGGAATTTATAAACTAGCGCAGATAAAATGTAACTCAGACTCATACTGGGGAAGACGTTATTCACTTATTGCTTATGTTACGATATTATATTTGCTATTCTTCAGTAATACGTAATTTGTGAGCAGTAAAAAAAAAAACGCCAGGAGTGACGACTAAGGTGTTTTCGGCGACTCGTGTTCTCAATATTCAGTTCAAGAGCCAATCCCAATATTCGATTCATCGGCGACTGTCACAGAATTGCACTCAGCGGTCAATTTATGGATTATTTATTTTATTACATTTTTTTTTGTATTCAACGACGTCGAATTTATGTAGCATTTTAGACTCAATATTTTTGTTAATACGTAAGACTTACATGCGTACTTAAATAATATGTAATCGATTTTGTATCTTTGCCGTTTCCCAATTAATTTGTTTTAATTACAACTTTTTAATCATTTATATACATCTAAATAAGAAGAAATTGAGTTTTGAACGGCTTAAATAGTAGATGTTGTTGGATAAACTTATAGGCCTACGTTTTCTTGAAATATCTTTTTTGTGGGTCTTATGCATTTCGTATTTATAAATACCCAATGTTGCTTTTGAGTATAGAAAATTACTTACATCTTTACGGAATACGATATTCTCACTGTTAACTCTTTGGATTACTCTCAATTTATACATTCTTCAGAGGAATCGTGTAAGCTTATTACGTTGTAATATGACCATTCATTTACCCCTTCAACTTCTGATTATAATTTTGAGCAAAATATGTAATGTAACATTTAGTTCTGACTGTATAATGCTTCAACCCCACCTGTACCCAAACATTTTCAGCTTCTCTTTACGTTAGATTGTACTCTATTTATGACCTAACCTAATATGGATTCTTCAAGGGCGCCTTACGTAACTGTGCTTTTCTTTCTGTAGTATGATAGAAATATGTATCTTTTACAGAACCGTAGTGCCCTTAATTTATTGAAACTGACTGACATTAATGACGTCCAGCGACTATCAGTGCATAATTTCTGATGACTCACAATCGTGTTCCCATACTGATCCTATCCAGAAATTGTCCCCTTCTTTCTTATTTCTGTGTCCCACCTATCTAAGTCTCTACAAATTTCAACCGGCTGTGGTACGTTTAAAACTGCTTCAGCTTCCCTATGCTCAGAAATTCTACAGTCAGATTTCGTTGCTGGCGTATTTCTGTCAGACGCCTCCCATTATCATTTCCGATTAACGCTCAGTAAGAACCAACTTCCCTAAACTTCAGTAAGTTGTTTCCCTAAGACTTCACAGAGCCAAAGGGCTCATTTACCCATAACATTATTAAGTTCTTTATATTTTATTAATTGCTAGAGATAACACTGTTCTATCTTATCTGTCGTTCCTACGTATTATCTGTAAACACTCACAAACGAATTTTTAATAAGAAGAGATGTTCGGTGTGTAACGTTTGGCAATAGCATAATGCACTGTTTGGTTAAGCTTTCGTACGGTTATAATAGCAACGTAAGTGTCTGAACTGTTTTTGCTTATTGTTAATTAAGAAATGTGCGAATAAATTAATTTGCTGTGTTTAACTGGCTACAAACCACGTACAGTTAGATGATACATGCATTAAGTATTCTTACGAATTTACAATATTTCTACTAATGTAGCGAAAATTGTGTATGCAGTAGTATTTTAATGTTAATCTACGAAAATAAAACGCAAAGTTCATTGTACATAATCATTCAGTGAATATTATTACACTTGATACTAAGTGATAAGTTTGGAAGTGCTTCGATGGTAATAAATGAAGGTAAAAGTGGCTAGATTACTGCAATATAGGTGAACGTCCAGTCCACCTAAGTCACCAGCGTCGAATGAGATATTAAAATAAGGCTTCATTCAAAAGTAATGCTTTAGATTTTGACTCTTGTCTGGAACACGTCATTATAAGTTTATAATATTTGCAATCGTCATTGTTTTAATTTGAGGCTCAATTTGAGGAAGTTGTAAATATTGACATAAATATGTTTATGGAAGTCAATTCAATCGTTGTAATTATGAAAACTGTATGAATCCAGGTTTGCAATCTTATGTCTTAAAATGTTTAATTTTCTCGTGCATGCAATGAGCTGAAGATCTGGTTCTGTTTCGTAAACTAACACTTGCAATGTAACACAGCTTATGAAACTAGTTAAAAATTAATGGAATACCTAATAATGTATAAACTATTAATGACTATAAAATGCTTTTTAAGCTAAGGTTTATTGTGGATCATTTCTCTTATAATGCGGTAGTCATGAGATGGTTGTTATTAGATATAGATATATTTGAAAATTATTGGTTATCGGTTATCCATACTGGTTATTTGGTTCTTACATGATATTGACCGACGTGTATAGCAATACTTATTCGACAAAGCCCCGTTCTGTTTCCGCAGCTATATATTTACTTACTTGCTTGAGCACTTAAATAACGTTGGAAACTGTTGAGAATGTTTAGGTGCTCTGGTTGAGTTTTAGTACACGCGGGGAGAGCGCGGCTTGTGTGTACGAGCAGACAAAATACAGATTAACTTAACCTCCCACACCACACTCCTGCGCTTAAGCTACTGTTACAACTTATTCCACTATGAGCAAACTGTAAATAGTGACTAATCTGTTAATAAATAGTCTGCAGTATCTCTGCAGTATCTTACATTATAATATTATATAAAAGTTGTCGATTAAAAGAAATTACTTTATGGTTATTTTCATTGTTTTAGTTTACATTTTAATATCTTAAATCGGCACCTTTTTGAACTACTAGACGTTACGCGTGTTCAGTATTTTCATTCTCTCTCAAATTTGTCTTTCAGATTATGTTCAAATATTATAGGTGGACGTAACAAATCTTGTTAATTCGAATACATTTTCTAAATTAGGGTAACATAATAGAAATATATAATACATAGTAGCAGAGAAACCAGTATATTAGTATCATTTAAAATTCGTATATTTCACTTACTGGTCACAAGTAAAGTGAATAAATTACGTTCCCACAATTTTTAATAATTTTTCATAACGAATAAAGAAACAATTTACTTTTTAACTTGGGTTTGTAATTTTAGGAATTTTTATTTTTAATTCTGTGGCACTTTCAGAAATATTTCTTGTTGCTTCCAGTCTATTGATAACTGTAATCGCACTGTTTTGGGTTTCTGCACGTGTCAACAAAGTGATCAAACTCCTGTGACAGTTCTGTGTACAAATATTCAGCAGGATTGCTTTCAGGAACCACGCAACACGCAGGCGCCAACTGGTACTGCGGAGATATCAGCTTGGCGATGATGTTGGCAGCTATCAGTAATCCGAGCGCTTCAAACTGACGACTGTTGATCTCGAAGGATTCCTTACTAGATTTACCGGTCAGCATCACAAGTATCGATTTGTTGCCAAATTTTCCAACGGAGCAGTTCCACGCCATACCCTCTAATATTGCACCATCTCCTGTCAGTAAAAAACTGAAGTCTACTGTCTGAGACGTCGATATGCCCTGCTCGCTAAGAAGTTTCTTGCATGTCGTCTGGTTGTTACAATTCGGTGTTTCACTTTCGCGAACGTAGATAACATTGACAGGTAACTGCAACGAAGCGCAGTCTGTCGGAATGGCGACCGTACGGCTCCAGGTATTTATGTCATAATATCTGGACCTATGTTTATCGATTACCAAATATGGTGAGTCTGTACGAATCGATGTCGTAGGATAATTCTCAGTGCTGCTTGTTGTCTCCAGCGCGTAACCGTCTTTTGGAACTGTAACAGTCTTTGTGCTTGTTGTCTGCATCGGGTAACCGTCTTTTGGAACTGTAGTTGTCGTGTGTTGCATCTCCGTGTTTTCATCCTTTGGATCAGTTCTTGGCACTGGAGATGACGTCATCGTAGTCTCCAATGCTGTGAGTATCTCCTCGCTCTTCACCGACGCCGTCGATACATGTCTGTACAACAGTATGTACAATACCGTTACATATGCGATTAACATCCCTGACAATAGGATAGCGAATTTCATTTCACGCGATCAAATTTTGTGCCACAAAATGTTAAGAGATTTCAGTCATTGTCACGCCATTATATCACACAATTAATACTTGATTTAAATCTAATATACGTAAAAAAAAAAACTTTACACTGTTATACCGCACATACAGAAAAGAGTTACACAATTACTTATTGAGCGACGTCGTACACAACGATTGAAAATGATCTTTGACATAAATAATGTGCATTTAATGTCGTTTTGTTACCGACAGGACGTTTATATTTGTAGCTTGAACATATGTGATTTGATAAGTGTAATGGAATAGTATGTTTCAGAGCTCGCTCCTACAGACCATATGGCTGACGATATAGTTGTCTGTCTTGTCATGTTGTTACAGAGTTAATGTTGTGCAAGTTTGGTTGTTTGGCTTGCGTACAGTGCAGTCATATGTTTCATTCTTTATAGTAATTAAAGAAAAACACACGTCTACATTGTTGCAGCATGATAGATAATTGTTCCCTACTGTAATAACTGTAACATACAGACTGCTATAATACATACATTAAACAATCTCATACATGCCGGTCCACCTTATTCAAACATCTTGGCTAATAACAATTTTAGTTTACATAAACTCTATAGAAAAACTTTTATATAAGTATATCCAGGTTACGAGTTGTATATCTGATTATTGATATTAACGTTGCTACAGATTGTATAAGATAAAAGAAATCTAATTGTACTCTCTAATAAAAGAGTGTAACGTTTCATTGCCGTATGTTGTTATTAACAAATTTTGTTAATCCAGTTAACAATATATTAAACCATTTGACGTTTATTACACGACTTCGTGAACTTGATGAGACAAAATGAGACTCAAAATGATACTGAGCGCGACCTTGACTGTTTAGGAGTCATTCCGTGTCAGATCAACCAATAAACAAGTATTTTATTTTGGTTCTCGTAACTTAACTCGTATTATGTTTTGGCAACTTAAGAATTTTGGTTTTCTTAATATTCGGTTTATCAGTTGTGCTTACTGAGTAGACAAAAACACAAATATTTCATCTAATTTTGGGGCCTTTAATTGTTGGATTTAAAATAAAAAAAAAAATAAAAAATTCAGAAATTTTAGCCTGTACCATTTTTGAATGACTGTATGTAAAAACGTTATAACATACAAAGCTAAACATTATGTTATTTTAGTGGTTTTAGTTGAGATTTATTATAACTGACACAACAGATATAATATTTTAATTTTGTAGTTTTATAAAACATACAAACTTACTTTTTTTAAACTCAAAACGACCATATTCATTTTTTTCAAAATTATATGAATTTCAAATACACATTGGTTACTTGTGTGTAATCTTTTAAACAAGAATGAGTTTGTAAAAAAGTAGCGTTCCAAGTTGTAGTGTGCATGAACTGTGATTTGTAATTCTCGAGTAATTGGTTAAGAAATTATACTTAATCAGTCACAGATTCATATGGGCCTACATCTAGAAATAGTTATTTATTAATTTAAATGTTTTTGATTTTTACTTACTGCGTACAATGTAATTACTAGAGCCCTGATTTCTAAGCAAAATGCTTATTTTTTTAATGCTTCTATAGATAAGCTGAAATGTTATACTTTGTAGTACACATCCTTGAAAGCAATTTTAACTATATTTGTTGGTGTTTATAAATGCTTATTCTCTGGAAAAAGATTTTGCTTGCATATTTTACAATTTTGAAATGAAATTAAATATTTTAGTCTAAACTGTCATATTAAAAGAGCATATTTCACTCCTAACAGTTATTATCACTGGTTCCTTTTTTAATCGGTTAATGAAATAGTAGTTTCAGTCAGATGCGTAAAAAACCAAAGCTAGAATTTAAATGCAAAACGGGGAAGCTCCAAGCTATTGTGAAATAACACTACGCAGTTAAAATTATAAGAAAATCTTGGTATTCCCCGCCGAGCTGCTTCTGCTATTGTTGCGCACTGGAAGCTCTTGAAGTCTTCTCGAGTTATTCCGGGAAACGCTGAATGAAAAGGGCTGGTTTAAAGTGAATAGAAGTGGACTGTATAATTTTTATATGATAATCTTTTATTGAAAGCTATTGAATTTGGATACTGTTGCTGACACGCGCAGAAGTTTACACGCCATGACGCCCGTTAATTGATTAATAATAGAAGTCAAAAGACATGTTGAATAAAGCAAAGATCGCCAAGTACAATTAGTGCATGCTGCACATAATAATAGTTAAAAAATGAAAGCCAGTAGCCGCGGCCGGGAATATTACGAGTAATCGACTCGGAGCCTAGTGAAGAACTAACTAAAATTTCGCTGCAGACAGCTGAGCTGCGCCGGCTGTAGGCGATAGATAAGAAAAACGTGACGTCATCTGTGCGTGTCGCAGTGCATTAATTACAATACAGAGGTTTAACAGTTCAAAGTCTGAACATACTGCCAGCTCAAAATCGGGACGATTTTGGAATTTAAGTTATTATGTGAAACGTAAATCACAATTACATCAAATGTTGTATACAAAGAAAATACATAAAATATTTGAAAGCTTTACACATTAAATAAATTGACCTTCGCTTAAAGTAAATAGTCTCTGACACAAGAAATCTGTAAATAGCAAAATTAATTAAGCTATCAGAACAAACTTAAAGTAAAACAAAACAATTTCTGTACTGAAAGATACAAACTAAAGCTCATGTTAAAAATAAAAGTGCTTATATAACTAACATAATCTTCTTTGAAGCATTAACATATGTTTGGTAAATACATACATTTAATCTTTAACAGAAAATAAGCGACATACTTTAATTTGTATAAAGAAAAACTGACTCAATATAGTAATACAATAATAACGACATAGTAGCAAATAAAACAATAGTAGACTAACAATTTAAAGATACATAACCATGGTAAATACAATAGAGAAAGAACATAATAAAGTACATGCTTAGTATTGATATACTGATATCAAATTCAATGATACATAGCAGTAAGATAGACATATCCGAAAGGATGTAAAATGCATAATGTGAGTATACATAATACATAACGATTGACATAATAATTAATAGTACATAATAGCATAATAATAGTCACAAAAAATTCAATAACATAATAATGATACATATGGAATACAATAATAAAAACTTAATAATAATACAATACAACCAACAAATAGAAACCATGATAAATTGTTCAGAACAATGATGCACGATAATGCGAATTAGTCTGAGTCCACCGGAAGGGGACATAATTCATGGATGGGTCGACGTAGGATACCCTGTGCGGTGCGAACTTCAGCAACGCGCACTATTGAGTGCTGACCCGCAAAGACATTAGTGATTACCCCGCGCTTCCATTGAGGGGTATAGTCATTACGCCGCGTATAGTCGGGCTCCGGGAGTGCCGTCAGAGGAGAACCGACTAGGAAATGAGCGGGAGTTAAGGGTTCAGGGTCCCTAAAATCACTGGATATAGAGAATAAAGGGGGTGAATTAAGGCAGGACTCTATTTGAGTTAAAATGGTAGAGTACTCCTCGAAATTTAAAACTTTACAGCCAATCACGCGGCGTAAATGAAATTGGAAACTTTTTACACCCCTTTCCCACAAACCATCGAAATGAGGGGCAGAGGGTGGAATAAAGGACCACTTGATGCCCTGGGAACTGATAAACTCCTAAGTTGCTTGCTCAAATCCCTTAGATTTCAAAAGCTTATACAATTCGTGTAATGTGCTGCTAGCACGACGAAAATTCGTACCATTGTCTGAAAATATCTGAGTGGGAATACCCCTACGCGCGATGAACCGTTTTAAGGCCGCTATGAAGGAGTCTGAGGTAAGATCTATACGAGTTCCAACTGAATGGCCTTAGTGCTCATGCATATGAATAACGCAATATACGCATTTGACGTCGATTTTGAGCGCTGCCCGCCATGACTTATAAGTACGGGTCCGGCATAGTCCACCGCCGATTGGGAAAATGGCTTAGCAGGCGTGACCCTGGAAGGGGGTAACTGTCTCAATAATTGATTCGCACCTCTAGCACGGTAACGGAAACAGGTGATGCATTTATGTATTACCGAGCGTGTATGTGCCTTCTCGTTAACAATCCAATATTTCTGTCTCAGAGAAAACTGGGTTAATTGTACACCAGAGTGCAATAAATGAAGATGTTCCTATTCTATGATTAACTTGGTGAGATGAGAATGCGAGTGCAAAATTATTTGATGTTTGCTCGCGTAGTTAAGCTGGGAGAGCTGCAGACGTCCACCCACTCTCAATATACCTGACTCATCAAGGAAGGGGTTGAGAGAGAGAATTTTACTGCTGTTGGGGATGCAGCGATGTTCCTCAAGCTCCTTAACGTCAATGCCGAAATGCAATTGCTGAGACTGGCGAATAAAAACCAAAAGAGTATCATGCAACTCCTGGGCTGACAGAAAAGAAGTTCCCCTGTCTGCTACGGGGAGCCTAGAGTTACGAATGAATCTCCGGCAATATGATAAAACGCGAATAAGTCTTGTAAGGGATGAGTAATTTTCAACATAACTGGAGGTGGATAAAGCGACGATTAGTGAGGCTGGGGCCTGCTTGCGTCGTTCTTGTTCCAGATCGGGATAAGTGCAGGGCGAATGAGTATCGAAGGCACTGATGGGCCATGATGATGACTCATGGGATAACCAGGACGGACCATGCCACCATTGAGGGTGATTGTGTAAAATGCGAGGGAGGCAACCGCGCGATAAAATGTCGGCGGGGTTGTCCAGTGATGATACATGGTGCCATGTTCCCCGGGAAGTGAGACGCTGTATTTCAGCGACACGGTTGGCGACAAACACCTTCCAACGGGAAGATTGTTGATGGATTCAATGCAAGGCTATCATCGAGTCCGAATAAAAATATAATTTGTCGAAATTGTAGTTGACGGCGTCTGTTGCCTTGGAAGCTAACTGAGCCAGCAATAAGCAAGCGCAAAGTTCAAGCCTGGGTAGCGTTATCTGTTTCAGCGGAGCGACCCTAGACTTTGCACATAACAGGTTTGACGATATGGCGCCGTTTGAATAGACCGACCGCACATAGATACAGCACGCGTAGCCCTTAGCCGACGCGTCGGCGAATCCATGAAGCTGTAATGAAACAATTCGGTAATTGTTTAGATTCTTGATAGACTTCGAAATTTTAAAATGAGTGTCGGAGACCAACTGAGAATAGAGTTCTAACCATTGATCAGACAATGAACCTGATAAGGGTTCTTCCCAACTCGTACCCGCTAACCACAATCGTTGTACAAAATGCTTGCACCAAAATGTAATAGGGCCAAGGAAGCCCAAAGGGTCGTAGATCCCTGCAATGACCGATAACACACTTCTTTTGTTGACCACCGCAACGTTGACATTCCTCTGGACGTTATATAAAAAACTGTCTTCGTTGACGTTCCATTGAATGCCCAATATACGCACATTTTGGTTTTTGCTAAAGTCATGGGAGACGTGAGCGCGAGAGGCCATAAGAGTGTGGTCATTAGAAAACCATTTATGTAGGGTAAAGCCATATCGGCTTAGCAAATTTATGATGTCAGATTTCATCTTAGATAGGACGTTCGGGTTGTCTGAGCCCGTCATTAGATCGTCCACGTAAAAGTCATTGGCTATGGCTAAGCAAGCTACAGGGTATTCAGTTTTATTTTCTTGGGCTACTTGAGCCAGACATCTTGTAGCAAGAAAGGAGGCACTTGCAGTCCCATACGTGACTGTCCTCAAGGCGTAATGTTGGAGCTTCTTATGCGGGGCGTCCCGTCGCGCCAAACAATACGCTGCAAATTGGAATCCTTCGGATTAACTACAATTTGCCGATACATTTTTTCAATGTCAGCGATGAGGACGTATCGGTGAGTTCGGAATCGAGTCATAATGGAGAACAGATCCTGCTGGATCGTGGGACCGATCATCAGAGTATCGTTCAAGGACAAATTATTTGTCGTCTTAGCGGAGCCGTCGAAAACAACTCGTAACTTGGTCGTTATGCTGGAACCTTTAAAGACTGAGTGGTGAGGCAAATAACAGGTGTCTGAATGGTCAAGCGATAAATCATACTCATTAAGTGAAGACATGTGACCAAGATTTAAATATTCAAGCATGAACTCGCTATAGCCTTTGTAAAGGGCAGGGTTCTGCTTGAACTTAAGTTCTAATGACTGAAACCTGCGGATAGCTCCGCGAAGAGAATCACCCAAATGAGACTTGTCTGCCTTTCGAGGTAGGGATACCACAAATCTGCCATCGTCATTACGGACAGTATTGGACACGAAATGTTTCTCGCATGCCGAGTCCTCAGCGGAGGTATCACGAACAGAAACTTCCTCCAACTTCCAAAATTCCTTTAGTTGCGAGGAAAATGTACTATCATTGTCACATACCATAAAGGATGAAACCGGTTTCGTCATGTCAATATTAAACGGCAAATTACCTGCGAGAATGAATCCTAGCTTTGTCTCCTGAATTATGGGAAAATGTGGGCCACGTATAAATTTAGTAGGTTTAATTAACTGCAAATAATATTGAGCACCGAGCAATAAATCGACTTGCGACGAGAAGTTGAGTTGTGGGTCGGCTTAAAATATGCCCTTGGGTAAATTTAAAGATGCGACATTAAATGATTCCGCCGGGAGATTGTTGGTGATGCTGGGAAGCACAGCGCAATGTATGTTTAAACCAAATTCTTTATAGCGAGACTTTAGCCTGACTCGGGTACTGAAGTCAGCTTGGGATAACGAATTGTTTATACCCGTTATGGGCAATTGAGATTTGACTAGTTTCAGTCCCATACGGCGTGCGAAATCCATGGTACAAAAGTTAGCCTGCGAACCAGAATCCAGTAAAATTCTAACCGGGTGCTTTCTACCTGCACGGTAAGTAGTCATGCAGACTGCGGTAGATAATAATATGGACTTATTTGTTTGTAATTTCAGCGAACACTGGTTGTTACTGGACGATTCGGTTTTGTTAGGCATATGAATCATGGTATATAAACATTTCGCACCCGTTCTACAAGAAAATTTGGATGGGCAGTGGGCTCTATCGTGGCCTGGGCGAAAGCAATTTAGACAGAGTTTGTTTTTGATTATAATGTTTTTTCTCTCGTGTATAGTACGCGTTGTAAATTGTGGACAATCAGTAATTCTGTGTTTACCCTTGCACAGCTGACATAGGTTATTTCCAACATGGGAGTGGAATATTGCCTTGGCCCCATTTACCGTTTTAATTGTCTTGCGATAATGGGTCTTATCGTAAGCGTTTTTCTTATTTGTTGAAGTGGTTTCACTATCCAGATTTTGCAATAGCTGTCTACGTGCATTTAGAAATTTCATAAAATTGTTAAAGTTAGGAAATCGTTCTTCTGACAAACTTTCTTTCCACAATCGAAGCGTGTACCTATCGAGTTTTTGGGCCAAGTAATGAATAAAAATAATTTCGAATGTATTCACGGGTAAGTTTAAGGTGTTTAACGCATTGATATTAGCAGTTATCTCGTCAATAAATCTGGAAATACTAATTTTGGACTCGTGTTGAACCGATTGCACACCCAGGACATTTCCCACATGATGGGCTGAGACAATCAACTTACTGTCATATCTGTTTTTTAGTAGATCAATAGCTACCACATAGTTTTCATGAGTAATTGGCAGCGATTTTATCACGTTCAGCGCCTCGTCACTTAATGACGAGTGCAAGTAGTGTAACTTTTGAATATTCGTCAGATCGTTTCTGGCATGTACTAATTCGAGAAATATGTTATAATAGTGTTGCCACTCAATTACGTTACCCGAAAACCGAGGTAATTTGATCGGTTCCAACTGTATAGGAGGGGTCTTAAGAGGCGTAATTTCGGTACTAATCAGCTGTTTTTGATTCACTTGTTCCACTTGCTCTAACAAGGGTTGCAACTTACATTCGATACTGCAAAGATCGTCCTCAGTTTGGACTCTATCACTTGCTAATGCGAAATCCGCGTCATCGGATTCAATTTGAGACTGAATGTCATCGTATTTAGTGGATAATTCCATCAAATGCCGCAGCTTTATTTTTAGTACGTGATGATCGCTGGTTTCCGGATCGAAATTATCCGCGAACGTGTTCACGCGGGATATAGAAGCCTTAATAGTGCCCCGTTTCTTTATCAGAGCTTTGACATCGGCATGATTGCGATTAAAAAATGTAATTTAAAAGAAATTATGCGCAGAGCAGGTGAATAATTGACATAATTTTGATAAAGCTTGATATAATGCAGGAGCTTAACACATTACTTAACTTAACTTAATTAACACATTACTTACTATAACATATACTTATTATCTCTTTTAAAAAACAGCCATCAGAGTTATTGAAATTATGAATTTGAATAATAATACGTATAGTCTTATCTCGACACTTGAACTCTCAATGAGTTATTAAGCAGTTATGAAAATATGCTCATATTATAATTATATATGTGTACATAAAAGCATCAATAATAGCATATTGTATATAAAATATTACTCAGATTGTATATTCATGTGCTGTATGAACAATTATAAATGAAAAGTTATAAATGAACTGATAAATGAAAGTTTATAATCACGTGGAATCCTGGCGTGTTCCAAACTGCTTCGGTCCTGTTGATTCCGCTTTGATCCCGTTCGTGAATCCTGTGATGTTGGTGCCCCGCCTGTTCGTACTGGTTGGATGACGGTTGTCGTCGTATCTCAGCGTGATTTACCGTTGTGGAATTGCTGCTGTTGAGTAACTGTCTTGCCGTTTCCTGTTGTGTCAGATCTGACGCTCTGTTGTATCTTGTGTGTCACTCCTGTAGGTCGTCTTTTGCGGCAACATAGGACATGCCACGGCCAGCAATCTCAATTTGAAAATGTTTTAAATTTTGAAGCTTGTTTGGGACACAGGCTTTTGTGCCCATTAAATGACATGTTTTGAAATAGTGGAGCAAAAAATGTTGTCGCTTGTGGACGAAAATGTGGTCACTGTGGACCAAGAAATGCCCGTAAGGCAAAAATAATATCCGGCCCGGAGGACCAAATATTGCGTACTGGAAGCTCTTGAAGTCTTCTCGAGTTATTCCGGGAAACGCTGAATGAAAAGGGCTGGTTTAAAGTAAATAGAAGTTGACTGTATAATTTTTATATGATAATCTTTTATTGAAAGCTATTGAATTTGGATACTGTTGCTGACACGCGCAGAAGTTTACACGCCATGACGCCCGTTAATTGATTAATAATAGAAGTCGAAAGACATGTTGAATAAAGCAAAGATCGCCAAGTACAATTAGTGCATGCTGCACATAATAATAGTTAAAAAATGAAAGCCAGTAGCCGCGGCCGGGAATATTACGAGTAATCGACTCGGAGCCTAGTGAAGAACTAACTAACATTTCGCTACAGACAGCTGAGCTGCGCCGGCTGTAGGCGATAGGTAAGAAAAAAGTGACGTCATCTGTGCGTGTCGCAGTGCATTAATTACAATACAGAGGTTTAACAGTTCAAAGTCTGAACAGCTATTAATCAGTCCAATCGGTGACCGGTATCTTGTCACGTTGTTAGTCAATCCCCGATTGTTCAAGCCGTTTTATTAGTGCTTTATTATTTTATTATTTATTATTTTATTTTATTAAATTCTTAACTCATTCAGTTTTATCAGTCGTGTCTCGCGCGTTGTACAATAAGCTGAATGTGATCGGAGCTGTAGTTGAGTTGAACAATGTCTCCCACAAAAGCGTCACAATCGGCATTGTTACGGGAATAAACGTCACTAAAGTAACGTTTTAGTGAGAACGGCAAAGTTTTATTTTGTTTTGTGTGTGAAAAAATGTTTCAGCAAAGAAAAAATATGACGTTGTGCAACAAATTAACGCAACACGGTATACAGAGAGGGTTAAGAATTAGTAACTGAGTTAAATCAGTAACTAAATTAAATCAGTAACTGATTACAAGCAATGTAGGTGAACAATCGAGTTCAAGTGATATTCTTGGATTTCGTTGTCTATGACTTGTCCGTTAATTAACTAAATATAATTAAATCACTACCGACTCGAAACTCAAAGTTGTTTATGGGTAAAAACTTTAAAGTTTTACCTTATAGCCTGAACCAGTTTTCGCTTTTAAAAAGCTTCTTCAGAGGCTGCCGCTGAGAGCACTGTCCGTCTTGATCTTGCCGACAGTATCGACTTTTGAAGGATAATGCGTGTGATTTGAATTGTGTCTGTTCGTTTAGGATGTCGTTTTTAAGTGTTTTCGTGTGTTTGTATATTTCCAATTGTTCAAGAGTGTCTAGTTTTCGGCCTGTTGTGTGTACGTGTAGAATGTCCATGTTATTGTCGATGTTTTATATGTGTGGTTTGCTTCAATAAGGTGGTTTGCAAAGGTGGATTCGGTAGTGGAGTGTAGTGCCTTTGTGTGTTCAATGTATCTTTGTTTGAAGCTACGTCCTGTCTGGCCTATGTAGAATTTGTTGCAATCTGGGCAGTTTAGTTTGTGAACACCAGGTAGATCGAATTTGTTATGTGCTTTGTGTGTGTGTGTGTGTGTGTGTGTTTGTGTGTGTGTTTTGATAGTGTGTGTTCTGTTTTGTTTGTAGTTTTGTATGCGATTCTGTATCCTGATTTTTTGAATTTGTGGGCTATTTTTTTCAGTGTGGTTAGTGTTATGAATTTGTTTTTTTCTGCATTTGTCTGTTGTTCGTTTTGTGTAGGAGTTTATTGATTATTGTTCTGTTGTATCCGTTGGCTTCTGCTAGATATTTTATCGTGTTTAGTTCGTCTTTGTAGTCTTTTTCATCTAGTGGGATGTTGTTAAGTCTATGTATCATAGTTCTGAAGCTAGTTTGGGTTCCGAGTCGGTAGTGATTTAATAATATTTAGTCAAGTGATATATTTTCCAAAGACTTGCGTTTAGCATTAGTGAGTTCCGACATTTCGTTGTAAAAATTGAATAATGTCCAGTTACGGTTTTCTTTTTAGAAAAATACACAAAGAGAATGGTGCTAGAGGAATGAATATTGCGCCGAAACTATACGCCACAGTGTTTTCAAGATGTGATTTGTAATATTCGGGATACACTGAAGCACGAAAAATATTGATTTCTATAAACGAAACCACAGATGCATCAGGAAATTTAGTGTGTACTGCTGTAGTTGGTGCTATGAAAGCAGACAGCAGATCATTTCTTCTTAGCACAAAAATACATGACTGAGTAGATCATTCTACTATTACAGAATTTTTCAATAATTCGTTAACACTCTTGTGGCCAGAAGGGGTACGGTATGACAATGTATTGTTATTTCACAGTGATGCTGCTCCATATATTGTTAAAGCGACAGCTGGATTAAACGTTCTTTACCCTACGTTAGTTCACCTGACGTCACGGTATACATTGTGTTGCTGAAATTGTTAGAAGCCAGTATAAAGATATGGATCTTCTTGTCTCCAACATAAACAAAGTGTTTGTAAAGGCACCGATTAGAATTCAAAATTTTGTGAACTGCTTCCAACTTTGCCTTTATCTCCTCGACCAGTTTTAACTCGATGAGGTCCGTGGTTAGGGACGGAACATTTCAGTGAACTGAAAACAATTTTTATATTCCTTAAATGCAGGAGATTCAGCAAGCACAGACACAGCCCAGGAATGTTTTGCTGAAAACGGCATCCAATTAAAGATACATTACATCCATACCTGCTTCTCAAAACTACCTGGTATTATAACACAGTTGTTGGAAACTCGAATTAATTCCTTGCAACATTCACTTTCCCTGAGAAAGAAAATTTCAGTAACATTATCTTTGGAAACTCACGTTGTTGCTAAAATTGCGTTCAACAAACTCAGTCGAGTGTTACTAAAAAATCCTGGTTAAAGAAGACTGTGTCAAATTTCTAAAAAAAACTTTCGACTGAAGAATAGATACTGAAGAGGAATTCACTGAAGAAGAACTGCGTTGTTTTCGTATGCGCCTGTGACGTCATGCGATGTTGATAGAACATTTGCAGTGTACAAATTATTCTTCAGTGACAGACGCAGGAGCTTCACACAAGAAAATCTCAGGATGACCTTACTTATATACTGTAACAGCCATGAATAAGGTAGTTTTTCTACGAAATTAATTATTTATTCTATTTTTGCGTATTTGTGTTTGCTTATTTTGGTGCATATTTTTTTCCATTTTCGTGCACATTTGCATGCTCATTTTACTGTTTGATTATAAATCCGGGCTCTAGTAATTACACTGATTAATTTAGTAATGCAATTTTTACCCACTTATTTCAAAACTTTTGAAGAATAGTATAATTTTTTTATGTCACACCCACACTCACATAATTAGCAATATTCATGACTGCTGCTAGAAATAGAGTCTATTTATATCATTTGTTGTACCAGCTTGGCCATTACAATAGACTCTAATTTTCAATTATTAAAACTATTAAAATCAAACTTCAGTTAAAATTTGTTTCAAAATTGTACTACTTATATTTCTGTGGACTTCTATTTTTCTGAAAAATGATTGTTAATGAGAATGCCACACTCTTGTTCACTTTGTTTACTCTGCCAGTTACAGATAAAGACTTTGCTTTACGTAAAAACAAAATGAAATTGCAAGGTATATGGATGAAGAAATTCACTTTATCTTTCTGGTTTCAGTGAATTGTTTGTCACTAAATTGTAAAGGACTCAGATATGTCACTAATTTGAACTCAGATTAATTTTATGAAATCAGATAAAGAATGTAGTTCGCGAGTACCTGAGTTCTCTTACATTGAGAAGTGGCAATAATATTTTTACCGCTTCTTTGTGGCAATACTCTATGTTTAGTTGTAAAATACTCAAAATGGATTCCGTGGACGGAGTCTGCAGCAATATCATGTTACTGTCTGGAAGTCAGAACTTTGTTGTCTTAGTGATTTCCAGACTAGCTTTTCAGTAAAATGTACTCCAAGTATACCACACTCGCTTTTACGTTTTTTGTCGTATTGTAGAGTACGGATCTAAAGAATTGTTTCCAAAAAAAATCGTTACTTAAAATGAGTAAAGAGAATTAATAAATAATTGTCTTTGTATATAATTTTATGACAGCCTGCACCATTAAACAAATTATAAAAATGTAATAGTTGACAATATTAATATTTGGAGAAAATTAACTTGAATTATTCTATAAGAGTACCTTGTTGATTTCAAACTGGTATTTGTGACTAATTAAGGAAAGTAATTAGTGACTTCATTGGTGTCTGTATTTTGTTGCCTCTGTAGAATACGACGATCGTGAGCCGTCGTGACAGTGGGTCAGAAGTGGGATAGAACCTTTAACAGTGCAAACAGTGGACACTTTGTACAAGAGTAATGTAATTTGTAATGAATCTGCAAAGATAATGGAAGCTTTCCAAGAACTGCTACTTCAAACACAGGAGAAATAAAAAGTAGAACGCAGACAGGAGGCAGAAAACTGAAAAATGGCAAAAAGCACTCTTGCTCGAGTCAAAATAAGACAAGACGTGGAAGTTAAGCAGGAAGCAGAGGAACGTTAGCGTGAAACAGGTGACATCAAAGTGTTGATACAGAAGTAACAGCAGGTTCAAGAACATACTACCGCAGAGTTGGGTCTCCTACGTGGTGACTTGGGTAAATTACGCGGTGATATCAATGAATAAGAGGTAAGAGTGTCTGCAGTAGAAAACTCAATTGCAAACATAGCAAACATAACAGAACAAATTAAAAGTGAAGTCGAGAATTTAATTAATATACAGCCATGCGTTTTAAAACAAACGGCTGAAGAGACAGTGCCAATCGTAAAGACGGAAAATACAGAGAAAATAAGACAATAGAGAGAGTCACTTTGGAACAGTTCATGTCAAGGCTACAACATTTGATGGAAGCAGTCACTGGACGACGTATCTTCGGCAATTTGAAGCCGCTACTGGATTTACGTAATTGTTTTAACGCGAGAACGATCCTGAACGCCGGACACCAGAAAGAACTCACATTGGTATCCAGATCGAATCAACACATCTATATCCAGATTGAAGCATCTTACATTTGTATCCAGATTGAGCCACCCACATCTGTCTCCAGATTGGATCATCAACATCTCGGCGTCCTACATTCTTTACTTAATTTTTTGTAATATAAACTTTAATAAAAACTCATTAATCGAAGACAGTAGTATAACATTCATGTTTCGTAATTGTATCCAAGTCACTTTTATATAATAGTAAGTGATTACCTTGTAAACGGTCCGCCGTGTGACTTCTCAAACTTGGTTAACGTTACGTGTTTCAAGGCGTATGCCCCATCATCAGACGTTTATGATACATACAGGCGGTTAGATAAAATTTCAATTGTTCATTCAGAACAAACTCGCGACTGCTATAATATGCTTGTTTCTGCAATTTTATTTCTTGACAAACGCAGTTTTGTGTGATATGTGTGTTTTTGGTTTTTTTAAACGTCTGACGATGAGGCATACGCCTTGAAACACGTAACGTTAACCAAGTTTGAGAAGTCACACGGCGGACCGCATACAAGGTAATCACTTACTATTACAGTAGTATAAGTATTAAATTATAATACTTTTAATTGCAAGACACAAAAGGATTTTAAAAAGAGATTTAATTTATTTAGATCATAAGAGATAACAATTTTTTTTAGTTTATACTCAGGTCAACAGAGACAAGACAATGTGATTAGTTTTATAGTTTTCACATAACCGTATTCAATTCAAAGTAGTGTCATTTGTAGTAAAATCATTAATAAATCCGACAGCATTCTAATACACAGTTTGCCGACTACTTATTCTATGCAACACTTGTATATCCTGTAGGCCTATATATATATTTATATATTTACAATGTTTCTAAAGTCTCAACTGTCATCATCAGAAGATATACAAATCACACACACACACACACAATTATATATAGGCTATGCGCGCGCGTTTGTGTTGCTAGTTAAATAAAACGGTAAATAGAGTTAGAAATGCCACTGTATATCACTTTATTTAATTAACAATTTTAAAAGTATAATAATCTTTAGTATAATTTGATTTTGTTTATGAATTATCTTATTATTTATGTTGTACTTATAGTTGTAAATTTTTCAAGCGCTTATTTATTAGCCTTTGGATATTTGTTTTAAAAATGTATTTCATACGTTTGGGACTATATGTTTATGTTTAAGGGAATAGGTGGCTGAGTGAGACTTATAAATATCTGGTTTTCAATACGAATGTATGTGCTGAATAAATCTACCTTTTAAACTTTTTTAATTTTACCTATATAGATTTTTATACAGTCAGGAATCTCAGTTTTATATAGACCATGTAAATAGTGGATTACTTTATTCGTTTTATGTTTCCGTCTTGTCAATATCTGTTTTATTACTATTAGATGCAATTTGTATACTTTTTCATAATTATATCATTTTATAGTCTATTGTGCCTATGTCAGTAAAGTTGAAATATTTAATGTTAACATTATTTTTTTTTTACTTTTATTTATAGAATCTGTAAAATATAAAAATATTTTATATTTTGCTAACTTTAAATACTTTTAAATTTAATCCTGTACTATAGCAAAACACATTGATTTAGAACTAATTTTCGTTACTCATCTGTTACTTACTGTTCACAGATAATGTATAAATTATCCTCAAGTAAGACAAACCAATATAGATTAGCCTATATTCTAAATTAGGTTTTTAATTTTTCTATACTTCCTTTCACTTAAATTCAAGTTTTTAAAGATCTTCAAGTCAACTAATAATTAGAGATTATAATTATATTGCTTTGTGTTTCTGCACTGGTCAGTAAAGTAAAATCGCACTGACAGCTCACTACACAATTTTTCAAGATGGCTGCCAGGAATTGCGCAACACGCAGGCGCCAACTGGTACTGTGGTGATATACGTTTGGCCATGTAATTGGCATCCACCAGTATCCTGAGGGCATTACACTGACGAGTGTTGACCTTTAAGGATTCCTTATTAGATCTACCTGTCAGCATTATAAGTATTGATTTGGTGCCAAATTTTCCAACGGAACAGTTCCACGCCAGACCCTCTAATATTGCACCATGTCCTGTAAATAAAAAATTGAAATCTACAGTCCGAGACGTCGATATGTGCTGCTCGTAAAGAAGTTTTCGGCAGTCCGTCTGGTCGTTACAATTCGGTGTTTCACTTTCGCTTATGTAAATAACATTGATAGGTAATTGCAACAATGGGCAGTCTGTTGGACCCGCAAACGAAAGGCTACAGGTGTTTGCAACGTAATATCTGGCCCTATAGTTGTCAGCTACCGAATTTGGAAAGTATGGAATGTCTATACCAGTCCATTCTGGTATAGAATTATTCTCGGTGCTAGTTGCGTTTTGTGTGTAATCGTCTTTTGAAACTGCAGCAGTTGCGAGTTGTATATTCGTGTAGTGCAGAGGTGTTGCAGACTGAGTTGTCGCCATGAGGTCCAATGCAGAGTGTACCTCTACACTGTTGTCTAACACCTTTGATACGTTTCTGTACAACAATATGTATAATACTGTGGCGTAACCAATTAACATCCCTGATAATAAGATTGTGGATTTCATTTCACGACCTGAAAGTTTGTCCCACAAAACAGTAAATAATTTAAACCGGCATCACACCATTATATCGAACACTTAATACTGTAGGTGATTTCAGACCTAATCCATCTACTAGAATATAACTTATCTCAGTTATATCTCGAGCACAAAGTAATTAAACAACGTTACACAATTCAAATTGGTGTTCCAAAAGTTGAAAATCATCCTTGACGATAACGAATGTGTAGTTAATGTGGTTCTGTTGTTGACAAAAGGTATGACTTCACAGCTGAAGCATATGTGAAGTGATAAGAGTATTGACAAAGCACACATCAGAGCTCGTGCCTCCAGGCCATATGGTCCATGACTTTCCTTTTATTTATACGCCTTTCAAATAAAATGTAGAATAAAAAATAGGAAGAACGTTATGTATCATATTTCTTTGACTTTTTCTAAGCTGTGATAAATTTTTAGAGATATGTTTTACTTTTTTGCAAGTAATTATATTAACAATACTCATTAACACATTGTTGCAGCCTAAACGATTGTTGCATCTTAAATTAATAAACAATACAAACTCTCGTAATACATATTGAAACACACGCGATTTCTCTGTTCTATATGTGTTTTTATATGATCTCGGTTGGAGTATTTCTATTCGGTTCAATATTACTGACTTTATATAATAAAACTTGGGATTACCTGGTTAAAATCATTAATGTCTTGGGCGCCAATTTATAATAAAATTAGATTACAAATAAAATATTGTGTTGTAATTGTCTTTATTTACTGGTAATGGTTTGGTTAATTAATGTTTTACTTATTAAATGATTTTCTGGTTACTTCTTCTCATGTTGGTTAAGACGATCCATTAAAATTAATTATAATTTAAATAGGTTGGTATGTTTATTAAAATTATTAGAATTATGCCGTTGTGCTCACTAGTATGTAACCAGATGGTTCTAAATGTCTTTTATTTATTTTTTAATTACTTGAGATATTAAAAGTTTGTAGTAATGAGTATTCATAAGTTTTATCTAATCTATTCTCTTTATCTTATTAGAGTTCACTTGACCTAGTTAAATCATTTAAATAACCCGTGTTGTACCAACATAAGTGCGGCCAACTTATTCTTCTGGAGTTGAAGTAAACACTATTGTTCAAAGTTGATTATAAGATGTTAATTATTAAAAAATAATACTTCATACACCATTAATTCCTTTCACTTTTCTTTTATTTGCTTTTAAAATTTTGTTCTCCTACCATTACAATGAAGAACATTTCTCCAGGCTTGTTGTATTGACAGCTCAACAGTTGGTAGCATGAGTTCAAAAATCTCAGAGATGTAGGATATTGTTTACGTTTTGAAAATATAACCCTTATGAGTTCTTTTGACCACAATAATTGACAAAAAATGCCTTTTTTGAAGAACAAAACGTTACAATATTGAACTAAATATGATATTGTTACGACGTCACAGAACAATTTACGTGTTTATCGAACGTTCCAGAGAGATCCAGAATGTAAGCGTGTGGCGTACGTGCTTGTAGACGCATTTTGCGAGAATCTTCTCGACTGTGCCGGGCTTCGCTCGGGCCCACGGACTGTGTCAAGGCCGCAGTTAATTACGTAGGTCACACGAGAGATAAGACGCAGTTTGGAAGCTTCTGGTGTGTGAGCGGGACTATAAATACATGGCGGTAGCTGCCTTAGTTTTCAGTATTAGAGCGAATTATTGACTGTGCGGTTCAAGAGTTATTCTCGGCGATATTACCGTGCGCGCTTAAGTGGTCATTAGTTAAGTGTTGTGTTTTATAATCGGACGGTATACTGTAATACAATTGTGTTTAATATTAGTGACATTTTTATTGGGTGTGAACAATTTTTATTTGATTTGTTGTAGTAGACTGTGTTGTTAATTACGAATTGTTTTACTGTAAAAATTAGAGCTGGTGATTAGTGACTTAATTGGTGTCTTGTACTTATTTTGTTTCCACTGTACCTACGACGATCGAGTAGACCGTCGTAACAGTGGTGTCAGAACTGGGATAGAACGGTTAAAAGTGGAAACAGTGGATACTTTGTACAAGACGAGTGTGATTCTTAATGAATAGGTAAAGATGGATCCGAGTCAGATGATGGAAGCTTTACAAACACTGCTGCGGCAGACACAGGAAGAAGCAGAAAAAACGACAGCATGAAAAACGCAGGCAGGAAAGAGAAGAGACAGAGGAACGACGACGACAGGAAACAGAAGACATCAAAGCATTAATACAGGAGCAGAAACAGATTCAAGAATACAGTACAGCAGAATTGGGTCTCCTACGAGGTGAGCTTAATAAACAAGTTACTAAAATATCAGAGGTACAAGAATCAGTGACATTAAAAATAGCTGAAGTAGAAAAATCTGTCTCGAGTGTTGAAGAACCGATGACTTCAAAAATATCTTAGGTAGAAAAATCTGTCTTGACTGTGGAAGAAGCTATGTCAACAAAAATATCTGCAGTAGAAAACTCAATGGCAAACATAAGAGAACAAACTAAAAGTGAAGTTGAACAGTGCATGAAGATTCAACCAAAACAAATTTCTGAACAGACTGTACCCGTGATAAAGACAGAAAAAGACACAGAAAATAAGTTAATAGAGAAAGTGACTTTGCCTGCAGTAGGGACAGTTCATGTCAAAGCTCCAACCTTTGACGGAAGCAGTCACTGGGCAACGTACCTCCGCCAATTTGAAGCTGCTGCATGCGCAAATAATTGGACAGAGAAAGACAAGGCTGTTTCACTCGTTCGGACCTGCGGCGGAATTACTACAGAAAGTGCCACCTGACAGCCAGAACATCTATACCGAATTGATAAAAGCTCTAGAATTACGGTATGGTGATAAACATTTGCGAGATGTGTACTGCACCTAGTTGAGAGCAAGGCGACAGCATTCCGGGGAGAGCCTTCAAGAGTTTGAAGCAAGTATCGACAGACCAATTAGACTGGTCTATCCTGAAGCGCCAGAAGATTTTCGAACGAGTTTTGCAATGCAGACATTTACTGCCGGTGTCCGAGATAACGAACTACAACATGTGTTACGAATGGCAAGACACCAGAACAGTGCGGACGCCCTGGTACATGCTTTGCAATTTGAGGCCGCCAAATCAGCGTCTGGTTGGACAAGTCATAAAGTGCGCGTTAAAAGATCGCGACGGCACAGACGATGAGGAAGAAGAACAAGGAACAGAGACTCGACGGTCGGCGCCACAGAATAAAATAAGAAAGAATGGAAGACCGAATTGTTACAGATGTGGGAAACCTGGACACCTACAACGAGATTGTCGGGATAGAATTCAGCACCAGGGAAACGAGAAATAGTCGGTGCAACGGGGCGTGTGCTGACTAACTGGAGGAACAAAGCCCCTAAACAATACGCAATTTCTACACTTCAGAAAAACAGCGGGAGCTTGGTAGTTACCAGATTAGTTCAAGAAAGGCCAACTTCGATTACAGTTGACACAGGCGCAACAGTTTCTATTGTGCGCCCCGACGTGGTGAAAGATCTCAAGCCAATCTGATGCTCTTGCAGCTTGCGAACAGCTACTAGACAGCCTGTAAAAGTGTATGGAAAAGTGGAGATACATCTACGCCTCGGTCGACTTGAGTTTAATCATCAAGTACTTGTTCCAGACATTGTGGATGAAGCAATTCTTGTTGTGGACGTTATGAACGCATACGGATTTATAGTCGACTTCAAAAACAATGTCTTGAGAATCGGAGGCGAAGAGGTAATGCTACCAACAATGACGAGTGCAGAAAAATTGATGGACGTCATAAACCAAGTGGCCGTAACTGTTCCGCCAAACTCCGAAAAGATCATCGTGGTTAGAACCTAGGTAGATACTAGGGGCAACCAGTGTTCTATATTCGAACCCCAGGTAGTCAGCACACCGGGCATACTAATTGCCAGAAGTTTAGTAAAACCTGACGAAACCGGAAATGTACCTATTAGTATGGCGAATATTTTGGATCAAGCTATCACTTTACAAAGCAATTCGCTCCTAGGCAAATTGACTCCTGTGGCCTGCGTAGCCGGAATAACGCAACGAAGATCCAGTGCTTCGGATAATTCCCAATTACCAGAGGAACTGCAAGAATTATTGAACAGATCTTCTAACGACCTCTCAAGTGGTGAGGTAAAAGAACTCAGACAGTTTTTACACGAATTCAAAGATTGTTTTGCAGTTCGGGGACAGTCACTGGGAAGAACCTCTCTTGTCACATCAATACCGGGGACACAACACCGATACGCCAACCTCCTCGAAGGCCTCCATTATCTAAACAAGAGGAAATGTCTCGGTTAGTACAGGACATGTTAACAGAGGGAGTAATCGAACCTTCGTCAAGTGCTTGGTCTTCTCCTGTAGTGCTGGTAGCGAAGAAGGATGGTGGATTGCGTTTCTGAGTAGACTACCGGAGGTTATCTTGACGTTACAAAGAAAGACTGCTATCCATTACCTCGCGTTGACGATACACTCGACACGTTGTCCGGAGCACAGTGTTTTTCCACATTGGACCTGAAGAGTGGATATTGGCAAGTGGGTCTTCATCAAGAAGACAAGGAAAAGACCGCTTTCTTGACCCCAAGTGGCTTATTCCAATTTAACGTCATGCCATTTGGACTCTATAATGCACCGGCAACATTTGAGAGACGGATGGACCTGATACTCCGAGGGCTGACGTGAAAAATTTGCCTTGTTTACTTACACGATGTCATAGTGATCGGGAAGACTTTTGAAGGCCATTTGGAAAACCTAAGGAGGTTCTAACTAGAATTCACGGTGCACAACTAAAGCTGAGCCCAAGGAAGTGTTCTCTATTCCAGAAAGAAGTACAATATCTGGGCCATCTGGTTTCGGCAGCGGGTGTTAGCATGGATCCTAATAAAGTAGACACCGTAAGAGACTGGCCAGTTCCAAAGGGTAAACACGAAGTTAGGAATTTTCTGGGGTTATGCTCATAAACACAAGACTGTCGACAAGAACAGATGGCTGATGAAGACATTAGACCGATCTTGACAGCAAAAGAGGAAGGTCGCCGCCTGGATTGGCAAGATATCTGTCATGGTTCTGAAGTGTTGAAGGGCTACTGGGGACAATGGGAATCTCTCACCTTAGAAAACGGATTGCTGTAATGGGCTTGGGAAAGTGTAGATGGACGAGACGTGGTCGTGCAGTTGATAGTTCCCCGAAGTAAAGCGCACTCTGTTTTGAAGGAGATGCATGATGGAACATCTGGAGGCCATCTTGGCATTAACAAAACCCTTGAAAAAATACGGAAGCGATTCTATTGGCTTCATCTTCGCCACGACGTAGAGGAATTGGTTTGGACGTGTGAAATATGTGCTGCAAGCAAGGGCCCACAAACCAGAAGCATGGGTAAAATGAGACAGTATAACGTTGGACTGCCTTTCGAGAGTACACATGAGTGCAGATTACAGTGAAGCATGCGAGCTAACAAACGTGTATAGTAAAGAGATTGATTGAAACACCCTATATATTTAAAATATATATGTAAAACTTTTACTTTGAAAATCCCACTGACCTTTCTGGCATCGTATGCACTTTTATGCAATAAGTGTAATCTTTGTGTGTATGTGAATCAGGACCTGTGTATGAATACAAAAGAAATGTCAAACACTTGTAACAAAGTGTTACAAAATTTGTAATTAAATACTTTTAAATATTAAACATTTCTGTTATACCTATACTTTTTTGACCGATCCTCACAAACCCTTCACCGAAAAAATTCATTGATTGAC
The DNA here is from genome assembly GCA_034769895.1 of Magicicada septendecula. NCBI lineage: Eukaryota > Metazoa > Arthropoda > Insecta > Hemiptera > Cicadidae > Magicicada > Magicicada septendecula. The sequence goes on from CM068374.1 coordinate 268,978,385, forward strand.
GGTCACTACGAATTTAAGAATTTATTATAATAATTATATTATTACTCCATTGTATTTCCTCATATTCAAAGCGCGTCACAGTTGGTGCATACACCGCGGCAAGAGCGTGTACGGTTTTTAGTATTCCTCTGCGCTTTTCAATTGGCAAATGATTAATTACGATGATTCAGCTTCAAAACACTATTATTAGTTGTTGTTTCATTCATAATTCAATAATTTAAAACACAATTCTGGAATTATTGGTGGTTGTCATCCGTCCAACTTAAGCACGGGCCGCCACGGCAAGCCAAACAACCAATGTTGCACAACATTTACTCTGTAGCAACATGGAAAGACAGATAAATATAGGAAAAAAACCGTCAACCATATGGTATGCAGGACCGAGCTCCGAAACATACTTTTTCGTTACACTTATCACACCATATATGCTCAAGCTACAAATGTAAACCTTTTGTCGGTACCAGAGTGATATTAAATGCACATTTGTATTGTCACACATGAAGTTTAAACTGTTGTGAACGACGTAGTTCAATAAGAATTGAGTAGCTCTGTTCTGTATGTGCGGTATAACAGTGTTAGTTTTCGACATATACGTATATAAGCTATAAATCAAGTACTAATTGTGTAATGTAATGGTGTAACAATAGTTAAAATGTCTTAACGTTTTGTGGCACAAAATTTGATCGTGTGAAATGAAATTTGCTGTCTTACTGTCAGCGATATTGATCGTGTATGCAACTGTATTATACGTACTGTTGTATAGAAATGTATCGACGGCGTTAGACAAGATCCAGGAGATACAGACAGCATTGGAGACTATGACGATCACATCTCTACTGCCAGAAACTGACCCAACAGACGAAAACACGGAAATCCAACACAAGACAACTAAAGTTCCAAAAAACGAAGCAAACACGCTGCAGACAATAAGTACAAAGACTACAACAGTTTTGTCAGATGATTACACGTTGCAGATAAGAAGCATTGAAACTGACGACGTTACAAAAGTGGGTAACGCGCTAACAAGAAGTACCACTGCGAATTATCCTACAAGAATGCTTACAGAATCTCTACGTTCATTAACCGATAAATATAAGGCCAGATATTACAATGCAAACACCTGGAGCTTTTCTTTTGCCGTTCCGACAGACTGTACCTCGCTGCAGTTCCCTATCAGATTTATCTACCTTAGGGAAAGTGAAACACCGAATTGTAACGACCAGACGACATGTAAGAAACTCCTTAACGAGCAATACATATCGACGTCCCAGACTGTAGACTTCAGTTTTTTATTAACAGGGGATGGTGCAATATTAGAGGGCATGGCGTGGAACTCTTCCGTTGGACGGTTTGGCAAGAAATCGATACTTGTGTTGCTGACCGGTAGTTCCACTTGGGAATCCTTCAAGATCAACAGTCATCAGTATGAAGCGCTCCATTTATTGATAGGAGTCAGCAACATCGCCGACGAAGCAATCCTTCTGAACATTTGTACACGCAACTGGCAAATCGGTTTGCTCACTTTCTTGGCCAGTGTAAAAACACGAAACAATGTGATTATAGTTATCAACAGAGTTAAAGGAACAATAAACCTTTTTGAAATGAACCATAAAATTACGATTTAAGTTTTGTAAAATTTAAAACTCAAGTTGTAAAGGCTGTGTAATTATAATTATTAATAGACTTATATAAACCCGACAGCTTTTGAATGTGATGTAAGGAACCCGAAAGAATGCTGTATAAAAATAAAGTGGAGCTTCGAAAGTTCTGACCTCAAAAATCCGGACCCGACAAAAACGAATAGAAATTATTTTACCAAGTCAGGACTGAGTGTAGGTTTACCACTCGCCGGCACCGTAAGAGCAGTGTTGTGGCTAGTCACGAGAAGGGTAATGAGTCACACTACCCATCCGCATTCACTCCACTCAAGGACTTACCTGCACCTGTCACACGTCCAGTCAGTCACTTCCCACTTTGCATATCGCGTTATTGTGCACTGTTGTGTACGTTTCAGTGGCGTAGCTAGGCTTTTTGGCGCCCGGGGCAAGAAAATCGTCGGCCGCCTCGCCTTCACAATTAAAAGGGGCCAAAAGAGCAAAAATGGAAGCCCATCCAGTGAACAAAGTACTTAATAAGCGCAAATGTGTAGAATTTTATATGAAACCACGTCCAGAAACGTCTTAAGAATATTTTTGAAGTCAAAATTAAGAAATTACATATTATAAGTTTAATATTACCTTATTCAGTTTGGATACATTTATTAGTAACAAACGTAGACTATACAAAATGTAGGAATATAACAAATTTATAACACAAAAATGTTCTAATAAATACGCAAATTTCTTGTAGGTCTAAAGCGCATCGTCAAAACAATATCCTAAAGCAACATAAAGTTAAACAAAGAACTACATTAAAAGTAATAAAATAAGTCACTTACCATTACAGGTTAATGGTTCCGTCTTACATTAATAAACACTTAATATTTATTTTTAATATTTAATAAATATTTAAAACGAGACGTTCTAAAATGTAACTTTCCTGGTCTTAATTGCTGCAAAGTCGGTTATTAAATCACTATAATCTAAAGACAAAGCAATGTCGTTTTCAATTGAAAGTATCGCTAGATTTGATACCCTGTCCTGAGACATTGTTGATCGTAGGTATGATTTAATCAATTTAAGTTTACTAAACGATCTTTCACAAGAAGCCACAGAAACTGGTAATGTTAGAAACTTTGTTAAAGCTGATGCTAGTGTTTTGTCGGCTTCTAATCCCATTGAAGAAATGTATTGTAGCAGTCTCTGAGGTGTAAAGACCATTTGCTCTCCGTTAACGTTTGCTCTTTTTAATAAAAGTACGACGTCTATAAAGTCACTGAACAATTCTTCACTGTTTAGGTCATGCGGATACAGCTTTGCAAGCACTGTGCACTTAGTATTGATTTGGGAAAGCTGTTCCTTAAAATGTATATTCCCATCATTTACTTACGCCTCACGTTTACAGAGGAACCCAAAGCGTTTTTCCAACTCTTTTATGTTAGAGAAACGCCTTGAAATTTCAACTAACAGTCTGTCCAAAATTTCTATTAGAGAACGTCGCATTTCTTGCTGAACGGTTAATGCAGAATCGTCTCCTTAGTCCTCTGGCATCGTGCGCTTCTTTCTTATCCTTTTTGTGATACTGACGCCCCATTGCATACCTGCTCTGCATTAGAAATGACATTGTCACACAGCTCATTCCTCCAAACTTTTAATTTATCCGTTAGCGTCTCCAAAAGTGTCAATGCTTGAATAAAGCTTATTTCTTTGGTCTGCAAGATTTTCTGGATTTTGTCCATAGAAGAAAGAAGAAGAAAGAATATCTGTCCAGAAAAAGAGAAAGGACGCAAAATTAAAGTTTTCTGTCGCATTAATTATTAATGCTGCATCTTCCCTCGTATCGATTGTTTCAGTCGGTGTATCCCTCAGTTTCTCCAGTGCAGCGATCACTTCATCCAGCTGAGTGGATGTTGCTTTCACCGCATCTGCTTTTGAGCTCCACCTGGTATCACAATGTCCTTTTAGTGTAATATTTACGAAGTCTTTAAGAACTCTATCTATGAGTGGAACAGGAAAAGAAGGTGAATAGACGTTCTAATCTCTCAAAAAATGTGACTGGCTGAACATTCACATGAGCTGCATGAACTAAAACCAAGTTAAGTGAATGGTTGTCACAGGGAACAAACACAGCTAGTGGATTCAAATATAATAATCTCTTCTGAACTCCTGAATGGATACCAGCCATTGTTGCTTGATTGTCATACGACTGACCTCTGCAATCGCTAAGATTCAATCAATCCATCCAATGACTTTTTTCATGTTTTGAATGTAGTACAATCAGAATCTGCAATAATCTCGAACACGATTTTTTTTGCCATCATCATACTTCCATTTCCTTAAGGAACATGGAAGTAAAAAGGGTTAATAAGAAACTACGATATTTTTGCTTCTTTGAATTATGTCTTATCGTTGAATTGTTTTAAATTTATTGATACATTATCGTTGCTAGCTACAAAATTTACTAATTAGGAGAACAACATATTACATTACTAACAATATGTTATCATAATATAGAAAATTATCTTAAAATCTTTCATCATAAATTTTTTATTGTTAAAATGGCTGTAGGCCTACATATTTTGATCAATGGTTAATTCAGTTTTTGTTTCATTGCATTGTAAACTATCTTAAGGCGTTGTAGTCTTAATATATTACAGTTATCAATTTATTGTAAACATTAGTTTGTATTGAATCTCTTCCATGTGTAGTACTCTGAAGTTTATCACTTTTTGACTTGGGTAACACCTAGAACAACCAATAGACGACTAAATTACAATGTTGCAACGTAACCTTCTCCGTATGCCACTGATTCACACCACGTGCAGCCGTCTATGCCTTTCCAATAACATGTTGTTGGTCTATAAAGCTGTCTGCTATTATTATTATTACTCCTCCTCCTATTACTACTACTACTACTATTCTTGCTGCTGCTGCTGCTGCTGCTGCTACTACTACTACTACTACTACTACTACTACTACTACTACTACTACTACTACTACTACTACTTCTTCTGATCTTTCTGCTGCTGCTGCTGCTATTATTATATACACGTTTGTAGTGAAAAATAAATAGATTGCGTAAGTTAATAACATGAGCCGAAATAGCTCAGTTGGGAGAGCGTTAGACTGAAGATCTAAAGGTCCCTGGTTCGATCCCGGGCTTCGGCATTCCCTTTTTTGTTAATGTAAAATTAACGACAAAAATGTATAATTTCTACAAAATAATTGCCAGAACATGAGCAGAATATTACGTCATATAGAAACAAAAGTTTTGTTTACTACTACTACTACTACTACTACTACTACTACTACTTCTTCTGATCTTTCTGCTGCTGCTGCTATTATTATATACACGTTTGTAGTGAAAAATAAATAGATTGCGTAAGTTAATAACATGAGCCGAAATAGCTCAGTTGGGAGAGCGTTAGACTGAAGATCTAAAGGTCCCTGGTTCGATCCCGGGCTTCGGCATTCCCTTTTTTGTTAATGTAAAATTAACGACAAAAATGTATAATTTCTACAAAATAATTGCCAGAACATGAGCAGAATATTACGTCATATAGAAACAAAAGTTTTGTTTTTACGTATAATGTGTTATTATATTGCCTACTTTGTATTCAGTTAAATAATATTTATTAATTCGTTATAAACAATTAGGATCACTTATGATGCTCAAAAAATAAACGTTAAATGATTGTTTTAATGAGTCTACAATATATAAGTGCTGCTATAATTAATTATTTGTGACTCCCGGTGCATTCAATCCTCACGGTATCAGTTCTGCTTGCACTTTTCATTACGCTGCACCGGTATTTATGGACCTGTGTGGAAATTCCAATGACGTTTACAGCTGAGTAAGGTGGATTTACACATGTAGGACTGTGTTACTGCGACTGTGTCTCGACTGTTTTAATTGCAAAATGGTCTACACCATTTGAATTACATGGGTTGACCGTTTTCAATTTACACAGGTTGGGTATGTGCGAGTCCCGTTCGCAGACCGTACCGTCTTCGACTGCTCTTGAAAGAGTTTGTCGAGGTCATGGCAGATGGCAGTCCGACACGGTACGCGCGACTTGCGTCTGCCAGCATGGTGCTGTGCCTGTAATCTGGCGTCTTGGTGGGGGGAGAACCGAGCTTAACTGATTAAGGTACGAATTTTAACGAAAACATCCGAACATTTTACCGCGCTTATTATTCTCGCAATACAATTCCGTATTTTTACTTCTTTAATATCAGGCGAGGCGATCGATTTTGAAATTCCAGTAGAAATAATTGTTTTGATGTATTGATATACCTAGTTTTGTTTTAACATATGTACAGGTGTGTAGCAAACGCTCGCTCGCCTCTCTCCCTCTCCCCCTTACTCTCTCTTTCTCTCTCTCTCGCACGCACACGCACACATTCTTTCATACGCGCACACGCATACTATAATAAATGTAATTTAGTAAGTGGCTTAGCAGTATAGTATAGTAAAAATTAGTGAATTAAACATTAAATGTAATATAAAAATTAAAAACAAAAGCAATTAAAAGAAACAAAACAATTTAAAGTTATAAGAATAATTTGTTCGTAAACACTTTAAAAGTTAGTTAAGTCAGATCAGAGGTAAGGTTTATATACCTGTTGTGTGTGTGTGCGCGCGCTCGCGCTCGCCCACATGACATTTAAGCAAGAAACGGGATATGTGTAAGTTGCATTTGAGAAAGATTTTGCCAGGCTCCTAGTACTACTTATTATAGTGTACTATTTGCTATCATTTATGCATTGTACCGGTACCCTATTATACACATTTCACAATTACTCTTGTCAAACACTGTCACTATTCTAAGATCTTTCAAGCAAAGATACACATGTCCATCCAAGTTGTGAATAACTCATTAACCCGTAAACAATTGACAAAATGTTCCGAGTAATTATGTTTTAAATTAAAATCAACAGAGACAAACTGATATTTTAATTCGGCTTGAGTTAGCCCTAAGTCACTTAAAAGTAAATTAAATGCGTGGCATTTAGAAACAGTAAAACTGTTTGGATACATAAGCTAAGTCAGATAGTAAAAATCTGTTGCAAAGTTTCTGAAATTGCCTCTTACAATGACATGATGTGCAGTGTTTAATACGTTTAACAAATATAATATGGCACAGATTATTTTATGCAGTCGTTTAATCCGTTTTCCTTTTAGATTACAATATTTTAATATTTTATTAAAATTTTCTGTTGACATGTTAGTGTTTATACCTAAATGAATCCGATAACAGTAGGCCCATGATCTGTATTGTTTCTTATTAATATATTGTTTTATAAAATATTCATAAAATGAATGTGTTTCTTCATCATTAAACAGTCTTCTTAAAACTTCATGGATCATTTATAAAAAATTAGTGTTCCTAGTCAGTAGTGATATATTTATAATCAGTGGACAACAAAATCCAGGAAATCAAATTATATTAAGGTACGGTACTACATGAAAATTGAAATTTTTATTATTAAATAGAATAATATAATAAATGTTAAAATATGATTACGTTAAGGTAATATTTATTATTAAGAAAAATCGTTACAAGAAAAATCGCTGCATGTGCCAACCAACTAATTTCTTATAAAACCGCCAACTAAATTTCTTACAAAAACGGCAATATCTCGAAAACGAAAAAGGCGATTTTATTGAAACAAAAGCAAAATAAAATATGGAATTTTCTATAATTTTCACTCGCTGACACCATATAGCTATCTCTCATAAAACGAAAGTTTGTCGCATGCCGAAAATTTCCCTTCATGAAAATTAAAAAAGAAACTTCTTGACGTGGAACCGTCTGATACTCTGTTTTTGAAAATTGTTAAAACTATCGGAAAATTTATGCCTAAAACCATCCTCAAACTTCAATAAACACGGTGGTGAAAGAATTTTAAAAATCAGATCAGCTGTTACTGAACTTATGTCGGGCAATGAAACACATTAACTTTCTCCCGGGCTCTCCGCCCCACCGAGCGCTCGGTTCTCGCCCCACCAAGACGCCAGATTACAGGCATAGCACGATGTTACGGCTCGCTGGTAGACGCAAGTGTACGCGCAAAGTACGCTGTAATCTAAACTGGCCGAGACTGCTGTAGATTGCCGTAACACAACCTAAACTGGTCTAAACTGCTTTTTAACGAGCTGGTGAGGGGGGTGCTGCTTTTCATGTCTCAAATGAAAGCTCCTAGAAAAAGACAGACGAGAAAAAACAGTAGACTATGGTTTGATTAACAAATGTGTAAACTGAAACGGTCGACGGAGTCTAGTATAGTACGGTACGCACACATGTAAACTAAAATAATTGAAGCCAGTCGATGTACAGTACACGCACGGTACCATATGTGTAAATCTACCTGCAGAATTTGTAATTCAGATTTATTTTAAGAACATTAAATTTTAAACTTTATGACCCTATGCATTAAATTAAATTAATGATTTACCCCATGCTTATTGCAATATTCTCTGCAGAATACCTATTTCTCGCCTCCAATGCGTGTGATCATTTTCGGACTAATTTCTCGATAACAAGTGTGCTTTTTTAACCCTTTTTTTACCATAATCCCTTTATGTCCAAACTCACAAATTTCTCCTAATATTTTTTTTAAAAATATGTTTCTCTGCTTCCCTAGTCTGTATGTTTTTATTCATAGATGTTACCTTTCTACAAATTCCCTTATATAACAAAAATAATTTGTGCAAATTTTGTTAGCAAAAGTGCTTTAGACTAAAGCACTATCTGGGATTTGTTTGTTTGCGGTTAACGATTTTAAATAAATCAAAACAAATGTTGCCTACTTTATTACCTAACTTTTTTGTACTAATTAGCTACATTTGTAAGGTCTATGCTTATGATTGCTGAGTATACGCTTTTTTGCATTAGAATTCAATTTTTGTCCCTAAATTTATTATGTTTACTTTAAATTGTTGTAACTATTATTAATAATGAAAAGTTTATTTTATTGCACCTAAGACTAATTTATAAGCATAGCGTTTAAGTTGTCGCATGGTACCACCAAACACTGAATACACTGGAAGTAGAAAATGACAAATTTCTGATATTTTGTAATTAGACAAACACGCAGACAAAATGTGAGCACATACTGTAGAAGACAGTACCGTAAAATGTGTAAAAAAATGCGCAGTATCGAAAAACCGGGAAATGTTAACTAATTCTACTTATAGATTTCTATGGATTTCACGGCTGGCGTCATAATTGTTAAAATTGAAAGCCATGCTATTTGGCCGTGGTCTACTAAAGTTATTATTCTGAAAGATGTTATTCTCAGACGTTTCAGCCTCACCTCTGGGGGCCATATTCAGTAATAAACGGTTCTAACGTGACTGACACGGTGTTCGAACAGTTGTTTAGAACCTTTTATCACTAAAGATGGCCTTCAGAGGTGAGGCCGAAACGTCTGAGAATAACATCTTTCAGAATAATAACTTTAGTAGACCACGGCCAAATATCCCGGATTTTAATTTCAGCTATTAATTCTATCTATCTCTATCTCTCTTTTTCTTTCTTATTCTCTTTTCTCTCTCTCTCTCTCTCTCTCTCCCTCCCTCTCTCTCTCTCTCTCTCTCTCTCTCTCTCTCTCTCTCTCTCTCTCTCTCTCTCTCTCTCTCTCTCTCTCTATCAATCTATCTATCCCTTTCAATATCTATCCGTCTCGACCTCCGTCTCGATATCAGTCTACTATCTTGCTCTGTTAATCACACACACACACATACACATTATAATTATATCCATTAAAAACTATTAAGAAAATAGAGGTTGACCTACACAAAGTGACAAATGCTTAATGTAAAAGATTTATTAAAGAGAATACAGACAAATAAGATTGGATTACCATCAAAATTATTAGAAAAGATTGCAAACCGAATCTGTTAGTGACGGATGTTAGTCAGAGACCGACCACATTCCAACTTTATGGAAGTATAGACCGACCAAATTTCATACACAAGAAAGTATAGAAGCGCAAGTGGATTTTTCACCATAATGAGTTTTAAAATTTGAACTGTTTATATGAGCATACTGTTGTTGAGTAACGCAGTGATGAAACAAGTTTTCAGGCAGACGCGTTCATTTCCTGTTTTCAGACAATGTGCTTTTGTTAGTAAGACGGAAACACTCAGACCAGAGTAACCGACCCACTGTTTGTTTCACATTGTCACGTATAAGGAACTTCGTCGGTAGTATCAGAAGAAGGCGGGAAAGTTAAATAGCAAACGTTTTTTTTCCTTCTAAAACTCAGAGTTACAGATTAGTTCTTTCCAAAGTTAAACTTTCATTCCCTTTGCCTTAACGTAAAAAAAACATATGTATCAATAGCAACGCAGTATCTAAAAATCGACTTTTCAGCAGAGAGAGAAAGTTTCAACATTAGCCACGTGTTGTAAAAGTTTATCTCTATTTCGGCTCACTGCCATAGATTACATCTACCATTATAATTTAACAACTTATTCTCTTTGAGTACTACGGTTATACATATACTAGATATTTTTACTTTGCATTAGTGGTTATCCGTTCAATGCCACAGATATTTTAAATTATTTTGATATTTTGATATTTTAAAAGGAGTGTGATAGAAAACTTCTTCTCAGTTTCAAGAAAGAAAAGGAAAAAAGTTACAAATATATTCTGCTTAACCTATCCATTACAGAAACATACAATTCATTTCCATACACGAAGTCAGAACAACAACCATAATATAGAAAAGTCACTGTCCCATAAAGAGTTGTAAACCGTTAATTCTTATTTAAACTATACTCAGTAACGTATGTGTTCTACGAGATATTGCAATAAATAGAATATGCATATAAAGTAGTAATTAAACTCTGAGTGTATGGTTGCAACATAAGTTTGTCTAAGTAAAGACTTCAGGTTTGGACATTGTATGCCAGACTATAAGATAGCCTACATGTTAAATTTGTTAGCTTTAAGTAAAAATTTGACAGTAAAAAAGCAATTAGCTTTGTAAAGTGGTGCAAAAATATGGGTATGCATGTGACGAGTGCGTGTGTGCGAGAATATGTAACTATGTTACGGGATAATAATAAAAAATATATTAAATTAAATAACTTTTGTGAAAATAACAATTCTGACATAAGACCTACACCAGAATATTGTAACATCACAGAACGTTCCATAAAGGAAATTAATTGCAAAGTAAATTATCATAAGAGGAAGGTGAGATGAACAGTATCGAACCCAAGTAATCCAAAAAATTTTGTAATATTGTCCGATAATTAATATCATTAACATGAAAAAACGACAAAGACTATGACCAAGACTCAAACCCCATATATTGTTTAAGTGAAGAACAGAATAAAACTGATAATGTATTATAAGAGAAACAGATAATCTCAGAAATGACCAAAATGAGGTCATAACATATTAAGCAATGTAACTCTGAATAGGGTATAAAAAACCATTTATTGTGAAATAATAGACAAGATCTATTATTATACTTTATAATATAAATAAAATAAATGTATTAAATGATTTGAACACATCATTGAAAAGGATGTAAATTAAAATAAAAAAATATATAAATGTTATAACAAAAAATCAAAGTTTTGGAGTTGAGACCAATCACTCAGATTTTATATGAAAATTAATAATTATAAAATTAAGATAAAAACTATATGTAAATGTCAACTAGACAAAGACAAACAAATTATTTTAAATAGAGAAAGCTGTAAATTGATTAGAAGTCAATTAAAATAATCAAAAACCGTGTTAAACTGAAAACATGTGATGAACATATAAAATTGTAATATTTATGAATTTAATGTTATCAAAATGCAACAAAATTGTATTTTAAAGTTGAACCATAATATGAAGTAACTATACTTATATATATGACCACCTAAAACACTTTAGCAGTCAAGTTATGAAACTAGTTACCTATACCATACTAGGCTGAGACCAAAAAACAATCACAAAAATAGTCATATTTGACAGACTAATTGTATAATATTAGAAAAAATATAGGAAAAAGATACAATTCTATAATGTACAATGGAAACATACTTGCTCAATTGAAGACAAGCTTAATTCATAGAGAATTTTCAAATATAAAAGTGAAAATTGTCACACCAGTGAAATAACTCATCTGTACAAAAACAGTGAGATGCTAAGTAATATTACAATAAAAATAAAATGTATTAGGATAAACCAGGTATTCCCAAAGATAAACAATATAACAAACTCTAAGTGAATACCCAAAAAATCCCATACATAATACCGAAAAAGACAAATTATTATAAAAAAACCAGTGACAAAAAACTAGGCCATACGTAATGCCTACAGAAAAATGAACTTATTTATATGTTATATGCTTTAATATTTGTTTATTTTGTTATGTAAAGATAATTATGTTATGTATCAATGTTATAGCAAGAGCCAAGGAGCTTCATAACATTTTATTAATTAGAAACTTAGAATTTTGTGCAAACACTACAAGGTAAGAATTGTATTTTATGTTAATTTATTAGATATAATTTGTTCAAAACCAATCGTGAATGGTATCATTTTATTCAGTTGAAAGCAGAGAATCCAAAAATAATAACGGCATGCAGATTGTAAGTAGTTCTGTAAAATTGTTTGACAAATACCAGAATAATTTCAGTAATATCCTTTAGTATGAAGAAAAAGAAGTTTTTGTTCTAAAGCTTCTACGGAAGTCGAATTTGTTTCATGATGTTCTATTTGAATATTCTCGAACGTTCCAGAAGAAAGTTTACTCAAAAATACCGGAAGTCATGTTTAAAAATTAAAACAATGCACCTTACACAGAATATAAAAGGAAGACGAAAACACTTTATGCTTTGAATCCACAAGAGACACTTCACCTACGATTCCGATCATCTTATCAAAGGCGACTCGAAGAAAAGGAATTCAAGCCGAAGACTCAAAAAAGGCTTTTCCCGTAACAGACAATAGACAGACTTATCCTATATCAGGAGTATATCGCTAAAACGCTAACGTGTTGTTGAATACAGCAACAACACGCCATATTTAATAGAAACGCACACAGCCAAATATCCAGCGGCCCTGAAAAGGACCGATTTTAATAGAGAAAATCAATTTTGCTGGTATTTGCGAAAATAAACAGACTTTGACAAACCCCCAAAACATATTACTGACACAAGCCTTCTACATTGAGTTGGAACTAGCGCTGAGACGGCAGAATAGAGAGGCCACGCAGTCAGCTGTTTTCTCGCCGCCAAGAATTCAAAGCATAGAAACAGTACGATTTTTATTTCAATTGTGCGGAGTTTTAAAACCGTAATTTGACTTATAAATAGTTACCAGTGCGTGAGGAAACGTAAATACGAAGAGGCGCAAGATTGGAATCGTCCCCAAGAACAGTGTCCAGTGAAGGAAATACTTACCCACCGGAACGTGAGTTGTTCAAAAGTTAAAATCATTTTTACCTGGTATCCTTGTCACACAGTTGTACTACACATGTCAAACACCTTCAAATCACACAAATTTTGTAAAGCATCCCACTGATTTGTCTTGAGAGTTCAAAGGAGTCACGTCCTGAGTATAAAGTTTTTTCATACATTAAATTCATGCTATTCAACTGAGCAATAAAATTTTTATCAGCCGATGATTAATAAAAAACTTGTCAATAATTTTTGTAACTCTGCAATTTTGTTTAATTTGATTGTTAGTCCTTCAGACGACTTTTATGAAAAGAAAGATCATTAAACATACGTTATTTGCAATTCAAATTGTCTTGTACACATTTTTTCTATAATTAATTTAACCACTAAAAAATTTATTTTTAATAATAATAATTTCTTGGACCAAATATCCAAGTGGCGCCCACATACACATATTAGCATAAGTTGTGTTTGCAGGACAACATCGTCGCAGAGAAACCGGCAATTAGTAAGTACAAGTGCGCGGAGTGTAACACCCGACAAAAGAAAAGACGCATACATTACTCTTTTTTATAATATGCAAAATTAAAATACGTATCGAGTGGCAATATTTGTTTGTAAATTAATGAACTAAATATATGAGTTGTTTTTTTTTTATAAAGAAAGTTTTATACAAAAATAGACTATGAAGAAAAGTAATAATTACACTGTTTTTTTTCTGACAGGCTATAATTTTAGCTCTGACAATATGGTACACGAATTAAGTTATCTTGACTCAATCCTCAGAGACAGGGAATATTGCAGCCAATCAACGGTCAAGAAATTGGCTAAAATCTCAATTGACTTTGTACTTCGTATCGTTAAATTCAGTCTCTCTCTGAACTTGAAAGCGCGTGGTCGTGCTGCTCGAGTTTAAACGCTTGGTCTGCGAAAGCGTATGAACACAAGTCCTAAAGTTCGCGAGTTGATTATTTAATAGTGCTGATCTAGTAAAGTACAAGATTGTCCGCATCGGAATTAAAAAAGACACTTGAAGTTTGCTGGATTATTGTGTAGATTTAATATACAAAATAAATTACAGTTAAAATTATTTAACTACGATTTGTAGAAGTACTCTTAATATCACTAATCATAGTTTGCTATTTATTTAAGTTTTTTATAAATAGGCTATGCTTTACTATAGTTCTCTTTATTATGATTTTGTTTCACTTTAACTTCATTAACTATAATAACATCACATTCTCTTATTAGGTCGCACTTGGTGTACACTGTATTTTTATAGCACCACTTATTACACTGTTTATTCTCTACTAGAGTTTTTATTTTTTAGTCTACTATTAATCTAAGACAAAGGTTTTATAGCATGATAACTTTGTATACTGCATTTTCTGACCTGGGGAATGGGATACCTACTGAATTTGTTTATCATTAATAATAATAATATCAGATATTTTACTGTTTCTTAAAGAATATTGGACATTTTGTTCATTTAGCACGATTTACTGATTATGTAAGGTTACATAATATAAACTCTATTATTGTGTAAGTCTCATCTTGCAACCTTATTTAGTAACAAGGCTATCATTTTTTTCTAATTAGCATCTAGGCGACACCGCACACGCGCACTCGACTGTTGTATCTCCAGCTTACGATAATTACGCACGTTGTCATATGTCGCACTACACGTCTCACAAACTAAATTACAGAGTCCAACACGCAACTCTGCACACTTCATATATTTACTTATTCATCATACGATTTACTTCAGGCAATTACACATGACATAAAAGCATATGCAAATGGGTTTTCCATTGTAATAAGCCTACGATGGTCAGTTGAAATGTTTGCGGAGCCACATCTATAGCTCAGTGGTAGAACTAAAATCTTTCGTGTGCTACAAGACGTATATTTCGGGTCAACACCTGTTAATTTCCAGATATATCTGTCAATTTATTCATTTTTTACCAGCTGTTTGAAATTTTCCTGTCACGCGTGTTTTTAAAATGCACAAAATCAAACACCGTGTTGTGATGAATTCTCTGTTAAAAACATTTTAGCGCTAATGGAAAGTCAAAACAAAATTGTAAATGTATTGGGAGATGCTGCGCCTTCAGAAACAACGGTAAGTGGGGCACACTCGAGTTTAAACGTAGTCGTACAAGCACTAAAGACTCTCCCAGCAGTCGACGTCCAAAAAGTGGAACAAAAAATTCCATTATTAAACAAAATTCATAGGGTGTTGGAAGACCGCAGATTGAGAAGTGGATGACGTTGCTGAGATCGTAGACATCTTACATGAGCGTGTGCATCATACTTTAACTCAAGAACTTGGTATGAAAAAGCGTAGTGCAAGATGGCTGCCGCAACTGGAGTTGTTGCATTTTTGGGACGTCCAGTGCGACCACGTTTTCAATGCTCGTACGACCATGTTTAAACTAAATTTCCTACTTACAAACCGTTGGTTTTGAAGTCTCAACATCTCCTGACACATTTAAAATTTTGTTTTGAATTTCCGTTGGAACTAAACAATTTTTAACAAAGAATCGCACCACAGTGTTTGATTTTGTCCGTTTTTCAAAACACGCATGACACGTCAATTTTAAACAGCTTCTAAACAATGAATAAATTGATAGACATATTTGGAAATTAAAAGGAGTTGACATAAAATACAAGTCTTGCAGCACACGAAAAATGTTAGTTTTACCGCTAAGCTACAGATGTCGCTCCGCGAACGTTTCAACTGACCCTCGTATATATGCAAGCTTCTTCACATATGGTGAGATGGTATATTAGTACTTATAACTTGTACAAAATTGTAACTTAATTTAGAAATTTAAGATAAATAAAATTACAGAATCTTTGTTGTAAAAATTGTGGTGTTTAAGGACACGCCCAATAATAAGTCCACATTGTAGAGAGACAACAAAAGCGTGATAACACTAACAATGGGCACAAGAGGCATGTCAGTATACGAATGCTTCTGTAACTAAACAAATACTAGTAATGAATGTTAAAACAATTTTGGTGGGATTTAACTTCTACTCCAGACGTGTAGCTTTCAGGCGTTAGAGAGAGAGGGCTAACCGCAGTCAAAGCATTTACTAGCAAATTTGTAGTTAATTTGACAGCAAGCGCCGGATTCAGCTTAGGCCTGTTCTGATGTTACAAAATCAAACTACGCGTTAAAATCAAATTACGTGATAATGAATTGTGATTGTGAATACAGTAACATTTGTTTTGCACTTATTGTGGGATTATATATAATTTTGGACACATAATAGAAATACAGTTAAGTTAACCACAGGGTGGAACGGTAAAATATAAATGTTATGCTTAAGAAAATGACGCAGGATGCATATAATTGAAAAAACATTAAATTTGTAGTAAGTTTTACTTTAAAAAATTAAGCTTCTGTAGTCCTCTATTTGACTACAGGGCACAGTATATAAAAGGCAATATAAATTTGGCAATGTTATATAAAAGTACAGGTTGTAACTGAAATTCATAAAGTTTTGACGTTTTAAAACAGATATACTGTGAGTAGTTAATTATGTGGTAATTGTGGCCGATATGCGAATTTTCTTCAGTTACGTCACAAACAGTTCCTTACTTCCAAACACACTTCTCAGCACAGTGGCTTATTCTCAGAGAGAGCTTGAGAATTTACAGCTCTGAATTTTTGTACATCTTTAATAATGTAATAAGTTTGTATATATTTTCTACTGGAATTTATTAAATAAACACTCTAATTGACTTACTATGAATTGTTAGTTTATCGGTATTTTTTTTTTTTAATGAAAGCCAATGTATATTATTTATACAGAGTTTTGCTTATTCCACGTGTACGCATTTCATTGGTAGTCATATATCTAACATTTACACACACATGCGCGCGAGCTCACGCACATATACATTTTGATTATATAAAAATTGAAAACTACAAACGTAATATTGTATAAAAATATTTTGACGCCGCAGGAAACATCTACCTGACGTCAAAAATTATTGTAAGCAAAACAACACTTTGTCGTCAGACTTTTTGATTTCATCAAGCTAATTAGATTTATCATGGTTCCTGTCTCGTTGAACCCTGCAACCTTCCGGCCTAACAAACACGACGCCTAACAATCAGGATGCCGTGAGTCTTTGAGTTTGACGGAGCAAGCTTGGCTTAAGTGGTACACACTGTTTACCATTCAAATACTTGCCTAATTTATATTACGTTCCAACAGATTTTTAATTTTAAATACAAATCAATAAAATAAATAAGTAGATACTCTTAGTAGTAGTATAAAAGTGGGGGTTAGAAAACACTTCCGGGTTCCAGTTGAAAACACTACCGGGTTCCAGTTCATGACGTCATAGAGGCACTGGCAGCTGGTGTCCGAGCTGTCCATGTGACGTCACTGTTTTGTGTGTGTGTGTATGTGTGACTGAAACACTTCCGTGTTCCAGTTCATGACAT
The DNA here is from genome assembly GCA_034769895.1 of Magicicada septendecula. NCBI lineage: Eukaryota > Metazoa > Arthropoda > Insecta > Hemiptera > Cicadidae > Magicicada > Magicicada septendecula. The sequence continues at coordinate 268,995,864 of CM068374.1, forward strand.
CACACAGAGGCTCAAGTCGCTGGCGTCCGGATGGCTAAAACCTGTTTCAAGACGTCACGGAGGCCGTGGTTTCTGCATGTCCAAAATTTGGTAGCCGAAAACAATGTGTAGCGGATGGGGGTACCCGGAATTCGGCGGTTGCCCGGACGCGCAGAGGCTATGTCATCGGGTACCGTTACTTGAAATTTTGGGGGTATCCGGTACCGTTACCCGAAATGTTTAAATCAACGGATGGGGGTACCCGAAATTTGTGGGTACGCCCTAACCGGGTTCCAGTTCATGACAGAGGCCCTGGCAGCTGGTGTCCGAATGTTAAAACACTTCCGCGTTCTGGTTTATTTTGATGTAACAAAATAATCGTTCTCTCTCGAAATTTTTTTAATGTCAGAATTTTGGTACCCTAAATGATTAAAACAACGGATGGGGGTACCCGAAATTTGTGGGTACGCCCACATGACGACGACGTAGAGAGCGTGATGTCTGAAATGTTTAAATCAACGGATGGGGGTACCCGAAATTTTCGGTGTCTGAAATTTAGTACCCGAAATGTTTAAATCAACGGATGGGGTTACCCGAAATTTTTGGTGTCCGAATTTTGACACCCGAAATGTTTAAATCAACGGATGGGGGGTACACCCTAAAACAAGTCCTGTATGTCTAAACTCTGGACGGGGAGGAGAAACCGTTACGCGAAATTGATCGGTTAAAATTTGGGACAATAGGTACCTGACGGGTTCCGAAATTTGGTGATTAATGACATCCCGACGCGGTTCCTCCGGTACTCAAAACCGGATATTGTATTATTATAATGTTTATATTGTGTTAATATAAAACAGATGCATCGATTTGAATACTGTTTAGAAAACATATATTCTTATCATGCGTTACTAAAATTGTTAACTGAATAAATATATTTACTCCTGTGACGATTCTCCTGTAAACCAGTCAAACAGCATCTAAGCTGGTACAAGCGGTGTGTGTGTGAAACACTACCACGTTCCGTTAATGTATTCAAAGAGGAACTGATAGCTGGCGTCCGTGTTTTATAAAGCTGTGTGTGTGTGTGTGTGTGTGTGTGTGTGTGTGTGTGTGTGAGGTTGACGTAGAGCTGGCTCAGACAAGCTGTTGTAACTTGCAGCGCTCTTTCTCTACTATAAAAACCGGTTTCTTTGCTGTTACATTCCATGTGAGAGACATACATCTCTACTGCTTTTGCGATTATTCAAGTATGATAGGAATAATTGTTTTGTATAAGGGGTATAATAATAAAAATAACATAGGTTATGGTTTATATGTATATATAATTTTTAATAATATCAAAAGCTTTTACAATCAAATCATAAGCTATAAGTTTTTTCTCTCTCTACACACACATGTTCTATATTCACAAGACAATTATAATTGAGCAAAACATACGCCCTCTCTCTATATACATAACTAAACAAAATAGACACTTTATCTATATATATATATATATATATATTTACATAATTATACAAAATAATCTTTTTTCTCTCTCGCTTTCTCTCTCTTTTGCAGCCTTGAAGGTTCTCTCTCTCTCTCTATATATATATATATATATATATATATATGTATATATACACACATACACACACACACATATAATTAACAAAATAATAATTACATTTACTACAACCAAAACAAGCCTTATATGTCTAACAATAATAATAATAATTAATAACATACAATATTACAATGTTGATGTGTAATATATTAATAATAACATACTGAATGTAGACACACATCAAATGATAATTAATATGGTGTTAACTACATGTGTAAAATGGTACACCAAAACCTTGAATTCAACTCTTTTTAGTATTTTAGATAATAACAGTGGTAACAACGCTTATAAAGCGCACATCCAGTGGAATTATGCCTTAACCAATTACATTTTTTCGTCAAAATAATTTTTTAAAACAATTGTTCTTCAGAGTGTAAATTCTCTCCACTCACAAGCACTCAGAATGTTACAGTGGTCACCATATGGTGGTGAACGACATACATCTCCCTCGCATTCGCACAAACACATAACATCGAAACAAGGTTTCTGTAACTATGAGAGAAATCTTTTAAAAAATTTAATTACACATAAAAATTTAATTAACACTTTAATGATTGTTTATCTCAACTTTTTATGTTATAAACCACATACGTTTTTTAATAATTAAAAACAGAATATAATTTCCTACAATTAATAATACTTGATCAAATACAAAAGAATGTAGACACATCAAATGATAGTTAGTGTGGTATTAAAAAAACATGTATTCTGAATTAAAGTCATTTTGATATCTTAGATAACAACAGACGCGACAACGGTTACGAAGCGGACATCCGCTAGAGTCATGCCTTGACCACTCATATTTTTTTACTAGCGTGGTATACGCTGTACCAGTAAAATTATACATCATATAGTATATCTGATTAACCAGCTTTGTTTTAGCAATTAGCAAATCTTTTATTTGAAGATATTCAGTATTATGGTTGTTACAATAACTAATTGATGTTTTGAAGAGTTTGAAAAACTCATTACGAATAAATACTTTCATTTTGTAAATATTCTTTTCGTTTCGTATTGATATCCATCTACTCAGTGTCTTACGATTATTTCTAAAATTATAATCGAATTTAATCATGTTGCATTGACAATATAATCTATTATTACCATTTATTTCTCTGTTTAAAAGTTTTTCTACAATATTAGATCCAAGCAACACCTTGTTCTTTCTCTGAAAATGAATAGTTAACATTAAAAAACGACAAAAAAATAGAGAAGTCTACTTCATCATTTAAAAACATTTTACTATTAATGTTATTATTACTATTATTATTATAATAAATCAATCCTGTTCTCGTTTATTTGGTCTGGAAAAAAAGAGAAAAAATTAATACATAACCACTTCTGTATAAGTAATTATTAGTGGTACTGAAATATCATACTCACATAATCAATATCCAACTGCACGCTCACTTTCTCGTTCGCCAGCGGAGTGTGTGAGGTTACGCATAGTGATAGGACACAAGGCTTCACAGCTTTCAATTGCTCCTCTGTAAATACGTCACACCATCTTTTAGGTAGGTATACATAGAAAAGTTTATCCTCCGGCTGAGGACAGGCTCCGGTATCTTCCAAATCTACCACAACTGACTCCCCGAATTTCGTTTTCACAAATTTCATGTGAATTATATGATACTTTACTCCTAAAGAAAGACTTGACAAGTCTCTTTTTGGTAAAAAATTTTCAACTGTCTTCGCGTTCGCAACGATTCCTTCCATGGCGAGTACTGATGACTGCACAGGGAAACACTGGCGTATTTATTCTGTTTCCCCCGACCACGTTCCTTCCTTCTAAAGCGTCATCTCCTTCGGTCACGACACCCTACCCCGCACCTCCACCGCAACGGTAACGGCTATAATTTTGCTTCCTACCCCACCCCGCGTCGTCACGGGCCACCATCTGCTTTCGGTCACGACCGGACGATGACATCCTACCCCGCACCCCCACACCGCACCCAAAGCCTCACCACCACCCCGCACCTCGCCTACATATTTTGTTCAATTACTTTGTCTGTCGCTCCGCAACGACCGGGTTTACCCCACCCCACCCCACCCCGCACCCCACTCGAGTCCGTCGGTCACGGTCACCCCGCACCCCACCCCGCGTCGTCTCGGGCCACCATCTGCTTTCGGTCACGACCGGTCGTACAACCCAGCCCCCCGTACCCCGCACCCTACATCCCGCGGGAGGCGACTCAACGAGCGCGCTTCGGTCAAGGTCGCCGGCATCCTGTACCCCGCACCTCGCCTACCTCTCGGTCACGGACACCGGCTGCAACCTAGCTCCCTACCCCGCACCACCATCCCACACCTTTACCCCGCACCGCATCGGTCACGGACGTCGGCTTCCTACACCGCACTCCCCACCCCACCCAGCCCTCCGCAACGCGCGTCATCGGTCACGACCGGACGATGACATCCTAGCCCGCACCCCCACCCCGCACCTCCAGCACACACCGCATCGGTCACGACAACCCCGCACCCCACCCCGCGCAGCTGCTCCTCGCGAGCGGAGCGCGGCGACAGCGTTACCGGTCACCGGACTGTCTATATAGGGAACCGACTACGCGAAGCCGGCCTCACTCCTTTCACAATGACCGACAGCAGCAGCAGCAGCGGCAGCAACAGCGAACACCGTGCTATCAATGGTAATGTAATTACTATAAAATTTATGATACTTGACAATACACTAAACACACAAACAGTATTATTAGATTACAAACACACGGTTATTGATAAGATTTGTAGCGAAGCCGTTGCATTAAATAATTATATAAAGTGGTATTTAGCAGTTCGTGTATCTTTTAAAAAATTAATAAACACCGAAAATATTTATTGTAATGCGGTATTTAGATCACGTACAGAACTTAAGTCACAGTATGACGATATCGATGAACAGTATTCGATAGCTAGCGAGAAAATAATGGAATCCGTTGACAAATTCACGCGTGACGGAAGCGGGTGGGTCGAAAATGGTGTCGAGTCGGTGGAAATAAATATTACAAAATACAATCCTCTTGTGGGGTCGAGCTTTCTACCTACACCATCGAAATTGTCACACAGTAAGAAAGGAATTATTAATGTGAAAAATTTAGAAGATGAAAAGTGTTTCTTGTGGTCTGTGCTCGCCGGTATACACCCGATCGCGTGTAACCCGCATCGCGTTAGCCATTACCTTCCGTACGAAGAAGAAATAAACATGAAGGACATACCTTATCCCGTCGCAGTCAATAAGATAAAACGTTTTGAAAAATTAAACGAAAACATATCCGTTAACGTTTTTGGCTACGAAGGCGAGGTATATCCTTTACGTATTACTGAACACCGCGGTCGAAAGTACCACGTAAACCTACTGCTACTGTCCGACGCGAACACTACTCACTACTGCCTCATACGGAACCTTTCGCGTATGCTTTCGTCGTTGTCAAAACGAAACAGCGCTTCGTTTTACTGCAACTACTGTCTACACCGATTTTCGGACAATAAATATAATAACGCGGCGCGAAAACGAGTTGAAGAACACGAACGCAACTGTTCTCAGCATGCAGTACAGAAAGTAAAACTTTCTGACGAGAACGAAAAGTGGATGTATTTTAAAAACTTTTCACTTTGTCACCGCGTACCTTATACGGTATACGCTGACTTCGAATCGTTTATTGTTCCGACCACCGGTAAAAACGTGGCACATCATATACCAGCCAGTTTCTGCTATGTGATAGTTGACTGGATGGAAAACGCCGTCAAGGAACCTGTAATATACCGCGGTAAAGACGTGGTGGACACGTTCCTTCGTGTGCTTTTAGTCGACGTTCAACGACTCGATAGAAAGTTTAATAAACCGATCCAAATGACAGCGGCCGATGAACGGTCATTCCGAAACGCTACGCACTGTCATCTGTGCAAGCAGCCGTTAACGGACGACACGGTTCGAAACCATTGCCACATAACGGGAAACTATTTAGGCGCTGCTCACAATGCGTGTAATATAAATTACAAAATACCAACACACGTTCCGGTTTTTTTCCATAATTTAAGTGGCTATGACTCGCATCATTTGATGCAAGGTTTCGGAAAGTACAAGGAAGATGAAATAACGTGTATCGCTACTACAAGCGAACGTTACATCTCCGTTACACTCGGTCAGCTCCGGTTTCTCGATTCTCTGCGGTTCATGAACGCGTCACTTGAAAAACTCGTCTCCAACTTATCCGCGGATAAATTTAAAATCCTTAATCAATTTTACACGCGTAATGTTAATTTACTGTTGCGTAAAGGCGTGTACCCTTACGAATACGTTACGGACGATTCAAAATTTGACGAGAGGCAGTTACCGGACCGCGAACATTTTTACAACGGGTTGACAGAGTCGGATATAAACGAAGAAGATTACGCGCACGCTCGAGCGGTTTGGTCGGCTTTCGACATGCAAACGTTCGGTGATTATCATGACCTTTATTTAAAAACGGATGTACTACTGCTTGCTGATGTATTTGAAAACTTTCGAAACATGAGCCTACAGTACTACGAACTCGATCCGTGTAACGTTTTTACCACCGCCGGTTTAGCGTGGAACGCGATGCTGAAAATGACAGGAGTTAGGTTAGAGTTACTCCGCGATATAGACGTACACCTGTACATCGAAAGAGGTATCCGTGGCGGCTTAGCAGCAATTTCTAATAGGTACGCCAAGGCCAACAACCCGTACATTCCCGATTATGACGCAAGCAAGCCGCATAACTATTTACTTTACCTCGATTGTACCAACCTGTACGGAACGGCTATGACACAGCCTTTACCACTGTCCGGTTTTCGATGGTTGGAACGTACAGTGATCGATACGTTGAACGTGCACACGTTACGCGACGATGGTGACACCGGTTATATCCTGGAAGTCGATCTGGGGTATCCACATTACCTACACGACTTACACAGTGACTACCCTTTAGCACCTGAAAAGCGTACTATTACGGACAGTATGCTTTCACCGTACTGCTATCGCATGAAGCTGTTAAAAGACTTTGTGTGTAGTAACGGTAAGGTAGAGAAACTGATAACGTCCCTCGAGGACAAGACAAAATACATTGTTCATTACAGAACATTGAAACTCTACCTCGAACTAGGAATGGAGTTGAAAGTGATTCACCGTGTGTTAGCATTCACACAGTGCGTATGGTTGAAACCTTTCATCGATTTTAATACGGAGCGACGAAAGGAAGCCAGAAACACCTTTGAAAAAGACTTTTTTAAGTTAATGAATAACGCACCGTACGGAAAATCGTTGGAAAACGTACGGAAGCGAATCGATTTCAAGTTAGATCCAAACGAGAAGAAACTTCACAAACTAACCGCTAACCCCAGGCTACAACATTTTTTCATCTATAACGAGGACCTGGTAGGTCTCACGATGAAAAAAATATCCATTACACTGAACCGACCTTTGTACGTTGGGTTCAGTGTATTGGATATTAGTAAGCTGATTATGTATCGGTTCCATTACGGATTCACGATGAATACGTACGGGTCACGTGCACGTCTATGTATGACGGACACTGACTCTCTGTTGTACGACATTCGCACCGACGATGTGTACAAAGACATGGAGGAGCATCTCGAACTCTTTGACACGTCGGAGTACCCTAAGGCACATCCGTGCTATAGTGAAACAAACAAGAAAAAGTTGGGTACTTTTAAAGACGAAACAAATGGAATACCGATACTTGAATTTGTCGGGTTGCGCGCAAAATGTTATTCATTCGTTACGGCAAACGATAAAGAGAAAAAGGTAGCGAAAGGTGTGCCACGTTCCGCGATAGCTACACAGTTGAAACATCAACTTTATAAACAATGTGTAAAGACCACTTCTCAAACTTATACTACGGCGCAGACTATCCAAAGCGAAAAACATAACATATACACAAGAAAGCTTACAAAATTATCGCTGTCACCATACGATGACAAACGATATGTCTTGGATGACGGTGAAACAACACTGGCGTACGGTCATTATAAACTCTGTCAACCCAGACGCGAGATAATTCAGCAAGCGAGAAAATCCGTTATAAATTATGCGTTCGATATACGTTGATATAAGACTCGCTTGCAGGAGCAACACACTGTCAGTAACGACGATGAAGTCGGTGAGGTTCAGTGAAAACGTAACGGTATATCTCGTACCAAAATTTTGCGATTCGCGTTTCGGGTGGCGATATGGAAAACGTACGCAAAACTATTGCAAAGGAATTGCACAGACCGGTGAGAAGGAACTTTCCCAGACGTGCGGTGGAGGTGAAGGGGTTACACGATCTCTACCAAGCGGATTTGGTGGAAATGATACCGCATGCCAAGTTGAACAAGGGGTACAAATATCTAATGACGGTAATAAACGCATTTAGCAAGTATGCATATGCGATTCCCTTAAAAACTAAATCGGGTGTTGAAGGAGCACATGCTCTCGAACCAATAATTGTAAAAAATAAAATGAAATACCTGCAAACGGATAAGGGGAAAGAGTACTTTAACACTACCGTACAAGCTTTACTAAAGAGATTCAACGTCAAACACTATTCAACGTATAGCGAGAAGAAAGCGTCCATCGTAGAGCGATTTAATCGTACGTTGAAAACGAACATGTACCGCGCGTTCAGCGAGCAAGGCCATTATCGGTGGTTGTCGCTTTTGCCTAAACTGGTGATGGAATACAACGACAGAGTGCATAGAACTATAGAGATGAAGCCGCGACAAGTCGACAAGAGCAACGAGCAAATTGTGTTGGAACGAATAAGAAAAAATATCGTACCGCGGAAAGTGAGCAAGAAACATAAGTTTAAAATAGGCGATCGAGTGCGTATCAGTAAATACAAAATCACATTCGCTAAAGGTTATACACCAAACTGGACGAACGAGATATATACAGTGGACAGATTTCAGCCAACCGTACCGGTTACGTACTTGTTGAAAGATCACACGGGTGACGTTGTGGAAGGTGGGTTTTATGAACAAGAATTGAGTAAAACCAGCGTTGGTGATGTGTATCTCGTTGAAAAAATATTACAACGTAAAGGTGATCGCGTGCGAGTGCGCTGGCTCGGCTTTGACGGTAAACACGATTCGTGGATACATAAAAAAGATCTGATATAATAACATTACCACAGTATTTAACCGAACGTAAACGAGTTAAGATGAAGATTGAACAACAATCGTTAAAGTTAAATGTTAAGAACGTAGACTCTGCTAAGTACAACGGTGAAGTTGCATATAATAAACACAGTCCACTGTTTCCAAACACAGTTCGATGTATCGTGTGCGGCGGGTCATGTAGCGGGAAGTCAAACGTTGCCTTTAACATGTTATTCGATTCAAACGGACTGCGATTTCAGAACCTGTACGTGTTCTCCAAATCGTTATTTCAACCAAAATATCGTATGTTGGAAGACGTTTTTAATGCTCTCACTGACGAAGGAATGATGTACTTCACATACAGTGAAAACGATGAAGTACCACCTCCGCACGAAATTGTACCTAATTCAATCATGTTGTTCGATGATGTGGTATGTGAACGGCAGAATAACATACGAAAATATTTCGCTATGGGACGGCATAGCGGTGTGGACACTTTGTACCTTTGTCAGACGTACAGTCTGGTGCCAAAGCAACTGGTGCGTGATAATGCCAATTTCTTGGTTTTTTTCAGACAAGATGATCTCAATTTACGTCACGTTTACAACGATCACGTTAACACAGATATGAAATACGAAGAGTTCAAAGCGATGTGCGCCGAAGCGTGGAAGGATCGTTACGGATTCATAGTCATCAACAAGGACTCACCGATAAACGCGGGTAGATACAGAGTGGGTTTCGATCGTTTTATACATAAATAGAATAGTTTGTGCGAGAAAGTCATCAGTGTCAAGATGGATGACAAGCAATTGACACATGAAATCGATGCAATTAGCGATAACATAAGACAAAAGTATCGCGCGTTGAAACATGACATCAGAGAGAGCGATGAAGCGTTAACGAGAAAGTACAAACCTCTTTTGGAACCGTTAACCCAGATTTCGGAAAAGTTGAATGTCTCCGGTGATAAAATTAAAAAAATAAATGTTGAAGATGAAGATACGAAGACAGCTGTCGAGATGACACCACCACCATCACAACCTCGATTCCTTAGAACGGAAGTGTTGGCACAAACTCCTGATGTCAAAACATCGAACGTGACTCTTGAAGAGTTTTTAGCAACACCCGAAGGTCGACACGAAGCACAAGAATACGTTGAACAGTCTGTCGAAGGTCCGCTCGCGAGGAAATACTTACTACTCGCTTTATCTGATGATCGAGAAAAAAAGATGGATCATACGTACGGTATCCGTAACGTTGCAGACAAATGGATGGTGGGAAATTCGGTGTTGGAGATCAATCAAGACGACAGCTTCTACATAGCTGGAAATCGATACAGGGGTACACCGGGTCTCTACGAACTTATGTTTATGAAAGAACCCAACAAGAGCGTCTATGATGAAAACGATTTAGCAGCGTACAAATCTATACTGTCGAACACTAACGCACATAAACATTATCATTTACCCGGTGCTAAAATAAATACAAACAAAGGTGTAAAGTACAGAGAGATAATCGCCCGATTGTTCCCACCGCGCAGCGGACGTGGTATCGATTACGTACACTGGAACGATCCCAACAAACTGGTTGAACGGTTGAGACTGCTGGTAAGTTCAAAACGCGCCGGTCACACCGGACACGACAACGAAATCATCTCCGTTGTGGAGGAATTACGTGAAGCCAACATTATCGTATAAATTTTATGAACGTCGGTGTAACAACTCATTGACGTCAACACTGTCAACATGTGCGGGTTAGATTTGACACCTGACTTTGAAGTCGAAAACGAAAGACTGAAAACCTTTACATCATGGCCTGTGCATTTCATCAGTCCAACCGCTATGGTTGCCGCAGGCTTTCATTACACAAATGAAATTGACAGGGTTCGATGTTCATTTTGCGGTATAGAAATCTTTCGTTGGAAAGAGGGTGACGATCCGATTGTGTTACACACGCGATGGTCACCACAGTGTCGTTACTTAAAACGGTTAGCACATCATTTGTAGCGTGCAGTCGTACAATGGTTGTGGACAAGTTCGGGAGACATCAAAGCGCCGTGAGCGTGCGACGAGAAACAAAAAGACAATTACGCGATACTGTAGGATTTAAGATTACGAATGATGGGCATATAGATGTTGAAAACAAAAAGATCCGCAATCTGAACGAACCGGATGCAGCAAAGGATGCTGTATCTCTGACTTATATGCAAACACATTGTCTGCTACTCGATGATGAACGTAAAAGCGTGGACGTTAAAGGGTGTAGATTGAAAAATGTTGATACTCCTGTAGAGGTTAAAGACGTAGTCAACAAATATTACGTTGATGACAACTGTATACAACACTCGAGTCAAGAGAGAGGTGAGGTCATCGATGCACGAGATCGATGGGTAATCAACGTTCGAAGTCCGGAACAAGCGACCGATGCGGTTAACAAAAACTATGTAGACTCGAACGTCATTAAAAAAGTATCGAACAGCTATTTGTTTGGGCAGAGCTGGTTGTCGGGAGTGAGTTCACCGATTTTTGGAGATGACGCGGTTAACGTAAAATACATGTTGCAGAACACCGTTAGCTTGGGCGAAGATGGTGTTTTCAAAGCAGCGGAAAAGAGAATAACAGACGTAGCCGATGGTTTTGCGGAGAGCGATGCTGTTAACTTACAACAATTAAATGACGTGAGACGATACGTAAAGAGCGAGATGTATAAAGTCGTTAAAACATTTCAGTATCAACTGGATTACTACTTATTGAAATTGTCTAAGCCACGTAGTTCAGAAGACGAGTGGACACTCGACACGAAGGAAATAAGAAGGTTAATAGATGAATACGATAAAAACATAGAAGAGGAAGACTGGAGATCGGTTTACGATGTACAACAACGTTAAGAGGAAAAAGGGGTGGGGCGTCGGAAACGTGCTTAAAAACGTTGTACCGTCCGTTGTTTCGTCAGTTATCAATCGAGCGGTGGACGCACTACCTGTCGAATTACATCTGCCGGGTTACAGATTCTGTGGACCGGGCACGAAACTCGAAGAAAGATTAGCGCGTGGTGATCGTGGAATCAATCAACTAGACGAAGCCTGTCGCGAACACGATATCGCTTACGCTCAATACAAAGACAACGAAAGTAGACGTATTGCAGATCGTAAACTCGCGGAAAAAGCGTGGGGACGGGTAAAGGCTTTGGATTCGGGTATCAGCGAACGAGCTTATGCGACAGCAGTTGCAGCGGCCATGAAAGCAAAATCAGCAATAGGAAGCGGTCGACGTCGTAAAAATAAAAAGAATGTGAGTAGTCGTGGTCGTGGTGCTGGTGGTGGGATGAAGAAGAGGAGGAAGAGAACTGTCCGAACCGCTAGGAAAAAGAAGAGAACTGCGTCCGGATTGTATCTACGTCCGTACCGAAAAAACTAATTCACATACCGCTCCGCCCGTTGTCCGAAGATGAATTACGTGTATACGCAAAAAAGCTAAACATACCGTATTTTAGAGGTGTTTACATGCGTAACGCATTACCGGATACAGCGCCGTGGAAGAACGAAAGCGTCATCGTAAATTTGGACGACGAGAGCGGACCGGGAACCCACTGGGTATGTTACAAGAAGCGTGGAAATCGAGTACACTATTTTGACGGGTTCGGTAATTTACGTCCACCTCTCGAGCTGATGCAATATTTTGGTGATACAGCCGACGTTCGTTACAACTATGAACGGAAGCAACCTCCTAACACGGTCATCTGCGGTCATTTATGTTTAGACTTTTTATCGTCTTCTGATCAGTAAACTTCAGCATGTCGTCGCTAACGGTCACCGTGACGGGTACCGACGCTGCGAATCTCGTGTGTAACTTTTTCCCACCTCTCGAGTTATACGGTGAATGGTACGTTGGACTATTGGATTTTACATCGTATAATTCAATACCAAACGTTACTGAAGGAAAAAATAATGCATTTCCAGTAAAAATTTCCAAGGATCAGTGGTCCGTCATCAAGTTGCCTACCGGCACCTACGAAATCAGTGATATCGAAACGTATCTGCAGAAACAGTTAGGCGAGAGAACAATCAGTTTACGTCCAAACAACAACACATTAAAGTGTGAAATTTACTGTAAGCATGTCATCGACTTTTCGCGTACACCGAATACCATTGCAAGTATGTTAGGATTCAAGGAGAATCAGCAGCTGAAAGCGTATATAACACACGAGTCGAACGTACCCGTTGACATAATCAAAGTTAACACCGTTCACGTACGGAGTAATATCGTACAGGGTGCGTACAAGGACGGCCAGGACCAGCACACGTTGCATTCGTTTTATCCGACCGTGGCACCAGGTTTCAAAATAGTTGAAACACCGACAAACGTAATATACTTACCGGTAAACGTACAACGTGTAGACAACATAATTTTGTCTCTCGTTGATCAGGACGGGGATTTAGTCGATTTTCGCGGTGAAGTTATCACGATACGACTGCATCTGAAAATATGGGATTGTATTTCGGACAAACGTCACCTGTAAAAAGGGAGTGTGTACGAAAGAAACATGGTAGTCGGTGTTCAACGTTGAAGCGATTGACATCAAGGAACAAGCGTTTCTTACTTTCACTTGGATTCAAATTATACGATTAAAATAATGTCGGGTGAAATTCTAGCTATCGAACGAGGAGCGGCTTTCGATAACAGAATCGTTGAGTTCGAATATCGTACGCACGCACCGTATGCTTCCACCCGATACGGTAACAACGATGAAATACGTATACCCATCCAACAACAGGATGTTTTCACTTTACCGGCGGAGAGTTTTCTGTACATCGAAGGAACATTGACCAAGGTTAACGCTACCGACACAGCGTTGAACGTGAAATTAATCAACAATGCAATGGCTTTCTTGTTTGAGGAGATCCGTTACGAAGTGTGCGGTGTGGAAGTGGATCGTACAAAAAACGTTGGAATTACGAGCACTGTGAAATTGTTACTATCGAGCAATTAGCATGAAAGAAAGCATCTAATCAATGCAGGATGGGTGACGACAACCGTCGAGTCGTTGACAGTACACGAGAGTACCGGTGATTTTACGTTTTGTCTTCCGTTGAAAATGCTACTCGGTTTCAACGAAGACTATACACGCATCATGCTGAACGTTAAGCAAGAATTGATTCTGTTGCGTACCTCTACCGATCAGAACGCAATGGTGCTAAAAGAATCGGGTGCAACTGCAAACGGTAATCTCGTAATAAACAAAGTACACTGGAAGATGCCCTATGTGCGCGTGTCAAACAAGTACCGAATACCGCTATTGGAGCACATCGAGGAGGATCATGAACTAGTGATGCCGTTCCGCAGTTGGGAATTGCACGAGTATCCCGTTCTACCGACGACAAATCGACATTCGTGGACCTTGAAGACATCGTCACAGTTGGAAAAACCTCGGTATGTAATACTGATATTTCAGACGGATAGGAAGAACAATATAGCGAAAAACGCGTCGGAATTTGATCACTGCAATTTAACGAATGTCAAGCTTTTTCTGAACGATAAATACTATCCGTACAATAACCTGAACCAGGATATCGATAAAAAACGTTACGCCCTGTTCTACGACATGTATACACGTTTCCAAACATCATACTGCGACCGTCGCAACAGAGCGCCTCTTTTGACACCTAATGAATTTATAACGAAAGCACCGTTGTTTGTCATCGATTGTTCCAGACAAGAAGAACCAATCAAGTCGTCTGCCGTTGATGTGCGTTTAGAATTTGAATCCAGTAACAATTTTCCAGATAAAACCACCGCTTACGCTTTGATTATACACGATAGGATAGTACAGTACACAGCGTTGTCGAATACTGTTCATCGTTTGTCATAAAAAAACTTGTTCTCCCCTCTACTAGTTTATAAAGATAGGTATTAGCGATCTCTACATAACAACAACCTCAGTCCTTTTCAACGATGGAAGGTGACTGTGACAGCAGCAGCAGCCATTGTGAGTATAACGTTTACTTGTCTCTTGCATATCCAATCAACTCGTACTCTAAGTTCGTTACCGTCGGACTGTATAAAGAACTCAACTATGAACCGGGTGTTTTGTTTACAAACGGAAAAAAGAAACGTATATTACTTGACTTTTCTGAGTGGAATTACTTGTTGATCTTTCGTGAACAGTTACTATCCAGTATGTTATTGTACGAAGAAGGTGAAAACCGTGAAAAGAAGAAGAGTGTGATGATCAGTCGTAACTTTGGGAAAACGTTTGTTCGGATTAAAGGTAGTAAGACCGAAAAATTTGTTGTCACAGAACCCGAGTGGATCCGTTTTGGTTGTTTATTAACAGTACTAAAGAAATATCTTGTTCGCTTGTTTTATGATCAAGATCACTTCAAGTCATACATTAATCAGGTAGTAGCCAAGGGGTGTTATGTACCACCATCCTTCTTTTTCCCCTCGTTTTTTCGATTGGAAAGCAGTCGTCACGACCAACAGCTAACATTTGATCGTCTTTACGATGAACTGGTATTGGAAGGAAAAGTAGAGGGGGAATTTGAAAAAATTAACGTACTCGATGCGGACATGTGTCACTCGGAAAAATGAACTTGAATAGGACGGTTATTGCCGAGTTTGAAGCGTTTCGCGGTGACAAAAATGAATATGTAATCAAAGAGTTCGTTACAGTTGATATAACAACCGGACGTTTTGTTATCGTGTTGTTCGCTCCACCATACGAAAGTGCACGACTGCACCAGAAATTCCGAAAAATCAATGACTGGTTGGAAACACATTATCACAGGATACGATGGAACGATGGTAATGTACCGTACAAGAATATGGTACGCATCGTTGCAGACATTTTTTCAGATTATCCTGTTGTCTATACAAAAGTTTTTGAGAAGGCAAATTTCTTACGACAGTTGTATCACCATGGTGAGGTGATTGACTTAAACGATATTCAAGCACCTGTAGTTCCTAGATCCTTTGTACCCATCATACAATGTCCTGTTCCTCATCGTCAACCCGTTACCACTCCCCCCTTACACTGTGCATTACGCAAAGCTTTGTTTTATGCAGAATGGTTGCGGCAACGAAATAAAATATAGTCGGTTGTGAACATGTTTTCATCATGGTGTTAGTGTGAATGCTACGTGACAGAAATGTCCATAAACGTAGAATTAGGTACCGTAGTGTGTGCGTGAGTGTTAACCTTGACTACGTCACTGTCGCGGTAGAAATACTCATAAACGTAGTCCTGGTAGTTCGAGACGGGTCACTGGCACGGTAGATATACCTGTAAACTCGTCAAGAACCAGTATGGGTGTGAAAATTACTCATTACGGTACAGCAAATGTGAATACGCATCATGTATGAACAACATATTCACCCGATTAAAAAAATAAAAAAAATAAATAAAAAAGTAAATAAAAAAATATGTACTGCTTTTACACATTGGCTTAGCATTGCATAATGTATCTTTATTATTATCTACCACTGTACTAGTCAATAGTACAGCGATAGATAACGTGGAGTAGGCCTGCTTTACGAATCTGTAAAGTTGGGGAAACCACGTTAAAAAAAGCGTAGCAGGCTCTCATTCGCCTCCCTCAGGCTGCTAGGAAGAGGATGAGAGGTAAAAAAATAAAAGTATAACGAAATGTTTATTTATTTATTAATAAATAAACTTATATTGTGCTTTTATGATTTTACACATAGGACGACAGTAGATATCACTCGTCCACCTCATGGTTACAAGTAAGAGATGAGAAGTATAAGTACAGAAATAATTACAGTTAAGCGATAACGGCCCCTTGGTGTAGTGGATGCACGCCGGTTTGGTGTACCGGAGGTCCCGGGTTCAAATCCCGGAGGGGCCGTAATTTATTTTTATGTAAAAATTAATATTCAATGACATACCATTGTTACAGTTGAACACATGCGTCATGTGGTCGTACATTCCGGTGTTAAAATTTCGGACACCAAAAATTTCGGGTAACCCCATCCGTTGATTTAAACATTTCGGGTACTAAATTTCAAACACCGAAAATTTCGGGTACCCCCATCCGTTGATTTAAACATTTCAGACATCACGCCCTCTACGTCGTCGTCATGTGGGCGTACCCACAAATTTCGGGTACCCCCATCCGTTGTTTTAATCATTTAGGGTACCAAAATTCTGACATTAAAAAATTTCGAGAGAGAACGATTATTTTGTTACATCAAAATAAACCAGAACGCGGAAGTGTTTTAACATTCGGACACCAGCTGCCAGGGCCTCTGTCATGAACTGGAACCCGGTTAGGGCGTACCCACAAATTTCGGGTACCCCCATCCGTTGATTTAAACATTTCGGGTAACGGTACCCGATACCCCCAAAATTTCGAGTAACGGTACCCGATGACATAGCCTCTGCTGGCAACCGCCGAATTCCGGGTACCCCCATCCGCTACACATTGTTTTCGGCTACCAAATTTTGGACATGCAGAAACCACGGCCTCCGTGACGTCTTGAAACAGGTTTTAGCCATCCGGACGCCAGCGACTTGAGCCTCTGTGTGATGTCATGAACTGGAACACGGAAGTGTTTCAGTCACACATACACACACACACACAAAACAGTGACGTCACATGGACAGCTCGGACACCAGCTGCCAGTGCCTCTATGACGTCATGAACTGGAACCCGGTAGTGTTTTCAACTGGAGCCCGGAAGTGTTTTCTAACCCCCACTTTTATACTACTCTTAGTCTTTTTTTTTTTAATTCATCTTACTTTGTATTTTTAATACCTGGGCTACAGTGTGTCTTATAATGCAAGCAACGACGTTGTGAATAAGTTGCATAAGTTTAACCATACGTGCAGGATCATTAGGCAAACCCTTAAGTTAGCAAGTAAAGGAACACGCCTAAAATTCTACAAGGTGATGGCTCCTCTTCCCACACTTTTTTATGGGTCTGAGAATTGGACATTAATGAGAGGCCAGGCCAGTCGCATCCAAGCGGGTGAAATAAAATTTCTCAAGCACGTGGCAGGGTATACTCTGCATTATCATAAATGAAACACAGATATGCGGCAGGAACTGAATATTATGAGTATACTCGACAGGATCGCCCAGTATCTTGGGCATTGGTGGGAACATCGTTGCCGAATGGATGACTGCCGCATCCCCAAACAACTATGGAACTATAAGCCTATAAGGGGATGGAGAGGTGTGGGACGTCCGAGGAAGCGCTGTAGTTACCAGCTCTAATCTTTGCCTATTTGAGACCGGAACAAACCATTCTTGGTTTAATCCTTAAAGATGATGATGATCTTATTTTGTGTGCTTTACCTCAGTAAATTTACGTTAAAGATAATTTATATTTATCACTTACGACCATGCATATGATTGTAAGAAGAATATTATACAAGTAGCACTAAATTAGTTGGTTGTGACAAGTGATAAAATACCTGTGGAGATGTTCATAATAATCAGATTATTCTGAGCTTAAAAGAGTCCATATCAATAAACCGTACAAAGGATTCGGTAATTTCTGTGTGAGCTATAGCGATTTGGCTGTGTAGCTATGGCTGTCTTTTGATTATGACATGTAAATATTGGATTATTTTATTCTTAAATTCAATTGCTTAATTATCTGTTAAGCTGGAAGTAAGTGTTAAAACGAAGAATGTAATTGTTTTGTGTTTCTGTTGTCGGTTTTAGTTTCAGTTTCAACAGCAAAGTACTCACAGCTATCAACGTTACTGTATTTGAATGAATACAACACACTGACAACCATGCGCATTGTTGTTTATATATTGTCTGCAATTATTCTGTGTTCTAATGCACAGAAACACGTAGCGAACTTAGTCCGCATTCCTCATTTGAATAAAAGAGCAATAAACGCAGAAACGTCTAATGCCCTTACTGCAGTCGTTTCGCTTTATGGCGAGCTGTATTAATTTTTTCTGTATTCTCTATGGCCCTTCTGCATAGAATAATTAAATTAATTCTTGCTGTTAGTATGGGAGAGGGGTGAGTTTCAGATAATTACAAGAAGACGCTGAAGGGGAACGTAATACGAGTAAAGAAATAATGAAGGGGGATAAACTACTTCCGTTGTTCAGTTACTACAATGAGATTAGATTTAATGGTGGCAGAGCCACCATTGAAAATGCTGTGTATATAATAAATGACTATCAATACTGCATCAATACAAGTAATAGGCTTTGGTGGTATGGTAAATTAATTGGTAATATGAATAAATTTATTGGTTATTAATACATGGAGATAGGAAGATTAAATTCGGATTAATTTGGTTGATGCTTACGTCATACGTATCATATATACAGTGTTGCATTCTCACACGTGTACAATGTTACTATGTGGTGACGTCAAAGGGTATCAAAGTTGTGTACGATAACTCCATTGATTTGGTAACGCATACGTTTCTAGATTTGTACGTCATTTGTCAGCTGCATCAAATTCTCACAATGTGCTATCAAATGCCCCGTAGCATTTATATACTACGAGAAAAAATAAATAGGAATTAGAAGGAAAATAAATGTAGAATATTAGAACTAAAAGTGTTAAAATTAAATACATATATAATACTTTATAGTTCTGTACACTTAAATTGGTTTCCAAAAATTCTATTCCAGTGAAAGTGATCAGTTTTGACGATGACTGTTTTTGGGATTGTGGATGACAACGGCTGTGCTGTGATTGTGGGATCGAGTCTAGGTCATGCCCCCGTTGTCCACTATCTATGGGACGTGTAATACACCGGTCTTGTCTGGGACGCCTGGGGTAAATAAGTAACAAAGGAATACTTACACCACACGCACACACCCCCGCGCACGCGCAATTTCCTCTCCTACGAGCAGCTTGCACGTAGTTACCACATAGCTGATTTCTCTCGCAGTGGTAGATCGTGAGATGTCTTAATGCTTGACGGGAAAAGAAGATATCTAAAAGAAACCTGAGTAATACACTATTAAATTAAACCATAAATATATTTAAATAACGAAGTCTAAAATGTTAGTGCATTCATATACACTAAGATAACAAACGCTGCTGACACTGATCGCTTTGCGTTATTTATAAAGGAAAAGTAATAGCTGTTAATAATAATTATATCCGAAACGCGATGTAACTGCTCAAACGTTTCTGTGTTTAAATATTTCTAGACACTGCAATTAACATTTGAATGAATGTAGTACAGGAAAAATAGACGAAAAAAGGTGTTTTAGGGAATAAAATTGCCCCGGTACTTTTGTGACTGAAAAAGGTAGACTTTAGCTTATATTTTATGAATCTAAAGAGTCCAGAGAGAAATCGCACTTAGGGGTAGTTTTATAAGGGTTGGGAGGGGTGAAAATACGGTTTTGGAGAAATAACTTTATAATGGTTAATTTTATAAAAAACGTTTCAAACAAAAGTGGTAGCTTATGAAATTCCGCGTATTATATGGTTTTTTGAACGACTTTCTACGACAAAAATTGAGGGAAATTTAAATTTTTAAAAAGTAGGTATTTTTCAAGAGTTTGAAATAGCGCAATTTTGTGCGTGCGCTGTTTGCGTGGCAATTAAAAAATAATTAGTTTATCGAAAAAACAAAAATATGCATTATTCAATTTTTAATTCTCTACAATTTAAGCCTTTATTTGTCCCGATACGCCGAAAATTGATAAATATACGTAATATAAAAAATATATATATATATTTATGTACTTTCTTATAATAATAAGAATTATTATTTTGTTGTTTATTTATTACAATTAATTAACAATAATAGAGAAAATAGCCTACTCGTGTAAAATTTTGTATTATTTAGCAAATATAAATCTGTAAAAATAATCTAAAACCTACTATATTTTACTCGTCATAGTGTTTCTTAAATAAACTAATAGTAATTACTCGTTAATCATGTCATCAGACTTCTCAAATTGCTGAAACGGCGATGCGCTTCTTTTAAAGTTTCACGCTCTATATAGGCCTATTATCTTGTCACCGGACAAAAGGTTTGCCGCATGACAAATGGCGCCAATCGTACACTCTAGTGTTTTTGGTGGCCCTAAAAAGGACCTGGTGGCGAGAAAACTGAAGTTGGTCGTGCCGCGCTGAGATGTTCGGCGGCTGCGCCCGCTGTTCGTGGCGTACTACAGTCCTCCTCTTCTTTCAGCATCGGTTGTAGAGTCGGCTGCCGGCCCAGCGACGTCCATCGCTGGCGCGGAACGGGAGTGCGAAGACGCAAGAACGGCGGCGGTTCTATTCTTCGGCTGTTCCTTCCGGCTGACTCCGCCTCGATGTTGTCCGAGAGAGGAGAGGAGATGAAGTGCGTCCGATGGTGAGG
The DNA here is from genome assembly GCA_034769895.1 of Magicicada septendecula. Taxonomy (NCBI): domain Eukaryota; kingdom Metazoa; phylum Arthropoda; class Insecta; order Hemiptera; family Cicadidae; genus Magicicada; species Magicicada septendecula. The sequence continues at coordinate 269,016,882 of CM068374.1, forward strand.
CGATGAACAGACAGTGCGTACAATTTTTTTTTTTTTTTTTTTTTTTCGCTCTGGGCTTTGCGGTTGTGCGTCGCAGAGACGAACCGCACGGTAACTGAGTTCCGAGCTACCTTCTGGAGCTCCTGCCTCGTGGCCCTGCCCAAGTAGGGCGCGTGCTCTATAGCAGGCCGATTCTCGGCTGTTGTGCTAGCCTACGCTAGCGCAGTATACACCGAGGGCGTTTCCACGAATCACCTGGGCGTATACGGTACCTTCCCAGCCCAGTCACTAGAGGATTGCCTGGGAACCTCGCCGCACGTGCATAAAATTTGCGTGCAAGCCGCCTGAAAGTGTCGTCTAAGGAGCGGACGCCAAGTCCTCTCCTTAGAAGGCGAGATGAGAAGCGACGGGGGACTTTAGCCGCTAGCCGGAGCCCCCTGTCGAGAACGCTCTGCAACTTCTTTTTATGCATTGCGGCGAGGTAATCCCAGACCGGGCAGGCGTAGGTAATGACCGGCAGCAGATACGCGCCGACGATCATCCTACCCAATTTCCTGGTCATGGCTGAGCTGATCAGGAGTGGAAACAGTGCGCACAGGCGAGTGGATGCTCGCTTAAGAACTGTCTGTGCGTGGGTACGCCAGGTGAGCCGACGGTCAAGGTGTAAGCCGAGGTACTTGACCTCGTTGGACCAGCGCAAGTACGTTCTGCCGATACGTAGTTGCCTAACGGGGTTCTTCCGTCGCTTGGAGAATTCGACGGCTACACTCTTGGTGGCGTTGAGTTGCACTCTCCAATTCTCAGTCCAGTCCACGAGCGTGTCGAGCTGGCGCTGCAGTCGTAGGACGGCCCTTTCCTCATGACGACCGGCCGTAAATACGGCCGTGTCATCAGCGAAGAGGGCCATCTGGACTCCAGGCTGTCTCGGCACGTCGTTGACGTAGATCGAGAACAGAAGGGGGCCTAGAACACTACCTTGAGGGACGCCGGCTGTGATTCGTCTCTCGGAAGAGACAGAATCGCCAACTCTCACGCAGAAGGTCCTCTCCGGCAGAAAGCTAGCAACCAGATGGAGGTAGCAGTCCGGGAGCTGGACTTCCCTAAGTTTGAATAAAAGGCCATCATGCCATACGCTGTCGAAGGCTTTCTCAACATCTAAGAAACAGCCAACGGTCCGTTCTCTCCGACACCCGGCTTCCGTGATGCTTTCCACCAGTCTCATCAGTTGATGAGTGGTCGAATGCCCCACACGAAAGCCGAACTGTTCGGGGACCAGCACGTCAAAGTTGGTTAGATGTTCTCGTACACGACGCTGTAAGAGGCGCTCAAAAACCTTGGACGTAGCGGAAAGTAGGCTGATAGGCCGGAGGTTTTCCGAGCGGGTGGTATCCTTTCCCTGCTTCGGGATCACGATAACCGTCGCCTTTCTCCATTTCTTGGGAAAGTAGGCCAGTCTAAGACACGCGTTGAACAAATCAGTCAAGAATTGAACTCCAGGCTCGGGAAGAAGTCGTAGAGCGGTGTTGGTAACACCGTCCGGGCCTGGAGCCTTTCTTGGCTGAAGTTCAGCGAGCCGATCTGAGACCTCTTCCAAAGAGATGGGTTCGGGCTCCGCCGTGATCGGAAGAGACAGAAAGTCTTCCACAGCCATCTCGACTTGTTCGTCGAAGTCCCAGTCCATGGGCGGGTTGGGAGCGAACTGACGCTCGAAACACAAGCCCAAGTACTCGGCCTTCTCCTCCGGGCGACCCAGGAGTCGACCGAACGGTCCAACAATGGCGGGAAGTGGAGGTCGGCGCCTCCGTCCCGTCAATGCGGTAGGTATTCTGTACGGGTGAGATTGCGGGTCCGCATCCCCCGTTCGGGCCACGTCGAGTTCCCAACAGCTACGTCGGAACGCCTTCAGACTGCCACGCAGTCGTCCGGTGAGCCGATTGTATGCTGCCTTATCGGCCGGATCACGGGTCCTCTGCCAACGTTTCCGGAAGTAATTCCTCTCGCGAGCGAGAAGAGAGACTTCCTCAGGGATGCGTTGGTAGTCAGGCGTGCGTACAATTTTCTGCCGGCCCGGGTTTTATTAACTAACCGGGATCGCTGATTGGCTAGCTCCGAACACGTAGTTGGTCACGTCTCGGCGGCTGCTGATGCCGGATTCGCTCGCTGTGTCCACCGCTGTTACCGGAGAGCATATGTTCGCATACCGCTGCTGTCACAATATATATATATATATTATACATATATATATTATATATATATATATATATATATATATATATATATTATATTTAGATAAAGGTGGTAGCGGGACCAGACCAGCGACCAGATTCTTCGTCTGACTGTGGACCACTACACATCGAAGCTCAGGAGCACTTCCAGGCTGAGATTGCAGTATCAAGTGGACTCTTTCTTGGAACGTTGTTGGCGGTTGGAACTCCCGCCCTAGCTTGCGCCGGCAGTAAGGTCGTCGTCGACTGAAGGTGTGGAAAACTACAGGATCACCTGCAGTGCCGGTCCAGTAACGACAAGAGCGAAGCCAAGCTAGCTGCGGCCACGCATTAGTGGGTCGTGCGACCGCCTTCAGCGTCCCTTGTTAGGGCCGCGTGGCAGCAGACGACTCGACTAGTCCGGTTAAATCGGTTGCTTCGGCTTGTGTTCGTGGTAGTTTTCGTGTGCGAGTCTCTTGGCGGCAATAGCCGTCCGCGGTCTGGTGTCGGCTGGTGTTTACCGTGTGTAGTGTGCCAACCCGAAGCCAAAGGCGGCAAAGTGCAGTGCAGTGGACCAGTGAAAGTGCTGTGTGGTGTTTGTGGCTTTCGTGAAGCTCCGGACCAGTGGACCTGTTGGGATTACTTCGAGGGATCGCTTCAGGTAAGCCTAATTTACTGTTTTTCCCGCGGCTTTAGGTGGCATCGCCCGCTTAGCTTGGCGTAGGCTAAGTTAGGTCCCTGCCGGTAGCGGTCGGTCGCTTCGCTTAATCGTGGTGCGGCCTCCAATACCGGCGCTAAGCGGGTTAAGTATCCCAGTAGGAGGGCTTCGGCCCGAATACCTTTGCCAAAACGCGATGGGCGACCGTCGCGTTGCGGCCGGGCAGCGGAATGGTCCTGCTAAGGGCCAATCCAATGCTTCAACCGTAGGCCCCGGCCCTGTCCCTGACTCGGTCGGATCGTGCAGTGGTCCTTCTCAGGGCCGCCAATCGGTCTCGGCCGCGTCCAACGTTGTTTCTGGGGGTACTCCTGCCCCGACGTGCACTACGTCCCAGCCCACGCCTGGGTCATCCTTCACTGTAGTGACATCGAAGAAAAAAAAAAAAAAAAAAAAAAAAAAAAGCTCCGCTCCCCGATGAACCGGAGCTGGATCTGGTTGCTCCTTCCCGTAGAAGCCGCCCTCCGCCCCTGTTCGTCAACGGCGTCAAGAACGTCGTTGACTTTTCCAGACGCCTCCGGCTCGGCGTTCGTCTCTCGGCGGACGTACAGATGTCTCTTCGTGGAAGGGACAGTCTGCGCGTTAGCTGCGCGACGGACGAAGAGTACCGTGCCGTCTATTTGTTCTTGCAGGCAAATGGCCTCCAATTTCACACATTTACCAACGAGAAGGCGGCTCACGTCCGGCTAATTATTCGCGGCCTGGACGAGGACACCGATCCCGACGAGGTGGCGGACGAGCTCCGCCAACTCGGCTTCCCGATTAAAGAGTGCATCAGGCTGTACACCTCATACGGACCCAGGCGTAAGTTACCCCTCCTCCGGGTGATACTCCTGAAGGGGGAACAGGCAGACAGACTGCTGGGCCTGACCAGTCTTTGCGGGCTTCGAATAAAAGTTGAAAGGAGCCGCGAAGCTGGCCACGTCCCGCAGTGCCATCGTTGCCAACGGTTCGGGCACGGCTCGGACAGCTGCCACAACGCTGAGGTCTGCGTCAGATGCGGAAAGCCGCATCCGACCAAGGCCTGTAAATTGCCGGCTGCGGGGCGCCGCTTTTGTATTAATTGCGGCGAACCTCACTCGGCAAACTACCGAGGATGCTGGGTTTTCCAGCAGCATCTGAGGCAGGCCGCGGACAGGAACAACCCTCCTGCCCGCCAGCAGCTTCCAGTCGTCCCGGATCGTGCTGCCTTTCCCCGTCTCCCGGAGAAGGTCAGCTCATCAGTGCCACAACCTCCCGCCCGACCTCGCCCACGTGCTCAGCCACGTGCATCGTCCCAACCTGCTCGGGAAGAGCATGCTACGCCAGCATCGGCCCTAGCTCAGCCCGTTCCAATGGACGAGGAACCTGCCCCGGAAGTAGACGAGCCAGTCCCTGAGAAGTCTGAATCTCACCAACCCGCGGCTCGCTACAAACCCAAGTCTAGGAAGAAGAAGAAGCAGAAGAAACAGAAAAACGCTGCTCCAGCTCCCCCTGCCCAGAAACCGCACACCAGACCAACGCAGCGCTCCGGCGCTGGGGTAGCTCGGCAGTCCAGAGTAGAGCCCCGTCCTGCAGCTGAAAGGACCGAGCGCCCACCCAGGAACACATCTCGGGTGAATTCAGCCCGCAGCTATGCTGCCGCCGCCCGCAGCGACCCTGGCCCATCTGCTTCATCGTCGTCCACATCCCCCTCAGCTCTAGCCGAGGTAAAGTCTTTCCTCGAGGAATATGACCTCGAAGAAGTGGCCCGTCTTTTTCGATCAATCCGGGAGCGTCTTCGTACGGCGAACCCGACTGAAAAGTTCCTCTTCCTCGCGGAAGCTGCAGCCGCCATAGGTCTTCTGTAATGCTCCACGCTAACAGAATTACCTCCATTAAGCGCGACCTTTCCATTATAGCGTGGAACGCCAACAGCCTTCTGCCCAAACTCGAGGAACTTAGAGAGTTCCTAGCCCGTCGCAACCCCGACGTGCTTCTCCTCTCTGAGACCTGGCTTAGGGCACATGACAACGTGAGATTGCCCAACTATGCGTTTTACAGGGACGATAGACCTGGCGGAACGCGGGGGGTGGTACGGTCATAGCGGTGAAACGTTGCATTGCACATCACCGCGTGGTCTTGCCTCCTCGCCAAAATTTCGAGGCCACAGCCGTTGAACTCTCCGGAGTTCTCGGAGGTGTCCTCCTGGTTTCGGCTTACAAACCGCCGACCAAACCAGTTCTAGACGCCGACCTGTCCGCAATTTTCAGTGCGCATAGGAAGGTAATTCTTGCAGGTGACCTGACCTGCAAACACCCCGACTGGGGTAGTCGATTGACTACGCCATCCGGGAGGGCGCTTAGCAGGTACCTACACGACCACCACCTACGAGCCTACGGACCCGGACAACTGACGCACTATCCCCTCCGACTTGGAGCCCGACCTGACATACTAGACATTGCAGTTGTCAAGGGAGTTGTCAACCAGATTGAGGTGTCCGTGTTAACGGAACTGTCCTCTGACCATTGTCCCATCGAGGTGCACGTACCTACCCGTCACACGACTTGGAGAGCAGCGCGACGAGTGGTCGAGTGGGACCGCTTCGGGCCTGCTTTTTGTCGCAGGCTTCCCGAGGAGGTCCCGCTTGATACCACTCAGCACATCGACGAGGCGGTCGTCTTGTTCGATGATGCCGTGGTCTCTTCCGTCGGCGTGTGCTCACGGATGAGGCCTAATCTCACGCCCGATTATCACCGGATCCCAGAAGAAGTCCGTCTTCTCGCTTTAGAGAAGAACAGACTTCGGAGACGGTGGCAGCGGACGCGAGATCCGGACGACAAGGCCAGCTTCAATCGGGCGGCCGGCAAGTTACGTCGTGACTTGCAGGCCTTCCGACGAAGCTGCTGGGAATTTACGGTCGCCAAAATGGCAGATGATGCACCGGAGGGGGACTCCTCCGTTTACAGGATACCTACCGCGATGACCGGGAAGAGGCGCCGTCCTCCACTCCCGGCCATCAACGGGCCTGGTGGAGATCCCCTTGCCAAGCCGGACGAGAAATCAGAGTTCCTGGCCGGGTACCTGGAGCTACAATTTGCTCCTAACCCGTCCGGGGACCCAGACTCCGACGAGGAGATAGAAGCCGAAGTTGAGGCTTCTCTCGGCAGCCCGATCACATCCGAACCTGAACCCACTTCGGTGGAAGAGGTAACGGACAGGCTTTTAGCGCTTCGACCCCGGAAGAGCCCTGGACCGGACGGTGTTACTAACACCGCCCTACAGAGACTTCCGGACCGGGGAGTTCGATTCCTGGTCGATTTGTTCAATGCCTGCTTCCGATTCGCCTACTTTCCTAAGAAATGGCGTTCGGCTACGGTCACGATGATACCGAAGCCGGGAAAAGACCACAAGTTCGCTGAGAACCTCCGGCCTATCAGCCTGGTGTCGTCCACTTCGAAAGTCTTCGAACGACTAGTCCAGCGGCGGCTAACGGATCACCTTCAACGGTTCGATATTCTGGTCCCCGAGCAATTCGGTTTTCGTGCTGGGCACTCCTCGACGCATCAATTGATGCGTTTCGTGGAGACCGTGGCCGAGGCCGGTTGCTCGCGGGAGCAGACCGTCGCCGTTTTCCTTGATATCGAGAAGGCTTTCGATCGTGTTTGGCATCCAGGCCTACTCTACAAACTCACGGAGATTCTGCTTCCGGATTGCTACCTTCATCTGATTGCTAGCTTTCTTCGGAACAGAACCTTTCGCGTGAGAGTTGATAACACCCTTTCTTCGGAAAGGGCTATTACTGCTGGTGTCCCTCAGGGAAGCGTCTTGGGCCCCCTGCTTTTCTCTGTGTACGTCAACGACGTGCCCAAGTTGCCTGGCACCAGGTTGGCCATGTTCGCCGACGACACGGCAGTGTATGCTGTCGATCGTCGTGCTGAGACGGCCGTTATCTGGCTCCAGGAACAATTAGACGAATACGTTGAGTGGGCAGAGAAATGGAGAGTTGCCATCAACGCATCCAAGAGCACAGCCGTAGTCTTCTCCAGACGCTTTAGGCTCCCCGACAGACTCTACGTAGGCGATACACTTCTGCCCTGGTCTCGAGAGGTCAGGTACCTCGGGGTTCACCTCGACCGACGTCTCACCTGGCGGACACACTCTGCGCAAGTAGCCCGAAAGACCGCCCATCGACTTTATAAACTCCGACCCATACTATGTAGCAACGCCATGACCCGCCGCCTAGGGAAGCTTATCGTCTCCACTTATGTGGCGCCGATGGTTACCTACGCGATGCCCGTTTGGGGCTACTTGGCCAAGACCCATAAGCGAAAGCTTCAGTCTCTCCTCGACCGAGGATTACGCTGGGCATGCAAAGCCCATTATCTGACATCTAATAAAACCATCCGTGACTCCCTGCGTGTCCGTTCCCTGGACGCCACCATACGGACACTGTCCCGCAAATTCTATCGTCGCTCCGCCCGATTCCAGGGCAACCATCTCATTAGCGCCCTCGGTCGCTACCAATCTGTGCCAGGTGAATCTTGGACCCGGCCTCGGCGAAAACTCACCCTCAATTAACTATTAATTGAAAACCCACGGCCGGTAGCAGGCCACACCCTCAATCCATAATATCAGTAGTCCCTACGGCAGGAGCTCTTCTGAAGCTCGGAACGCAGTGCACGAGCGGGCGACGGGCAAGCCCTTCGTCCCGCACAGCCCCTGACCCCGCTGTGGTAGCGGAACCCTGTTAGGCAGTTACGTATCGTCAGCAAAATTGCTGACCCAACTGAGAGATTCATGCTCTTAGTGGAAGCCTGCGAAGTCATAGGTCTTCTATGAACCGAGCCCTTAGACGAGATCTCTCGCTCATAGCCTGGAATGCTAACAACATCGGTTCCAAGCATTCCGACCTTCTAGAATTCCTGGCTCGGTTCAAAACCGACGTACGTCTCCTCTCTGAAACCCACCTGACCCCGGTGAACCGGTTGCGATTACCAAATTACGTGGTCTATCGGGATGACCGAGTTGGCCGACGAGGAGGCGGCACGGCGATCGCGGTGAGGACCTCCATAGGTCATCATCGCGTCGATTTGCCGCAGCAAACCAACCTAGAGGCCACCGCCATTGAGGTCCACGGAGCTCTTGGGGGCGTCCTCGTGGTTTCAGCATACAAGCCCCCACAAGCTGAACTCCTTGTCGGCGACCTAGACGTCATCTTCGATTTCCACCGAATGGTAATTTTGGCGGCGATCTGAATTGCAAGCATCGCGTTTGGAATAGTCGCCTGACTACTCCGAACGGGAGGCGCTTGCTGAGTTTTTTTGAATCGCGCCGGGAGATGGTATTTGGTCCAGCGCAACCCACGTTCTTTCCGTCACGGCCTAACGCGGCTCCCGATGTTCTGGATATCGCGGTGACCCAAGGAGTTGTCTGTCCGGTCGAGGTATTCTCACTTATGGAGTTGACATCCGACCACAACCCCTTGGTCCACGTCGCTACCCAGCACGCCTATGCACGTTCTGACCAGAAGAAGGTTATCGATTGGGATCGCTACGGCCCGGCCTTGTGCCGTAGATTGCCGCCAGCGGCCCCACTCGATTCCGTTCGCCTCCTAGGCGAAGCAGTAGCGGGAATCGAAGAGGCAATCGTCTCGGCTATATGCGTGTCTTCACGTACGCTAGCTGGTTTCACGCCTGACTACCAACGCATCCCTGAGGAAGTCTCTCTTCTCGCTCGCGAGAGGACTTACTTCCGGAAACATTGCCAGAGGATCCGTGATCCAGCCGATAAGACAGCATACAATCGGCTCACCGGACGACTGCGTGACAGTCTGAAGGCGTTCCGACGTAGCTGTTGGGAACTCGCTGTGGCCCGAACGGGGGATGTGGACCCGCAAAGTCACCCGTAAAGAATCGACCTCCACTCCCCGCCATTGTTGGACCGTTCGGACGACTCCTGGGTCGCCCGGAGGAGAAGGCCGAGTACTTGGGCTTGTGTTTCGAGCGACAGTTCGCTCCCAACCCATCCATGGACTGGGACTTCGACGAACAAGTCGAGATGGCTGTGGAAGACTTTCTGTCTCTTCCGATCACTGCGGAGCCCGAACCCATCTATTTGGAGGAGGTCTCAGATCGGCTCGCTGAACTTCAGCCAAGGAAAGCTCCAGGCCCGGACGGTGTTACGAACACCGCTCTACGACTTCTTCCTGAGCCTGGAGTTCAATTCTTGACTGATTTGTTCAACGCGTGTCTCAGACTGGCCTACTTTCCCAAGAAATGGCGAAAGGCGACGGTTATCGTGATCCCGAAGCAGGGAAAGGATACCCCACCCGCTCTGAAAATCTCTGGCCTATCAGTCTACTTACCGCTACGTCCAAGGTTTTTGAGCGCCTCGTGCAGCGTCGTGTACGAGAACATCTAACCAACTTTGACGTGCTGGTCCCCGAACATGCTGGTTCGGCTTTCGTGTGGGGCATTCGACCACTCATCAACTGATGAGAATGGTGGAAAGCGTCACGGAAGCCGGGTGTCGGAGAGAACGGACCGTTGGCTGTTTCTTAGATGTTGAAAAAGCCTTCGACAGCGTATGGCATGATGGCCTATTATTCAAGCTTAGGGAAGTCCAGCTCCCGGACTGCTACCTCCATCTGGTTGCTAGCTTTCCGACGGAGAGGACCTTCTGCGTGAGAGTTGGAGATTCAGTCTCTTCCGAGAGACGAATCACAGCCGGCGTCCCTCAAGGTAGTGTTCTAGGCCCCCTTCTGTTCTCGATCTACGTCAACGACGTGCCGAGACAGCCTGGAGTCCAGATGGCCCTCTTTGCGGACGACACGGCCGTATTTACGGCCGATCGTCATGTGGAAAGGGCCGTCCTACGACTGCAGCGCCAGCTCGACACGCTCGTGGACTGGATTGAGAATTGGAGAGTGCCACTCAACGCTACCAAGAGTGTAGCCGTCGAATTCTCCAAGCGACGGAAGAACCTTGTTAGGCAGCTACGTATCGGCAGAACGTACTTGCGCTGGTCCAAAGAGGTCAAGTACCTCGTATTACACCTCGACCGTCGGCTCACCTGGCGTACCCACGCACAGACAGTTCTTAAGCGATCATCCACTCGCCTGTGCGCACTGTTTCCACTCCTGATCAGCTCAGTCATTACCAGGAAATTGGGCAGGATGATCGTCGGCGCGTATCTGCTGCCGGTCATTACCTACGCCTGTCCGGTCTGGGGTTACCTCGCCGCAATGCATAAAAAGAAGTTGCAGAGCGTCCTCGACAGGGGTCTTCGGCTAGCGGCCAAAGTCCCCCGTCGCTTTTCATCTCACCTTCTAAGGAGAGGACTTGGCGTCCGCTCCTTAGACGACACATTCAGGCGGCTTGCACGCAAATTTTATGCACGTGCGGCGAGGTTCCCAGGCAATCGTCTAGTGACTGGGCTGGGAAGGTACCGTATACGTCCAGGTGATTCGTGGGAACGCCCTCGGTGTATACTGCGCTAGTGTAGGCTAGCACAACAGCCGAGAATCGGCCTGCTATAGAGCACACGCCCTACTTGGGCAGGGCCAAGAGGCAGGAGCTCCAGAAGGTAGCTCGGAACTCAGATCCCGAGCGGTTCGTCTCTGCGACGCACAACCGCACAGTCCAGAGCGATAAAAAAGAAACAAAAAAGGTGGTAGCTTCAACACTCTGAGACTCGTTTCCCGATAACAAATTGACGCATTTTTCAAGTTGCACTTCTGGATCAGTTTACCTGTTAGTCTTAAAGTTCCTTGTAGGCATCTCAGCTATTCATATCAGAGAGTTGAAAACAGTTTGTTTCTGTACTTTTCTACTTTATTGTGACTCTTTACCTTAATTCGCATCAAAGAAGACACAAAAAACTAAGCATTCATTAATAAAACTCTTACGCCTCCTTAATACATGTGTTCAATCTTACATACTTAATATCAGTACAGCCGACTCAAATTGTATTTATTTTTGTAATGTTTTTTTTAAATTTATTCTTATACCAGTCACAAAAATATAAAAGGAGTTATTATTAGGGAAGGCTGTGTACTAAAATTAGACGACGATTTCACGGTTGAAGATTTCCATTATATAACAGCAACGGAGCATTCCTATTGTTACACATAATGCAAAGAATTGAAATTCATCATTATGTGTAAATTTTAGAAATTAAGCATATATAGTAAAGGTTGTGGGTAAGTGCTTTTGTTTGTTTACCGTCCAACAGTATTAAGATTCATAATTCTTAAATCTAGATTTACTTCCCTCATTGACTCACGTAAATTCAAGCAACTCTATATAATTTTATATAAAAATATAAAATAGCAGTGTTAAAATATAGGACGTGTTGAATTTTAAAGAATTGTAACCTGTAGTTAAACATCAATGGATTTTCAATCCATCCATTATAATATTTGTTTCTTCTTTTCCTTGATTTATTTTTAGATGTTTCATCTTCATCATTACACAACATATGAATTACCACGTCAAAATTTACGTGAACGTTTTAAAATAATTAAGTAAAAGTTACATGTTTACTGTTTTGTAACCAAACAGGTAAAGCATCTGCTACTCTAACCACAATCATCAAGCCGTGATAGTCATACCAAGAATGAACGGAAAACAAGGAAAAGTGGGAACACGAATAATATTTAAAACGTTTGCATATAAATTACAGCTTTCACAAAATGTAAGAAAAACATTCATGTCCTAAAATCAAAAGAGATAACTGATAATTGTAATAAGCGAAACACACACACACACACGCGCACACACACACACCAACTAATTAATTAGTAACGAGAGTTTAGAAACAACTCAGCAGTCTGCCAACCTCGCTGTGAGAACGTCGGATTGCTTCGTTCAAATAATAGTTACTGTACTCTCCGTCTGACAGTACAGTGCGGCTCAGATAACCTGTCAGTGGCTGGGAACTTGTCTAAAATTAAATAATTACGAAACAAGTACAAATATAAAATGAGTAAATATGCGAATGTGTCTTGTTCAATATGTACACGTGTGTATGCCCGCGCGCGCGTGTGTTGTGTTTTAGTTACGTTTGTTTTGCTCGCTGGTTTGCTATTTGTTTAGTATACTTTTAGTTAACTTTTTAACACACTTTACCGAGATATGTATCATAAGAAACATACTTCTCTTCTTCACCTGTAAAACTAAAAACTGTGTAACCACGCTGTATATTTCTGACAGATCTACGAGCCCTTTACCAATAGCGGGAGAGAGGCAGCTTTTAACCCGTTACAAAATGATAGCTATGTATTTTTATACTACTCATTTGTACACTATTACACTACTCATTTATGGTTCTACATCAAAATCTGGAGTTGACTGTTCATTAACGTTCCTTAAGATATTACTCTGCACGTTTGTCAAAGTTCAATTCAGTACAAAAAGTTGAGCAGTATTGCAGACAAGATAGGAATAGAAAGTTTTCTGCAACCGCAGCTATGACGTACAGTATAGCCGTTGTGCATAATAATAAAATGACCTACTGTACCTCAATTTGTAAGACTTGTAATACTATTTTTAAAAGACTGTTTTCGCTTCAGATAGAAAGGATAATGAGGGAGTCTTGTCCCCAAAGCAAACCAAACCGAACACAATTTTTCCAGTGTTTTGTGGGGAAGGAAGAAATCACAGAAACATTCAAGTTACTTGGGTTCAACAGAGGTAGCAGGTTTGTCGCATTGCTAAAAACACAAATCAATAAAAGCTAACACATGGTTAAAAGGCGGCTGAAATCAGGTAAATAATAATTCTGAATATAAGACGGGCATCTGGAAGAACTAGGAGAGACTGAACCTCATATGAGAAGAGCTTTTAGACGGAGGAAGAAGTAGCTGAAAAGTAAGATTGGAATGAGTTACTTATATTAAAAAGGTGGCCAGAAGGAGAGAGAGCCTTTACGATTAGTGGCAGAAGGACGTGAAAAGAAGAAGAAGGGAGACTGTTTTCTATTTTAATCGCTAGAAAACTGTGAAGGAGCTTTATCATCTGTTAAATTTTATGAATGTATCTTATCTCAGAAAACAGGTTAATTAAATTTATTGCTTCACTTGCTACACATTTCTGAAATTTTTATTTTCATATTTTAATCCGAAACGATTGCACAGAATCTTGATACAAACGCTGCTCAAAATTATACACCATTTAAATACTAGATTAGTAATTTCTTTAATTGCGAATTTTATGAAAGTAAAAGTATGAAACCTTTTCATTATGCTATAAAGTCGTTAACATTTGACACTTGCAAATTAAAACCATTCATAGCTCTATAGACACCACAGTTATACATACCAAACACTACTATTACAATTGCATTAGGAAACCAAGAAAACAAAAAAATTAATATTATTACAATTACGACAGCGTCAATATATCGGACTATAATTTATGTTATACGAATGATAGTGCAAAATAGATGAAATTAGATATTTACGACAAGGTGAATGATTTCTAGATTAGATAGAAAACACGCAAAGAATACCCTACAATTGGAGTTAAACATATTCGTTATGCAATACTAAATGGACAATTACAGGCTACCAAGATTTATGAGTAATTAAAAATGACACTAAATTTTGTGAGTATGCAGATGTCAATAATTGTTTTACAGGTTAAACTAATAGGAAAACAAATACATTTGGATTTTTAAATTATTGTTTTACAATAATTTTAAGGATCGTTCCATGGCTACGTATTTTTGCGTTCTAATCGCTCGGAGAAAGGGATGATAACACTTACGGTTAATATACCCTGTTATTTTTATGACTACATCTCTCGTGATATCTAACAAAACCCTAAACAAACAAAAAACAAGGTTAACCCAATTTTTCATCAATTGTGTTACCATCAACCATTAAGAAGTGATATGGTGTATATAAATTAGGACATTTTTATTTGAATAGCAATTATAACTTATTACGACTTATTGAGAAAACTGATTAATAAAAACTATGTAATAAAAAAAACGTTGTTTCACTTTATTTACTTGTTCGACAGATAAAAAGTGTATACTTTCGGAAAACACAAGTCGGTGTCTGGAGAGGCGATTTAAGTTTGTGTAAAATGACGCCAGTTTATCGATTCATAAAGCATCTTGATGACTTGGAAGCACTATTTTAACACTTACTTTTGCTATTGATTTGTTTATCTTGTTTATTAGTCCCTTCAAGGTGGCTATTTTTACTATTATTCTGTAGGATCTGAAAGATGCTATCGTAGACGTATGTTGCTTATATTTCAATATAGTTTCATTATTGTTGAGTGGGGGAAGCAAATTTACAGAGACCATCATAAAACAAGAGAAAGAAGTGAAATAATACAGCTGACCAGTATTTAACATTTTACATGTAATGGCATACTTTTGTGTCCCCGAATTCATCGTTACTCTGCAAACAAAGTTTATAAATGTCTTTTGCCAGTAATTAGCAAAATTGTAATAGACATGCAGGAAGAACATGTTGGTCGTCATATAATATGGAATAATTACGTAAAGGCAACGGGGTAAGCAAGCTCATTGTTAGAGGAACATATGTAGAACCTTGCAATTTAGGAAGCACAAATCTTGTTTTGACAAGAGAGAAGAGTCTCACTTTTTTGCAATGTAGAAAAACGCGACGATGATGCATAACAAAAAGTATGTTAAGTATATGTAATAATGGAAAACAATATTTACCTTCTGGGAGCAAACAAAGAGCTCCAGACAAGGAAATTCTGAAACTTCTAGGGTAAAAGTAGACAAATTGTCTATGTGGTACCATTTTTGTTATGACTGACATTCAACAGGGATTCTAATGAGACAGAAGGCGTATATTAGCAAATTAAGTGTTCATAATCTGAGAACTTACGTTTAGGTTGTGTGAGCTGACCGTTGCACATGGTGCTGAATTGATCAGTGCGTTTCTGACAATTTGTTATCACTTTAGATTTTATTCCAAAAAAATTAATGAATCTGAGTCATCGTCATACTCTTTAGTCGCACGAATCAAGTTTACAAACAAAATGTGATACAAAATTGCTATACGAATAAACAAATGTTTGCTCTACTTCCAGAAAGTTTTGAAGTTTTGTACTACATGACACTTATTAATGCGTTACAGAAATAACGAGTCTAACGTAGAAACTACACGCATAATAATTTGTTTCATTACATGCACTTATTTGCTTATTTTACCTTTACCTCGTTTTCTTTTTAAGCACATGACTCAATATGCGTTGATAACTTATTTAAGATAATTAAAATAAGACATTATAATTGATCATTTGGCAATAATCTAATAATGATAGCTGATTTTGGGAAACGAGGAATTTAGAACTTGACGTTGCAGTAGTGAACATTGTATGCACATTACAAATTTGGCAGGCTACATTTACATTTATTTTACATATAATTGGATTTAAAGAAAATAAAATACAGGTTGCCAGAATGTCGTAAAAAAAATTACATAACAATAATGTGAAAACGTTCCTTAAGCCAAGCTGCGTGGCTACAATAAAAGTCGTTAAATGTTTACTAAATGGTCACTTTGTGTGAATACTACTCACCACTTGTTGCCAGAGTTTATATTTTTGTTGTTAATAATTCGGTAATAACACATAAACAGTAGCAAATCAAATTACAGTAGACAAGCTTCTAGTTACCTTGGTGAGCGTCATTTTTTTGCCTCACCTGTCCATGCACACTGTGTAAAACTAGAATGTTAGTTGAGATCCTCGCACTGGTATAATCGAGAGCTTATCAATATGATGATGTAACCACTCGTGTCATCACTACTCACACTTTATCAGTGACATGAGGTTGTGAACTTAGACATTTAGGAGAGTGTAAAACTCTTGACCTGGAAACAACCTTCCCTCCAGAAGGTTACCACCACAAAATCCACTTTCTTCTGATCGCTGACAATTTGTCATAGGGTGACAAGCTAGGTATACTAATGTCTTCAATAATTTGCTGTATAGGCCTACCTGTATTATTAAAATTGATTGTTACTCTATTCATGTTCGTTTGCAGTAACCGTATGGTAATAATTAAAACTACGTTTGCTAAAATTATAATTTAACACAACGGTAACACAATGGTAATGCTAATGGTTTCAGTATTACCATTATTATAAAACGATGATTACTCACTTTCATCGCAGATTGTATAAACTTCGTGTATGTATCCTTGAAGTTTTCTAGTAACATATTCTTACTGGTGGGATGGAGGGGAGTATTATCATGTCAGTCACGGTAGATATAATTTTCATTGGAAATTATTTTTAAGAACCTACTGATGAAAACAAATTTTGAATTCCATACATATCAAGATTGTTGCGTAACAGGTATGTAGTGACTTTAAACAAAAGCTATCATTTCGGCTGTTATGGGATTTCCGAGTACAGAGTGTGGAACAAGATGACGACTGGCAGTTCTATACTGTATACCAAAAATGAAGGTACACTTGCTTAATACAAGTGCTTACACATATTACGTTAATCACTGAAATCGTCTTGCTATATATGTCTGAGCCAAGGTACATTATTTCACAAACTCATCGTGACCAATACACGATTATAGTAAAGACGATTTGATATTTATAAGAAACAGGACCTAGTGAAAGTTCATGTTTAATATGTTTAACGATAGTAATACATATTATAATATGTGTTACGACAAAACACACAATAGGCCTAAGTGACATAAATGAATGAGATAAGTATTATGTCAATTTTATTGTGGGAAACCTAGTTTACATAAATTAGATGCAATTTGCTATCTGTTGATTAATGTAGTGTAACCCCTCTTTAACTCTAGCAGAAAAAAAATTATTTTTTTTTTGAGAAAATTTTTTGAATTTTATTTATTTATTTATTTTTTTTTTGTAAAGAGGGGCCACAAGTTAATTATAACTAGGCAAAAGCCTAGAGAAGCCAAAAATGCGCTGGATCCAGTGAGACGGGACTTGCAATGAAAACTCATGAATTAAACAATTAACAAATCCTTTTTATTATTCTATCTCAGTAAACAATTAATAATAAAATAAATAAACTCAACAGTAATCTATAATTCCCCTTAAATAGTTAATTAAATAAAGTATACTTTCTCAACAAGGCCACCTGAAAATATTTATTGAAACCAAGAAAATAATTTGCTATGTCACTCTACCAAAGAATTGAAATTTAAAACCATAACTAACCTTGAAATAAAGTTCCCATGAAAATATTAATAAAATATAAAATTTATTTTATATGTTCCTTTTTAGAATGCTTCATATAACTTAATGAAGATAAATGGTATTGATTCCTTGCTAATATTAATTATAATAATAATTACTCAAACAAATTAAATAAATTTTAAAGGGTGACAATTCCTATGCTTGTTATAAGGTTAAATAAAATAAATTATTTCCTTAAACAAATGATCAGCAATGATTAATTGAGATAGAATACCTGTTATAAAAAAAGAAAAGGATATACCTACATGACTCCATGTATTAACTTTCTTTTATAAAAAGACATCGAACAAATAAAACCCTATATCTAAAGTCCCCACCAAAATACACTAAATGCATAATACTTATAACCCCCAAAATGTACACACAAATGTACATACATAACATGTTCCACGATACAAATACATTGTACAATAGTATACAATAAAATATACATAAAGGTCTCTTGCCACGCCCTTTTTATATTACCCTCATGGTGTATATAAATTCTTACTTCTTTTTTTTTTATAATTATCCCTGTTAGGATTACAAATTAATTTTTATATTACCCCCACGGTGCTGGTTGATTACACATCAGGTGTATTAGATAATGCTTAAGCATACAGTAGTCCCCAGGACATAATAAAATTCAAAACTAAGTGCCTAAGTGGCTAAGTGGCTAAGTGCCTAATGCAGTTATACCATACTGCCCTTCTGGGCTCTATTACAGTGAGAAATTAAAAATATATAAAATAATGAACGCCGACCAGTTATCATAAATAATTTAAAGAATTTATATATACTGAAACATTGCCAAATAATAAAATTAGAAATATTGCATAATATTATAACCCTATGAAAAATACACTTGGCCCACAGACGGACATGTTAATAGCCTGATGATTCATCTTTCAACTTGTCTCAACAAACAAGTTCAAAACTGTATCGACAGGCATTCCTTCTGGTTGAAACTTGTTGAAAATGCACCTACCTCCCCAGTAATTTTTTATACAAATGAATTAAACTGATTTTTAAATTAAGAATATATATATTCTGGACATCCCCTAGTCCATCCGCAACCTCAGAAACACTTGCAGCCTCCCTAACACTTACACTTATACTCCCCTGCGTAGCGTGTGCAGACCACTCCTCTGCCTCCTCCTCCTTCGATTCCTCTTCTTCACCACTCTCAGCAACTACAACTTCCTCAACATTACCCAACCTGGAATCCAACTGTCCAGGTCCATGTGCAATGTCTGAATTAAATTCTACTAACGATGGTAAAGCTCCACCATCAAGCGACTTCTCATCTTCCGGCGTAGGCGATGATGATGTTACCGGATCAGGATCCGTCCTGTACTGAAATGGAGATACCGGAACAAATACTGCGACCTCTGGAACCTTCAAAGTTACCTCGCTCTCAAAATAGGAATAGCTTGCTACCGGCTCCCTACTTGCCGATGTTGGTTTACTCAAGTAACTTCTTCTTTCCCTGTTCGTTTCATATTTATTTAGTTTATCTGCTGTAACCGTAGCTACAGTCTTCTCACTTCACACCCCCTTGTAGCCTCCATTGCCTCCGGAGTATTCCGTTTTTCTCCAACCGCCATGTTGGTCGTTCTTGGCTCTTCCCCGGTACTCGTCCCCTGCTCGGACAGTATTCGAAACAACACAAAACCGGGCCATCTCCGCGAAACAACGTGGACGTCCTGCAAATATTAAACGGGATCTGTCTTGGGGATTCAGTCCTTCCATAATTACATCTAGGACTTCGGTCTCGGGCAACCCTAATCTTAATACCCGGGCAGCTTTTCGTATGTCCTGCACGTAGTCCCCCAACGCCTCTCCGTTGGCCTGTAAACGATAGAATGAATCCCACTTAAGCTGGGAACGTCGTTGAAGTGGTATGAAGTAATCCAACACTTCCCCATGAAAAGTGTCGACCGTGCCGCCCCGACGCCAAGTGTTGGTGACCTTCTCTGCCAACGAACCCCGGCAATACGGGTATATAAGGGACAAGACCTCCCCATCGGATACACCCGGATAATCTGCCAACTGCAGGACAAGGTCCAAGAAAACCAGCAGCTGGTCCTCCTTAAATGCATCTACCACCGAAAGTTTCTGGAGAACTCCTGAAAGAGGGTGGGGCAATTTCTGAAAGCATAGCGCCGCCAGAATTGAACAATTCAAAATACACTATCAACAAAACATAACACCCTACAAACTAATGACAATCAAAAAACACAGGAATAAGAAAAACTCAAGTACTATATCTTCCATTAAGTACGCTGCGGGTCCACCTACCGTTGCGAGAAACTAGCCCACTACCTGAACTGCTCTCACTCTATTACACCAGACAAAAGGAACGCGACACACACACAACAGGAAAAAAAACACCGACCAACGAAAATTTATTTTAACAATTTCTCATGTTACTTCCGGCTACCATTTATCGGAAGAAACCGACTGCCGATCGGGCCATACCGCATAATTCAAAAACAACACCTCCCCAAATATGGGCAAGGTAATACTCCAACCAACCAAGCACCGAACTGCGATAAGTCCCTTTTCCCCAGGGATTTCCCCTTCTAAAATTTCTCACCACGTGGCACTATCAACTATTCAAGGCGGACAAGTACATATACATATATCTCAAAACCTTAAAGCTAACAAAAATATTTTCAACTTTAGATATAGGGCCTTTTAAAATTTTTCTAAGTTCTATTTGAACTTAACATTGTGGGAGTTCCAAAATGTTTCCTAAGTTTGCAAGCCCCGTCACACACACAGGACCCACGGGTTGACCCTAATCGTAACCCCGCTCTGCTACCAAATGTAACCCCTCTTTAACTCAGGCAGAAAAAAAAATTATTATTATTTTTTTTTTTTTTTTTTTGTAAAGAGGGGCCACAAGTTAATTATAACTAGGCAAAAGCCTAGAGAAGCCAAAAATGCGCTGGATCCAGTGAGACGGGACTTGCAATGAAAACTCATGAATTAAACAATTAACAAATCCTTTTTATTATTCTATCTCAGTAAACAATTAATAATAAAATAAATAAACTCAACAGTAATCTATAATTCCCCTTAAATAGTTAATTAAATAAAGTATACTTTCTCAACAAGGCCACCTGAAAATATTTATTGAAACCAAGAAAATAATTTGCTATGTCACTCTACCAAAGAATTGAAATTTAAAACCATAACTAACCTTGAAATAAAGTTCCCATGAAAATATTAATAAAATATAAAATTTATTTTATATGTTCCTTTTTAGAATGCTTCATATAATTTAATGAAGATAAATGGTATTGATTCCTTGCTAATATTAATTATAATAATAATTACTCAAACAAATTAAATAAATTTTAAAGGGTGACAATTCCTATGCTTGTTATAAGGTTAAATAAAATAAATTATTTCCTTAAACAAATGATCAGCAATGATTAATTGAGATAGAATACCTGTTATAAAAAAAGAAAAGGATATACCTACATGACTCCATGTATTAACTTTCTTTTATAAAAAGACATCGAACAAATAAAACCCTATATCTAAAGTCCCCACCAAAATACACTAAATGCATAATACTTATAACCCCCAAAATGTACACACAAATGTACATACATAACATGTTCCACGATACAAATACATTGTACAATAGTATACAATAAAATATACATAA
Organism: Magicicada septendecula; assembly: GCA_034769895.1. Lineage (NCBI taxonomy): Eukaryota > Metazoa > Arthropoda > Insecta > Hemiptera > Cicadidae > Magicicada > Magicicada septendecula. The sequence goes on from CM068374.1 coordinate 269,037,643, forward strand.
AGGTCTCTTGCCACGCCCTTTTTATATTACCCTCATGGTGTATATAAATTCTTACTTCTTTTTTTTTATAATTATCCCTGTTAGGATTACAAATTTATTTTTATATTACCCCCACGGTGCTGGTTGATTACACGTCAGGTGTATTAGATAATGCTTAAGCATACAGTAGTCCCCAGGACATAATAAAATTCAAAACTAAGTGCCTAAGTGGCTAAGTGGCTAAGTGCCTAATGCAGTTATACCATACTGCCCTTCTGGGCTCTATTACAGTGAGAAATTAAAAATATTTAAAATAATGAAAGCCCCCCAGTTATCATAAATAATTTAAAGAATTTATATATACTGAAACATTGCCAAATAATAAAATTAGAAATATTGCATAATATTATAACCCTATGAAAAATACACTTGGCCCACAGACGGACATGTTATTAGCCTGATGATTCATCTTTCAACTTGTCTCAACAAACAAGTTCAAAACTGTATCGACAGGCATTCCTTCTGGTTGAAACTTGTTGAAAATGCACCTACCTCCCCAGTAATTTTTTATACAAATGAATTAAACTGATTTTTAAATTAAGAATATATATATATATATACTACTGAATTGAACACGATAAATTACTAATAGCAAGTTGATTTAAAATCTGTAAAGAAACCCCTATGATGAAATGAGTGGAAAATCTATGCTGAATGTGAACTGTGTAATGCATGCCAGTCTCTGAGCTGACAATTTTACCAGAAATATACTGAAATTTACAATTAATTTAGCACCCAGTCCACACACTAACTGCCCCATCAATTGGGGATCTAAATAAATGTTTAAAACTTGAAATGTTGTAGTTGATAGATATATATATAACTGGTCACTGGGTATGATTGAGTGCTGACTCTATGTGTAATTAATAATTGGTTTTGTATCACCTGATTTCATCCATGAAGGGTTTGTATTGATGTGACAATCTCGTGGCCGACATTTTAGGTGTTGGTGTGGTCATCCAAATCCCTCCGGAGTCGAAGATGAGAGCTTATGATGTTCATAGTTCAGCCATGTAGTAGGTCTTTTTCTCGTCTATTGCGGTGGACCCTATTTACACCATTATATTTTTTAGTCAGAGAACACCACGCAATGTCCCACTAAAGTTTGCACACCCTCCAAAATACATATATAAAGTCGACACCGCTATTGAGCTACTTAATTAAACTTGATAAAATTTATATGGCCAACATGCCTTATTTGAAAATCTTTATAACAGTAATTCTTCATAATATTAACTTCACCTAATGTGAGTTACCTTGTTTGCAATTTGACAATTAATTATGGCTTTGTACCATCTCATAAACTTTATACTTAGCGTGAATATGTAGATACCACGTGGTTAAGAGTTTGTTTAAAATACATAGTTTTTTATTACAGAAAATAATATGAATTGGACATTATTTACTTTCAAAACGTGCCTGAGTAAGTTACCAGATACTAATAAAGTTTTACTGTTAATTTTAGTAAAACTTGTATGGTATTTAAACCAACTACGCATTGCAGTAACCTATATTAGCGTAACATGAATCTCGTTACATCGATGTTAGATAAATTCTAAACTTAAATATCTGTATTTAAATTTACTTTACTTTTTAGTGCCTAAATTCTGACACGTGAATGAATATAGTTTTATAAAGTTTTTAAAAACTTTACCAACAAATTGCGTATTGCACAACGCAGGGTTGCAACAGGTGAACAGAATCAACTCACTCAGGCTTATTAAAACAACAGTTTTCTCCAACGAAATATTACAGTCTATTAATATGAAAGTAATTGAGACTTACCGCAGCCGTTTAGATCTGTTAGCCCAACATAGTTGGAAGAACTGAAAGTGTTGAAAAATTCATTTCTCTACCGGAGAGAAAATGGCGTCGACCATCAGCCACGGAGTTATTTGGTGAGACAACTTGAAAAGAAGTATCAGCTCCTTCTTCCCCGTTTGCGTACCGTACTTCTCGCCAGAAAGCAGCACCTGGAGTTTTCATACCGCGGGCAGGCGGCAGGTGCCGACACCGATCACGCAGTGTAGACTAGAGATCGGTAGGGCATATGTTCACGGGTAGGGTGCAGCACTAATTACCGCATTGTAATTCCGTACTGCCTATAACTACAGGTCGTATATTCAGTCGTTCCGCGCCGTCTTTCCGCTAGAGATCAGCCCACTCTCCAATCGTCAATTACAGAAATCTGGCTGAATCTTCGTGACTCAGCACAGTAGTGACACGTAAATACGCTCACAGCGCTAATTAATGTAGCCCGAAAGTAGAACTATAAATTACATTTTTTTATTAGTTATTGAAGCTAGTATTCTTTTTAGTTTTATTTAATACTTGTAAAGAGTTTTGTAATTATAATAAGAATGATCATTTCCTGCCAAAAAAAGTCTTCATACTCTTAAAAATTAGTTATAGAGTTAAAATTGTTAATGATTGTTTAATAAAACCTTACGTACACTCCACTGAATATTTGTTTCTAAAACAAAAAATAATTAAAACATTAAATTATAATAAGCAGCAACAGCACAATATTTAACGCTTTATATTGATGAATCTAAGGAAGGATGTATTACGTATCATAGATGCCGTTCATTTTTCAATTATCTCAACTTTTACCTGATTATTCGCTAAACAGTCATCTCATGCTCCGGACGAGTTCTTCCAGATCAATGCCTAATAATGGTGGAGACGCTGAAAGGCCTCGTCCGGAACTTGACAGGTAGCAAGTAAACACGGCAAAGTTGGAATTACAGAGACTGATAATTCAAATAACAAGATTATTTGTTTATGTTGTATGCACATTAGAAATAAGAAATGCCTACAAGTTTTTCAGCCATGAAGCTATTGGTATAGGCCTACTAACGAAAATGCCTTCATTATTCTGTTAGAGTTTTAGTGTTTCACAGTTTTTTTGTAAAAGAAAACTGAATATTTCCCACTGATGATAATAATAGACCAATCGGAGTACGTTAAACTAGACATTGGGTTGTTTGCTTCAAAATAATATCAAAATTATCTTCTAAGTTTTTTTGGTTTTCCTTTTTAAAGATACACATTGATTTTAATATGCGCTACATTTTAACAACAATAAACGTTTCGCCTACCCTATAATGAGACATTTCACTAATGAGATATAATGAATCCACGGTACGTAAATAGATGAAGCTTTTGTGTTAACAAAAACAGAGCCTAAAAATCTAGCACACTGAAAAATATTGTTGTATTAAGAAGGCAAGTTATGTGCACGTTCTTCCACATAACACATTTTTGCGAGAACATTTTTTAATAGACAATTTGATTTGGAATCGTCCTTAACAGATGAGGCCTCGTATTATTATTATTGAAAAAATTCATAAATAAGATTCAGGAATAACGGTAACGATTCCCGGACTTCAATAACTTCCGACTTTTAATAACATTTGTAGAATTGTTCATTTCTTATTCAAATTACAATTGTTTTATTTGTTGTTAGTTTACTAAGCCGTTAGCATCTATATTATGTGTGTGTATATATATATATATATATATATATATATATATATATTATGTAATATATTAGTTGTAACGGTGTAGTTATAACAATTTCATCTTCCATTCTAACGATGACATAGATAGTTCGAATCGCTATTTGGACTGAAAGTTCTAAGGGTGCAGACACCGAAAGGCCTTCTATGGTTAGTAATTAGCGTTCCGACGCAACAAAAGCTTTGGACTAACACACATTGCTAACAAAATAAATCAGAACTACATAAGTGGCATAAACGCGCACACTTATGCCTAACTTTTCATAGTCACGCACATGTACAGTAAAGCATATATGTTTGATTATTCAGTTGAATACCCGTACTGGCAGAAATGTTCATGGAATATTCGGTGTTAAATATTATAAATATTTGGTTATAATTGAGTAATAACCAATTGAGCTGTGCTACACTGAATTTGTCTTTGATGTTTTGTGTAATTTGCCTGATTCTCCCTACAGTTCATGGAAACGTTTACCTGCGAATACAGCACACAGAACAACGAGCGGCAATACGAATGTTATTTCGACACTGAAGTTGTATACACTTAATATACACTGAAAAACTTACATAGTGTGGCATAAATAATTTGCGTAGTGTGACATCATTCGCGTAACATTATCAGTATTACACAGCTAGTTAGATAATGCACTATTCTAGAGCTGCGATTTAGTCCTTGTCCGATTCATCCGGAATTCTCTTGAAAATATAATTGATTCACACACAAGTTACTTTGGCTGCTACATAAGCATTAATATCGGCGACGCAGTAGCCAGTTCAGTTCGAATTCTTCGAAACATACCAGGTACGAGTGCGAGTAATTCAGTGTTCAATCTGCGAGTTATAAGAAAAAGTATTAATACGTTACAGTGCAGTGTTTTAGTGTTTATTTGTTTTACGGACTCCAGTAATTATTTGTCATGGTAAATTGTACTATTGCTTGTCTACAGAGATGTGAGTGGAGTGCGTTTTGGGCATTTCCGTTACTAGAATTGTATAATTATGAAGATTGTAAGTCGACTGTGTGTCATTTATTTTAGAAAAGTGTTAATCGAAATTGTAAATAGCGATTTCTCTGGTGTTCAGTAATATACTCAACTGTTGTGATTCTTGCAATCTTTGTAACATTATCAATACGAATTTAATAAATAACACTGAATAAATTAAAAATGTATTAAACCTAACAGTTGTTCTTGAGCGGTGAAAAGAGCGGAGCCAACGGAACGAACAAGTACCCTATTTAAAAGTAGTATATGGTGACTATTGACGAAAGCAGCGGTTAACTGTCTCTCCAGGTAACAGTGTAGCCGTTTGCTGTCTCTGTGTCTCTGAAATAAATAGTCACATGACTTTTGGAGAGCGAGAGAACAAAACTGTAGGTACTGTTTAAAGTCTCAACATTTTAAAAGTAGAACCTGTTCACAAAGTCGTACAAAGCTAGATTATTACGTTGACTGAAGAAGGTCGTTTCAACATGTGTGAGTGACACTCACACATGTTGAAACTCACTGAGTGTGAGTCTAGAGGACACAAGGACTACGCGTATATTTAGACGTAAATGCGGCTAACATAGAGGGGTTAGTTACCCTAACAGTATCTAAGGAAAATCGTAGAGTAATATACTTCTGTAGATATTATTTGAGGGCTAATATAGTGGTATTGATTAATCGAGTAACCCCCCGCATCGCTGTGGAATAAGTTTCAAACGTGCAACGTAATTGGCAGTTAAAATAGTAATATAAAACTACAAGACTACATTAAATTTTCCAAATTATCTTTAGTTTTTATAGTGAAAGTAACAACGGTCGGTGATATTACTCCACATTTTTCGTCGCCAGTTTATTACCACGTCACGTCCTTGGTATACCGAACAGCTCTTGTAAGGCACTAATTTCATAATCCTATCAATTGTACAAAAAAGAGATATTATTATTATTATTATTATTGTGAGTGAGTAACCAATCAGAATATAACACTGACCACAAAAATCCCTTTAATGTATCGACAGTTTTACATGCCTCTGCAATAACTAAAAGTTTTGTCACAACTAATAATTAGTTAATTATATTAATCACAAAAAGGTTTTTGGTGTTCAAAGTTTTAATAGATAACGCTAACTGATACCTGAAAACTAGAAGTGGTGGCAGACCTGGAAAGCACAACTTCCCAAAATCTTTCGAATGATACCTAACTTGTCTACGTTGGTGTATGTGACCAGGAGAAATTGCTATCCTTTTCCCAGCACAAAAGTTTCGTTTTTTTTTAAATATACAGATAGAGAATAAAATGTTTTTCCTTAGCCTATATAAACCCTTACGGACTCATAATCATCGGCAATATATTTATTAAAAGTAAAATTGCATACACAATATTTTTTACATTGTTATAATTCTTTGAATTTTGATTTGCTTCATAACTTATAGTAGAAAAAGTAAACTTAAAAATTGGCAAATTTTATGGGTAATAATTAGATAGCAAAAACACGTTATTAATAAAAACTTAAAAAGTATTAAAGGAAGTTCTTAATGGATAATTTAAAAATCTGAAAAAGAAAGGTTAAAACAGTGGATAAATACTAGGTTAAGAATAATCGATTAGCACATACCTTATCGCTGTTCCTGTATCTGACGATACAAAATAATTAAGAGGCATTAAAAAGCATGGACGTATGTTATTTAAATGTGAAATAATTCGAAACGAAAACAGCAGGTGTCAATGTGAATTAAATCTGTTGTAGTTTATTTAACTGCTCTGCAGGATAATTACGAGTATTTAACAGTTCAGCTGTGTGCAAGTTTAACAAGCGACTTCATTATTTAGTATTATTATTGGATATTTATTATTATTATTTCTAATATTTTGAAATTTTAAAATTTCAAAAAGTCAACTCTAAATTCAGATTTTCTTAAAATTCTCTTTAACTTCATACTCCACATAGATTCACGATTTTTTTTTTTAAATGTAACCTTTCACATTCTTTGAGTAAGCACCCCCTATTTTTGGAGAGAATATCATGAAAATCAATGCAGATAGGTGGGATAGAAAATCGATGCATTCAAAAGTTATCGTAATACTTATCAAAAACAGGTAGAAAAATAGATAGACAAAGCCTGAAAGCGAGAACATGATTCATTTGTTCAGAAACGTTGTAAGCTCTTTATACGTTTTAAAAGAAAACAATTATGCTAAGCACAGTGTACAAAATAAATACATGTGTTAGCGTAGTGTACTTAACGTTTAATATTGTAAAATATTGTAACGAGAACCCTACCAAACAGCCCAGAGCGTCCTCTACCCGTCCCTCTACTAGTCGAGCACGTGTAGTCTCAGTCAAAGTCACACTCCAGTACGTTCCAGAGTGTTTGCTAACACTTGAGATATGCATTAAGCTGGAGTGTAGTAAGGATGGAAAGTTATTCTGGAACTCTGCGCAACTTATAAAAGCAAGAGCGGCTGGCTTAGTCGTTTAATTACGTTGGGCATTTTCCTTTAATGCGGATCGAGTGGATGTTGAAGTATTGTGGCAAAGTGTTATTGTGTTATAGTTGGTGTGGAATTCTAATAGTTGACATTATTATTGCGTGTGTACAAATTTAACTTCAATTACAGTACGAGGCTAATCTTGTTGGAATACCTTGTTGATTACAAACTGGTATTTGAGATTAATTACAGCTGGAAATTAGTGATTTCAATGGTGTTTGTATATTTTTTCCACTGTATGATATGACGATCGGTGAGACCGTCGTAACAATATATTGCAGTGAGATGAGAACATTATTAATGGGGTGATATGAATTTTAGGAAATGTTATTTTACTATGTAGACAAATGTTTTTAGTTTCTAGTACTGTTACTTTATAAGGCTGGACGCTTAAATTGGATGCGTACATTGTGAGACACTAAATTGGGCACGTACTGAAACAAACATATTAAACATTATTGGAAACAAGTACCTTGATAAGAGAAAACGTGATGATACAGGCAAAGCAAATAATTAAACCTATTGTAAATGAAAAAAGTGTGACTTATAATTAACATAATAATCGGTTGTTTACCAATATCGAATAAACAATTCGGAATCGTGTTTTTTTTTATTTAGGTTATACGAGAAAGCGCTTGAGTTTGAAGAAAAATTTGAAATTATTTAAAGTATTCATTTCTCTAAAGGTATACAAATTGCGTATATGTTAAGTATTGTTACAACGGTCTACTTGATCGTCGTAGATACAGTGGAAACAAAATACAAGACATCAATTAAGTCACTAATCACCAGCTTTAATTTTCACAGTTAAACAGTTCGTAATTAACAACACTGTCTCTTACAACAAATCAAATAAAAATTGTTCACACGCAATAAAATGTCAACTAATATAAAACACAATTGTATTACAATTATACCACCCGATTATAAAACACAACACTTCACTAATAACCACTTGAATGCACAGAATAATATCGCCCAATAATAACTGAAAAACTAGGGTACACAGTGCGTGCGGACGCGCGAATTCTGGCCCAGTCTAGCAAATGCGCTGAGAATCACGTACGCCACAACATTTATCTAGATTCCTCTGGAACATTCGATAAACACGTAGATTGTTTTGTAATGTCGTAACAGTATAATAAAAGAGTGTACAAGAAAAAATGTAATAAACACGTGAAACACAAATAATTTAAAAAATACAAATATTTCACCAGCGACTTCAACTTGTAGTACCTAACGGTAAGCGTGACAATTAACAACAAAGTGGATACAACTGAGTGATAAAACTACCCTTAATTTGTGTGCATGTAGGCTACAAAGTGACTAAGGTGATCGACCGCTCATTGTCGATTCGCCCCAAAGTCTGGCATTGGGGTTGGTAACACACAATCCCACCCACGTCACGTTTCAAGCTCGTCAGTCACAAAGCGACCGTCTGCCCAAAGTGACCGCAACAGTCAACAAATACAACTCTCAGTTACATTATCTCTTTCTTCTTACTTTATTTATTTCCTAAATTATTTTTTCTAAACATAAAAATTAACTAAATTACGTTATCAATCTAATCTTATTTACACGTATATGAAAATGTTAAGTGTTTTTACAATTAGTGCAGATATTGATTATAAAATGGAAATACAAATAGGAGTATTTATTTTTTAATGTGTATATTCGGTATATGACGGTACAGATATTTATAATATTACAATTTTACCTAAGTTTTATTAGATATAATTTTTAGAAAACTCAAGTAGACCTAAATCAAACAAAAAAGGATGTAGCAGAGGTAATTTAACATTGTTATGTTATTATGTGACAAATTTGACTACTCGAATGTGTACTAAAACCTGAAAGTTGCATCATGGTTCTAAATCAACAAAACCCTTAAAACCCAGAAGTCCAAAAATGAAATTTCAGCGTAAAAGGTTTGGACTGTGGGTCAGGTTTGAAGAAAGATTGAGTTGTGATCAGCAGGGATCAGAAGGCAAAAATCTCTTGTACCAACCTGTATACAGTCGATGTAAAAGTGACATTTAACGAGCTTCATCTGACGCGCATGCAAGGGGAAAAGCGTTTTGTATAGAGGTATGGCAAAACTTGTTAGTTTTACAGGTTCAATTTTGTAAAATGGATTTTTTAAGCGATAGTAATTACAAAAAGGGCATGCATTTCAAATATCGTATAAATAATATCATATTAACAATATACAAATTAGCCTACTGCTAATATAATTGGTCAAAATTTATAAAAAATTTTTGTTAAATTATTAAAATTTAAGGGAAAAATGAATATGTTCTGCACAGTATTACCTACTACTACTACTACTACTACTACTACTACTACTAATGACAATTGCCGTAAAATAGTTAAAACTTTTTATTTCTATATATTTTTACTTTTTATTACAAAAATTTGAAGAACCCGGAGGGGCAAATATGGGCACTTGATTTTTATTTAAGCTGTGTGATAAAAATATAAATTACAATGCATATGCAGTTTCTTAGCAGAGCTCAGCAGAACTTATAACCTTTTCTCTAAATTTTCAATAGTTCCCCTAAAATTTTTCTTAAATTTGATAAATTCCATTTATAGTATTTGTTTATTGCTAGTATGATATTTGAAATACATGTTCTAATTCTTATTAATTTTTTCTGCTAGATTTACTTTTACATAACTCATATCGGTAAAAGGTGTGAGTTTTATACTTCTAAACACAACATTCTTTTCTTCTTGCGTATGCGTCAGATGCCTCACTTTCAAACGTCACAGTCTACTAGCTGTATATAACAGATTCTCCCCTTCTGATCACGGTTCATGACACTTCAACAATACGGAGAAATCTGATGTGATCGCCTTCTCCAGTCGGCTCACTCCCGATGGCAGCCTCTCTCCCTCAACGGGAGCCCAATATAATGGAAACGGTCTGTGAAATACTTGGGCGTCACTCTTGCACGGCGCCTAAGCTTTACAAACCAAATCTCCCAGTGTCTGGAACATCCCGCGGGACCAAGCTATTTTCTTTCCTTCCTCATCGGGGTTCAGTACCTCTGCACACTAAACTCACAATCTATGTGCTCTTTCTTTGAGCCATTCTTACGCAGCGCCTACATTTTGGTCTTTACTCATCCCCTTCGGTGTTTCTCGAATGGAAGCATCCCAATCCCGGACCCTCTGCTACATCTCCAACTCTCCCTCGTTTGTCAGGAATGACGCCATCAGACGAGGGTTGAAGGTTACTTCTCTTGCCGAATTTGTTCATTCCCTAGTTCTCAAATTGTTAGATAATAAAATTTATAAATGGCACAAGGTTAGGTAAAACGTTAAACTAAAATGCAAATATCGAATACAAAAATTAATTTTACAACGTGACAAAGTTTTAAAAACAAATTTAAGACAATTATTGCTTTTATGAAACAAAAAATATTATTTTATGCTTTTAAGATATATTAATAGATAACGTTAATAAAATAATACAAATAAAATTAACCTGTTGAATTTTTAACCATATTGAATGTAGTCAGATTATAAAATTATAAAGTTAACCATTCAAATAAGAAATGAAAAATTACAAATTGTTAGTAAACTTACTTTAAAAAACAGTGTATTTTAATAGAATACCAAGGTCTCATGCATGGCAACACATATTCACTTTTTTCATACTAAAACAGACTTGTTATAATTCAATAAGTACTATATCTATTCAGCTTACTTTTAGAAAGATATAAAGTGCATTTTTTAAATACAATTAATAATGTTTTCAACTAATGCATAACCAACCGATTTTAAAGGGAATAATTTAAACAAGACAACAATATTTTTCACAGAAATGTATAGTTTACAGTAAGTGCTAAATCGTGTGCGATATTTTAACAAAAAGTTTGTGAATACTTTACACGTTTATTATAAGGAATTTTCATGTAAGGATTATAAGGATGTTTCTTTAACTGTGGCATACGATAACTCAACTGTTTTATGTTTGAACTGAATTTCTTAATTTTGATTTTCATTATACAGAAAATTTATATACATTGCTTGGTATTTTTCTTTCCTGTTTTCTCTTTTTCTCCCTTATATTGTTTCTTTACTTGGAACATGTTTTGGGATTTAAATGTTTTCCCATCCTTAGCGTAGCGTACGTAACGGCTTTTTTGTTGCGTAAGTACAAAAGTCTACTTGCATTTCTTAATTTATCTTGTAAACTTCATTATTTGGTGTAGGCTATGTTATGATGTCGTTATAATCTGGATTTTTTTATTTGATCGGAAAGACGATGGTTTATAGAAACCTTGAAATGTTAAAGACTTTACTAAGAATAAACAGGTTACAGTCAAGTAACAAATATTAAGGAGAGCTAGAAAACAAGTGTTATATAATGTTAACACAGACAGTATAAATTTTTAGCCTTGGGAATATGTCTATACAAACTGCAGTGAGTAAAGTTTACAAAAATTACAATATATACGTATTTAAAAAAATGATTATAAAATGAACCATTTAAATTTAAAGAAATTAAAATGGTAACGACATCTGTGTTGGTACAAATAGATTGTAAGTTTATTGTAGCTCCAAACAAAATAAAATATTTAAATATGTTAATAACAAACAACGAAAATTGAATGACAAAATCGTCACTCGACAATATACGATCAGGATAAACTGGTCCACGAAAAGCGAACGATTTTACAAAAACTAACTTACGGGCAAGGATCGTAGACAGTCGACATGAGATTAATACCACAACTGCCAACTGCCGTTAGTATTATAAAAATATGTGTCATAAACATTGAGCAACAGATAGGAAATCAATTCATTAAAAAAATTAAGAAAATAAATGGAGCAGAAAATTTGTCTTCATCAAAGTACCAATGGGTTTGAGGTTTTCTAGACTTCAAAGAAAACGACGTTAAGAAATAAGATCACTTAGCATTTAAAATACTGAACGGAACAAGATTTGTGAATAAACTAACCAATTAAGATAAGCAGAGAAGTCGTATCAATGTTAATTATTTAAATACTAAATCACAAAGTAATTTAACTTAATTTCTAGAAAAACAAAGACCTTAACCACATACAACAATATAACGATACAAAAACAATATGAATGTATTAAATTTCATGACTTTTCCTTACAATTCTTAGTCTTAGTCTCAAAATGTTCATTTGTTGTAAAAGGGGCGATTATAGTGAAACAACTTTTACCTTTAGAGTCTAAAGCTTTCTGCAGCTTTAAAAATCTACATTTTACCTAATTTAATTTTTAATAAAAATTATATTTTTATAACAATACGTGCAACAGAAATTTTATACCAAAATAATAGATATATAATAATGTTATAACACATTAACAGAATGAAACATTTGGTTCTTACTCAGTATTGTAGTCGTTCATCTTAAGTCCGTTAACAGACGACCGCTTTATTCTTATGACGTCTCATAAAAAACCAGGGGACTTCTTCTGTAGTTAGTAATATTTTTCTTTTCCCTTTCATCTAGTAATTTTCTTCTTGCTCCCTTTGATTTGTTATTATATAGTAAGTGGCAAGGTGGGATGTAAGGTGTATAATAACTACTGTGACTACTATTCTTATAGTTTTCAGTTAGAACTTGTCAAACCTCCACTACTTTTTGTTTCTCCTGGAAGCACTACATGAGTCTCACAGGTATTGTATGTTAAGCACAGCTTCCTTTTTTGCATTTTACACAGTCTTGTACGTCTAATAGATTTTAAAAACATTAGTCTGTGGGTTTTAATTTGAGTAGCAGATCTCAGATTTAAAGACATACAGTTTTTATTATTTTTTGTCTGTTTTTCCCCTCTAATCGACTGAACACGTTTTCAGGGCCCCATATTAACTTTTATTATTTGATAAATTGTGCAGTTTGATTATGCTGTTCAAACTTTTCACGCAGAGTTTTAAATAATCTCTTCCTGACACAGGTTATTCCAAAGCTTTACAACATGAGTTGTAACAATACCCCGAAGTGTTTATTAACCCTAAAAGCAGTGATCATCTTGAAGTCATATTGAGATTTGCGGTTAGAACTACAATTTACATTACGATTTACTTACGCTATTATTGATTTCAACTATAATTAATCAAAGTTAGGTAACATCATATTTTAGAAATATATATAACGCTTTGGTTCTTTTTATATGCCTATATAAACGTACATAATAAGTCTATATAATCCAGTCTACTTTGTACCGTAGAATGTTCAAGTAATCTCTGCTGAACTTATGTTGCTCATACCCGATAAAAGTACTCCTGTATTGTTCGGTTAAGATCTTTTGTCCTCTGTCGCTTTGCGGCTCTGAAAATCCCCGAGGGTGGGATTGAAACGTAAGCCGGCTAGGTCGCTAGTTATCAGCAACCGACCACGGCCTAACAGCTGGTTCATTTCAACTTAATAACATTGACACCGGCCGCGTAAGCCTACGTTATGAAATGTTCGTATTTGTCAATTTAGTGCTACATTACAATTTCAAACACAAATAAAAAATAATTAAATTCTTAAGACGTGTACGTTAATCCTACGTACATAAACATAAGATCAAAGCAGCGCTAGAACGGCGTTTACGAGCGCTGCACGGTCTCTCCCGATGAACTGATTTGATCTACCGATGATCTAACTTCAACAAAATTCGCACATTCCCCAGTGCGATTTTCAACAGTTTGTTTTTAAGGACATGTCCTACCCGTTTTATGAAATCCTTTGGGAGAATCTTCAGAATCAATCTTTCGAATTTTTAACATCCCAGATGAAGAGAATAGGCTATAAGAAATAGTCTTTAATTTCATTTCATCACCTTTGTCTGTTTTTTTTTCACTAATTAGCTCTTTGTTAACACACTCACATAACAGTTCTGCCTAATGAAGAGCAGCGCCATCGAAATTCCTCATTGGCAGTACTTTCACGAACTTCTGATCTTTCGTTATCTTTTAAACAATCCTTAGATTTAGCCTTTAAACTTTTGTGACCGTTATTACTTACCCTTTACAACGCTATCTTTTCCATTTCACCATGATGCATGATTCAGAAACATTATAACTTATGCTTAATGCATAAAGCAAAAGATACTCCTATAGAAAAGAATTTATAAGATTTTTCACAATTTTAATTTTTTTACACTTATTCTCCGCATTCGGTAATTCACTAAACGTTCGTCTTTCAGTGTCTATGGAAGGAAGACTGTAAAAGTATTTTAGGTGACTTACCTCCAAATAAAATGACACCTGATGATGATACACAGCACAGAATTAGCATGCAAAAACCTAGTCAAGTATACTTAAACCTAATACTCATTACACATGAGGCATGATATATGTACTGTATATATACGTCATACACATATACAGTCATTATGATACACACTCAGTAACTAATCAGGTAGCCAGTATGCACGAATACCTGCCCGTATTTGTTGGAATAAATCGTTGTCTTTGTAGCGATAGCTCTACATGAATTCGCAGATGTAGGAATCTAGATGTTTTCGGCTAGTTCTGTATTCACGCCTGTTTGACGCTTAACGGCCGCCAATAACGAGTCGATCGACTGCGCATGTGTCCGTGCCAAGACTTTTGCAGTCTCTAACTGTCTTGAGCAGGGTTTCAGCCGTTCTGAAACAGATAAAGAAAACAGCCTTTTTTGCGTCAGATAAACTATATACCCATTGTTGTGTATAATTTGCCCGACTTCAAATTTTCTGGGGAAAAGGAATACCCTTCTATTTCGTTAATTTTTACGGTCCCTCCGTTTGTACAGGATTAAGGAGCACAGAGCCAGCGCTAACTTCCGGTATACGTATAACCTTAATATGATCTCAAATCTCAAGTTACAAGTGAAAGATGCAACTTCATAAAAGCTTAACAAAAGCAGTCATGATATTAATATGTAAGTTGGAATTTCTTAAAAAGAACGAAGAGGGCCTTAACAGATTTGAATATAAAATGTTACACAAGTATTTGTGCAATACAAAAACAAGATAAAATGTGGAGCATTTGAACTTATGAATTGAATGCTTAGATCAATAATACAGAGATTATAAAATTTACAAAAATACAGAGAGTTAGGTGGGTTGGGTTCGTAACGAACATAAACCATACGATTTTTACAGACTGGAACCTATACAAACCAGTTAGAGGACAATCTCAAAACAGGTAGTTAAACAGCATAGAATAGATCAGAGATTTTAACAGATCACGGGTAAGACAAGTGTGTAGTATACCACCTACATAATTTAATATATGAATTGAAGACCTCATAAAAGAATGGAAGAAGTTAGTTGTACAGAAGATAAAAGTTAATGCTCATAAGTGGTTAGTATCATTTTATTTGGTGGTCTGTTATTCAAAATAGTGAAGACAATTACAGCTAGCAATTGATAAGTTGCATGTCTTCAGTAAAACATGTAAACTATCCAGTAAAACCTAAGATTGTTATGAACATATCGTGGTAGAACAGGTAACACACTTTAATTACTTAACGTGTGATTTGACATATAAAGGTGGCAAGGACCACACCTCATAGTTACAAAATGAACGGTCTTGTCTTCGGTCCTGGCACAATAGTGGAGTGCAAAACAGACAAAACCGTTGAATATATCTTTTATTCATAGGTTTACAAACAAAGTTAATTATAAGTTACGGTAATGATTACTTAATTCATCCTACAGTCAGGAAAAAATCTTTATCTTTTGGTATGCAGAGAAAAGAAAAAATCGGTATGGAGAACCATAAATGCCTTCCATGTTGTAAGATTTATTTTTAAAATAATTTACTTGAATTCGGTTCGGTAATTTCTAAAAAAATATCGCCCACCCTCAAACTAATTTCACTATTTATAGATATTTTTGTTATTATGGGGTAGTCGTTTAATATAATGTTATTTTCAATCACTTTATCCATAAAAATTAGGTAGGCTTACTTTATTCTTACAAAGAAACCGAACTACGCAAATAATCATCCCTCCTCTGAAGCGTTCCGAAGTCACTCATGGACCATGAGGATCTTGCAGAGGGTTCATTTCCTAAAGACGAAAAGTCTGTCTGTGAACCGTTCCTCTGAAAACACGTGCAGTTACACTGCCCAGCGATCCACAGGAAGCAAATCGCTATCCACGCTGGACATTTTTTCGGCTTGCACGCGTTGTGTTGGTGTGGGTTTCGGCACTTTCCATTTAATAAAAAAGTAAAGTAAACAAATTTTTGAAAAAACGCTTTTATTTAAAATTCACAAAATGATCAATGTACTAAAAAGGATAAAATAATTTATCTTATACCAAATACATTAACAACAAATTAAAATAACGTTTATTAATCGAAAAGTTTTGTAACATTAAGTATCACTGATAATAAAAGCGTGGGCGCCTGAGGAATGATATTATACCACGTTTAAATCAATCTTCAATAAAAAAGATGTATAACTGATACTATTTGTTCTACATTTATTTGATTATTGAGGAATTACATTTTTCAGAGTATGCATATATGTGTATATTTGTCTTACAAGTACAATCGTGCGCAATTCCAAAATTTACATTCTATAAAGAGAATCATAGTGTAACTAATTTGGAAAAATAGCAGATATTTGAAGAGTCCTTCTTTCCATTGAATCAAGTTATAACATTATACTTCACATTACAAACTGTTATTAAGAGGGGACGTTGAAATTAGGATTGTCAAGGATTATATTTTTAAATAAATAAAAAAACCAATGCACTGAATATAATAATTTTATTATAAACAAATAGTTTTTATAATATTTTTGAGATACAAAATTCATCTTGATATTGATTAATTATATTTTCCAATTCATGTATAAGATCACATTGTCTAAATGAAGGCGCCTATGCTTTTATTAATAGTGATAGTAAATGTAGAACAAATAGTATCAGTTATACATCTTTTTTATTGAAGATTGATTTAAACATGGTATAATATCATTCTTTAGGCGCCCACGCTTTTATTATCAGTGATACTTAATGTTACAAAATTTTTTGATTAATAAACGTTATTTTCATTTGTTGTTAATTTATTTGGTATAAGATAAATTATTTTATCCTTTTTAGTACATTGATCATTTTGTTAATTTTAAATAAAAGCGTTTTTTTTAAATTTTTTTACCTTTTTTTATTTCACACTTTTTAGTCAAATTTTATAGATAAATTACATAATGGAAAGATAATGATACATAAACAATCAACAATTATTTATGAAATAGATAAATAGATAGATAAATTGCTTTTTATTGTATAAAATATACATAATTAAATGATCACAGTAATTTTACAATTGCATTCGTACATTGCAGTGTATTGATAACACAGTAGTATTTACAAGATTAAATACAAATTAAGATAATTACAATATTTTAGAATATCGTTGTTATCATATACTATATGTTTTAACATTTATCTTGGATGGTGTGATAAGTTTATTGTAAATTTATTATTTAAATATTTCTTACAATAGGTAGGCAAAACGACATAACTTCACTTTGATTGGAAAATTTCAAAGTAAAACGTTTTGTACAAAGTAAAATTACTTACCGTTATTTGTAATCACGTAGACAGTTTCACCAAACTGATTTTAATTTTGATTGCTCCACTAAGCCTAAAAGTATCCTGCCCCCCTTACGAAAATGTTTGCCGGCCGCTGGTACAGATGACACAGTAAGTTTGTATAAACGTAGATACAGCAAGTGAAAAACCAACAGCCATTATTCATTTTTAATTTCACATACGTATTTCCAACGGTTGATACTAGAGGTTAAAGTCTTTAGTTATACGCATTGTTTACAATTAAGGACTTGGAATCGAACAACAGACGGGTTAGGTGTACAGTGAACCGGAGTTAAATTATAATCGAGTGATAAAACTATATAGTGAATTGTTAAAATAATAATAAATGAATTATATAGTGCAAACAACCAAAAAGGAATATAAAAATGTGAATTTAAAAAGGAAAGTATTGTGATATTAATCAAATTTAAAAAATTTTTAACGGTTATTATAAACTAACCTGTGACACTATATATACTAGCGAACTATTTTTTCACAAACACTGAACTATCACACAATAACACTGTTGTAATTTTTTTTGTTAGTTGTTAATCATTATTTATGTGTGTTTAATTTTAAGAAGTGTAGTATTAATTAACCTAAAAAAAACGTATCTGAGATCGAAAACTTTCAATAGTGCCATATACAAAGCCAGAGTAATTCATATTAAGAATTATTTATTTATTTAAATTTTAGAAGAGAAAAATTCAAAGTGAAACATTTTGTACAAAGTAAAATTACTTACCGTTATTTGTAATCACGTAGACAGTTTTAACATTGAAAATGTTTATAAGGACGTGTCGCACATTTGCGCGTGATCGAAAATGGGAACCAGTGAGTTTCCATAGATACTACTTCTTTGTTGTCAATAACGTAGTACACATATAAAACTTCGCTTATGAATGTGACTACATTTAACTTATAATCTGTACATTGGTAAATGTATGTATATATTTTTTTCATAATATTGTATTGACACGCGATTCAAGTGTGTATGCAAAATTTCAAGTCGCTCTCACATCGGGAAGTATGCGAAAATTCGATTTGAAAAATCCACTTTAGACCGACGGCAAAAGCAAGTTAAATAAAAGCGTTTAAAAAGCGTGCAAATGTAAGAAAATAAACATGAGTGAGGCCAGAAATAACGCGAATCGTGTGTGTCTTGCCTGCCTTTTTATTGTGGTAATCATAATAATAAAATAGAAACG
Source organism: Magicicada septendecula (assembly GCA_034769895.1). Taxonomy (NCBI): domain Eukaryota; kingdom Metazoa; phylum Arthropoda; class Insecta; order Hemiptera; family Cicadidae; genus Magicicada; species Magicicada septendecula. The sequence continues at coordinate 269,056,451 of CM068374.1, forward strand.
TAAACATTACATAATTGAGATATGCTTGCCTGCCACGAACGATATATTTTCTCTCATACATGATTTAAATTAAAATGAAAAAATATAGAATTTTGTTAAACTGAAATGAAATGTTTCCATAGAAACTACTTCTTTGTTGTCAATAACGTATTACACATATAAAACTTATAAAATTTACTTCCTCCATCAACTACCATATTAATTTATAAAAAATTACCCCTGTCCCTCTTCAACTACCCTTTTAATTTATAGATATTTCAGCTACCTTTCTACAGTGGGTTAGTATGACCTCCTTTTCAGGATACTTCATTAATAAAAATTAAGCACTTTACTCTTGTTAAAACGTAAAACGTTGCAGGTAAACTACCCCTTTCCCTTAACCGATCTTCACCAAAATCAAAAGACCTAGAGTCCTCTACAATATAGGGCGGTATACAAAACATTATTTGATTCTGTTTGAATTTGCGGCTGTTATCGTTTGCCATAGAAAAAATTCTACACACGCACACACACATTTTTCGAAAAATGACTTTTTTTCATGTTTTGATGGTAGTACAATCAGAATCTGCCGTTATCTCGAACACGATTTTTTTCGCCATGACCATACTTCCATTTCCTTATGGACCATGGAAGTAAAAACACATACAGACAGTACGAGTAGTATGTATCCGTTTACACGTTTATGGTGCTAAATAGAGTAGTGCAGTGTATAACCTGTAGTAAGAATTCGTTGTGGACTAGAAATCGAATATGTAGAAGGGGACCTGCTATGATATACAGGATACGACACAATATCTGACAGTTTCGTTTTGTTATTGTGTCACGTATGATAATGGAGTGATGGGCCTCGCATTCTTCACTTCCTGCCATTTCAGTTGCCATGGAGCAGTGGGACGTCACGCACCGAGCTTAGTGTTGAAATATTTTTTAAAAACATAAATCTGTTGTGCTCACTCAGTAAGATTTCGTCAACATTTCAACGTTGGCCGTCATAGGCGGGTGCCTAATGGGAACACGATATTGGAGAATTTCAGAAGGACAGCAGTAGCCACAAAACGAAAACCAACAGGAAGGCCGCGACCTTACGTATCCCTGAACACATTGAAGGATTGAGACAGGCTACTGAGGCTAGCTCTCATCGTTCGGTGAGTCTTCATTTCATCTCTTTAAATATCTCCGACCAAACTGTTAGAAGAATTGTGTATTTAGACACACAATTCTATCCCTACTAAATGATGGTCATCCATGAATTGAGTCTACGTGATTAGGAAAAACGTCGAGTTTTCTCAGAGACGATGTTGGGATATAGAGGGTCTGAAATGCTAGAACGTACGTTCTTATATGGAAGCAATCCAAGACAGCTTCACAAGCGCCCTCTTTACACAAAACAAGTGACAGAATAGTGAAGGGTGGCAAATTTAGGGGTGATTGGCCAACATTTTTTTTTTTTTAGGGAATTACAGTGAACGCAGATTTTGTTGCTGCAAAACTTCCTAGATACATAAACCGAGCCAAACTGTGATCAATGGCCACATCAAGCTCTTTCATGGAAGTTCTAAGGAGTACGTTTCCAGGACGTCTCACTTCCATCCGTGGAGACCATCCGTGGACGTCGTGTGGCCCTATCTTTTGGTAACTTTTTACTGTGGGTTAGCTGAAATCCAAAGTTTACATGGACAAACTACGCTCATTATCAGAATTAAGGGCAGTAATTCAACGCGAGATAACTCGCCATACCAAAAAATATGCTCCAGTATGCGTTGAGAGGTTTCATAAATCGACTACAGCAGTGTGTTGACAAAAAGGGACGATACTTACATCGCTTTATTTTCTGTACTTATTTCTTTTAATTCAACTCTTTCTTGTAGCAGAAATAATGTCGAATGTACGAGTTTATATGCAGACAATATGAATAAAAATTAACTCTTTTTAATTATTGCGTTATTTCAGTTCCAAAACCGTCAGGTATTTATGCCGCACTCTGTATTATTATCCGCAAAATTGAACAATCTGAAATTTTTGAGACTAAATGTAAACATATTTTTCTCTGTTACATTTGTTTAATTTTCATTTGTTTTGTTATACTGTACTAATTCTTGCTTTTCGTATTGTTAACAGATCGCTGTGCTTCCATTGTTACCAATAGAATTATTAAAAACATCGTATGTTTTTCTTCAAATAAAAAAAAGATAAATTGTTTGTAGCTAATAATTTTTATTGTTGTTTACCTATCCACGTCAACCGAAACCTGAAAAAACTGACTAGTAAACGTTTGCTGTGAGCATGACAAAAAATGTAAAACAATATTTAGTATAAAACAATATTAAATGTTAATAACATTTGTTAACAATAAGTATTCATACATTTGGTGGAGGAAGTAAGCATCTACTTAATGGTTTTATTTTAGAAATCATTTTTCATACGAAATTAAAAGAAATAAAAATTTAAAACGAAATAACAAAGTGAAATAATGGAATGATTTAAGACAAATTAAAACAAAAAATAACACGTTAATTCTATCTGTGAACGTATATGCAAGAGTCTAGTTGTGATCTTCTATAGAAAAACAGTACTAAATATTTAGTTATCCTTAAAAAACGGTACGAGGTTGATTGACAGGTCAATTAGTTAAGCTCGCCTAGGCGACAATCCTACAGCGACATAAACAATAAAATGTAGACCTGAAAGGAAATATGCACAGCTAGCGTAAGTACTCTACGATACATCCTGAAAGGAATCCTTTCGTTCTAGAAACATAAATTTTGGAGTAACTGACAATGTGTTGTAACTTACAATATTTAAATTCATAAATGTAAATTGATACTGACAAACAGTAAATAAATGATAATACGAAATCCCAAGTCTATTTAAAAAATATAATTACTGTATTTCAAAAGTCATTTAACAATTAAAGAACACGCACACGTATAAGAAAACTCAAATTGAAAACGAATTGAAAACGGCCATTTAAATCATAAATAAACTAAACTTAAGTCTGTAAACTTAGTTTAATTCATCCGAATAATAATAGGGTTGACAGTCTCTATTATTACATTACATATTGAGGCATCCATGTTACCTTAGTGTAAGCCTAAACCTGCTTAACCAATTATACATTTGTGTTAACCTACCTATTCCAAATGCCTATAAAGAATAATGTCCGAGAAGAAAAAAATCAACTGGCATTGAAAATTCGAGGGAAACTAGCCATGGGAAGTAGGTGCTATTTTTCTTTGATGCCTATCCTAAAGCCCAGAAACATTCTAGAATATCCAAGGTCCAAATTTACAAAACCGTATTCGACCACTGATAGAGTATATTTAAGAAGCCTGGACCAAGACCTCAGCCCAAGAAGATATGATCAGAAGATGGGAAAGAAATATTCTGAGGAGGAAGATTCTAATATATGGAAGATGCCGGAATGTGGCATATGATGACGAATGCCGAATTTTATGATCTACACAAGGGACCGGACATTGTGACAGTAAAAAAACAACGTAGAATTAGATGGGCAAAGAAGAAAGAAAGAAAGGGCAATGAAAAAAGTATTCATTGGAGGACTAGGAGGAAGAAGAGAAAGAGGGATGCCAAGAAGAAGACTGGTACACGATGTAGATAAAAACTTGTGAAGACTGGGGGTCAGAAGGTGGCGAAGAGTCGCACCGATTAAAGAGGAGTGGAGGCATGTTGTTCTATTCTGGAGGCCAGGGCTTTTCATGAGCTGTTGCGCCGTGGAGTAGTAGTAGTAGTAGTAGTAGTAGTAGTAGTAGTAGTACCTATTCCACGCTACGTGTAGGTCTATAAATTTACTTGGTCACGTCAGCCTAGTTTCAAACACCATCGCATTCGCTGACACTAACCACTATTCATCAATAAAATCTGTTCCGGTTTTTCTTTTAAGCTATATAAAGCTTAATTGACAATTTTGTAAATTTAACTTCCAATATTTCTTTCCAGTACATATTTGTATAAGTTATATTTGCAAAATTGTTTATTAATTTTGTTTTTATTTGCAAGCGGTTTCCATTAAGCAAATTCACCCCTAAAATATAAAGAAAAGTTTGTATTTCCGTACTACAAAAATTGTTTAGAACTAATTGTTTTAAATTTTAATATAGTTTTAATTATTTATTTATTTTATATATCGTACGTAATTTGGAAAATTTTTACTTTGTTCTGATCAAGCAGTATCAAACTGTACATAATTAAAACTATCTAAAATCTTAATTCGTTTGATAGTTATTGTTTATATTTACATTCAGTTGTTTACCGAGGCATAATCTTTTTCCTTTTTTAAGGTCGATCTTTATATTCTTTGTACTGCTTGCCTAGCTTTTACCGTTTCATCCAAGTTTAATCTTATTGCGGCCACTGGCGTTAGTGAGATTCAATATAAAACGCATTTGTAAAGGGAATCCTTTTCTTTCCTTTTATTAAAAGTCCACTACATTAACCTTACGCTCGGATTGATTCCGTTATATTTTATCTTGAGTTTTTTAAAGCATAAAATAGTCTTACCTTTTCCTTTAATAAAATTTAAATGAATACATTTTAATTAATATACTTTTAAAATTTTGTGACAAATTAAAACTCTCTTACTGTTTACACAAAATTAATAAATTAAATTCTAAAAGAGTTGGCACGTATAACAAACCATTCTATGCTCAGACAAGAGTACTGTTTCATATAACATGTTATGTTTCCCGTACAAAGCCATTATTTTATATAAACTAATAAAGTAAATTTGTCAATTGTACATCAACATAAAAAATAAGTGCCGAAACCCGGGATCGAACCAGGGACCTTTAGATCTTCAGTCTAACGCTCTCCCAACTGAGCTATTTCGGCTCACATGTTATTACTCGTACGGAATGTCTTTTGTATACTACAAACGTATTTGGTAAAGTATGCGGTTGTTATGTCTGCCTACTTATACTCAGAACTGTGGGAGATCCGCAAGAAAAATAGCCACAGGGCTAGTCCAGGAAGTAGCCCTGCGTACTATCTATTTTTCACACATATTCAGTTTGGAAAATATTCTTTTGTGAAATATATACGTACGTGTCTTGCATGTAATGTGCTATTGACTCACCCATGTTTGTTTGCATTCAGGAGACACACTTGAAACCAGCAGAGCATTTCAGCATCAGATAGAACAAGAGCTTCCTTTTCTGATGATTAGCCAAATATAAGAGCTATAGAAGGTGTTGCTACCTTTCTTAGCAATAATATAATACCCCGTCACATCTGTGCAGGTAGTAGCCATAAATCTATTTTAGACGCTGAAGATGACAATCTGTCTGTTTATTTACCCGACGCCCAATGGCAGTTAACAGACCGCCAACACCTAATCGAGTAGCTGCCGATTCCCATACTTTTATTGAGAGATGTTAACGTTCACAGGCTCATTTGGGGCCGTGCGATTACGAACAGGGGTGGAGAAGAAGAATGACTACTTACATATTCATTGGCCAAGAAGTATTACGTTCCAACCGTGCATGTACATCCGACTGTGCCATCTGAAATACTACCACCACCATGGCTGCTTAGGAAACCAGAGTGTCGTTTGAATTTTTCCGATGCAGGGAAGTCAGTAGTACACTCTCTTATGTGGGAGATTTGATTCTGTTGTGTGATTGTCAGCTACAAGATCATATCGTTCTGTATACTGATGTATCGGAGTAGGAAGCAAACGGAGGGTTTTATACTGCTGTAGCGATCGGAATAGACACACGTTTGTCCTTCAGAGCGCCTCTTAGTCATGGGCATTGTTGAGGACAGCGATTGTGTACACCACTGAGTTATATGCCACTTCGATACAGTGAACAGCCCGGCCTGAGTCGCACAGGCTCGCTGAATTTCATTACCGCTTTGGGCAACACAGCCGCTTACGATAGAGACACTGTGCCATGTGATGCAACACCAGAGTTTGCCATTTACATTTATATGGGTGCCAAACCACGCAAGTATCACGGGCGACGAAGACGCTGATTCCACCACACTAATCGCAGCGTACCGTCCTGATGTAGATGTTTTTGATATAAGACCCGCCGATACGGTAACTTGCAGGAGAACGTAGTCGACAAGAACAGGATGTGTCTCACAAGACTACGTACAGAACATAAGAACCCGACATCTTAGTACCTGCCACAAGCTCAACAACAACGGTCAGTACGAATATGTGGCAGAGTACTTACAGTAAAACGCATTATAGAGGCGTAGGGCCTACTCTGCTCTTAGAGCCCCAAGATAGTAAAGCGGCATCAAAGATGACCTGAAAACAGACTTCGCGACAAGATGAAAGCGACTTTGTCATTCTTGAAGGCAGCTGACTCCATTAAACGGTTATAAAACAAGTATCCTGAGCAATAACTAATATCTGTAGAAAATAAAATCGATTACTTTTTTGATTACGTTTAAATGTTGATAAAACAAGTGTTTAACACCATTAGCTGTCGTGTCTGACACGTAAAAAAATGAATACAAAATAACAAGGACAGCATCTTAACAACAGCAACAACAACAACAACAACAATAATAAGTAAGCCTATTATTTTATATATTACCTTTAGGTTTACGGTACTTTACTTGTTTCTTTTATGAAAAAATTATTATTATTTGAAAGTAAATTAAATTTATATTTATATTAGTATACTAAAGTGCAGTTAACTAAAGGTCTCAGTAATCTATGAAACGTTTTGTGTGTCTTTTTTTGTAGTGACAAGAAGGCCCATTCTCAAAAAAATCCAATCTGGAGGACCACGGGAGGTTATATCGGGTATTTGTGTTGTAGAAGAAATGTCTCAAATTTGGCTATTAGATTTCTCTTCTCATGTTATGCTTTCTTGAGTAACCGTTTCTTATCCTTCTGGGACCCCACCACTAACCGATTAGGCTAAGTGTATAAACCCTGAAAACACCTTGTCACTTTTGCCAGCGCGCCGCCTAATGGCCCAACAGCCAAGGGTGGGCGTTGGCTAGTAAGTACTTCTACCAGATACCCCATACGGTATCCTCCTTCAATTATATCAACTGAAGAAAGACGCTTCTCGGTTGCGTCTGCGTATGCTTACTCCAGGATGATGTTAGAGCTGATATTACAGCAACTTTACTATTCCTATAATGTCAGGTTAATATAGGTACCATTTTAATTGGATTATACTATATTACGTGTTATATCGTACAGGATATATAAGGCTATTCAGGTTATGTTATGCGTAGATTTCAATATTATAAATAACTAAACCTCGAGCGCGCGTGTGTGTGTTTAGAGCCCCTTATATTATTTACACAATGAGTAAATCTAAATACATTTGTTATGATATTTACAGAGCCGGCTCTAGGTTGTCTGGTGCCCTAGGCGAAGAATACAAATGGCGCCCTTTAAACAGAAAGCAACAAAATAATTACACCATAACTGGAGAAGAATTAGCATTCGCTGTGTTTTAACTTTATTAAATTTCTAATTTGTTAAAGGCATCTAGCAACTACAATATGATAATTGATGCCCATGTTCTACAAGTAAAAAACCGTAGCAAATTTAATCCGATAATTGTCACATAGTAGTTTTTTAAAGATCCGTGACAAATTTACAATTTACCCATCAGAATACTTAAAGTTACATATAATAACAGAACGGTACAAAATATTACGCTCTTATAGACTTCAGGCTGTGAATACTAAAGTGACACAGACAGCAATGTTCTAACCTGTCACATCACGTTAGTGTCTTTTCAGTATAAAATAATTGTATTTGTCACGAATGACAAGAACCGAGGTTGACATCATGTGGATTGTAGAACAGTTGGGAAGGCTGGTTGGTAAGTCAATAATGGAATTTACTTTATCGAGTTACCTGCTCTTAGCTCAACACATGAGTTTAAATTATATTTAAGTTCTTGTCGCGATAGAATGTCTTGTTTTCGTGTTTTGTGTTCTGTGCAGTCTTTTTTGCGGTTCTGTTCACACGGGTTGTGAATTTTTCAAAGTACTTAGCAAATTGTTTCACACACACACACATGCGCACGCGCGCATGAGTTAAATCTCTTTTCCTTTAACGTTAACGGCAGATTTTGTTTTACTTAACTTGCTTTAAGTACCAGCTGCTATAAAACTGTCGTAGGTTAAATTGATTATATTTTCATCTAATGTCAAACAAATGCCTATTCCGGTAACTTGTTCTTGGCTTACTTGTACAGTACATCTTTTTGTTTTTGGACTCTACACAAGTACTCCCACTGGCAGTTTATACTGGAACATAGTTTCTTGGTCTTATCCATAGACGGAATATTTAAACCATTCCGTATTTCGTTGATCTTATTTCTTGTACAGTCAGTGCACAGTGTAAGACATTTCTTGAGAATCCCCTCATAATTATATCTTCTCATTTTGTCTTGACAATGCCTATGATTCTGCTGTGGGTTTAAATCGGGGACTCACCTTCTAGGTTGTTCCGTCCGTTTGAAATCATCTTCTTCCGTCCCTAGAACAGTTGACCAGTAGTCGCCTTTGACGCTGGCTGAGCCCTTGACGGATACCTGTAGAAGAAACAGAACAAAACAGGAATTACACAGCACAGATGGAGCATAAAAAACGAAAAACTAGTAGTCTCGAGATCAAAGAGAACGTTCAGTCAAGTGAGACCAAACAGGAAAACTTAAAGACAGGAATCTAAACTAAGACAAATTGAAACTAGCTAAAAATTCAGCTAGAGTACATCAGGCGTGTTTAACCCGTAACTGTATGTGGATCCATCATGCCATTATTTACGCTTAACAAAGAGGCGTAAACAAAAGCTGCACTGCTATCAGTTTACTACATAAATCTGTCTAACGTCTTGTAAATTAAGCACAGTAAGTGTACTCGCAAAATCAAATGTACAAATTAAAAATCTTTAATAGAACATTAGAGTGAACAGAAAATGAGTGAGCATTAGAGGGAACATTAGAGTGAAATGAGAAAATTGAATTACGGAGGGATAATTAACTGGTTGTTGAATTTACGCTTAAAGAAAAATAAATGAAAACATGTATTAACAAATAAAATATCAGCTAAATTAAACAGGTCATTCAAATAAATTGATGAGAAGGAGCAAACATGTAAACATAACAGACTTAAAATAGAAAAGAACAAAACGAAACCGTGTTGAAGAATACAAATGCAGGAATCGCATTTGTAAAATTATAATCATTTGGAAACATAGTTGAAAAGCATGGAAACAATCCATAGTAGTAATAATTACTTTATTGAAAGAATACTGGTACAATTGTTGGGATTAAATAAAAAAATTAATTACAGAAAATGTTGGATTGCAGAAATTAAAAATCAAATATACATTTAGAACAAAAATAAAGACACGGTTTACAAGAGAACAGTATGCTTGAATTGCAACCTGCATATTACTAAAGTGAAGGAAGCGGAACTCCATGTAACAAGTAAGAAGATAATTTTATGAGGAAAAGGAAGAAGACGTTTTTAGAAATTGAAACGTACCTCCACAATTATTGAACACGTCAAAAATATGAGAATAGTACAAATAAAGTTTCGTGAGAAACAGGGAAAAATTAAATTACGGAGAAAAAGTAAAGGAGGGGTGAAACGAATAATTTGGAGAACCTCTTACAGCGACCTAGGAGATGAAAGCTTGACGAGACTGTATCAATCAGTGTTAGAGGTACAGAAGAAACTCACAGTATAATTCTAAAAGAAATCATAAAACAATTTAAGCTTTTTATGTGTCCGACATTATTGCAGATATATAAGACAACTTTAAAGCCAGAAAGACAAACTATAAATTGCATTAGATAAAGATCTAAATCAACCGCGAACTATTACAGGGACCACCAAATTCGACCTTGTAATCCATAGTTTCTAAAAGCCGTAACAAATGATGTTATGGTTCCTAAATGATTTCTTCTACTATCCCATTCTTAACTTATTTTTTACTGAATACCAAAAAATAATTAAACGTGAATAATAATAACAACACAACGATAACAACATCAGTAATAATAATATTTTTGCGAAGGACTGCTACACCCCGCCGACACATGCTGGTGGAGAGAAACATTTGTTAGAAGTAGTAAGTCTGAGGAAATTTACAGTTAATTACAGAAGATACCCTGAAAAAGTGGAAGATAAGGTCTTTACATAATTAACCTATTCGGCAAGATGTGCACGGCAGGTCAAGGTAAGACGAGTCACTTTACTACATACAGAATTGCCTTGCGTTCACAAAACCATTCAAAGCTGCCAATGTAAAAGTTGGCATCGTAAGTTTACCTATCAATCAAACTATATGAACATGCGATGTCGCATCATCACCTGTAATTCTACACTTCAAACGTGATTCGTAGCTTAGGCACTTTTAAGTCACTACTCATTAGCAATCCGGTAAATCCATGAAAGACACAATTAGAAAAGTTTAAATTACTGTGGTGTTTTCTGGTTGAAACTGAACTACGACGAAAACCTTTCATAATCTCTACATCACGATTACTAATCCAAAGTGCTGGATGACCAAAGAAACTCTTTAAAAGCGACTTATAATGTGTGACACAGGATAACATACTCTTTAATTGTCTTCCAATCCATTTAGTACAGCTTCCAGCTTCCTTCTGGAATTGGTGACAACTCTGTCAGTGTGCTGAGGAAAGAACAGTTTCGAGTCTATAACAAGCCTCAGGTCTGTTCTTTACATTGACAGATCGTCGTTCGTATAAGCAAAATACGATGGACTAATCTTCCGAGTGTACGTGACAATTGTTGTTTTCTTATGGTTAAGAGGCTTACAATTGTTCCTGTTCACTTGCAACCTCATTTATGCACTGCTACAAAACAAGATAATCCTTCCTGCCATTCATGTCATTCGCAAACGTTTGTAGATCACTATTTAGGACCGAGGTTGTTACTTATAAAAATCAGAAAAAGGAGAAGTCCTATTTGAACTCATCACAGCTACAAAACTCTAGGTGAAAACTCCTCCAAATCTCACTTGAAAGCACCACTGATACTACTACTACTACTACTACTACTACTACTACTACTAATAATAATAATAATAATAATAATAATAATAATAGTCATCGTCATCATCTAACAATTTAACAATATGTAGCAATACAGTTAAGTTTATACAGTTTGAGCAAAGAATATTTAAATAAAATGTGTTTCTTTTTGATAAAAAACATACTAACAAATGATCATTTATACAAAATCGTTACCAAATGTTCAAAAACTCACATTAAATCTTGTAATATAATTTAATAATCTTTCAGTACAGAACTATTTATTAAATGTGTAAGAATAATCGCTCACAGAATACATATAATTTAGTGGGAAGCCGATAAATTTATCTGTCCAATTTAGAATGGCGGCAACTCTAAATGGTTGGGGATCACTACATCCAATAGAGTATTATGAGGCGTGGGTTGTTATGGATGGGAGAACTTTTGGCCTGTCTCATTGTGGAGCAAAGCGTTATAGCAGCATTATAGGAGCAAGCATTATAGTACATATGGTACTTTAATTTAGGATTATACATGGAAATCAACATACATAAACAGATGATAAAAATTAACATAGCAAAGAATAACCTGAAAAATTAATATAACAAAAAACACTTTATATACTTATCTTTGATGGAGAAACTATAAGCTAACGATAAAATCCTAAAGAAAATGTTGAGCTTGGTCAAAGAGAACAGTAATTACAGAAGACTGCACAACCACGAACTACGTTATATACACATGTGGAAATTTTGTTTCCTACGCGTAAAAGTAATAAAGTTTGTAAAGCAATTATAGTTTTTTATATATTAAATAGAACAACTTTTTTCACCTTTTAACTAATTGTTTCTTATGTGTTAGCTTGTATGTATATAATATAGCTAATAATTGATTATTATTAATTAGTTGCCTCTCAAGCTTTAAAATGGATGCCTTTTATAACAATGAACTTATTGTTCTATACGAAGCAAAACCATAAATTGTATAAATTTTTGTAAAACCACTAATTATGTTAATTACTTATAACGTAAAGTACAATTAAATTATTTTAATTAGTTACACTTACGTATTTAAGTGTATAAAATGTTTGAAGAAGTAATGTAGTATTTTATTGCATCTAATATAAGCACGCAAATGTGACGCTTGTATTCATATGCAAAGTAAATTGGTTTTTAATAATAGACTTACATTGTAAAATGATGAGTAGTTTAAGATTACGAGCCTTAGTCGAGATTTGAGTAGGCCTACATCATGTTATAATTATAACTAAAACGCATGTCTTGCTGATAATTTTCCTTGTTTAATGAAGAAAGTTGTGTTAGTGGTTATAATCACAAGCAGAATTATCACTGTTGCACACGACTATAGAAAAATTATTCCGTTTAGCGCTTTCAAGCTTCTCAGCTCATCGTCAGATCGGAATTCAGAATTTGCAACTTAGTGGTGTGCAACAGTGGTAATTCTGTTTTCCTTGTTTATTAAAAACATTGTTAAGCAATTACGGAACACTCTAGGACAGTCGAGTGTGTTATTCTACTTAAGGTGTAGAATAACACTCTCGACTAGGCCAGCGTGGCCCGTCTGTACCAACACCGTCCACTCACATAACGCAAAAGTACCTACCAGAATGTTCAAGAGCACTTAAAATACGCATTATGCTGGCACGCAGCAGTAAGGATGGAATTGTTATTGTCGAACACCTGCGCTACCTATACAAGCCACAGCAGGTGGCTTTGTCAGTTCAGTTACGGTGAGCGATTTCCTTAGTGCGGATCGCACTAAGTTATTGTTAAAGATTAGTGGAAAGGGTTTTCTGTGTTATATTTAGTGTGGAACTCTATTATGTGACGTTATTATTGCATGTGGACAAATTTAACTTAAATTATTGACCGAGGTGATTACAATTATTAATTGTGAATAATTAAAGCTGGTAATTAGTGATTTCATTGGTGTCTGTATTTTGTTTTGCACTGTACCGTAAGACCGTTGTAACAATATTATCATATTGTGCCGGTTTTTTGAGAAACCGGCAGTCTGTGTAAAAATATAATTTATTAATAATTGTGATTTATTATTCACGTGGCCAGTGCGCCGTGTATTGAGTTTTCGGAAGGCCAACGCGATCTGTTGACGGAGCCGGGTAATTATGTTTCCCGACACAAAGCATTTTTTGCATGTTAGTTGAGTCGAGCCTGGACTTCCGCGGCGCGTTCCGCCTGTTCTCCTGTGGCAGACGGAGTGGTTATATTTTGTATTTTTTCTATTCTTCATGGTTGAGTAAGAGCTCATAGATCTCCGGGTTCCCGATCCAGTCGGAGATGTGACCCCCGCATGTGGTGATTACAACTTCCACAATGACTTAAGAACACCTAGACGCTCTCTCCTCGCCTGCCAGAGGAAGAACAATTGCATAGCCTGCCACAGTAACCAACGGGGAGCAATCTGGATCCATTAAGGTGATATTCAACCAATTTTTATTCATACTAGGCCTCTACAGGAACCACCATGTTTTGTTCATTTAACATACACTTAGATTGACTTTTTTTACACCGTTAAACTGTTTAATCGGCTGCGTGCCGGCTGGACAGTTTTCATGTAACCTGGGTTTAAGAATACATTTAGTATGAGAACAATTGTAGCCCCCCCCCGCTGGATGTGTCCAGCGCGCATTAATTTGATGCTCTATAATAGGTTTGTAAAGGTTTGTGGGGGACGGATTTTTTTATTAAGTAAATGGGTGCCGTTGTACGATGAGCTGAACCAGCTGGTTTGGTTTTATTTTTATCACGGGTTTTTTTTTGCACATAATCACTTTCTTTTTCATAGAAGGGCTGGGGTTTTTCTATTATTCTGCTATCAGGACGTGTTACTTTTAAGTATTTCACTAAATCAGGGGTAGGCACCTGTTGCTGCAAATTCATGCAAACTTCCGACATGTTACCCTATGTCGGGGCAGCCGCTGGAACATGTCAGCGGCCGGGCCAATTCAGATTTTCTTTAAATTTATAAATTTGCAATTTTTGTAAAATTATACAGGCTGTACTGATATTTAAGTTTACAATTAGATTTTCGTGTTATTATGGTCAAGCCAGATTATTTTAAATTTCTGAATGTATCTTTTATAAAACTATACAGGCTGCACTGACACTTTGAATTTGTAATTTCTCGTTCTTATGGCCAATTCAGATTTTCTTTAAATTTATAAATTTGCAATTTTTGTAAAATTATACAGGCTGTACTGACACTTAAGTTTATAATTAGATTTTCTTGCTATTATGGCCAATTCAAATTTTCTTCAAAATTATAAATGTACTTTTACAAAAGTATACAGGCATGTGAAATTTCTAAATGGGGTGGTGATAAAATATGCAGGCTGTGCGCCAGGCTATTAATTGTAATTTGTCTGTGATTATGTGATGTATAGGTATGTATGTTATATGTATGTGTTTTAAATTATGGGTTATCTTTAGTTCAGGTGATGTGAAGGAATGATATTTACATGTTATAATTTAAATTGAGTTATTGAAATATTCAATTGGAATTGAAATTGAAACTATTGTTATAATTGAAATTTCATGTAATATTGAAATTTTATCCTGAATTAGGATATATGAATATTCAAAGAAAAATTATAAATCTGTGATGAATTAAATGTTGTTAAATTTTGGAATTACGAAAACTATGAAATTTAATAAAGGGTTGTTATCTTGTTGTTAATAACGAGTTTAATTGCAAGTCCTGTCTCACTGGACCCAGCACACTTTATGCTTCTTCGAGGCCGTCTGCCTAGTCATAAATATCTAGTAGCCTCTTCAAAAAAAAAAAAAATTATAAAATACAACTATAAATAAGGAGGGGTCTCAATATTCCATCACAATGTAATTTATTTATACAAGTAGTTGTACTAAATATGTGAAATTATGTATCTGAAATTAAGTTAAATGTGCTGGAATTTAATCTGTATTTACATTAATAGTCTTCTACCTAAAATCCCAGTATTTTCGTTAACAGTAATTTCGTCCTAGTATTTTCTCAACAAATTTCGAATTTTTAAATATTTTGTTTTATCGTGTTTTCTTACAAAAACAAGGCCCCGTCTGTTTGGTACACGAGTGGATTAAATTTCGTACTAAGATTGGAAAGCAAAAGGCTTCAACTATTTTCTTTTGAAAAAATGTAATTTTTTATGGTAAATTTGTCACCACGGGAATTACAAAAATGTGTTAATACCCATTTAGCATGAAGAGCCATTAGTATTAACTGTACAGCGTGAGGCAAGTATACAACTTAATGATTTCTAGTTAACTGTAAGAATCATTTCTATAATTGCCTGTCAAACGCAGTTCCAATTTATATCTTGCACTTGTCAGCACTTAACGTTATAAAGTTGCCAAGAATTTTGGTCGACACTTAATGGTAGGTAATAACTTTCGATACCTCCGAAGTGAGAATCGTTAACACAGATACGTGATTCACCGTTTCTTTCGTTCTTGCTAAAATTAAGAATAAAGATAAATCGAACTCTGCGTTTCACGAAGAGACAACGTTGGCCTCCTAGTACGTATAGACTGATGGTACGTTTAGTACATTCATACTCAAAACAAACATTTTTGCGACCTACGAGAAAATACATGCCTAAATGCCTAATAAAATTTAACAGTCTTTAGCAGTCAAATTGAGTTTGAATGCGACACACATTTCATAAATTGGTAGGAATTTCTTAACAGTTTAACACTTTGTTAATACATTCAAATTAAAAATTCTTTATTTTTTTTAATAATATTATTGTGGCTCTTCCAAAGTTTGTTCCTTCCATCTTTCCTTCTACCTATCACACACACACACACACACACACACACACACACACACACACACACACACACACACACACACACACACACACACACACACACACACACACACACAGGGCGCACGCATTTGGCCTACACAGTATCACTCTATTTACAGTGTACTCACGTATCGAACAAAGTACTCTGTAACTTATTGCACCGTTGTGACACATTTCTTGTTGTCAGAAACGAATTCTCAAGTTAATGCCGGTGATATTAAAATTTATTTAGCGAAATTTTGCCATTTCACCCACAGCATGCAGTCATCCAACACACGCCACCAACTTGCTTTTAGCTACTTTTTTCGGTTGTGCGTTGTACATTTTGTCCGCAATAACTTGCAGGATATTTCTTGACTACTGTAAGCCAGTGCCAGACACTACCAATGTTTGCGGATGACATGAATGGCAGGAAGGATCATCTTGTTTTATAGCAGTGAGTAGATGAGGTTCTAAGTAAACAGGAGGAATTCTAAGTCTCTTAATTGCAAGAAAACAACAATTGGTACGTGCACTCGGAAGATTAGTCCATCGTATTTTGCTTATACGAACGACATTGTGAGAATGTAAAGAATAGACCTGAGGCTTCTTATGGACTCGAAACTGCTCTTCCCTCAGCACATTGACAGCGTTGTCTCTAGTTCTACAATAAAGCCCGGGAGTCGTACTAAATGGACTGGAAGACAATTAAAGAATATGTTATCCTGTGTCATTTTTTATAAATCGCTTTTAAAGAGTTGCTTAGAATATGCTTTGGTCCGGAACAGGATTCGTGACTTTTGATTAGTAAATCGTAGTGTTGAGATTATGAAAGCTTTTGTACGCAGTTCACTTTCATCTAGAAAACACCACACTAATTTAAACTTTTTCCATTGTGTCTTTTACAGAATTAGCGGATTGCCAATGAGTACTGGGTTAAAAGTGCCTAGCAATGAAACACTTTTGAAGTCCAGAATTACAGGTGATGTCGCATGTTCATGTAGTTTGATTAATAGGTAAACTGACGATGCCAACTTCTATATTGAATGTTTTGTTGAACGCAAGTTAATTTTGTAATGTAGAAAAAGTGAATTTTTCAGACTCGTCTTACTTTGACCTGCCATACACATTTCGCCGAATAGTTTAATTATGTAAATTTGACCTTCCCCATTATTTACGGTATCTTTTGTAATTACCTCTAAATTCCCTCTGATTTACTACTTCTAAGAAACGTTTCTGACCACCAGCTTGGGTCGGCGGGTGTAAGGGTATGTGGGAGTTCTTCGTAAAAAGTATTAATGGGGCTGTTTTTTTCGTTGTGTTGTTATTATTATTCACGTTTAATTATTTTTCGGTATTTTCCTAAAAAAAAAATAGGCAAGAATGGAATAGCATAAAAACAGACGATGAGATTTAGAAAATTATAACTTAATTTGTTACCGCTTTTAGCAACTATGGATTACAACGTACGATTTTGGTGGTCCCTGTAATAGTTCGAGCTTGATTTACTTTATTTCTGCTGTACTTATAGTTTGTCTTTCTGTCTATAAAATTGTCTTACTTATCTGAAATCATGTTGGACACATAAAAACTTTAAATTATTTTATGATTTATTTTAAAATTATGCTGAGTTTCTTCTTTACCTCTAAAACTACTAGAGTCAAGCTTTTACCTCCTAGGTTGCTGTAAAAGCTCTCCAAATTATTCGTTTCAGCTCTCTTTTACTGTTTTTCCATAATTTAATTTTGTCTATATTTCTCACGAAACTCATTTGCACTATTTTAACCTGTTCAATAATTTTGGAGGTAGGTTTCCATTTCTACAAAGGTCTTCTTCCTTTTTCTGATAAAATTATTTCCTTACTTTTTGCATGGAGTTCCATTTTCCTTACTTTAGTAATATGCAGATTGAAATCTAAGAATACTGTTTTCTTGTAAACCGTGTCGTTATTTTTGTTTTTAATGTATATTTTATTTTATAATTTCTGGAATCCAACATTTTCTGTAATTAATTTTGTTGTATTTAATCACAATAATTGTATCATGTGTTTTTTTAATAAAGTAATTATTACTATTATGGACTGTTCCCATGGTTTCAACAATGTTTCCAAATCTATATATTAATACGTGAAGAGAAAACTTTGTACCCCTTTTTAAGCATATTGCGCGCACGGAGGAGTGTGAGATTTGGCATAGTTAAAGTTTATATGGAGAAGGAGTGCAGAAAGCTAAAATTTATATATAATATGTGTTACAAATACATTAAATTAAATTAAATAAAACATTCATTTGCACTTTAAAATTCATTTAAACTTTTTCAAACAATGGTAATTGTTAAAAATAAAATAATTTTGTTGCCAGGCAATAAAATTATAACTTTTTTATTTTAGTGTACGTTCATACTGCCAATGTCAAACACATAATAGTCTGTCGTTTGTTTACGTTCATACTGCCAATGTCAAACACATAATAGTCTGTGGTCAAACAGTCGCACAGAGTAGAGATTGTCGCTACAGAATTTTAAAATGTTGCCAACAAATAATTACTGACAGATTGACTGAATGAGCTGTGAATTTTGTGTGATTTCAAATGTTCCTTTTTCAATAGTCTGTGGAGTGTATGTCAAGGCAAAAAAGCGTTTATTTTATTTTCTGTATATTAGATATCTGTGTTTTATATATTAATGTGCAGTTGAAAGTGAAATACAGCTTGCTTAATATACACCTGTTGCAAAAGGAAAATTTTGTAGCAGCAATTTGAATTGACTTACTCTTGCCTAATTATTATTGGTGGTTTCAAAAAAGTGAGTACATTTTATTATTGTTAAATTAAACCCTGTCTAATCTTAGTTTCCGTAATTTCATTACATGTTTTTTTTTAGATTCAGATATTCGCATCTACTTCCATTATGCCTCGACATAGAACATTGACGGGTCGGAGTGACAGACAAAGAAGAAGGAATATAATATATTCGCGTGAAAGTCAAAATGATAATACACCAAATGCAAATTTAAATAGTGTAAATAATATAACATTGACGGGTCGGAGTGAGAGACAAAGAAGATGGAATATATATTCGCGTGTAAGTCAAAATGATAATAGACCAAATGCAAATTTAAATACTGTAAATAGTATACAAAATGATGAAATTATTTTGAGGGATACATTTGAATGCGCACTGAATGTCATTCCAAGAAATTTTAATACTTTTGATTGTGGATTAATGCATTTACAATGCAGGTTTTGCAATGCAAAACATTTCGAATCTGAGGTCACTTTAGGTGAAAGGACTGCATTCACTTCATGTTGTCATAAGGGTAAAGCAATATTACCGGCCTTAAGTCAAAATGAATACTTTAAATCATTGTATGATGGACTTACTTCAAATGAACTTTCAATTAAAAGAAAGTAAAAAAATTATTTTGAAAACATTCGTAAATACAATTCATCATTTGCTATGGTTAGCTCAGAAGCTAAAATTTCGGATACAGTTACGCGTGGAGTGTATCATTTTAAAATACATGATGTTTTTTATCACAGATCAGGTCCAATGACTGCTGGATATGGTCGCTCACCATGTTATGCGCAATTATATTTTTATGATGTTCACACTGCTGTCAATTATAGATTACGTGAACACTATAATCAAACATGCAATAACAATATAATGCGCGAAATCTCTCTTGAATTGGAACGCATTAATCCTTTCGTTCGGTCATTCATTGCAATGAAAGATCGTTGTCAGAGAGTTGAAAATCAAAATAAAGAAATTTGTATGCTCATTAAAGTAAATCGTGATTTAGATCTACGCCGTTATAATGATGCAGTTCAAACTGATGTAGCAGTAATATTTAGTACAGTTGATGGTGAGCCACCCTTTGAACGAAATATGGTTTCCTTTTCAAAAGTTAATGGTACCATTAAAAATATCTCTGTTTTGGATTCATCATTGGACCCTTTAGCGTATCCATTACTTTTTCCAAATGCTGATACTGGGTGGCATATCAATATTTCTCATAATGTACCAACTACATCTAATTCAAGAGCGCCCAGAAATAAATTAACCATGCTTCAGTATGCAGCCTATCGACGTGCAATTAGAGAAGATTTTAGCATGTTGCACCATTCACAAAAATTATTTCTGCAGTGGATAGTTGATATGTATGTGAGAATAGAGGACATAAGGTTAAATTTCATTCTACAAAATCAAACAAGTCTTAGGTCTGAAGTTTACAACAATTTAACAGATTATTTAGAATTGAACCCCAATGCCAATAATGTTGGCGTAGAGTAATTTTACCATCTTCATTCAATGGATCTCCACGAAATATGTATCAGAATTATTTAGATGCAATGTCAATTGTACAACATTTCGGAAAGCCTTCTTTGTTTATTACAATGAATTGCAATCCAAGTTGGCCTGAAATAGTTAGCAATATTGGTGTAGGTGAGTCAGCTAATTTTCGACCTGATATTGTTGTGCGTGTATTCAAGTCCAAAGTGAAAGCATTAATTGAGGGCCTTACACTAAAAAAAATCTTCGGTAAAGTTGAAGCACTCATTTATACAATTGAATTTCAAAAGAGAGGATTGCCTCATGCTCACATTTTACTCTCTTTAAATGAGCAAGATAAAATTGTTAACGCTACCGATATTGATAAAATTGTATCTGCAGAGATTCCTAACATTCAAACACATCCTACATTACATGAATATGTTGTAAAACACATGATGCATGGTCCATGCGGTGTACTTAATCCAAATTCTGTATGTATGAGAGATGGAAAATGCACAAAAGATTATCCAAAACGATTTAATGAATTTACATGTGAATCATTAAATGGATATCCATTATACAGAAGGCGTGATAATGGTATTAATGCTGAAGTTCGTGATAGTTGCCTCGACAATCGTTATGTTGTACCATACAATCCGTATTTACTTGCCAAATTTAATTGCCATATAAATGTTGAAGTATGCACTACAGTTAAAAGCGTTAAATACATTTATAAATACGTGTATAAAGGCTATGACAGTGCATCTGTTGAATTAGGTTCAGAGAGGTCAAGAAACCAGGTCAAGAAATACAAATTGATGAAGTTAAACATTTTTTAAATGGCCGTTATGTCGGATCAACTGAAGCTGTATGGCGCATCTATTAGTTACCAATGCATTTTCAATCACATGTCATCGTTAGACTTGACATTCATTTACCGCGTAGACAGAATGTTTACTTTCGAGAAGGGCAAGAACGTCAAGCAATTGAAAATGCATGACAAACAAAATTATTAGCATTTTTTGAATTGAATCGATCAGGTCCATCAGCGCATGAATATAAGTATATTGAAATTCCTTTGCATTATGTGTGGGAAGATTCCCGAAAAAATGGAAGAAGAGAAGGCGTGGAGGTGATAAAATCATTACACGCATATATGTAGTATCACCAAAAGACATCGAACTTTTCTATTTACGATTGCTTTTATTACATGTCTGTGGTCCAAAATCATTTGAGGATGTTAGAACATACAATGGAATTATACACCTTCTTTTGTTGAAGCGTGCCTTGTTTGCGGCGTTGCTTCAAATGATAATGAATGGCGTGAATGTTTAAATGAAGCAAAAGAATTACATTCACCAAAACAAATGCGAAATTTATTTGGTTACATTTGTGCATTAAGTGTGCCAGCCAATGCATTGGCGTTATGGAATGAATTTAAAGTATACCTTAGTGAAGATTTTTTGAGAGATTACAACGAAGAAGTATCCTTTAACACAGCTCTATTAGAAATTGAAGATATTTTGAATGTTCATAATTTGTCATGTCAAGAACTTGGTTTACCAGTTCCCACGTATTCGCAGAGAACAGACGAAGCAAATGCTATTGATCCAATAGAGCAAGAGTTTCTGTTTTGTGAGCATTATGAAACTGCAAATATTGAACAGCGTAATCTAATTGATCGTGTGATTCGTGAAGATTTGCACCATGATTCGGTTTTGTTTTTTGTTTAACCGCTCATGCAGGTTGTGGAAAAACATTCACACAAACAGCAATCATTCAAAAATTAAATTCCCTTAATCTTAGTTGCATTGCAACAGCGTTCAGTGGCATAGCTTCAACTCTATTACTTGGAGGTAGAACTTTACACAATGGGTTTAAATTGCCTATACCCATTTTGGAAAATTCTGTAGCGAATATTACCGCAAATAGTAGCTATGGACGTTACATCCATTCATCATCATTGATAATTATTGATGAAATTTCTATGTGCCCACTGCAAGTGTTGAAAATCATAGATAGATTATTGCAAGATCTATGCGATGAAAATGATAAACATAAACCATTTGGAGTGAAAACGATACTTCTGTGCGGTGATTTTCGGCAAATCTTACCAGTTGCCCCACATGGATCACGTGCAACTTTAATTGAAAATTGTGTCACGAGTTGGCATAAATTTGTTTATTTTCATAAAGTAACGTTTACTCAAAATATGAGAGCCTTACCAAATGAAATAGAATTTGTCCAATTCTTGAAAAAAATTGGTAATGATGAAGCCCCACAATTCCCTCAGTTTGGTGAAATTATTGAAATACCTCAGCAATTAATAGGAGATGAAAATAATATTATTAATGAGGTGTATGGAAATATTTCCGAAAACATACTCTCAGATAACATATAGAAGTCAGTTATTTTAGCACCTAAAAATGATGATTGTACTTTCATTAATACTGATATACTTAATCGAATACCAGGTGAACAGAAAACATATAGCTACGATAAAATAATTTGTGATGATGACAATGAAATCAATAACTATCCAGTAGAGTTTTTGAATTCTTTGACTATTAGTGGTTTGCCACCACATAAGTTAGCATTGAAAGTTAATTGCATCGTTTTACTGATCAGAAACTTAAATACAAAGAAAGCATTAGTCAATGGAACAAGAATGCGCATCAAGTGTATGCATCGTAATGCTATTGATTGCGAAGTTTTAACTGGAACCGCACGCAATAACAGAATTTTGATTCCACGTATAAATTTAACATATTCCGGTACTGTTTTACCATTTAACTTTCAAAGAACTCAATTTTCAATTATACCTGCATTTGCGATGACAATAAATAAGTCTCAAGGACAAACATTCGAAAAAATTGGAATTTTATTGAGGCAGCCAGTTTTTACGCATGGTCAATTGTACGTCGCAGCAAGTAGAGTTCGATCATTCGATGGTTTGAGATTTTATATTTC
This sequence comes from Magicicada septendecula, assembly GCA_034769895.1. Lineage (NCBI taxonomy): Eukaryota > Metazoa > Arthropoda > Insecta > Hemiptera > Cicadidae > Magicicada > Magicicada septendecula. The sequence continues at coordinate 269,079,530 of CM068374.1, forward strand.
CGAATATAATGGCCAAGGGCATTTAGCAAATGATGAAAGAGTTTTTACAAAAAACATCGTTTACACAGAAGTTCTGAATCATTAAATTCACTTTCAAACTATTTTAAGTTCAATGGACAACATTTATTTTTTTAACCGCCCGGTTTTTTTGACTTAATGAAAAATATATGAAAAAATACGAGGCACGTATTTTTTATTTTTTATTAATTTTTTATTTAAATTTTATATAATTCGAAAAAGATAGGCAAAATAACTGTGTAGCCTTGGCGAAACCTGGTCAGTTTGGCAATAAAAAAAAACCCAAGGAAATGTCAAAAAAACGCGTTATTGCTTTTTAAATATGGCTTAGCCAAGCTAAACCTCATTTTTCCTATCTTTCATATTTTTCAAATAACTCGAAAATTAATGCATAGAAAAAAAATTAAAAAATTATATAAGCTATGTAGCAGATAATCTGTTTTCGAATTTTGTACCTTACCAAAAATGAAATTGAATCCACTAGAATTGAAAGCAATGTATCTTATACTTCTATGAATGTCAAGTCTCATTTTTATTAGCGTTTATTTGATTCAATAATAACATGAAAAAATTAAAACTGACAATGAATTATATCAAAAAATAAATACGAATACAAGCTGTAATTGTGTTTTTTTTCAACTGTTACTAACATTAAATTTTAAATTTCATAGGTATTGCAGGGAATTAAGGCAAACAACACACGCTAATGACGTATTTGTACACGCTCGCAGCTGACGTAATAGAACAAAATTCAAAAAAATTATATGCAATGATTATAGAGGTAACTCTTTGACAAAAGAACCTCAATAACGTTCAAACTTAAAAACTTAATGAATTACGGTCGAATTTCGACCACTGGGCGACCACTAGTGATTATAATTTTTCAAATGCGATTCCTGCATTTGTATTTATCAACACGGTTTCGTTTTGTTTTTTTCTATTTTAAGTCTGTTATGTTTACATGTTTACTCCTTCTCATCAATTTATTTGAATGACCTGTTTAATTTAGCTGATATTTTATTTGTTAATAATGTTTTAATTGATTTTTCTTTCAGTTACCAGTTAATTCAACTACCAGTTAATTATCTCTATATAATTCTGTTTCTCATTTCATTCTAATGACCCCTGATGGGTATGCTGATATTTTTATTAACGATTTTTAATTTGTACCCTCGATTTCACGAGTATACTTATTGTACTTAATTTACAAGGCGTTACACGGATTTATGTAGTAAAGTAATGACAGTTTCATTGTGAAGATTACGTAATGATCCACATCCAGATGACGGGTTAAGTACGCCCGATGTACACTAGCTGGATTTACACCTAGCTTCAATTTGTCTTAGTTTAGATTTCTGTCTTTAATCTTTTCTGTTTAGTCTCTCTTGGCAGACTCTTGTTCTCTTCGACTTCGGCACTGCTAGATTTCAAACTAGGTAGTTTTCCGTTTTTTATGCTTCTTCTGTGCTGTGTAATTTGTGTTTTGTTTTGTTTCTTATCCAGGTACTTGTTAAGGGCTTGGCGAGCGTCAAACATGACCACTGGTCAACAGTTCTGGGGGAGGAAGAAGACGATTTCAAACGGACGGAAGAAGCTAGGAGGTGGATCTCTGATTTAAACCCAAAGCAGAATCAGAGGCTCGCAGAAAGCAGTCCCGTCGCTAACATTACTCTTTATCACTCGTAACGTGCTTAGATGCTTTTGATTTCCTACTCACAAGTCTCAGAGGGAATTCGATACGAAAAGTTCTAGAAACCGCAGGTTAGTGTGGATATAATTACTTTGGGCCCGGAACAAACGACTCGTCACCTTCCTGGAAGAAGAAGAAGAAGAAGAAGAAGACGAATATTTACAGAATACGGGAAACGTCTTTAAATTCGTACAAGAGCGCATATTTGAAGTGGTTATTTCAGCAGAGAGACATGAGCACTATCAAGACACAAGATGAGAAGATACAATTATTATTGAATTCTCAAGAGATGGCTTACAGTGTGCACTCACTGTACAAGAAATAAGAACAACGATATACCGGAGCGGTTTAATTTATGACCAAGAAAAAATGTTGCAGTATAGTACACAAGTTGCCAGTGGTAGTACTTGTGTATAGTCCAAAAACCAAAAGCTTTACATGTAATCCAAGGGAACAAGTTACCGGAAAAGGCATATTCTTCGAAAGTAGATGACAATATAAACAATTTAACCTAATTATGACAGTTTTACTTAGGCTAGTAGTCAAACGAAATTAAGTGAAACAAAATGTGCCGTTAACGTTGAAGGAATAGAGATGTAACTCATGCGCGCGCGCGCGTGTTTGAAACGACTCACTATATGCTTTGAGAAAATTGACAACTCATATGAACAGAACTGACTGCACGAAACACAAAACACGGAAACAGGACATTCTGCCGCGACAAGATCTTAAATATAATTTTAAACTCACGTGTTGAGCTAGAGCAGGTAACTCGATAAAGTAGATTCTATTACCGGCTTACCAACCAACCTTCCCAACTGTTCTACAATCCACATGATGTCAACTTCGGTTCTTGTCATCCGTAACAAATACAATTATTTTATACTGAAGAGAAGTTAATGTGATGTGACGGGTTACAACATTGCTCTCTGTGTCGCTTAAGTATTCACGGTTTGAAGTCTGTAAGAGCGTAATATTTTGTACCGTCCTGTTATTAAGTGTAACTGTAAGTATTCTGATGGGTAAGCTGTAAATCTGTCACATATCTTTAAAAAACTACTTTGTGACAATTATCAGATTATGTTTGTCACGGATTATGAGACAATTCGGTTATGTTTGTGATGTTTACGACCGGTTAGTCCCTGCTGAAAAACCTTGTGCAGAAATCACTGCTGTACGTAATCAGCTTTTAGATAAATTAGATGTTGCCAAGTCGTGCATATATTGGCTGTGTAGTCGGTACGTATGGGACTATTCCAGTTACACGTGGGGCTATTAGAGGCATTTACCAAAATAAGTTTTTCATAGGTTCAGTTTGTAAACAGACGTTTGATCTTTTTTTTTTAGATCTTCTGTATGTATAAAATGTAAGGTGTCTACCTATACTAGAAACGAGATGTCCAAAAAGAACTATTGTTAGTGTTGTTGAAGTTTAGCTTAGAATTAGAGCGGCGGCAAGTCACTATCCAGTACCTTTATGAAACTTTGCGACTCCGAATAAATCGAGAAAAATTAGTTATTTCCTAAGAGAAGACAACGAAATAATTCCAGAAATTAGAACTACATGTCATTTCAATTTTCTTGAGTAAGCTACAGTAGGAAGACTTAACCAACATATTGAAGAATCTCGCTAGTAGATGACTCGGGTGCTCTAGTGTCACCGGACGAGTTTACATTAGTAATATTTTTGTATATAGTTTATTATTTCAAATAAATGTTAGTAACAATGCCTATATAATGGTTACTGCGTTCCTAACGGCCAAGATTACAATTTTTTTAAAGCAATGTTTTTCAAATACGTTAATATTTTTACATATTTCTCTCTTAGCTTCAGAAACGTTCATATTGTTACACAATTAAAGATCACTCTAGTACAGTCGAGAGTGTCGTTCTACGCGCTTCTCAACTAGCCCAGCGGTCCTCGTCTGTATCAAGACCGCCCACTCACGTAACACTCAGCATCTTCCAGAATGCTCAAGAACAATTGAAATACGCATTATGCTGCAATAGGATGGAAAGTTGTTCTAGAACACCTGCGCTACATATAAAAGCTACAGCGTCTCGCTTAGTTAGTCAGTTACGTCAAGCAATTTCCTTACTGAGGACCGAGTCACTGTTGAGGCTTAGTGAAAAGTGTTTACTGTGTTATAATTAGTGTGGAACTCTATTGACATTATTTTTGCGTGTGGACAATTTAACTAGAATTACTGTACGGCAGTAGGTGTTGATTTCAAACTGTTATTTGTGATTAATTAGAGCTGCTAATTAGTGACTTTATTGGTGTGTGTATTTTGTTTCCACTGTACCATACGACGATCACTGAGACCGTCGTAACAATATATTTTCAGCTACGTCTTGCTCTTACGACACCTACACCGAACTACAGTAATCCACTGCTAGTTTATACGTTCTTTTTTCTTCTTTCGGTATTGCAGGGCATAAGGAGTCTTGGACTCTTCACTTTCCGCCGAGCTGACATGACGCATATTTTGTTGGGATATCTATGATCTTAATGTTTTCTATCGTGTCTTATTTACCATTTATGAGTCCATTTGTTTCCGGTCATGTGGTCATGAGATTTCAACTTTTACGGTCATGTGGTATTTTGTTTATTTATTTAAAATACTTTACGCAGCGTAGTATCTATACACCTTTAGTAACTTGACACACACACACACACACACACACACCATTATTATGGAACGGAAACGCAAAAGTACGAGGTAACAAAAATCATCTACGATCCTCAAATATCTTGAAACGGCACTGTTTTTATATTTGAAGTTCTAAAATCTGCCGTTAGCTGACGAGTCTTTGTTGTATTTTGTATTGCGCCTGTTGTGTTGAGTTTATATATGGTAGTGTTAGTGTACCGGTGCCCAAACGTTTTGTTTGTCCAGACTTCCCTTAGTTAATTATGGCCGTGCGTCCCGCTCTCAGAGTTGATGAACAAATATTTTTGTTAAACCACCGTCAGTACATGTCAAAATACGAACAAAAGCTTTCAACTAATTGCCTCCTCTGCCTCTTCCCCAAACATCCAATCACCACACCTCATACATACCTACAATACCCCTCTCTGTTTATCTCATACCAGTTTTGACCTGTCTCTCAAAACACACACACACACACACACAAGCTTAGTCTGTATAATGTATCGAAAAGACTAACCCGTAGAATTTTTTACTTATTCAGCAATCTATCTCAGTGAAATAATAACTGTTAGATATGACAATATAGAAATACACGAGCAGTGTCTTTGTAGTGGATAACACTGCGCATATGATTAATACTGCACTGATTAACTTACATGATTCTATCTTAAATGGGATGCCTACGTAACTACTACAACAGAACATTATAGAACTTGTAGCATTAAAATAACGGAATACAGTACATAAATATAATGGAATAATTGAAATAGAAGGATTATAGTTTATTAAATTAGAGGGATTGAATATCTCATCCTTCACACTTCACATGTGGACATCATTAATTCCCTAGCTAAAACGTTGGAGCATGTTTACAAGTTTCTCTATGCGCCGGCATTGAACCACTTGACAGTTTCCTTAACAGAGAGCATCGCAATTTGCTGGAAGAGAGTTGGATTCCTGAGCAAGTGTTAATCATTATGTTAATCATTACAACAGTATGAATGTTGATGTGCTGAAACTAACTACTACCTTTCAAGAACACATGGAAATGATTGTATTCAAACGCCCGTTATGCTTTACGTGAGAGACTATTGGTTGCATTACAGCTGACAGTAACTTCAGGGTAATCGTTATTATGTATTCGGTAAAACTTTGTAAATATTAATAAATTTAAAGAATTTAGTAGCTTTCTGAGCTTTGCTACATAGAAGCAACGTGTAAAAGACAAAATAAAAGTAGATTTATTGTCTTTAACAATACTAGAAAGAGTTCCAGAACGTGTTACATTAGCAACTATGAATAAGGCTGCATAAACAGAATACATAACATGTAACAAGATATAAACGAAGCAGAAATCAAAACTAAGACGACTATAGGAGGATGTAGACAGAAAAATTTTAAGTAAAAGTGAGATAGAAATTTAGCATCAGATAATTAGGGCGTGAGACAATTTGAACCACTCTTTTTCAAGAAACATGCATTATATTAAGTATGATATATACATCTAATCTTCAGTTACTAAATTATTATTAGTTTTGTTATTATTATCATTATTATACTAAAGCAATATGTGCTCATGCAACAGTATGTTAATAAGTAGTGCAGTGTCTTCCTAATCTAACTGATCTGTGTGTGATGATTGCGGTTATTAATGTTTTTGTTTTCACCTGTAATGTTAAATTTTATTGTGCTGCCTTTTCATCTGACTCAAATGACCATCGTTGATTTGTCTGATAATAGTGACTAATAATTCAATTCATTATTCATTGAAGAAAAATATTGGCGAGATACGGTATTCGTGAACTCGTATGACACAATTTTTGTAGGGTTTTAACAACAAGTAATCGGTAGTAAAAGAGATACAAGTTAATGCATGGATTTATAATTTGACAACGCTTCGAAGTTTTTAATTTAATAACTTTTTATTAAAATAATTTGTATAATAATTGGATTCTTATCGTAGGCAGTTAGCTTTTAAAACATAATAATTTTTAAACAAAAGCTAAGTAAAATTTTAAAAATAAGTATGAAAGATAAAAAAATATAAGGCTATTAGCATATACTAATATTCTAGAGAACCCGCTTAACTAAAACGTTGGTTTATATTTTAAGTGAGGAGAATTTTCACATAAACAAAAGAATGCAAGCAAAATTATCACTGCCTCTTGATTAAATGAATTAAAAATTGAATCAGAATTGTTGGAAGTTGCTAGAAGCTAACGTTCTACCAACAGTCACCAACAGTCAAGTGTGGTTAGCTATTATCACAAACAGTTTTTATCACATATTCATCGTGCAGTCACTGAAAACTTCTACAGACTACATTAATTACTCAAGTATACTTTAAATTAAAATTAACTAGAATACAACAAATCTTGTATACTTGTTGTTGTTTTATTCACAATATGAAATGATTAACATAACATTTAGCAGTTGTGACAATTTTCAGTAGGACTAATATACAATTCATGAACACTTTTGGATCACAACTAAACCTAGATATACTCTTTGCAGATAAAATGAGAACACAGATTAAGTTTCCTTCTGTTAACGATAGCTTAGTGTGTGGTTACATTAATTTTTAACGGTGTGCGCGATGAGAAAGATATTTAACTGACTTTTAACTTTTAAATGTTTAAGTAACTTTGTTTAGTTTTTGTCAGTAGGCAAACGAGAAATAGAATCTAGGATACGAAACATAAATTAATTTATTGTATATTTCCTGTTCATCTAAGGGTATCAAAAGTGTTTATTTTCATATCTTAATTGTCGAACGTTTATTTTTACATAATCTTTACTTCTATTAAAACTTTTTTGAGTATTTCACACACTGGTACAAAAAGAGAAAATGAGTTATGCCTTACGTTTTTTTTAGCAAAATTCGAATGTAATATTATCCCCTAAGGTTAATAGAGGATTCACATATGACACGTACGTTCCACCCCAACAACCGTTACCATATTGAACGAACTAAAGCCGAAAAAATATTTTTAACAACGCTATTTGAACACATGTTTCTTAAGAAATAAAATTTAATTAAAATGTACCTAAAAGCTAGCTACTTTTCGACTTATATAATTTATGTTTTGTCCATGTGATTTGACCATTCACTGTAACACCTAAATATCTGTACGAATTCACCTGTTCTACTTTGGTTGGACCACAATCTGTCAGTATATTATAGACCTACATTGGTCTGTATGAAATTTTATAGGACCCAGGAAAGACGTTTGTCCTTTTAACTTAAATAACATTTATTTTTCTTTTTGAATATTATCTTCTTGTTTTTCTTCTTCTTCTTCTTCTTCAAAAGAAGAAGGTGTGTCTATTTCGTGTACTAGTAGGCCATTATCTGCGCGGATTTTGGCCTTCTGTACTATGTAGCCTACTACTAGTACTACACGACTTTCTTCTATTTTCAGCAACTTCCTTTGAGTAAAGATTTACCAATATCCTCAGATACTCGTCTACATGCGCTAGCGACCTTTCTTTTTCTTTTTCTTGTTGTTGTTCTTCTTCTCCTATTTCTGGTTTCCTGATTTCTTGTTTCTTCTATTTCTATTTCCTTTGCTAATTCTAGGCGGCTCCATTTAACAAATATACCCTATGTTAGGAAGTTAATGGTTTAAAAATGTATTTGCCAGGATGCAGAAAATAATGATGCACAAAAGATTTTTTAATACATTTTAATAATTTATTATACGAAAACACAATGTGTGTTCTTAATAATAGACATCAACCTCAATAAATTGTATTGAACATTGAGATTGAAATGTTAGATAACAGTTATAACATTAAACTGTTCAGAGATAAAACCTGAATAATGATGATAACAGTTGAGCAGGCAACAGTTGGCTTACAAACTGATTTATACATGAGTATAAATGCAAGAATTAGCAATGTATTGCTAATATATATTGTATGTATACAATATAAGACAATATAAAACATGAATAATAAATAGTTTGACAATGTTTGATGATGAATAATTGGTGACTCATCACATGATGGGCCCGATACAAATTGCAAATATTTTATGCAAGTCATGATGGACAGCTTAAACCAGTCAAGGCCAGTTGACTTATACATAACAGTATTGAGTGTAAAATGAATAGACAAAAATTATTACAAAATTATACATGTAAAAACATAGATTTAGCATAACGCTGCAATATAATCATTAAATGGTGCATGCTATACCTGACAGTTGCAGGAATGAACAATAAATTGACATGTGAAAACAGATTATACATTGTTGAATGATTGCAAGTACATAAGTGTAATGACATGTATGTCATAATTGAAAGCATGAATAATAATTGTGCAATACGTGATCGCAAAATACAAATACAAAATATAAAAATGTGTGCGTGGCGCATGATTATAGACAGTAGAAACGGATAAAATAATGTGTTTTGCATAGATACAAAGTTATACATAATAAAATACAATAGAAATCGGTTTGGATAATTACAAATACATGAATACAAGGCACAATAGCATAAGTGACAAGTACAGCAAATGTGTTTATACAAAATGTAATGCATGTGTTGAACAATTGCAAGTAATACATAAATTCATAGAGTAATAAAATGGCACACATATTAACAAAAAATGTGCAAGAAAGATGCATACATGGTTTGTATAGCTGCAAACCATGTGAATATTATATAACAAAATTATGACATAAGATCAATACCACCAACGACATGACACATAACCCATTACCAATATCAAATATAAGTATGCAAAGGACATAGTATGTCTCACAAATTTATCAATATATAAATACAAGAATAGTAAAGTATACCACCATAACAATATAATAAGTATACATATAATAACATAGTGCATGGTTGTACAATTACAAGCCACATGCGAATTTAGTGTATGAAATACGCAATAATGCAATATTAACATAAAAATGTTTGTGATAATACATATCACCAATTGAAGTCGACCAAATTGTCAGACAATAAGGTAATGAAAGCTAGTGGCCAGGTGAAATATAGCATTGTGCTAAGTAATTATGTTGACCTTGTGTCTAAGCCTCGTCCCGCGCTGGCGACAAACATAACTTGTGAACTGGTCTGCGAAAGGTGCCAGTAGGCGTGCGAACGTCAACTACTCTAATTAAGTTGTCTGGGCCGGGAAATGTGGCGGTAATTACCCCAAATTTCCATGCTAATGGAGGCAAGTTATCCTCGATCAGCAAAACCAGGTCACCAATGGAAACGTTTTCCTTTGCGAATTTCCATTTGTGACGTTGTTGCAATTGGTGTAAGTATTCGCGAGACCAAGATTTCCAAATGACTTGGACAAACTTCTGGAGAAGTTGCCAACGTCCAAGACGAGAGATGGGAACGTGAGATAAGTCAGGATCGGGTATTGCCGTTAATGGTGCGCAAATTAAAAAATGGCCAGGGGTAAGTGGCACTGGATCGTTTACATCCGATGAAACGGCAAATAATGGACGTGAGTTTAGACAGGCCTCTACCTGTGACAAAACCGTAGTAAACACCTCAAAAGTGAGTATAGACTTGCCGACCACGCGGCGCAAATGATACTTTAAACTCTTTATGCCGCTCTCCCAAAACCACCAAGATAAGGTGATGAGGGCGGAATAAATGACCACTTAATACCATGAGAGGTCGTAAAGGATTGGATTGATGAGGTGGCATCCTTATTATGCCAAAGATTGTAAAGGTCATGCAAAACGTTGCGGGCCTTCCTAAAGTTCGTGCCATTATCAGAATATAACTGGCTGGGTATGCCCCTACGGGCCATGAAGCGACGTAGGGCAGCTATAAACGCGTTGGCCGTAAGGTCGGAAACCAATTCCAAATGAATGGCCCTGGTGGCTAAGCAAATGAACAAAGACACGTAGGATTTTGACAGAGTCGTAGATCTCTGCCCGCCATGACGAATCATGAAGGGACTACCATAATCAACTGCGCAGAATAGAAACGACCGCGAAGGAGTAACCCTAGGAGATGGCAAAATACCAAGCCTTTGAACCTGATGTTTGGTGTTAAATCTGAGACACTTGACGCATCTACGAATGATGGAACGAATGACTATCTTGGCGTTAATGATCCACCAACGTTGACGAAGTGAATGATGGACAAGTTGAGCACCAGCGTGGAGTAGACGAATATGCTCGCACTCGATTATAAGGCGAGTGATGTGAGCCGATGGATGCAAGACAATAGGATGCTTATTGTCATAGGGTAGTTGCGACTGCTGTAAGCGTCCGCCGACACGTATGACGCCAAACGTATCAAGAAACGGGTCCAGAGAAGACAACTTACTCCTAATAGAGACAGAAGACCCATTACGAAGACAATTAAGCTCAGCAGCGAAGTGGATGGACTGGGATTGCTTTATGAAGAAATTAACAGTAGAATTAATTTCGGCGGGGGTAAGAACACCCGAGATTTTCTCAGCCCTAGAGGGTATAGTATTTTTGATGAATCGAAAGCAATAAGCATATACGCGAGTCAGACGGTTCAATGAAGAAAAGGCCTTTGAAAGATCAATAGGTAGGGTAGAAATTAGAGATAGTTTGGGGGTTTGTTTCTCCTCCGCAGAGCATTCAGATTAGAAGGTAAGAAAGGTGAAAAAAGATTGGGCTCAGAAGATTGAGACAGACAAGCGGGACCATGCCACCAAAGCGAACAATCGCGCAAAACGTCGGGGTGACATCCCCTAGAAATAATGTCAGCAGGATTATGTTGCGAATTGATATGATGCCGTGTGTAGGTTTCAGTGAGACGCTGAATCTCGGCAACACGATTAGCGACGTAGGTCTTCCACATAGAAGACTGGGCATGAATCCAGTAAAGGGATACCATGGAGTCAGAGTACAGGTGAACGTTATTGATAAAGGAATGAAGAGCAGGGGTGACTTTGAATAAAAGTCGCGATAACAACAAGCAAGCAGAGAGTTCAATGCGGGGTAATGACACCTGTCGTAGTGGAGCCCCGCGAGATTTAGAACACAAAAGGTGACAAGAGGCCGATGAATCTTGATAAATGACTCTAACGTAAACACAACACCCATAGCCTTTTTCAGAAGCATCCGCAAACCCATGTAATTCAACTATCTTTGCCTTGGACTTGCTGCGAATAGAGCGTGGGACAATAATTTTACCAATTAGATATATCTTATCGCATAATGAACGCCAATACAAATATAATTGCTCAGAAATTGGCTCATCCCAACCAAGATTGCACAGCCACAGTTGCTGCATAAACTGTTTATAAAGAAAAACAATTGGACCAACGAGTCCGAGTGGGTCGTAGATACCCGCGATAATCGACAGGATTTTCCTCTTATAGATGCTTGACTCAACTGGAAATGACTTGATGTCAAACAAAAATGAATCTGTAGAGTTGTTCCAAAGAATGCCCAACGTAAGCACATTGCCTTGTTTGTTTAATGGGAGTGATAAATTATTATGATCTGTGACCACATTGGGTTTATTTGATGCCCATTTATGCAGAGCAAGGCCATATTGACTCAACAACGTACCCAAGTCAGATTTCAAGTTGGTCAGATTAGAAATGGTATCTGCACCGGTTAACAAATCATCGACATAGAAATCATTAATTATAGCTGAAGCAGCGTCAGGAAAAGAAGCTTCATGATCCTTACCAATCTGAATAAGGCAACGAGTGGCCAAAAACGAGGCACTAGCAGTACCGTATGTTACAGTTCGCAGTACAAAATGTTTAAACTGTTCAAGGGGAGAATTACGCCACAGAATACGTTGATAATGACAATCTTATCAGACACTAGAATTTGTCGATACATCTTCTCGATGTCGGCGATCAGAACATAGTTGTGTATGCGAAATCGCAAGAGAATAGAAAAAAGATCTTGTTGGACATTTGGGCCTACCAACAAAATATCATTGAGAGAAAGACCATTGGTAGTTTTGGCCGAGCCATAAAAAACGACGCAAAGTTTTGTCTTGGAACTAGAATGTTTAAAAACGGCATGGTGAGGCAAATAGTAGGTATTTGAAACCCTGGAATTAACAAAACAATCGTCGACAAGCGCCATGTGGCCAAGATCCCTATATTCTTGAATAAAGTTTGCGTATTCACGCGCAAGCTCAGAATCACGCTTGAACCGGCGTTCTGAACTTAGAAATCTCGCTTCAGCGGTAGCATAGGACTCACCCAACTGGGGATTGTCAGACTCGAATGGTAGTGAGACAACGAACCTACCCTCATCATTGCGATGAGTGGACTTAACAAAATGTTCCTCACAAACTGAATCGTTACTAATGGGTGCATTATCAAGGATGGTTTCGGTCTCCCAAAATTTCTCAAGAGACGCTAAAATTTGACTGTCGTTGTTTCTTGCCAAGAACGAAACAGCAGGACCCTTAGAACGGCAATGTTTGGGCAGATTGCCTGGTAGAATGTAGCCTAACTTTGTTTCTTGTATAATAGGAAAGTTAGGACCACGTACATATTTGTTACCTAAAATCAAGTCTAAATAAAATTGCGCTCCTAAAAGTATATCTATGTCAGCTGATACGTTGAAATGTGGGTCAGCGAGGAGAACGTTATTTGGGATATTAAAATGATTTATGTCGAAAGATTGTGCTGGCAGTTTATGAGTCAATGCAGATAAGACTGCACACGTAGCGTCAGAGCTGAACCTTTGATAGCGAGAAATAATACGAATAGATGCCAAATTAGTGGCACAACATGTCGCACTATTAATACCTGTAATCGGTATATTAGATTCAGTCAAGTTAAGTTGTAATTTTTTAGCAAATGATTCAGTACAAAAGTTCACTTGTGACCCGGCATCTAATAAAATTCTTGCAAGCTGTCTGTTACCAGCCCGGTCGATGACGAACATGACTGCTGTCGACAAAAGAACATTGTTTGCTGACTGGATCTTAAATGAACAATAATTGCTGCTGCTGGCAGAACCATGTTTTGACACATTATTTAAGTGCAGCAATATATGGTGTCGTTTTGAACAGATCTTACATGATTGTTTGACCTTACAATTAGGTGAAAAATGATCTGGTCTTAAACAATTAGTACAGCATTTATGCTTTAATATAAATTGCCCTCGTTCTGATATGCTTAATTCACGAAATTTGTCACACATATAAATTGGGTGACTGGCCTTGCAGCATGGGCATAAATAATTATTTGAACTTGAATGATAACTCTTAAATGCAGTGCTGCCAGCAGAGTTTCGTAATTTATGTTTTTCAGACTTATTATTAAACCTTAAAGTCGGCTTGTTAAGCTGCTGTCCAGCATCTATCGGTAATGTATTTTCTAATAATTGTCTACGTGCGTTTAAAAACTGTGTAAAGCTCTGAAAGTTAGGAAGATTATCGGGATCTATAGACTCCTTCCATAATTTAAACGTGGAATGGTCAAGTTTTGCTGACAATAGTTGTACAGTAATGAGTTCAAATGAATCCACTGACAATTGCATAGCTGCCAGCGAATTGACTGAAGACGTTATTGTATTTATAAATTCTGCTAAGCTCTGTACAGAGTCTTTGATTGTAGACTTTACTCCTAGCAAATTTTGAATATAATATTTAGCTAATATGAATTTGTTATCATATCTAGCGGACAGCAAACTCAACGCTAATGAATAGTTCTCATTAGAAATAGGTAAGGCCTTAATTAGATCTAATGGCTCATTTTTGAGAGATGAATACACATAATGTAGCTTTTGCACTGAAGTCAGATCAGATCTGGCATGTACCAAGTCCAGAAATATTGAATAAAAGTGCTGGCATTCTAAAATGTTGCCTGTGAAGCAGGGCAAAGTTATAGGTTTTAATTGCATAATACTTGTTAATACTTGAGATTCAGTCTGAACGTTGAAAGTTTCTATTAATTGCAAGATGTTAGCTTCGGTTGAGTATAAAAGTTCTTCAACCTCAATTCTGTCTTCTTGAGCAGCGTTTATGTCCTTAGAAATTAATTCAATTTCAGACTGTACCTCATCATATTTTGTTGCTAAACTCTTTAGACTTTCCAATCTAACAGTTAAAAAATATTTAGTGTTACTGTTTTTATCAAAATTAATTATAGCAGAATTGATTCGCACTATGGCAGACTTTAAGCCGCCTCTCTTTCTAACCAACACTTTGAGGCCTTCTTCCGCCTCTCTACGCACCTGTTAGTGATGTCGTTGACGTCGTACCTTGTGTGAGATGTCCTGGAGCGTCGAGGCAGTGGAATAGATGGCAGATACACACGGACTGGATAGATGACTGCTCGATCTGGTGTGTAGACGTTAACACATGGATGGTCTTGTAGTGGTGTTGTCACGAGGCTCAATGGCGACGAAAGAAATGCTGAATAACTACCGACACTGTCGGATCAGCGAACATGCTGAATCGCCCGTGATGGACAGAAATTGAGGTGGAAAAAATGATGAAAGCCGCTCTGGCATAAGTTGAAAGAAAGTAAAATGATGAATCCAGGCACGGAGCGACCAAAAAAATGTTAGGAAGTTAATGGTTTAAATGTATTTGCCAGGACGCAGAAAATAATGATGAGCGTGGACTGTATTTTAATACATTTATTAATGTTTCGTTACAATTAAATTTGAATAGTAAGATTGGCTGAGTCTGACAAGCATTTGAATTTTGAAAAAACCACGTCGGGTAAGAAATGTTACATGGCAAAATTGAGGCGCAAGTGCGCAACACTCCAAGCTACATGAAAATGTTTAAGGCCTAAGGCCTACATAAATTGTCGCGACAACAAGAAAAATGAAAAAATGACAGAACAAGGCAGCCAACGCGATTACGTCCGCTGCCCGCCGACGCACGTTGCACTGTGTTTTAGCCGATTCGCGATTAGCGTGAGGCAGAGCGTACAGATTAGCCAACCTTTGAATATGAAATTATCACATTACTGTCCACCCTATCTTTGGTATTTTATGAATCTGAATATAAATTCCAATAAAATATAAATTATAGTCAACTATAAATTTATTTTATTGGGTGTCACTACATATACGCAACTCTGAAACTGACGTCGTAACTAAATATTATCAATCTGATCCGCCTTCATATTGATACTTAATTAGAATGTTAAAATTTTACTGATACTTTTTGTATAAAATAAAAGATACTTACGCGTAGACTGAAAGGTTTATTTCGAAACCAAACTAATTTCCGTAAAATCAACATCGTGTTTAACGAAAGGTACATGTGTTTTTCAGTTGAGGCTTTGCATTTATAATAAAGAAGCTTAGTGCTGCCCGATTTTTCTCTGAAAATATTAATAACTTTAGCTTCTGTAGACAATTTTTTGTTTCCAAAAACACTTTAGTTCACTGAGTATAGTTAAAATAAAAGACATTCTACATAAGAGCACTTCTTTGTCGAAATCAATAAGCCATTGAAACTGTACAAATCACAAGGCAAATAAAACATTAAATTAAAGTTATTTTTTTATTTTTGGCTCTTTTAGGCCATGATACTCCATGTTCTCCGTAAGCGTTCATCCGTAAGAACTGTTTTACGCAATATGGATATGATACATTCATATCTAGTCACTTACTTAAATAGTCTTACAGAAGCTAATTTACCTATGTTTTACAGGCTACCAGCCACGCTAAAGAATACATCAAATTTGTTTGTTTAGGGTTTTGAACGCAATTTTAAAATCCTAGGAATATCAACAATCTTGAAACGTTTTCAGGTGGCGAAAGATTACCAATCGTGTAGAAGCTATGTGTTGCCATCATATTAAAAAAGAAAAACAGTGGGTCTATAAAATACTAGTAAGTGAATACTTTATGACAGTGAACGGAACAAGCACAGTTTATCTTGAAACTTTCTCTCTTTAATAAGTAAAATGTAGTTATAATTTTCTGTCTTGGTGTTGAAACATACGTCTTTGCACATTAAAACGAGACTGAAAGTTTTACTTTTCAAAGAACAATCTAGTAATTGTCTAATTTACAAACGAAGAATTCATATATCTTTCTACTTTTCTTTTGAGTACCTTGACGAAATTTAAGTGAAACTGTTAGATGGTTAGTTTTTTTATAAACATCCGTGTCCGTTTTATTAACAGTCGTGTAGTTTCAAAACCTGAGATTCGCACATCTGCCCAAAAATTCCTTTATATTACCGCGTTGCAGAGACATGACACAGTTATCTAAGTATTTTGAATTTGGAATATTGTAAATATTATAAGGCTTTTGAAAATTGTTAATAAACGATTCTGATTAAGGAAAAATTAATAAACTATACTACGGGCTCATAAAACTTACCATAGTATAAGTACAGTAACTAATATAGTATAACTGTCATAATAAATAAGTAATAAATACGTTATACTAGTAAAAACCATGAGCCGAAATAGCTTAGTCGGGAGAGAGTTAGACTGAAGATCTAAAGTCCCTGGTTCGATCCCGGGTTTCGGCACTTCTTTTTGTACTAACATCAAATTTTTGAATTTAGTTTATTAGTTTATGTGAAATAATTACTGAAACGTATAGGACAGTAGTCTCATTTATGTATAAGTGTTTGTAATATCTGCCAACCTGTGTATAAATAGTCAAAAATTATAGTTGGTTTACACAATTTCAGTTACGAATAACTGTATTCAATTTATTTTAATAAAAGAAGAGAAAAGCATATTTTAAATTTTAAAAATTTGTAGATAAAGTATAATAAAATTAGTCAAAGCAAGGCAGACATTACATAAGAGGAAAAGAAAGGATATCGTTTATAAATCCATTATATTGAAATGACATATTACTTCCTGTAGCCTCAGTAAGAATTAGCTGGAAGAAACGAGCAGAAAGGTAGACAAAAAACAAGAAAATAATGGGAGATCTTATAAAAGCAAAATGTTTATTTATTGATAACTAATCAAATAAATTATTGTGTGAGTTAGTTTTGTGTATTTATTGTGACAGAATAAAGTAAACAATAAGCTATTTAAATCACAAGGCAATGAAAAATGCAATTAAAGTTACCTTTGAGTCTTTTAGGCTATGATCGCTGTAAGAACTCTTTTAAGTAATATGGATAGTATACATTCATATCTAGTCACTGCCATGTTAACAAAACAAACCTAGGTCTGTTCCAACTTTACAAACCCAAACTCTGTTTGGCGTTCTAGCGTTTCTCTCCCTCTGCAAACTGTAATCTCTCGGAGACTTAAATTACTGATTTTAAGAACACTTAATGAATTAATGATAATGAATTAAACTAATGCGCAGCTGTCCCAGTTTAAATTTAAGAGAAACTGTAACTGGTTATTATTTTCCTTTTAATAAAGTTCTAAAACTGGAAACTTGTTTCAACCTACGCTATAATCTTTGAATTTTTCTTCCCCTTGTTTACCTGTGTGCAGCTTATCGCCGTCATTCCACGCCCAGTATATCAAAATCGATGTAACTTTAACTAGACTCGTTTCGAATGACGTACTGTCCATCTCACAACGGCCCACAATCATTTCCACTCTGCTCACTGTCATCATTTTGCTATCGTCATATAAAAAATGTTAATAATGGGAAGGGAGGAAATTTTGTATCGTTTACTATTAATGTTACCATTAATACGGATTATTTGCAAACGAAAGAGCAGTAGACAAAACCGAAGAAAATTGTACAGGACAAGCAATTAACAGAGATAATTATTGATAACTTAAGTACACACACACACACGCGCCCGTGTGATTAGAGGCAGACAGTTCAACAGACCGCCAGCCTCAATGCCGCTGATTACATCTCTGTAAGGGTGACTGATTTCTTCTTCCACGAACTGTGTAATAATGAAATTACTCAGATTTACGCTCCGTTTGGAAGCACATTATAGCTTACTAGACCCGAAAATGTCTGATAACTTATCTAATATTAATTAATTACAAGGCAAAAACAAAATTAATAATACACAGTTTTTCTATCGGAAACCTTTAACGTCGGGTATCAAATAAAGTCGTGACACTGACAGCAGACTGACAACAACACGAGCGGTGGGCTCCAGTTACTGAGTGCTAATTGTGGCAACGTCAAGTCCAAGTGAACAAGACATCTTGCTTTTTACTCACGGAACAATCTGATTGGCGTGGTTCTAGAAGTGTTTCGCATGTAAACGTTTCTAGGGGGTGACCGATGTGCGAGCACGGGCGTGTTTGAGTAAGTGGGTTTGGTTTGTTGGTTATGAGACTGATAAATGTTTAATATACGTATGAAACACAGATATCTGTTTTATCAGATTACAACAGTTATGCATCGTGGAAAACATACCTACGTATTATTTTATCTGTACAAATGAAACTGTATACAGTTACAAAGTGTCGGTATGTTTGAGTTCTTCAGATCGTCAGCTGCTTACCAACACCTAGACTACAGCATGTTATTCCGGCAACCTTTCATCAAATTATAAACAATTTCGTATTTTATATAATACTCACCAGTAATTATTAATTGAGATATAGAAATAGCTGTTCATTATTTACTTTAGTACATTACTTTCCTTTGTTAAGGTTTGTTTTCAAACCAACAGTAAGTGTTCAAGTTAAGAATTGTTAGAATACTATGGCCCGAGACGCGATTGGGCGGTCTTTGTTTGTATTGATAGGATAAAATGCCTTATGTTGTAATAACACAAATAAGCTTAAATTATTTTTTTTTAAACTATCACCTATCCAAGCTGAGGGCCAAGATTCACACCCGACTATCAGCGCACCCCAGAATCAGGATGCTTGCACGAAGAATCTTCTTTGCATGCGTTGGAAGAGAAGACAACATGCAAAAAAAGTGTTGGTAGTCTTTTTCCGGCCGAGAAGACAGCGCCCAAATTAGCCGTCCAACAACGCAGTTGGGAACTTACTTAGGTGGGGGGGAAGGGGTATTCGAAATCGACGTTGATCTGTACACTATATAGTGTGCGTAGATAGGAAGAAGAGGTCTCGTCTGGCATCACTGTCATTGCGGGGTCTTTAGGACAATTGTGACATTCGGAGAAGGATTCAAATTTTTGTATACATTTCGTATTATAATTTACTCGCAACCCCCCTGCGGACTGGATTTTCAACGAACTAGAGAAGGATAAGTTTGAGAACGTTTTCTCGGTTCCCGTTAATAGCGTGTCTGATCCTGTTTCTAAGGAAAGAAGAGATGAAGAATTAGGCTGGTTACTGGAAATCTAGCCCATGGTCGTTTCCTGGTTCAGACAGTGTCACAAACAGGTTTTCTGTTCTCTTTCTCAACAAGGAATTCAGACTGACCTTCATTCCCCAGAAGTCTAAAGTAACAATGATATTGAAGGGAAAGAATGCCGCCTCCTCCGACAACCTCTGGTCTGTTAGTTTCCTGTTGGCCACGTTAAAGATACTGGGACGTCTTCTACTGCAAAGCGTACGAGATTATTTCCAAATTTTGACCTCCTGGTCAGCGAGTAGTTTGACTTTCTACCACGCATCAGCATTATTAGGATGGTTGCGGGCGCCGGTTGCCAGAGAAAATTGACCATTATTGCCAACGTGTTTGGCAACGAAATCTCATGTAAACTTCATTAAATTCAGCTCCCAGACTGTTATCTTCATGTAATTGATAGCTTCTGACAGATAGGGCCTTCTGGATGAGAGTGGATGAGTATATCTCTTGTAAGAGGCAACTTGGGGTGCCCCCTCTTGTTCTGTGTCTACGTCATCAACGTACTAGAAAGTCTAAATAGTCCTATTTGCAGAAGGCATGGAGGATATATCTTTGATCGTAACGTTGACAAGACCATCAAACAACTGCAGCAGGACTCGATACGTTCGACGACTGAAGAGAACACTGGAAAGTTGTCGTTAATAAGAGCAACAGGGCAGCAATACTGCTTTTTAAGCGTCGAAAGAAACCACAAGTCCGTGTGAGAATAGGAATAACCTAATCAAGAAGTCAATTACTTTAGTGTACAAGTCAGCGTACCTAGAAAACACATCCATATAAAGTTACGAAGTAAGTGTCGTCTCTTCCCAGTTATGTGTGTCTCAAACTTACTAATCTGCATACAACAAAAAATTTAGGCAAAATGGACGTTAGAACGAACTTGCTACCGGCTATCACCTGTGCTGTCTCGGTTTTGGGTTACCTTGGTGTTTTGTATGAAAAGAAAGATCAAATCGCACTCGATAGGGGCCAATGTCAACTAGCAGGCAATGTTTCCCTTCGGCTAGCGAATTTGGTGTTTAATGTTTGTATGATACTGTCCAATGTTTTGCACGTAAAGTTTTCGTTCGAGTGGTAACTGCAGCTCATATTTGACCGTGATATGAACCGTCTACGTCTACGTGATAGTTTACTGATAACACGTTTGTGTCTGTTTAAGAATGCATTTACCAATCCTTACCAGCTTGGCATCTTCCTGAAGGATGTTTAATGTGGTTTCTTATGGCCAATTGGTAACCCATCTTTCTAACGCCTAATCTATTAAAGTTTATATATATATATATATATATATATATATATATACACTTAGCGCCGCATAATTTCTTCATCACACCCCAATTTTTACCCAGGGTATCTAAAACAAATTTGACGAACTTTTATAAGTACATTTTTAGGTGATGAAGTTACCTTGACCAAGTTATGTTGTGTCAGCGTACGAAAAACTTATACAAAATTTTATACATCGTATTTTTGCGCTACGCTGAAGCATCAGAACTTGATCGAAATATACAAATGTATATAATGAAATATGGGTAGTTAGTCGGCCATATTGGCATTCGTAATAATTATTCTATAAAATTTTTAACATGTGTACAAAAGACGGACACTACAGAGGGAAGTGTGTTTTTATTCTGTTTAGTTGGTATAACGAAATATTGCGACCTGCCATATTTATTCTGTTTAGTCGGCACTATGCGGTAATTTGTTTTCGTTTGTTAAGGTGTGTGGGACAGAATTTTGTTATTCGTATGAAGTGTTTGCGATTGCAACTCGAAGTAAAAACATGTTGGAGGCGCTAGGAATAATAATGAAAGGTAAGATGATCATTTATTTAGTGTATGTTGTCCGTTGTTTGTAGGAAATTAGCTGTGTTAGGTTATGTATGAATGTCTCGATTACTTTGGGTCTGTAAAACTAGGCCTACCTGTTATAGACCCAACTATACATAATATCACTGTGTTCTGTCCAAAATTTAATAATGGAGCAAATTAGCATTCTAATTTAATTAATACAATATACCTAGGCTAACACCATGCGTTCTTATGGGAGTAAAAATTTAATTTTTTGTCTCCGTAAATAGGTTCGACCGCCGTTTAAAATTATTTTTCTCGTGTTTATATAACATAGAAGAATATAATAAAAATATATCAGCGCAATATCAGCATTGATGAGAATCTTCATAATTACCCAAGGGGTAATTAACTCATTTTAAAAAAAAAAGTCCCTGTAAGGCACTGACTGCAATTTAATTAAATAATTTTTCTTTATTATAGATACTCCTGTAAGTCTGACAATTACTACTCTAGCCTACCTATATTTGTGTAATGTATCCAGTTTGTAAGTCATTTTATTCGTAAAATGTCGTCCTACCTAACACAAGATGATAGGCCTTACCATAATATATTTAATTTGAACTCTGCTCGTATTTAACTAGTTACATATTTTATTTAATTCTTCAGTCCAGCTATATTACTCTAAATATACTTTCAAATTCAGCATTTTTCAGAGAAACGTCATTACTTGATAAGATATGACTTAACGGTAGAAAGTTAAGGTTAATTTTAAGACCTAATATAACAAAATTTATAATATAGGCCTATGTGTACTATATCCTCACTGAAGCAAACTGTTGTAATTGTTTGTACACATAGTTACTTTCATACCATTGAGTCCATTAAATTGTAATATATTTGTCATAAAAATTTTGTTTTAACACAGCTCTGCTTTAAAAATTAAGGGCTAACATTTGTCAGGTAAAAGAAAAATTGAAAAGAGAATTTGACCTGTGACTTCTTTAATTTTTGACTTAAACATGCATTTTAATCTCGATTAAATTTTTTAATAAAATTGTGCTGTTTTTAAATTTTATAATATTAACTTGCAGACAGAAAAGGTTTTGCTGGTGACTAAAGAAAGCATCGTTCTTTTATCTTATGTAAAATTTATTATTGCATGCAAGTCTGATTAAAGCTCACTAAACTAAAATTATCACTGCTTACAGCAGCAGGTTCTTAAACCCGATAATTGATGTAGGCCTATAGTGTTATTTTTATTTAGTTTCTTATTATCTGTATTTATAATCTGTAACTTAATGTGTAGAATTGTATTTATATTGTTAACCTCCTAAATGATACTCAACTAATATCACATGAAATTTTAAAAAATTAGTATCTTAATATTCTAAAATATTTTATGGGGTGTGTTATACTTAATAGTAGATTTAAATGATACAGAGTATGGATGAATTATCCGTAATGTATTTGCTAGTTATAATACCGTTATAATCAGAATTATATTATTCAATGTTAATCATTTGAACAGTTTTTGTTTTTCGAGTTTGTATGATTATATTAGAAATCTTTTTCAGGAATCTTCAGTGCAGGGATGTAACCAGGCAATAGTGACTTGAGTTCATTTAAATTAAAATAGATTACTATAAAATAACTACTAGATTATGCTGTAAATTTAATTTTTTTTAGAAATTTACACAAAATCCATTAACTTTTTGTAAATTCATAGTGCTAACCTACAAATATTGTGCTAGGTTAAGAAAATAAATTATTCTCTTAATTATTAGCTTAATATTCTTAATAATTATTAACTTAGTGAAAAATTATGTATGAGTTTTGTAATGATCTTTCAGGTTTCTCCTGAACTTTCCAGAATTGACTGGGAAAAAATGACTATTATTGCACCATCAGTAGTATCGACATCAGATGATATTGATGTGGAAAACATATGAAGTGGAGAAGGTAATATACTCAAAGCAATTTAGCCTATAGTAATTTAAAATTTTTTTTTCTGTTTGTGAATTTTGTAACATTAGCATATTTGATTTAATGTTTGTTTCATATGTAGTGTTAGGTTTACCTAAATTATCTTTACTTGACAAACTAGACTTGTATAGGTACTTTAAATCAATTAAGAAAATCAGCTTTGAATGTAGCACAATTAATTCATACCATATTTCATTAATGTTTTGTTTTCAAAGCATTTTTTTGTTTGGGTGTTAGCCTATTTAATTTGTGTTATGGCAAAGTTAATTTTCTGCATCAGGAATGTCCTATTTCATTGAGCAAGCTTTATAGGAGATTTTGAAGTTTGTGATAAAATAGCCATTAATGAGTGTTTTGTCTTGTTAATGACAACAATATAAAGTTATTAACAGTCCCATTTACATTTTAAATGAGAAAATTTAGTAACATAGTAGTTGGAATCATTTTTAATTAGTAGTATTATAGGGTGTCAATGCTTTCATATCAGGGGCTTCCTTTGGAAAGTATAATCATATGATAATTTTAAGATAAGTATTGTTAGAAGCTCTAAATAAGTTTGTTTATATTATTTTTTATATAAAGGGTTTTGGAAGCTGCTGGAAAACAAAAGTTCTTAATAAAGTACATAATTAGTTTAATAACATTATTTCCCATAAAATTGCAATTATTTCATTTAGTAATTTGCACTTTTGTTGATACTGGCAATGATAATTATTTTTCTCTGTTAGCTAAAATTCTTTCTTTGTTACAGAGTCCATTGTTGTAGAAGCTCTTATATCGCCAGATGATTGTGCAAAATTTATAAGTTTGGAGGTAAATTTCTCCTTATAGAACTGCTGTATTCTTATATAGTTATCTCTCTCTGACCTCTATTTTGCACTATGAGGTGTACACTTATTTCCATTCTTATTTGGTATTCTTTTATCTCTTTCTACTATTATTTAGTTACAATAGTTTAATCATAGTAGTCTCTTTATAATTGGTTTAGTGTTTTTTGTACACTGGTCTGTCCCTTAGTGTATATCATTGACTAACATTACTTACACGTGGTGTCACATGACAGGTGTTCTTAATTACGATTATAATACATTATGTCCTTTCTTATAATATTCTTATACTATTACAATAGTGGCATTACACCTTACTTGTGGTATAGACATTAACCTTTTACTTCTATTTGGTATTATAAAGTGGTTTTGTTCACGTTTTACTTAGTGAATCCCCTTTTGGTCGGTTTTGGTTCACTTTATTTACTTAAATTCTTATTTAAAATCCATTTTGGGTATCTTATATTGGTACCTGTAGAAAGCTTATCATTTCTTCTTGGTTTAAGGCACAAAACATTTTGGTTTAGGTAGGCTTTTCCTACTGATAGATGTGAATTTAGGCGAAATTTGTACCAACAATGTGTATGTTAGGTTGATACAAATTTACATTCTTTTAACCTTATTTTCTCAAGTTTGGTTTTATTAATGATAACTAATAACTCTTTAGTTATTGCCTTTTCTTATCTTACATGATTGTTTGACTATTTGAGTAATATTTGTTATTATTATGAGACAATTTTAATACTTCTTTATGTTACATGGGTGCTATGCATAACATGTTACTATGCTTTTATTCACAGCTTCTATTCAGTTAACAGTATAGTTACTTTCATTCTTTTATAACATATCTTGTCCTATACATTTATAATATTATCTGTTGTATATTGGTCATCTCAGTTAGTCAGTTCTTGTCCATCTCTTCAATCTGTAAGTTGTTCAGTCATTGCATATACGGGTAAGATGTTCTATAGTTGACTGGCTCTTGGAATCTATATTTTATGCCATGGTTGTTAGGTGTCTTTCTCATAGTATGTTTCTTCCTTGTCTTCATTGGTTCCTTACTGACCGAAAACTATTGGGTTGTTGGTTCCTGTGGTACAATCATTGTTCGGTGCATCTTCTTTTTCTTATAACGTCATTTCACTTGTTAGTTACCATTAGTTTTATTAACTCTTATTGTTGTGAGTTTATCCTTGGTGATGAGTAGCTCATGTAGTTTCATGCTTGGCCTTTTAGAAGAAACACTTGGTTTGTCTCTTTCACTCAATTATTGACATGTGTTAATATTTTGGGTTACTGAAATATTTGGGCTCATATGTCTCGTTACAATATTAACTGGTTGTAGGCATATAAACGTATACACTATTGTGAGAATTGTACAAAAGTACCTTTAAGCTAATTTCAAAACACAACATTTCAGAATTAATCACATTTTTTTCACTTTATAGGCTATGTCACACCAAAAGAAAACGTACAGGTCACTTTCAACAACAGTTGACAACAGCTGACTGAATATTATCCGATGACAAAATACTAAACAGATGGGAGATAGTCACACCAACCAACCATTTTGTATATAGTCTTTAAAATGAGATTTTTTTGCTTGTACACGGAAAACCTGGATCACTGTATTAAGATATATATTTTAGATATGTAGGTCAATTTATTAATTTTGAGGTATTAATTTAGCTAGTGCTAAGCTTTAAAACACAGTTATTTGTATGAAAGAAAAGTACAATTTTGTAGGCCAAGTAATAAATCCAACTATGATTCTGAAAAATTGTCACGGGTAGGAAAATAAAAATAATAATAATTCACCGATCTGAATGACGTTTTACAGAATCGTGATAAACATAAAATTACTTTTGATAGTGATCCCATGCTCATCCCAAGTTGAAACTTTCAGAATATGTAGAGGAAAACAATATCTTTCACATATATTTTTTTGAGAATTTTAAAAATACAGTTTTTCAAAATTCAGTAAATGCAATAATGATGTGTTTATAAAAAATATATATATTTTCAACTAATTATGTTTTATATCATATGAAAGCTCTTTAAAAGAGCTTTCAAATGAACTCGATGTCATTGTTCTAGCTTAATTAGAACACAAGTTGTGAACAAATCAATATTGTTGCGCAAGTCAAAAATTTTATTTTTTTTTTCATTTTTGAGCACCCATTACTCAGTAACCTTTCGTCAGAAAAATGTGAAAAAATTGATTTGTGTTACTATTTATGAATATGCATACTTAATTTCAAATAAATCTAAGAGGGTCAGGTTGTAGCACTTGTTGATTTGACACGGAATATCTCTTAAATGTAACTTGAAGTTTTCATTTTGTTGTAAACATACCAGTCTAGTTTTTCCATTTATAGTTTATGCTATTTTTTTTTTAATAATTTGAACTAATTGAACCCCTAATCAATCCTACACTCCCTCGCAGAAAAACCTATATTTAGTTCATTTATATTGTCATCTGAGTTTAGTTATGTTTGATGTAATAAATAAAATGTTTATTTCATCAAAGGTGTTTTCACTTTTTGTAATTATGTTTTTGTAAATAAATATTCTATGTACTTTATTAATGTAATCTTATAGTTACTGATAAAGTAAGAAAGCCCAAATGTCTGTGTGGTATTTTTGTTGTAATAATATTTGTCTGATATGTATTATTTTTGCAATGTTTTTATGTATCTTCTCTGAAGAAATAATTTGTTCATTATCCTTAATATTTATTAATTATTGATACCTTAGAATTGAAACTGTTTTGTATAAATTTTGTAATAAAAATCAATGTACTTGTAAGTCATTTTTTATCACTAACCTATTGAAAATAACACATCCCTTGTGCAATGCAAGTAGGCCTACCAAATACCTACCAAAAATGTATATCCCCAATTTTTGATAGAATATTTGATTTTTGTTGCCATCAGAATTTTACTTTGATTTTACTTTCATGTTCCATAAGGAAATGGAAGTATGGTGATGGCAAAAAAAATCGTGTTAGAGATTTTTGCAGATTCTGATTATACTACCCTCAAAACATGAAAAAAAGTAATTTTTCGAAAAGTGTCTGTGTGTCTGTCTAGATTTTTTATGGCAAACGATAAGAGCCGCAAATTCAAACAGAATCAAATAATTTTTTGCATACAGCCCTGAATTGTAGAGTATTCAAGACCTATTGTTTTTTGTGAAGATCGGTTAAGATAAAGGGGTAGTTTACCTGCAATATTTTATGTTGTAACAAGAGAAATTTTTTCATGACGAACGATAACTGCCGTAAATTCAAACAGAATCAGATATATTTTTACATATGTGCCCGAATTATAGAGGACTCAAGGCCTATTGATTTTGGTGAAGATCGGTTACGGGGAAAGGGTAGTTTACCTGAAACATTTTTTTGTTGTAAAGTAATAGTTTACCTGATATTTTTTTGTATATATGTACTACGTTATTGACAACAAAGAAGCAGTTTGTTTTTAAAATTCCTTCCCGGCCTGTTTGGCCGTAGACCAATGTTTTCTGCAAAACCAGACGTTTCGCCAGTGCCGTCGACTTCCATCATCAGTGAAAATCAAGTGCGATAACGTGAGGTGGTATACGTTAGTGCCCACAGTAAGTGGCTGAAGCAGTAAGTAGAAAGAAGTAGTTTCAATGGAAATATTTCATTTCGAAAATGATTTTAAATATAAATCTTAGAACATGGAAGTCGTGTATGATTCTCCATACCAATATTTTGTTCTTAAGTGTGCTATTAAGTATTAGGAATCTTCTCCATGTCAAGGTATAGGATTACAGCCTGTTTTGCCATCACTGAAGGCATCTCTTTTCCTTGCCCTACCTATATCTCGTCTTCCCTGAGGTCTGTATCTTATTACTTGTTTAGGTAGTCCCATGTTTTCCATTCTCTTGATATCCTGCCTCTATTTTATTTGTCCTTCCCTTATTCTGCCGGCTATAGAATATACATTTTACTTGGTTCTTATATTTTCATTTCATATTTGATATCTAAGGGTTTGTATTATGAATACTCGACACAATATTTTTCTTGTTAGATTCGAAGTTTTAAGTAATTTTCTCTTAAAAAGTGTGTATGAACATTTTAGCACGACGAGATTGTCTGTTTTATTATTATTCTTAACGTTTTGGTTTTTATTATTAATTTTTGGTTTATTGATTTATTCTACCCAATTCAATCTATTATTGAATCCGATATGAATAAATCGGTTTACTTAATCTTTGACGTCGTTTATTAATTTTGTTTAAATAGTTTAGAATGTTTTTTGTTCCATTTCATGAGTTCGATTCTGAAGAAGTTGCGTTGACTCTTCTATTATTAGCTGCGGTGAGTTGCTCTGTACTTTCCTGTATAGACACTAACATAAACACAACATGTACATGATACTTACTATTATACTAACATTAATAGTTAATAACATTTTATTATGGCCTATGCATACTGCATTGGTCATTGTCACTTCTGATAGTGTCCTTTTTCTTCATCTTGTGGTTTTATTACTTTAACTATAGTTTGTTAAGTGAGTTTACTATACTTTAGGAAGTTACCTTTTTATGTGGGTTGTAATCCTATCAAATTATTCTCATTATTGCTTGAATATCTCTTATCATTGTTTTGATAGCACTGTTATTATTGTGCAGTAGTTCATTCTGCATTTATACTGAAAATTGCTTTGGTTTAAAGTAACCAAGATTACTTGCATCTAGCTGTCAACATGGTTTATTTATTATTATTGTTATTATTAGTATTTGGGTGGCTATAATCCTTGAATTTACTTATTCGAATAGTATTCTGCATCATTCAATGTTGTTGGTTTAGTTCCTACTCTTTTATGATAAGTTTACAAGATAATTTTGTTCATCATGCATCCATTCTATGGCAAGCATATAGTTATAATATACAACAATGGATTATTGTCGGTTTTGTGTTTCTGTATTACATTTGATTTATTTGACTTTATGTAGTACTGGTATATCTATTGGTTATTATTAGATTACATTTTGTTTATCTTTTACAGTCTTTACTATTGGTAATTAGTGGTTATTTCTAATATCAATTCCACTTTACAATTGTTCATTGGTGTTTTGGACATAGCCCTCTTTTCATGTCTACACATAATTTAGCTAAGAACTTATTATTATTCATTCTCTTTGTTACTTTTTATGTTCAATAATTCATTCTTATTGATTATTGTTTGTATTACATTGTCAAGGAAGGTATTCACTTAATAAGTTTTGGTCAGTGTCAATTTGTTTTACAGCTTAGGGGTTTAAATCATGTTGTTTATTCCATTTATTCTTTCTTCTTTTATAATAATTCTTTTATTGCCATATGTTAGTTCATTATAATTCATGTTATCTCCCTTTTTTGTGTTTGATCTGGATATTTTCTTCTTCTCTTCACCGATTCCTTCCTCCCTCTTAATAAGTTTCTTCATGGCGTTGTTTTCACTGGTTTCCTTCTCACGGTTAATAGGTTTCTTCTTGATTTTGTCTTTAATGGGTTTCCTTCTCACTGTTTGATCTATTGGGTAATTATGTATGTCGTCTCGTCGTTAGTCTTGCTTTATCTTCTTTAGTTGCACATTTACTGGTAATTCCTTCTTCATTTTAATTCACTTGGTTTTGGCTTATGATACTTCCTTTTTTATCCATGATCGTATGCTTGACCTTGTAGGTATTCTTAATTGTAGTGGCTTTCAACTTATTTGTGGTACGCTGGTGTTGGTAGTGTTATATGTACCATTACAACATACAAAAATTTGACAGATATTTTTGTCACAAAAAACTTTTATGATATATTGTGTATAAATACACATATAAAGGTATTTTTGCCACAAAAAACGTTTATGATATATTGTGTATAAATACACATATAAAGGTATACAATACATTTGATTTGTTTAACAGTCGTTATAAGACAGTATTACCATATAGGGGAAAGCAGAGAGACATAAGTTGATACTTTGTACTTCTTCAAGTGTCCCTTAGTCGCAGCACCTCTGCAACTGTATAACGTTTTTGTTATAGCTTGTAGTACATGCTCCTCCAGTCTGATTATAGCAGTGTACAGTAAAATGAGTCTTTGTTCCCTTTTGTATTTTAGAACGTGTAAAGCAACCTTTTTGTCACTAATTTGCTATGGGTGTTTACAGTTATGTACTTTGTTGGATCCATGGTAAGTGTACAATTGAATCATACTAATACAAAAGCAATGTGGCAACATGAGGGCAAGTTATGTTTCTCTATAACTTTTAAAAGAAAATTAATTCATAACCTAACAGATCTCAGAATTAATTATATGTCAGTTACTTGTGATCCTATAATAAAGATTACGTGTTTATTAATCCTAAAAAACTTAAATTTTTAAAATGATAATAGTAACAATGGCTCCTTTTTATGCCGCCTAGGAAATTTAGGAGATAGAATAGATTGCCTAAAGTGAGTGTTCGACACACGCACTAAAGGTAGAGTGGCCAGCAGCACTACACTTCAGCCACTAATTTTAAAATTAAAGGTGTACCTTCAATTTCACCAGAAGGAAAGTGGTATGTTGGTACAATGTAAGTAAAACATTTTGTTCTGTTTTCTTTCTTTCATATTTGGTTCAAACGTACAAGTGAAAAACTTTCTGGGGCGATGTAGCTCACAAACCCTACAAAGACTCTGCGTTTTCCACAACTTGTATTTAGGAAAGAACAAAAAGAAAAATCAGATTTCTGTGTTATGATCTGCACTATTCTGTTAGTTATTATGGTTTGTACCCTAAGAATATTCGTATGTTAGCCTCCGAATACGTGTTTGCAAATAATGTCGATTTTCTGGTGAACTGGGCCGGTAAAAGATTGTTTTACTGGCTTCATGCAGCGACATTCAAGGTTGTCTTTTAGAGAGGCTGAAGCAACAAGTTTTGCAATAGCATTTAGTTTTAATAAACATAACATAAAACTTTCTTCAATATTGGAATTCTGTGATAAGTCGCCTTCATTTTTATTGTCACAATATTTGGAATATGAAGGAAACCAGGCAGCATAACAACAGTGCACTGTCCTAACAAAGTTGTCAGTTTGAAGGGAAATAAACAAGTCAGCAGGGTTACCCCTTTGGAAAAGGGTGAAACCAGTGGTATTTTCATAGATGGCAGCCACCACTGGAAACCACCACTTATCGTTATATCCACAGAGTGTTATGTAGATATCACTTTGATTATTTATGGACCAGCAGGTTGTATTGGAGTAGCACATCCATCAAGATAAATTACAGCCTCTCTTTTTTTACTATTTATGAAACAGTTTATACCTCATACCCGTTACAATCTGACTTCAGCCATTAGACAAGTGTTTATATGGCCTGTTTCGGTGCAGCCGCTGAGAGCTGGATGACAATAAGCCCAGGTAAAAACCATGACATACCTGGGCTAGCAAAAGATACTCTTTCAAAGGCAGCTACACCATCTAACTGACAGCAGGTTTTAGTTCAACTGGAATTTGGCCATTAAATGAAAATATATTCAGTATCGAAGAGTTTCTGTGTTCACCTGTAATTGACAGAGAGATAGGAGACAAAAGTAATTATGAAGGAAGATTAACACCAACAAAAGATTGTCAAGAGACCACAGTAGCCGGACCTCCCACGTCGGGAATAAACGAGACATCTGCTAATACCTTATCACAATTGACACCAGAATAAATTCGCCCTTATCCGAAAGCGACTGCAAAAATAAAATAAAAATGCGCCAAGAAGAAAAAGTCAAGTATTCTCACTGACTCCTATTAAAAAAGCAATTCGTATTGAAGAGGAGGCATGACAAAAAAAAGAGCGATCAAAACGGAAACTAATCATGAACGGTAAAACGAAGGCGATTTGTGGACTGTATAGAAACGGTCAATCAAACTCTCCAAGACTTAAGAAATTGTAACAAATTAGTGGGTAGCGTAACATTTGTTATTTCAGAGGATTCTCGCTAGAGATTACCGGTAACTGCAAGAGGAACCCGGGCTGATATTGTCTCAGTGTGTTTAAAGTCCTCGGCGATGTGGAATGCTATTCAGACTAAATTTGCAAAGCAATATTAGAGCCCATTTAGGAGGAGGAGGAGATGGTGATTTTTCTACAAACTTACTGCACCTCGGTGACGGTAGTGTTCCTAATGACGATAGCTTCACAGAAATTGACGAAAAACTGGGACATAGTAAATAGTACAACTGTATTAATTGCTAAATTCTGTGCAAAACGTCAAGTGTTTACTTGATAAAAATTACAAGTGGTTATTCCCAAAGAATCGAATCTGTGAAGGAAAATAATGATACAAGTTTGGAAAAATTTTCTGGGGATAATAAAAAGTCCGAAGAATCTATTAACACCGTATTTAATATTGAAAATATAGTGTACTATCTCCAAGAATTTTTGAATTCTTTAAATCAATCTTGCATTCCGCCACAACGGTTCATTCTAAAGGTTGGCACTCCAACAATGTTGTTGAAAAATTTACATCCTCCGAACGTTTGCATAATACAAAATGCAGGTGAAACGGGAATTTCTGTGTCAAGTAGGTAATAGCGTTATTATCGACTCAAAAGCCCTCTTAACACACACATTCGAATCAGTAGGCTACTGGTTGTTAGCATTACCTGTTTAAGCCTACCTGGTGTAATTACCAACTTATAAATTGTAACATTCTTTACTTTAGTATACACTTGAAGGAAATTAACAGTTTCGAAATTACATCCGTTCCATTTACATAATTTTCATTAAACCTACTTAATATGTAGTAGTGGACGATAAGCTTTTCCAGGTTTTACTAGTACTTGACCTACAACGGTCTGATCTCCTACACTCAGTGCCTCTGTCTTTAATGATCACTGCTTTTTTTTACATAATAATTTTCCCATTCCTGCATAGAATTTACCCGCTCGTACAGAAGGCAACAGAATTTAGTGAATCCAAGCTGCAATCGAAGTAAAACTACGTTACTTTCACATCTCCGTAGGTATGCCACGAATATCCGTCATACTGAATTCTGCTCAATAAAAGTTTCATACTATCACATGACTCCGACATGTAAGCAGTAAGTTATAAACTGAAGGGATTGGTGAATTATTAAAAATGGAGTAAAATCAATAGGTTAAAAAAAGTTCGTAGAAGTCTTGAGAGGAGGGAACGTTAGAAAACTGTTTATGTTATGAATGCTTAAGCCTACAAATCGTGATAGTTGTTATTATTATTATATTATTGCTATAAAACAACATTTGTATTATTTTAATACAGACAGGAGTGAATACAGCCTTCGAATGAATTAGTAGTACGAACGCGTCAGCCTGCCAACACACATTAGATCTGTATATTTGTGTCGTCAAAACGGTAGTAATTTTTGTAAACATAGACTGTTGTGTCATTACGACATTAAGAAGTTTGTTGGCGTGAATTTAATGCGACAGATTTTTTTATCTCTGCCCATGTTTCTCTCTTTCAGTCCTCTCACTCACTCACTCTCTCTCGCGCGCGCGCACACACGCACGCGCGCCAACTCGTACAGTTTCTTCTTTTTCTTGTCAACAATTTCAGTGTTACACACAATCCCTCACTGTCCTTTATCTGCCCCCTCGCACTTTGTTAATTTCTCCCATATAATATCTAATACTACTATATAATACGTAGTAATAATAATAATAATCAAGGTGTATTTATATCATGTTTCGTCTTCGACGCGTGGGGTCATGCTCTTCTAGTACCATGTATTTAATTTCTCCATTTATCGATTTACGTATAGTAGTATTAAGAGCTAAGGGCACGTCTACTTTGAAATTCTGAGCGGGGGGAGAGAAATGAAAAATCAGCTGTTAACATGTAATCACTGCTGGTGTCGCGTCAACTTAAGGTGTTGGCAACATAAATGTCGCGTTTTAGTTTCGTTGGTAATTAAAGTGTTAATATTATTATCTCAGTCCAGCTTGTGCTATTATCAGCGTTTTCTTGGTCCTACTAAAAATAGAAAGTAATTGTAAGTACAAGTAAAAAAAGTACAGTCTAAAAATTAAATGTAGAATATTGAACATCGTATTGTTACGACGGTCTACTGATTGCCGTATGGTACAGTGGAAAACAAAATACAAGACACCAATTAAATCACTAATCACCAGCTTAAATTATCTCAATTATACAGTTTGTAATCAACAAGGTAGACTCTTGCAGCAAATCAATTAAAAATTGTTCACACGCAATAAAAATGTCAACTAATATAAAAGACAATTACTGTATTGTATTACAATTGTCCCGCACAATTATAAAACACTTCGCTACAATTACTTCGAACAGCACTCGATTCAATCGCAACTCAAACTGAACTGAGCGTCGCTGAGTACCCGATAAGGTTCCAGAATATTCGCTAATAGGCGTCTACTACAAAACACTAGAACGTAATTGATTGCGGCCTTGAACACAGCACGCGCGGATCGGTATGGTCTCGTTGCGGATTCATGACACGTGCCACGTAATTGTCCATCTCAAAGTAGCAGCAATGTGTACGCACATACACATTACAGCCGGATTCCACTGGAATAGCCGAGAAACACGTAGATTGTTCTGCAATGTCGTAACAGTATGTTAGGCCTATAACGTTTTCGTTCTGTTTACAACAAAAGGAAAAAAGGTCAGTTATTTCGCCGACTAGATCCCATGTATCGTTGATCTGTTTCTTCATTTCCCTGTTCCACCAATTTTGGGATTAATAGACATTAGGTTTGGAAAAAATTAAAACGATTTTGTTTTTCCCTTGCCATAATTAAATACATTTATTTTGCTTAGTATTAAAATCTGTTCGCAAGTAAACTAATACAAACCACACCTCCCCAGACAG
This sequence comes from Magicicada septendecula, assembly GCA_034769895.1. Taxonomy (NCBI): domain Eukaryota; kingdom Metazoa; phylum Arthropoda; class Insecta; order Hemiptera; family Cicadidae; genus Magicicada; species Magicicada septendecula. The sequence continues at coordinate 269,114,558 of CM068374.1, forward strand.
TTGGTCCTAATTACTGACGATAAAAATATAGATGGGAAAATTATTGCGTACAGTAATTGCGTAGCGTAAGCGGGTATTTACACAGTCCACATTGCGATAAGAGCTGGCAGCGCAAGGGTTCCAGTTTTGACTCCCCAATAGTAGAGGAAAGCAACAGGAAAATACCGAGAGACTCGAGTGCGCACTCATGTAATGCGGACATGTGTAGAACTGTTTTAATATTTGCAATTTTGATGTTTAACGACCTCACTTGAGTGATTTTTTTTATTCTGAAGACAAAACACGTTTCGAAACGCGTAAAGATATTCAATCGAACGCAACACGAAGTCACACGACGGAAGAAATAAGGTAAATATTATACAGAATTTTTATAATATTAATACAGAAATATTATATATATATATATATATAAATTGTAAATGCAAATGTTAGTGTTTAACACATTATTCAGGTTTGTAAGGAGCTAGGACAGGTTAATGTCGTGTAATTCCCCGTTTCAGAGGCAGTACTGTGCGAAACCAGAAACGGTGCGGCATCCTCTTCGCTCGCAACGTGTATAACTCTGTCCTCTTCTTCGGCACGCCCGCGAGCGTATATAAGAAAAAGAGCACAGTAATAAACCAAAATTAAATAGCCTTTGTTACGGCGATGCAAATTTACGATTGATTTATGGATCGTTGGGCTGAAAATAATAACTGCGACTTGACAAAACCCATAAACATTGCAGATGCAGACCAAGCGTAGGCACATACTACGTCCTGCTCGACGAATGGTTGACCATAAATAAACAAAGCACTTTGTACATCTTGTCTGTAAATATAATAATTTACTGTAAATCTGAAAAATGTAGCTTACTGGAAAACTGTAATAACAAAACTTTAATGCGGTTAGAATGTAAACAATGTCATCTCGTGGTTAGAGGCGTATTTACGGGAGGGATGAACTAGACCAGGCCCCCCAGAGGGTTGAGAAAATTGACGAATGGTGTTAATATCTTAATGTTTAGGTTCGTCTATTATTTTTTCAGCTAGCAACTTTTTTACTTCCATGTTTCGTAAGGAATGGAAGTATGGTTATCGCGAAAAACATCGTGTTCGAGATAAGGGCAGATTATGATTGTACTACCCTCAAAACATGAAGAAAAATCATTTTCTTTGTTCAAATTCCTTACCACGGCTATTGTTCTCAACATTGGGTGCAAGGTATAATTACTTTCTGTCTGTAGAACATCTATTCAGTCTTGTTTGTGATTCTCTTTAGCAAACAGTAGGTGTGAATATTGTGTTTACAATGGCACAGAATCCGAGAAGGAAGTTATGGAATTATTGATGAAGAGTAGTGACGAGGAAGACAACATTTTCTCAGACAAAGATATGGATGCTCCCGGGCCTTCTCATAATCGTTCAACACCACGTGCAGCTTCATCAGAAAATGAAACATCAGCAGGAGAAGATGATGATGAAGAAGAAGAAGAAGAAGAAGAAGAAGAGGTAAGAAATCTTCAGAAGCGAAAAAGAATTTACGATTGGTCGGCCAACAGTCCTGCGACAAAACGTCACTCTTTTGATAAAGCAGTTAGCGGATTACGAATTAGTTTCGAAGACACGGCAACTCACTTAGATTTTTTTAAATATTTTTCCCCTTAGAATTTATTTCTGTCATTTGCACAGAATTAAATAATTATTACACATTTGTTACCGCAAAATTGACATTAATATCCCGATTGTCCCGATGGAAAGATATAGAGCCTGCAGAATTTAATTTCTTCTTGGCGTGTTCACTGCTGATGCCAAGAGTAAACAAATTAGAAATAGACGAATATTGGGCAAAGGATTTGCTATTACTAACGCCGATATTTCCCCAAATTATGTCTAGGGACCGATTCAAACTAATTCTGCGACTTTTACATTTTTGTGACAATTCTACCCCTACTCAAGATAGCCTTGTAAAAATACGGCTTATTGTCGAACACACAAGAAAAAAATTTAGAGAGGCCTTAAATCCATTTGAAAATTTAGTAATTGACGAAAGTTTGTTGTTATTCAAGCGGGCGCACCTCAGATACGGCCTGTCTGCAAACCTCCGGTATAGAAATACTTTTGGAATTTTGTCATCCCTCTCTCAGGTAGCAAAAGGCCTAGTGTCCGCAAATCTCCGGAAATAGCTTGACTTGAGTAATCTGTTTGTAGCAGTGTAACATTTCAACAAACACTTAAAGAGGCGCGTTTTGGGTGCAGTCGCAGAAGGACCTGCCGTGCTAACTTAATGAAATTAAAGGGAAATTAATAGTGAGGTAGTCATGTTTAATAAAAGGTAGTAGTGAGGTTTGTCCCTATTAGTGAGGTAGATGGGGAAAATTGACAGAGAAAGAGTGAGGGGGAGAAGAGAGAGGGGGAGAGAGAATTACGAATTTTTAATTATTCTCATTCATACCGAATATCTATGTAAGAATATAGTTATTCAGTTATTGGTATACAGTAGTACCGAAGCAACATGTTTCAAGTTGACTCCCATCCGTTGGAAATTTATTCACCATTCTGATTAAAATCATAAAAATTTCTACAAGTACCAATAATATAAATAACAACCTGCAGAAGCAGAAGAGTTTATATCTTACAGAGTTGAAGAGTTGTAATGTTACATTAATTATATTTTTGCTTTTCGTATATCACAGTGAGCAGTAATCTAATTTTTTTGAAATAATACGTGAAGGTTTATATATTAAGAATTAATTTTTTTTTTATAGTTTCCGTAACTTGCTCGTAAAATAATTAGGTATCCAAAAGGTAAGTTACATATTTTAATAGCAACTTATAAGTTCCTCATCCTCGGTTTTTTCCTTTCTTCAAAATGTACCACTTCTTAATTGCGGATAAATTATTTAACGTAATAATCGTTTCACCAAAGGCTGTTTGGATCCTGTTAATAAAACTCTTGAGTCTGCTGCACATAATCCTCGCTTTTGGTTCATGTTTCGTTAACTTTCTACATTGCAATAAGTTTAATTATTTTCAAGTTCCTTATAAGTAGCCAACTGTAGTAAACATCATGTATTTTGACCTCTCTCTCTCTCTCTCTCTCTCTCTCTCTCTCTCTCTCTCTCTCTCTCTCTTTCTATTACTCTTGTTCTTCTCAATAACTGTATCTCAGGAAGTCTGAACGTAACAGGTTCTTAAGTAAACTTCATATGACTTAACGTGCAAAATCTTAAACATCATTTGGGCTTCGGTTATGTTATAATTTTGTAAGAAAGCTTTACAAAATACTTTTTACACTGCTTCTGTATACGAAACTAGGTGCAGGTATGTAATCAAATTTTTAAGTAGGCCTATTTATTCTAACACTGTTACAGTTTCTTGAAAACGCCGTATGTAAACAAACATTAAAACTTAGTAATAAGGTTTATCAAACTACTATTTTTCTTGGACGCAATGACGCAAATCAGTATTCTAGAGACCAATTTTATATTGAAAAATCGATGTCTAATAAACGGAATTTGATATGCAAGAATCCATCGGTTAAGAAAATAAAGTAAACTTGGTTAGTAACAAATAATTTCGGCAAAAATTTTTAATTTGATATAGGCTATAATTGATTCCAATTTTATTACAATCTGAGAAATGAAGCCAAATAGATTTTCATAAACGTTGGTCTAGTAACAAAAAAAGTTTCATTCTTAAGCGCACAATATTATAATTTCCCTTTCATCCCGGAAAAAAGACTGTATTAAGCTACTATCATACTTGTCTAGTCTACACTATTTAATGGGTATATTATATGTTTCACAAAAATTGATTATCTTACACATGGTTTTAATATATCACTAAACTTTGTGAAAAGTCTGAGTGAAAAGAATTATATACACAACGGTTGATGTTAATACAGGTCTTAATTCGTTTCAAAATTTATAGATAAATAAAAAATTAAAATTATCACATATATTGTGTGGTATATAAAATAAATTGTAAGAATCCTTTCTAATATGATTACTTAAGGCATAATATCCGAAGTTGGACCGTTCCTTTATTCTTCTGTAGCCTCCTACATTCTTGCATATCTGCTGTCATATTCGCGTCTCACAGTCATAGTAGACAGTAGGCTATAATATTATACCTTTTTTTGCGTTGTCTGAGACTTGTCTCAGAGGATAAGACTCAGGCTGATCTGGGGCAAGCACCCTTCCGCCGATTGGAGATTTAGAGGAGTCGCACGCCAGCGCAGCGCGGACCGTTGGCGAAGTAGGTGGAGGCATTCAGGATAGAGTGTAGTGTATGGATGTGTATTTGTGTGTTTACGTAGTGTGCAGAGCCAAATGGGTGATGGAAGAGCCATAATAAAAGTATAAGTCAAACGACAGCCAACACGAGGTCGAGTAACGCAGGACGCCAAAGCTGGAGGGAGGTGTCAGAGAGGCGTCAAGGTAAGGCGGGGAGGCACAAAGGAGAGGGATAAAGACCGGATAGGTAGATAGGAAAATTTAAGATGTTAAGTGATCAAGAAGGAAGCCAGGTGTAGTAAGTATGACGAAGAGACTTAATTATTTCTATTTCTCCGTTGGCGGGGGTTTCTGGGAGGAGGTCCATCGGGAATGGTGAGGAGACGGTTTATGACAAAGGAAGGTCTGCGGGAGTTACAGGTAGTATTAATATTATACAATACCTCCTTCACATTTAAGTTGAGGAATTCCAATCAGCCTTCCGTTGCGTTACTTCTCTCTTGAGCCCTTGATATAATTCGTTGCCTGCTCTTTATTGCAGCTGTAATATCTCCTTCGTTTTATAATTCGTAACGTTAAATATTCTTCCTCACCCTGGAATTTTCCATTCTCTTTTACTAATTTCTTTTCACTTCATAAGACTTTTCTATACAAAAGCAAGTATATAAAAAAGTTATAAGGTCGGGGATTAGCAACCAAACGGCATTGTTTAAAAACATTTATCTACAAGTTTCTTTTCTATAGTTCATCGTACACACCCTTGCGAGATAAAAATAACTACACGGTAGTTTCTTTCGCAATTTTTCGCATTATTTTGAGACAATCGACTGGTGATTTAGAGATAAATACTTAATATTAATGGGGTCTCATACATTTTATATTATATCTGTTTTCTATCCTACTTATAGAATTAGAAAAACGGTAACTATCTCTCTTTTCCTTTTAAAAGCACAATACATATTAATTTACCAAGTAGCAGTTTCCTTCTTCATTTAAAATCTCTATCAAATCTACTGTATATTGGACAAAACAGAAGGGGAAACATACGTGCTTACAAGGTAGTGTAAACATCCTGTAATGCTGTCAAATCAAAATACAAAGGAAGGGGAGTGAATACTGTATGAGTAGCCCCTACATTCATATTTATGCAGGTGTAGGTGATGATTAAGGCCCGGATTTTTATGTAATTACATATTTGAATGCTGAGTGCACATTTACACGGAAAAGCCAGATATCGGCGAATCATACCAATAGGTGTCTTATCCGCGAGTTTAATTTTACATATTTTTACATATTTTGTTCATATTACATATTTCACTCCATCTTACATATTTCTACATATTTTAGCTATTTTACTATACTTTACTTCAATTTGAAAATTGAAATGGCAAAAAATAGTTAGGCCTATAACAACATTACTCAGATGCGCAAATGTGCAATTAATCAGAATCAGGTCCAATTAAATTTATTACAAGAAAAGGCAAAATATTGCATCTGTTGCAATTGCACACATAGATTCTACTTTCAAGAAGTAAAATTTTTTACGAGCTCAAGCGACAAGTAAGGCATTTTGCACGGGATGTTAGATGAGAATGGTATGCGCGCCCCACTCCTTATTTACGTTTCGTTCGCACGTTCAGCAGGCTTGGTGGGGAAAGAACGTGCTGTCCGCGGTAAATAAATACTCTTCGCAGATCTTGCAATTCTCGCAACGGATTCCATCTACCTAAACAAACAAATATCTATATAACTCTATGCTATTGTAGGGCACAATGTGATTTTTGACGCCAGTATTATCGACGCTCTCGGAGTGTAAGCCTACACGTAAATAACAATCTGGTGTGCAGTGTGGTGTGTTGAAGTTATTGTCAAGTCAGTGTTTTGTCTTTCGCCTACACTTCTGCGCTTGCTTGTTTCTTGCCTTGGCGGATTCTCGTTGTTGGACAAAAGACGTCTTAAATAATATATTGTGCGGTATTGTTCAACGCAAGTTCTTAAGAGTTTTAAATACAAATATCCTTGTTTTATCATGGCACCGACCGCATCATCTTTGTCATCTAAGTTAAAATCATGGGTACAGATTGACAGTGCTTTTACAACTGACGATAAAGCTGTATTTTGCCAAGTTTGTTATGGCCAAATGGTGTTAAAGAAGAGAAGGTACTGCTGTTGTATACAGATGCAGCAGCATACATGTTAAAAGCAGGTAATTCTCTAAATGTGTTTTACCCCAACCTACTACATGTTACATGCCTGGCTCATGGATTGCATCGAGTAGCTGAAACTGTCAGAGACCTTTTCCCCGAAGTAAATACATTAATATCAGCAACAAAAAAGGTGTTCTTGAAAGCTCCTTACCGTATCCAGTGCTACAAACAAAGGCTACCTGACACACCTCTGCCTCCAGAACCCGTAATTACAAGATGGGGAACCTGGATCGAAGCCGTAAATTTCCACAGTGACAACTTTGAAGCTGTGAAGTATGTGGTGGAAACATTATCTCCCGATTCTGCAGTGTCAGTGAGCGAATCCTTGTCTGCATTCAACAACTCTAAGGTGATATGTTCAGTTTCGTACATCAAAACGCATTTCAGTTGTATCAAGAAACTGGAGACTGCAGGTCTGACTCTCCAAGAAGTCATAGGAATAGTTGAAGAAGCAGTTAACAAGATAATGCTGTGCAGGGTGAAGTCGGTGACAAAGTTTCTACTAAATTAAATGCTGTGCTGAATAGAAACCCTGGTTACTCAACTTTACATACCATTTATCGCATATGTAACGGCGAAACTGTAGAATCGATTGAGAATATTCTTCCAAGTACGATTCCTCTATATAAACATGCGCCGGTGACGACATGTGATGTCGAGAGATCCTTTTCTATATATAAAAACATACTCTCAGACCGAAGACAGTCCATGTCAACCGACAATATAGAAAAGTATTTAATAATTAATTGTGCAACTAAACAGTGGAAAAAAAAACTTACATGGACACTTTATTCTTATGCAGAGTTATAGTAGAGTTATATATATATATATATATATATATATATATATATATATATATACAATATAGATTTTCAAGTCAAAAATCTACCTTTAATTTTATAGTAATTTCAACTCTCCTAGTAAAATGCTTTGTTAAATAGTTAATAATTCTCAATTTTTTACTTTATACTCATGTCCTGTACTACAGAAATCCATAGGTAAAATACTTTGTTGTTGTTAATTTTATAATATCAAGATTTCTTTTTTAACACTGTTTTCTAAAATATGTTTTCATAAATTTTCTAAAGTACAATAAACAATTGAAAAGTAATTCATTTCTTATGCATGCTGTCTTATTTTAAACTCTTCAACAAAGAGTTGAACTTTCAGATACTCTGTATTCTGAGGGTTAACATATTGTCTGTAACAGAAGTGGTAATCTAACTGGTGATTAGTGTCAGCCCCGAACTTGATTAGTATTTTATGGATTACATTGACTTTGCTCAAAATATATTTGCATGTTTTGAAAGTGATTTTAAAAAGTTTAAAATGAAGCACCTATTATGTTCAAAACCTTTCAAAGAGGGCACTGTTATGTTCTCGTAAAATGTAAATTACATTGTTGATGTGAAAGTATTTTAATACTACATATTTCTTAAATATTACATATTTAGCTACATATTTTCCTTATTTTTCCTACATATTTATGTACATATTTTGCCATTTTTTGCTACATAAAAATCCGGGCTCTAGTGATGATAAAGAAACACCTAAAAAAAAAAAAATATATATATATATATATATGATTAGAAGTACGTACAAGAAGGAGTACTATCACATTTACAACACATAGATTCGAAATATGAATTTGGCGTGTTCGCACCTCTAGCTGTTGCCTGTAAAGAGCATAATCCCTAAACACAAGTTTTTGTTTTATTTAGGAGAAAGAAACTGTTTTCCACTAAAAACATTAAAATTATTCATTGTCTCTAAAATTGCACATAATTCACCTAATTCGAGGCCTAGCTTAGGAGCTAATTAGTAGATAGCAAGAGAGGGTAACGAAAAGAAAGTGTCAGGGGAGGTTGAAATGAGATTGACAGGCTGACATGCAGACAAAGGGAAAGAGTGAGTATCTGTATGTGTGTGTGTGTGTGTGAATGTTTAGGCTATATAGTTTTACAAACACTGCATATGTTTATGATACGAATTGCTGTTTTAATTCTCATGCGTCAGATGTTAGGCAACATTTATTTACGCTACGTAGCGTGCCCGAGTTTACGTTTTTGCGTATAACAGTAAACTATTTGTAGAATTTGATAAAGGAGGCAGATTTCTTTATCTCTGCCCTTGTTTCTCTCTGTCAGTCTCTCTCACTCACTCACTCTCTCTCTCTCTCTCTCTCTCTCTCTCTCTCTCTCTCGCACACACACACACACACACACACGCGCGCATGCACGCGATCGCCACTCATACAGTTTCTTCTTTTTCTTGTCACAATTTCAGTGTTACACACAATCCCTCACTATCCTTTTCATGCCCCCCTCGCACTTTGTTTACTTCTCCATCAAATCCTAACCTATACGTCAAATTAGATCGAAACTAGACATATTTTGTAATAGCTTAATCGATGTGCCTAAACCAGAAAAATTATTGGGTCACTTGTGTGAAAGAAGAAACTTTAATTTATTTACCTTATAACAATTCCCCCTAAATAAAAGGGAAATCCCCAAATTCATATTTCGAAGCCACCTGTTGTAGATAAAACGGTATTTATCTTGGATACATACGTTTAATCTCATACAAACGTTTTTATGTGTGTTCCCATCAGCACCGACACACCTGTACAGGCTTCTCCATATTTTTCTACACCTGTCCAAATATGACTATACTGATTACAATAGTAATTTCTTCTACGGTTTGTTTATGACCATAAGATATGTCTTTATAGTTCCTTTTAAATACCATTATTTTCTGCTCATTCGTACAAAACTTTTAATTGTTGAATGTGCCAATTCTGATAATCTTTGCCAAACCCAAATTTTAATGTTATACGGCGTCACCTTATTATGTAGCAAACAAAATTAGAACAAATCACTGTTATTTTAGCAGTAGCTTTTTTAAGGAGCCCAGAGTAGGCCTACTAGTAGGCCTATACCTACCCGACACACACACATTTGAAGGATCAGTATTTTGTCTTGGAGTTCACTCTCCCAGCTGAGATACCCATGTTTTTAGGGACCAGGAACTCTCATTTGAACTTCTATCATCAGCTACATAATGTAAATCCTAGATAAATGTACAAGCCTATGCTCTAAAAGCCTAAGCTATGGTACCCACAATCATCTACGTTTTACTAAAATAATGGTTGCAAGTTAAATTTTTTGATTCATGTTGATGCTTTTGTCTCGAAGAAACTAGGTAAATTAATCTGCTTTTCGTATCCGGCCGACGATGGTGTGCTCCCACTTACGAACAGTGGCACTTGCAACTCGTTTCACTTGCGAACACTCAAGTAGTTAAGACACGTAATCCCACTTGCGAACACACAAACAACGATGTATGTACATCCACCCTGTATTGTGTTTATGTTTTTATAATTCGTTAAATGTATTTTTTGTTACCAACTACGTTACCAAGTTACAATTTTTATAAAACGCACACACACACACACACACACACACACACAAACACTTGCATAGCCGCTCCCTCACTCTCTCTCTCTCTCTAAATTAAAAAGGAAGGTTATTTTTTATTTATTTTTATTAGTCAACTTGTAGAACGGACGACGTGATCTTGATAAACATCCCAACTTCAGAATCTTTTTCATATCTTTTAGTTTATCCAATTCAGTATACTTTTTCGTCCTTTTCATAGCTTAAAAATTTCACTCCATCGTTACATCGTGTTCTGAATAGATTTCTCTGCCTCAGATTATAAACATTTGATAATGTTCTTTATTCTTGGATGTGGTCTTCAACGTGGCTGTTTAGTTTCTGATGCGTGCTTGTACGGTATTATTCATTGTATGCCGTCGGAAGTAGCAGTTCCGTAAATCCTGTGGCACTAATCATTGTCTAGCTATTGTTCTACGAAACAATTAAAGAATTAATCGAGTTTCTCTTCCTCTGGAACTTGACCATGAATATACTGCCAGCCACATTCTACATCTTTTCGAAGGAAAGCAAGTATAGCACACATTAGGATTTTTGTGCTCTCTAAGTCATTTGAATGTGTATACTCGTGCAAAGTGACTACTGCAGCTTTTGAATTTTCCATTCATGAAAAATTACTTTTAATCTTTCAAACTCTCTTTTCTATTGATTTAACCAAAAATCGGGAGCTTAGCTCGCACAACGTCTTCGCCCGGACGGAAACTACTCTCGTCAATTTTCAAACCGGGACAATTGACAAACTGGCCGGGACCCCGGGATCAGGTCGTCAAACCGGGACGTATGGTAAGCCTATTTATACATGTATTTATCGGTTTTCAATATTGATGTGAGCATTGTACTGTAGAATTAGGAAGCGATTGTATTGAACGAATCACGATTATCTAATGATATACGGTATTCCTTTTAGTTCAACAATTCCGTCATCTCGTCTCCGGTACTTTGGAAAACCATTGTTATTTTCAATAGTTTAACGTAAAATGTTGCTCGGTTATTATGTGTACATTTTCCATCAATCATGCAAGGAACATAAGGATTACGAGCTCTACAAGATCCATGTATCATTCGAGATAACAATTTTATGAATCCTTGGAAAACTGACTGGGTCAGGTATTTCTCCGCACAAAACTTAGGATAAGCAAGAGGTAGTGTATTAACTTTTTAAATTGTATATTATTATTATTTTTATTATGTTTTTACTATAAAATATTCATATTATTTTAATATGATTTTCTGGAACACGTTTGGTGGAAACCTAAAAACAGACAGCTGATAAATAAGAGGTTGCGAGTTCAGACGTAGATGTGTATATATGTGTCAGCCAAAACAGTATGTTTTGTAAACGTACACGTCTGTCATTACAACATTAAGAATGTTATTTGACCTTGAGTAGGTACTCATGTTGACGGGAATGAGAAATCTTGTCTCTGTGCTGGAGACCTGTGGTTGTTAACGCTGAATAGACACAACACATATCACTGTACATAGCAGTGGCTGACGTATATTAACCATTTCTGACTTCGCGATACCACAACTCAGATTAAACTGTGCACAATGTTTGTAGAAAATACGGACGTGTGTGACGTAGACGCCAGTTTGCAAAATGCATAATCGTTCCCGCCAGAAATTTAATCACGTTTCTCATTTATCTTGTCTCAGCCAAATAAACATTACTATGCGTTTACCATGTTCCAGTGTCCTTATTTCATAAACACTTGAGAAATGTTATTGTTTTTTACAGAGGCAACCTTAGAGGTGTCCGGCAGGTGTAAATGTACATAACCTCCTTGGCTCATTCTTTAATAAAAATAAGGGAAAGAAATAGATCGAATAAGGAGAGAGAGAGAGAGAGAGAGAGAGAAAGAGAGAGAGTGAGAAGGGGGTGTGAGAGAGAGAGAGAGAGAGAGAGAGAGAGAGAGAGAGAGAGTGAGAGAGCAAGAAATTGAGACAGAGGTACACAGACAGAGAGGAACTGTTTCGTTAATCAGGGTAAAATTATATGCGAATTTTGAGAAGGACCGGTGTCCTAGGCCAATGAAAACTTACCTAAAAACATTAAAAATATGAAATATATACAGTGTACACAAAATCTGAGGTGTACAAAACATATAAAAGACATGTCATAAGATTTATTTAACAAAAGAAATAATCGGACTGGGCGAATGGTAGGAATAAATATGTAATTTAAACAATCCCTTTTAATAATAAATGGTTTTATAATAATTATGTTGAATACATATAGGCCTAAGTGTGTAAAAGGAATTCCCTACAAGAGTTTTAAAGATTAATGAAGATTTAATTAATTCCCTACAAGAGTTAATGAAGATTTGTCTTAAATTTTTTCAGAGTTACATTATTATTTGTTAAAATATACATATATTTTATTCAGAAAATATTAGATATTTGTATTTAATCTTTTATTTTATTTTATTTTTATTTTACCGAGAATAGTTACTATTTATAGAAAACCGTAGCAAAAAATATTTGTAATAAAAGTCTATCTGTATTCATACTTTTACCAGTACAGGTACAACCTGTCATATCCGGACTAATATGGCGACCGGCCGATCCGGATATGGAAAAATCCGGATATCACAAGGTCATTTATAAATACCGTATTTTCTCGCATAATTAACGCACTTTTTTGACGAAAAATACCGGCGAAAATTTCGGGTGCGTAAATTATTCAAGGATTTCAGATATACCCAAATTTCATTTGAAATTTATTGACATTTAAAAGATACATTAAATATACTGTATTATACACAAAATCAGTTCAACTCATTGAAGTTATCGTCGGGGTATGTATAACGATTCATAATATGTCGTCATATCTGAGCGTTAATTGAAAGGGACAGACTGTGCACTGCGCCGTACGCTAGACAGAGAGCGTATAATAAGCAACTATCTCACTCTAACTTCGTCACAGTGAAACTCGCGGGCGGATGATGGATGAATTTTATTCAATTCATTTTTGCAGTTCAACCTGCGATAACTTCAAAACCAATAAATATACAGCAATTCTGAAAACTGCATTGTGTTCAGTAATTAAATCTCTATAAGTAGCCAAAATCTCAATTAATATAATTAACAATTACAGAAGATACACAGAAGAAGAACGTGTTTTTTTAGACGTTTCTATTGGTTTAGCATTTGCATTTGTACACTGTACTCTTTAAAATACAAAAAGTAAAATTGGTTAAAAAGTTTTACTTACAGTACGCCTACATCAGTTTTTGAAAAAGTTTGTGATTCGGCTGCTTCATACAATGCACACGTTTTTTGGAAGCCATGAAGCCAAAGTGAGTCGACCTAACGCCGCTGCCCCAGACTCAGTTGCCCCAAATAAAGTATTTCAATTGTAAAAACTTAAATATTCAAAAATAGTGAACCATATCGCAGAATGACGTAAGTGTAGTGAAGAAAAAGTGGTGATCAGCCAAAACATCAAGAGTAGTATCTTTACATCCCTAACCATTTCGCTAACCAAAATTGCAAAAATTAGTTTGGAGATACGTCCCGATATGGGAGGTTCCGGATATCACAGGTCCGGATGTGACATGTTGTACTGTACTTTTTAACTACATATTATACTAATGTACAATGAAGATATACTTATTATATCTTTATTTAGTATATAGTTATTTACGTGTCAAAAAAGAACGTGTGAATAAAGTGATCACAACATTTTATACCTTATATGTTTTCTGTCATTGAATGATTAACCCACTTTTTAATGGCCCATGCGCCATCTGCCTGTGATCAGCTGTTATGCTGTTTTCATTCTCTGCAGTTTAGTGCTCTTCAATTATATTGCTTTATTTACAGTTTGTTGGTGGTGTTTAGATGTGTTTTGTGGTCTATCAAACATGGTAGATGCAGATTGTCCGTCATATTGTAGTAGTGACGAAAATGTGCGTGATGAAAACATTAAATCAAGCAAATAGCGTAAGAAATTCGGAAGATTTAGTGACGTTGCGATAAAGCTTCGTGCTTCAAACGACTTTTGACTCAGTTGGTTTTTCACCTATACTCTTCATTAGTAATCAACATAACCCACTTATGTATTTTAATTACCTTCATAACCTAAGAGTTAAAAGATTGGATATTTTAGTAACATATTAATTATATTTATTTCATGATATTTACATATAACAGATCTAACGATTTGAATTTTCTAATTTCATTTGTTATGTCACATGCATTAGGCCTATTCGTTGTGAGGGTTCTATTGATTAAGGTATTAAACGCGAGAGCTATTAAAAATGTACAGTTTTAGAACAATGATCAAAAGAGACCAATAAGGAGGAAAATATCTTATTATATTTATAAGTATATTTGCAAGCTAACATGTGTATTTAGATTATTCTATAGAATTTTGCTACAATATCCATTCAGGCTTTTCTCACACCACGACTCCAGATGTTGTAGTCCATATGTCTCTGGATAATAACCAGCTTACCTAGGATGCCTAAAGCTTGCTGGTGAGACTGAAGTCACGCTAGTCTGTAAAACTCATTTGAATCGCTGGAGTACAACTTTGTGCAAGCCACAGTATGGGGTCTCGTGCAGACGAACAATTTCTTGATCAGCATGCGTTGATCGCGTGACCGCCAGCCGTCTCCACAACATTGGACGTGCAGTATTCACTAGTCCCCAACGTGAAACGGCAGCAGGAAAACACAAGGGGCGAAGACCGTTATTAAAATGACGGACTGACTCAGCGGCTTCGGTCGACGACAATCATCAATCCATTTAATTGTCACTAGGACTTAGGGAGGTCACACCGTCATGTGATCAATTCTACTCAGTACAAAAAAGCGGTAATATCACGCTAGACACGTCACTGCCGTTGCGAGAGGCACTCAAATAGTGCTATAAATAATGGGTGTTATTTATAGTACCCTTCATATTATTAGTACAGAGATTCAAAAACTTCATTTTACACCAAAAAAAATTATCTTCCGGTAAGAATATTTTTACAAAAACAATTATCCCGCTAAACAAAATACATTTTAAACGATAATTCATCATCCTGTGTTATTTATTTTGTTTATGTATTCAGATCATGTGCACGCGCACAAAATGAAATATACAAAATTTAGGTCGATTGCATATGGCTTGTTGAAAACATATCATACTCAATTTATTATCTCTTATGTACTGTGTTTCAGAATATAAAATATCATGTAGATAACAATACTTCCGGCCGTCCAAACACGGTACAGAACAATAGTGATACGGAAACAAAGGACGTCCCTTTGTTAAACTCGTGGTGGAGAGGAAACGCACAGTTGTCCTTACTAAAGAACGATAACGTCAATCAATGAGGTTGAGAGTCCTCCCTTCTCTTTGGTGATTTCAGAAAATGTAGACCTAACAAGTTGTCAGATATTTCTCTTAATAACTGTGTTAAGAGATAATAGAATTAATAATTGTATTAATATTTCTCTTAATAATCGAGACAATATAAACAAAAGTTTGTGATTGTCGCCCACATTTGAAAGTATGACAATAATAACAAAAACGATATTGATATACAAGACGACGTATTAATATTAAAATGATATTAAAAGTAGTGATGTCAATATAATATATCAATAATATAATATACGAGATCGTAAATCCAGTAAATAATTTGATGTTATCCTGTGGTTGAACGGACAATATAAGCGAAGTAAAACATGAGAAGTAATTAGAATGATGTACGGAAAGGTGTAAACAAATGGAAAGGCAATAATAGGTTTAGAAACTCAGATGTATTGAGTGAAATAGAAAGAAAGACTCACATACTGTAATTTCTTACCTCCTGTATAGAAAATATTTTTACAAAATTAAAAATTCTTTACTGATATGGTCATATCAAATGTAAAACAAACTTCTAGAAATATGTCTAGTTATAGACATATTTTTTTTTGTTATGTCTAGAAATAGACATAATACATACTAAATAAAACTTACATGCCCTACTGGTAGTGTTACCTATCAAACGTTAGTACCTCAAGAGAGTGCCTGAGTACTACGCAAGAATCCATCAAGACGGTTCTAGAATAAAACTTAGAAAGAATCCTTTACATTGAAAAATCCGAAGACCGTATGGTTTAAAACATACGTACAAACAAATTTAATTTACACATTTAGGTTGTTTGTTTGAAACCTAATTCAAAATATACTGTACAAAATCACAGAGATCTAAATGAATTATTAACATTAAACATTATCATAATTTAAATACATCTTATTCCTTAAAATCCTTATCAATATTATAACAATTCAATATTTATGTAGCCAAAGAATTGTTTTAAATACTTAACTGGAGGAACTACACAACAATTTAGGAAATGCATTTCAGAAAGGAAATTGAACATGAAAACTGTCATTAAAATTGTATATCCAGTAATGGTATATTTACGTCTTGTTACGTTTAAAATGCAAATTTGATGATCGTCAAGCATGTGAGTGCACTTTTGACTTGAAAGTTAACAAGACTGTCGTAAACCACTAAGAAGAACTTCAAAAAGTTTATTTTAAACTTTAAGAAGAGTATGAAATTTACAAAGAATTTATACTCTGAAGAGGGGTACTATTTAATAGTTTTAGTACCAACGTATTAGGTATACCACTGTAGTTTGTCATTTATCAATAATAAATTCAAACATTTTTTCAAGTGTGTAATCCAGCTGATCTAGGTAAACGTTACAATGAGTGTCTGAAAATAAAAATTCTATAGGTTCTTCAAATTATAAAAGCTTAATGAAGGGCGATGAGAAAATGGCAAGAGAAGAGACAACAATGAAAACGACAAACGTTATGGTTAAAAGAATGATATTTGAGTATCAGATAGCAAAAGAGAAAGAACAATAAATCAAAATGGTACCGAAAGGGTGAAAGTGAGAAGTGAAAAGTGAAAAGTGAAAAGTGAAAGAGGATAATGAATGACACACTTATAAGGATAGCCTAAATAAGGATTTCGCCGGAAGTGTGATCGTGTACGTGCTTACGCTTATGTATTGTGTTGTCTGTCACAGTACATTAAACCATTGCGTCTGCTTCCCACAGTTTATCATCGGTAAACAAAATTTAATTAATTTATAGCCTAATTTATCCACACATCACTATGCATGGTAATTTATTATAACTGTGATAAAGCTCATACAAACGCATTCAAAAATATCTAAGACTATATTATACTGAAGAGGGTATATATTTATACTTTTCCTTCTGCGCTTTGAAGACGTTTTATACATTCGCTGATACGTCTCATTATTATGACACCTGGGCGGAACTGCTGTAACCCACTGATAGATTATGCACTTTGTAACGTGTTTCCTATTATTCTGCCGGTTCTACGGCTCAGAACGAGTCTTGTACACGTTAACACGTCTTCACTTTTCAGGGACTCGATATGAAGCGTATTTTGTCGGTACATCCGTAATCATAATGATTCCATCGTATCACGGATAGCACCGTGCATTAGTGTATTTATACTTAATAACTTTTATTTTGGTGGTCAGGTGGTTTTCGTTTATTTGTTCAAAATACTTTGACACAGCGTAGTCTCTAAGAACCTTTAAGTAATTTAGGCCGCTCACGCGCGCGCATAAATGTTTTTCAATTCCAAGTTTCTTGTATTTGTTAGATCGAGTTACCACTGCCGTCGTGTTTAGGTGTGCACATATTCTTCATTGTGTTTCCTGGAAGGCAAGAAAAGATAAAGAAAAGAGGTTGAGGGAGGAGAGAAAGAATAAAATAGATAGATAGATAGATAGATAGAGAGAGAGCGAGGGGGACGAAAGGAAAAAAAAACAGAAATTATTAGATATGGCAACCTCTAAATATCATCGATGAAAACTGGCAAAGGTAGATTGTTTTCCAGTTACACTTTTTATATTGTTGACGGCCTTGAGTTAACGGAAACTAATGTAAGCAAACACAAACCTACGAGGTAACAAAAATTATCTAGATCCTAAAATATCTTCAAACAGTTCTGTTTTTATGTTTCAAGTTGTAAAAACTTGCAGGTTTTTGGTTTGCCAACGTGTCTCTGTTGTATTTTTTATTGCGCCTATTGTGTTTAGTTTATTTGTGGTAGTGTAAGTGTATATATACAAAACAACACCCGTATCGAATTTGATATTTGTCCAGACATCCCTTAATAAATTATTGCCGTGCGTCCCCCTCTCTGAGTTGATGAACAAATATTTTTGTTGAACTACCGTCACTGCAAGTCAAAATGTGAACAAAAGCATTCAATTTATTGCTTCCTCTGCCTCTCCCCCAAACATTCAATTACACACCACACATACGTACAGTTCCCTTCTCTGTTCATCTCATATCTGTTTTACCTCTCTGTTACCTCTGAAAACACACACACACACACACACACACACACACACACACACACACACACACACACACACACACACACACACACACACACACACACACACACACACACACACACACACACACACACACACACACACGCACGCACGCACGCACGCACGCACGCACGCACGCACACGCACACGCACACGCACACACGCACGCACGCACGCACACAGCACAAGCTTAGTCTGTATAATGTATTAAAAAGGCTAGTGTCTTCAAATTTTATAGTAAAACACATGGAATTTAAAACAAATTATTATTCAGCCATCTACCTTAATGAGATAAGAAGCGTACATTTGACAATATAAAAAGTACGTAAGATCCGTCTCCTCAGTGAGGAACGGATTACGATTATACGATTATATGTACTATACGATTAACTATGTGATTACGACTATACGATTAAATTATACGATTCTATCTTACAATAAATGTTATAACTGTTATAACAGAACATTTGTTTAGAACAGCAGAATTGTAATAAAACAGTATAAAGACAGAATTAAAACAACAAAGATGACAATAAAGAAGACTTTCTAAACAGTCTAAGCAACAAATTGCTAAAATACATATTCTTGTAAAAAGCTGAAAAATATTATTAATAAAAATAACAGAATACGCCACATAATTATAACGGAATAATTGAGTAGTGACACTATAATTGACTACCAATTAAAATGCTTTTATAAATTGTATGAAATTTAGTACAATTTTAGCAGAGAGTGGGGTAAATATTCCTAAAGGATTTTAAAGATACACGGGGAAATAAATAAATAGATACGTTCAAAATTCGTTTAATAACATCACGTGCGAACACAAGGTATCAGATAATTAGTACGCTGCTTAATTATAATGGCAGTGAAAGGAAATTAAAATTCATATTACAACAGACAATCTTTCATCTGAGCTGAATACACAGTGGTGTGCGGAGTACAGTAGGATTGCGGAGCAGATAAAACTGATGAAACAAATGGCTTTCTTCATTACGAGAGAGGGATTTACAGTTCCCAAGAATTAAGTATCGTACTTCTGGTTTTTACCATCGAAACGTTTTATTCTAACTCTATTCTTGTTCCAAGAAATATAACACAAGAGTTTTGCAAGAAACTAAACACAACAGTTGGATAACTTTATTAACAAATTTTTAGCCTTATTACCAAAGACAGAATATTTTCAGTAGTGGATGTACACTCTTCTCTGAAATCATATAGGGCCTATAATACTGTATCGTTCAGTACTTCTATTATCGTATGTGTAGCTGTATAGCCAATAACGGGTAAGTCTGTCTCTGTCTTTAAGCACTATGAAAAGATTCACAGAGACTTTAGAATTACTTTAAAACACTTTCATGATAAATGTAGTACGTTATATTGACAATTATTAAATATCGTTATTGTTCAATACGATTTCGTGTTTGACTGTGTAAATTTGGCATATTTTTTATTTCTATATTACTGACAGTAGGCATAAAATTGTGATATTGCTCACTGCTTTGAAGTAGTTGAAGTGCTTAATCTGTACATAGGCCTAGTTAAGACACTAAGCAGAGGATAGAACGCAACAGTCAGGTTCACTGAGACATTCGTCGACTGTGTTTGGGAGTCATCTAAAGCACACGTAACTCTAAATTGTATCTGACAGTGTAACTCAACTCAAGAAACCTAACTTCTATTTGTTTAACTGAAAACCAGTTTGAAGTCGAATGTGCTAAAATGTTTACAACTGAAACGGTGAGTAAAGTAAGATTCGATTTATTTTACCTAGCTCTCCAGAGATATGTAGGCATACTCTCATTTACCTAATCAACATCGGATCGCCCAGTCTTGCGATAATATTGTTGGATTTGTAGTGTCGTATACTTGAGTATTCTATGAAAGTAGACGATTAAAAATAAATTATTTATCATTATTTATCGTTAAGTATTTATGCGCGTTAAGTATTATCAGTCTCCGTCAACGTTGATCTATCCGGTTAGATACAAATTAGCCTTATTATAGTTGGACGCAGGAGTTTTTTAAAAATGATTAAACATTTTGAGTGAGAAATGTAGAGATAAGACAAGCGATGGAAATCGACCTTGATATTATAGTAACAACAGAAGCAAGAAGACTGAATTGGTTTGGACACGTAAAAAGAATGTCGGATGAGAGATGGCCAAGGAAGGTATGGGAATGGACTCTATCCTCTAGAATAAAAATAGGTAGAACTAAACATTCATGGAAAATGGACGTCGAAGATGGAATGAATCCAAGAGGACTTACAGAACAGGACTGTTTAGTCCGGCGCCAGTGGAAGCTAGGATGCGAGAGGCGGCGCCAGATGTAAAAATTTGTACATTTTGTAAATTATGCCTATATAGCAGGAAATACCACAAAAAGCAGTATTTGTTAAAAGCCATTTTAAATTACTGCACTTTAGTGCAGAAAAACTTGTGATAACATCCTGAAATCAGTCCCAGAAAAGTAAACGGTAATAACACATAAACATAAACATTCGCGTTATTGAAACATTGTTAAAAGATACTTATTGACTGAACTCGTTTTCTTATATTTCGTATTTCAAACGTATACCGTAATGTGTTGCTTAGGCTTACACTGCCGGCGTCATAGTTACCCAAACTGCTATCCGGGCTGTAACGCCCTGGTGTTCTGTTTTCTTCTTCGTTACGAAAGATGTTGATAAGGTCTTCGACTCACCTTGTTAGTGAGTTAAGTCCTTTTGACACTGAAGATGGCCTCCACAGGTGAGGCCAAAACGTCTGTAGGAGTCAACTTAACGTAGACGAAAGTGGAAGACCACGACCTTACAGCCTGAATAGTAGTTTTAGTATATTCTAACTCCTACTATATAAAAGTATTAGTAGTATATACTATATATACTAGTATACTACTGTATATAGTAGTATTAGTATATCCTACTATATAAAACTAATAGTAGTTTTAGTGTAATAAGCCTCTTTGTATATATAAAATAGAGTTGCTACTATATTAGTTTACACATATAAAAAAATAAAAAATAAAACTGCCTAAAAATTAAAAGATTAACAAAATTCGTCAACTTTTCCGACCCTCTGGGGGAGGGGGTGTCCGGCTCCGTTCGTCCTCCCCCCGTAAATACGACCCTTAGCGTCATGAGAACGGTCGAAACGTCTGGTTTTGTATTTGTTGTAAATTTTTTGTTGAGTGTGGTATATAGTTTATGGAGAGTGTTGTTACCATGGACCGACTGTGCAACAACAATCATAACTTTAATCATGGACCACAGCTTAACAACCCGGTATTCTTTACCAGTCAGATACCAGCAATGAAAGCCTTACGTTCTTTGTTAGTTATACCAGTAACGTTTCACACCAGTAACGTTTTACACCAGTTATCTTATAGGAATTTATAAGCTTGTGCAGATAAAATATACTTATAATCATACTGGGCCAGATGTTATTTGCTTATGTTACGATATTATATTTGCTATTGCTCAGTAATACGTAAATTGTGAGCAGTAAAAAAAAAATGTTTTTGGCGACTCGTATTCTCGATAATCAGTTCAAGAGTTGTAATATTCAATTCGTCGGCAACTACTACAGTTGTAAAGCATTGCACTCAACAGTCAATTTATGGCTTATTTATTTTATTACATTTTTTTTGTATTCGATTCGACGACTTCGAATTTAAGTAGAATTTTAGACTCAATAGTTATGCAAATACGTATCAATTACATGCGCACTTAAATAATATGTAAACAATTTTGTACTTTTCGAAATTAATTTTTTCATTATAACTTTTTAATCATTTTTATACTGCTAAATAAGAAGAAACTGAGTTTTAAACTGCTTAAAATAGTAGATTTTGTTAGATATACTTATAGGCCTACGTTTTCTTGAAATATCTTTTTTGTGGCTCTTATGCATTTCGTGTTTATAAATAACCAATGTTGCTTATGAGTACAGAAAATTACTTACATCGTTACGGAATACGATATTCCGTATAACAGTGAGACTGTTAACTCTTTGGGTTACTCTAAATTTGTACATTCTTTAAAGGAATCGTGTAAGCTTATTGCTTTGTAATATGACCATTCATTTACCCCTTCAACTTCTGATTATAATTTTGAGCAAAATATGTAATGTAACATTTAGTTCTGACTGTATAATGCTTCAACCCCACCTGTACCCAAACATTTTCAGCTTCTCTTTACGTTAGATTGTACTCTATTTATGACCTAACCTAATATGGATTATCAAGGGCGCCTTACGTAACTGTGCTTTTCTTTCTGTAGTATGATAGAAATATGTATCTTTTACAGAACCGTAGTGCCTTTAATTTATTGAAACTGACTGACATTAATGACGTCCAGCGACTATCAGTGCATAATTTCTGATGACTCACAATCGTGTTCCCATACTGATCCTATCCAGAAATTGTCCCCTTCTTTCTTATTTCTGTGTCCTACCTATCTAAGTCTCTACAAATTTCAACCGGCTGTGGTACGTTTAAAACTGCTTCAGCTTCCCTATGCTCAGTAATTCTACAGTCAGATTTCGTTGCTGGCGTACTTCTGTCAGACGCCTCCCATTATCATTTCCGATTTACTCTCAGTAAGAACCAACTTCCCTAAAACTTCAGTAAGATGTTTCCCTAAAACTTCACAGAGCCAAAGGGCTCATTTACCGATAACATTATTAAGTTCTTTAGATTTTATTAATTGCTAGAGATAACACTGTTCTATCTTATTAGTCGTTCCTACGTATTATCTGTAAACACTCACAAACGAATTTTTAATGACAAGAGTTATTCGGTGTGTAACGTTTGGCAATAGCATAATGCACTGTTTGGTTGAGCTTTCGTACGGTTATAATAGCAACGTAAGTGTCTGGACAGTTTTTGCTTATTGTTAATTAAGAAATGTGCGAATAAATTAATTGCCGTGTTACTGGCTACAAACCACATAGAGTTAGATGATACATGTATTAAGTATTCTTACGAATGTACAATATTTCTACTACTGTAGCGAAAATTGTGTATACAGTAGTGTTTTAATGTTAATCTATGAAAATAAACGGAAAGTTAATTGTACATAATCAGTCAGTGAATATTATTACACTTGATACTAAGTGATAAGATTGGAAGAGTTTTTTGGGTTTATCTTATTTTCTTGATGGTAAATGAAATTAATTATAATATTTTTTATTTTGCCATTATTTTGTGAAGTATTAGATCTACGCATGTTTTTTCAAGTCAAATTATTATTGTTCTCAATCAAGTAAAATGTCTGTTTCTTTCTAGTGTAGAGAACCCAAGCCGCCCAGCCAAAGTATGGTCATCTATCCAGGTTTCTTTACTCACGCATGTGATAGATGACTCTGCAAGAGGAACGCGATGCTACAACCAGATGACCATCAATATCAATAAAATCTTTTGAAGATTAATAGGTAATATTTTTAATATAATTTTAACTTTACTCGCTCATCCAAATACATTTTCGACAAAATAGACTGTATCAGGGTTTGCATGTAATTTTTAGATGTAACGCCTTGACTACATTAAGAGCTGAAAGTTAACGCAGCTGTAGAAGGAAAGAATTAAGCAATTGAGGAGTGGACGTTTAGTCAAACTAAGTCACCAGCGTCGAATGAGACACTGCAATGAAGCAACTGAGAAGTGGAAGTTCAGTCCAACTAAGTCACCAGCGTCAAAAGAAATACTGCAATGAAGCAACTGAGAAGTGGACGTTCAGTCCAACTAAGTCACCAGCATCAAATAAGATACTGCAATGAAGCAACTTAGAAGTGGACGTTTAGTCCAACTAAGTCGCCAGCGTCAAGTGAGACACTGAAATGAAGCAACTGAGAAGTGGACGTTTAGTCCAACTAAGTCACCAGCGTCAAGAGAGACACTGCAATGAAGCAACTGAGAAGTGGACGTTTAGTCCAAGTAAGTCACCAGCGTCAAGAGAGACACTGCAATGAAGCAACTGAGAAGTGGACGTTTAGTCCAACTAAGTCACCAGCGTCAAGAGAGACACTGCAATGAAGCAACTGAGAAGTGTACGTTTAGTCCAAGTAAGTCACCAGCGTCGAATGAGATATTTCAATGAAACTTCATTCAAAAGTAATGCTTTAAATTTTGACTCCTGTCTGAAAAACGTCATTATAAGTTTGTAATATATGCACTCATCATTGTTTTAATTTGAGGCTTCAGATTTTAGGAAGTTGTAAACGTCGACATAAATATGTTTATGGAAGTGAATTCAATCTTGTAATTATAAAAACTGTATGAATATAGTTTTGCAATCTTATGCCTTAAAATGACTAACTTTTGCCGGGAACAAGTCAAGTCATTGCTCAAGTCGACTCTACTGTTATGATATATTGTCTCAACGGTGGTCAGTTTGATAAAGAGGACACGTTATAATTTTTCCCAAAAGATGTTACGCAAGTCTCATTGATCAAAATTTTGTTGAATCTCTTTGCAGTCAGTGAAGTCTATATGAAAATATATTCTGTTTGTAGAAATGAAGGTGTAGGGCACTATGATTTTATTGTTAAACATAATCTGTGTAATCAACTTTACAGAATTTGAATATTCCTTAAATCTTTATAACTAAATATAATGTGCCGCAATTGCCTGAAAATATTGTTACGACTTTATAGAACATTCTACGTGTTTCTCGGCTATTCTAGTGGAATCAGCTGTAATGTTGTGTGCGTACACGATTCTTAACAGGCATTAACGCGATTGTTCCAGACTCGCCGGTCAGCGCGCGCAGTGTTCAGGGTTGCAAGCAATTATGCTCTAGCGTTGACGCGTATTATGGATTATTGTGGAATCTCAGCGGGGTATAAATATGGGCATTCAGCGGTGCTTAGTTGAGTTTAAGTGGCAATTTATTCCAGTAAGGTTTGAAGTATTGTGACGAAGTGTTTTGTGTTTTATAATTGTGCGGGAATCTATTAGTTGACATTATTATTGCGCGTGGAGAATTTTTACTTGATTTATTGTAAGAGACTACCTTGTTGATTACAAATTGTTAATGGTGATAATTAAAGCTGGTGATTAGTGGTTTCATTGATGTCTTGTAATTTGTTTTCCACAATACCATACGACGATCAATAGACCATTGACTCGAAATAACATTATATTAAACGGCTACCCCATAATATCACAAATATCTATAAAGAGTGAACATAGTTTTAGGGTAGAGGATATTTGTTCAGAAATTATCGAACCGAATTCAAGTAAGTGATTTTAAATATAAATCTTAGAACATGGAAGTCATGTATAGTTCTCCATACCGATATTTTAGAATCTGCTTCTTTTCAGAATCATCGTTATTAAGTATTAACAACCAATTTGAAAGTTGTGAAAACCTGAAGAATTCCAACCAGACTATTGTGGGACCATTAAATTTACGAAAGAATATTCTTTCTATGTTAGTATTGTGAGACAGCATCCTGCAATTGTTACACTTGTTGAAGTACCTTTCACTATTTTTCATTAATTCTTCTTTCACTTTACACACTTCAAGGTCACTGTATATTTTTATTGCATACATGATGTGGCGCAATGGTGATTGTCCTAAACATTTAGAATTGAAACGTTCTGTTATTCCTACGTCAGGTAATAACCTAGTTCCTCATAATTGAATCTCGTCCATCCACATTTAATTTAAACACTCCATATTCAGTTGGTTGTGAATAAATGGTTACATAGTGTAACAGTACATATCTTCACCGTACATTTAACAACAACAAATAAAGAATGAAACACTCATTATCTAACACAAGAACACCTAAGTGAGGAATGATAAATGAATAACTGTGTACTAAATGTTATATCCGGTACACGATCTAAGTAAAACAATTAAAATAATTAAATCAGCCAACAAAGAATAATAAATAGTGATAAAGAAGAAAATATAGAAGACAACATAATAATGTGATTAACCAAATGACACAATAGATATGGTAAGTATGAGGACAAAAACAAATGATAATGACAACCAGGGCTAACAAGAGACTGAAGAGAATATAAATAAAAACAAGTAATGTGATAAGCGAAGAAGAATTAATAAATATATCATACAATGTGCCAATAATGTGTACCAAGAGAGAATGAAACCAATAAAACAAGGAAGCCACAGAAGTAAGAAACAGTAAACAGACATAGTGTGACGGTTTAAAAATTATTTAAATAGCACAAATTAAAATTTTTGTTCTTATAACAAATGAGAGTATTATCCACCCCTTATCTGTACCTAGATTCCTGTATCAACGTGCAAATTGTCCAGTACGAACACGCAAAGTACAATGTTATTAAGCGAAAAATAATAATTCTTTTAATTAAATAAAAGACGTATTAATAATAATAAAGGAACGAACTACTTTCTCAGCGCGTAAACCGCGCCAGCTTACAGACTCCTTGTCGCTAAACAAACCCCAGTCGCCGGAGAAACTTCGACATGTAAGCAGGTCACTTAGGTGTATACCGCTAAACAACGATACAACCAGACGTTAGTTGTTTGATTTATTTGATTTAATCTAATGTAACGTTGGGATAAAACTCAAAAAACTAGTAATGTAGTGCGTGGAGCAAATATTGATAATATATATAAAAAAAAAAACAGCCGACACATCTCTTTACAAACAGTAAGTGGTAAGATATGTTCCTTACCAAATTAAAGTAAACATCAGTGCTGCTAAAATAAGAACAATTAAAATGTAAAATGTGAACAACCAACTCCAGAAGAAGAAAGTTACAACAACAACCGTATGAACTTCAAGTAGCAGAATCCAATCGTCATGACCTAGACTACAATTCGGAAACAATCAACTAAATGGAGGATCCAGAGGAACAACGAAATACACCCAAGAAGACCTACTGAAGAAGACCATCGCGAACACCCACAGCAAACTCACGTTCTATTCAGGTGATATTAAATCATAACATTTGTGGATAACTTGTTTTTTTTTAAACCGAAACAAAAAGAACAGTAAGGTTTCTTGTAAAGACTTTTACATACCTTAAAGATTAGCATATAAATGTTTGTAATTTCTGTAATGATATAGTAATAACCTGATGATGTTTAAAGGTAAAGTAATTCTGAAAATTACACCGGACTATTCTTCAAATAGTTTGGATGATGTTGTGATATATTAGAATATTGCAAAGTTAAGACCCGGATCTGTGGTAATTGAAATAATACACTGCTGAATGATTTTGAGATAAAAAAGAGTAAAAAAAATTTAAAGAATATTTAATGCAGAATTTATAAATTTTTTCCTTTAAAAGTAAAGTAAAGTAAAAAAAATTAAAGGATGACCATTAAAGCTATTACTTTTATACTTAGTTAAAATACAAGAATATAGAGATGTTTTCTCTAATACCCAGAGAGTGAATAAATTTATGTAACCCTTGACTAATTCCTGATATATATATATATATATATATATTGTTATAATTTGTTGGTAAGTAAATTTTAATAACTACGGCAGCTAGTTTAATTAACAGCGAACAATTGAACTGGTTCCCGATGTTATAATGTCTTTGAATGAGAGACGTTATTACAGACAGAGGCAAACTATTACTAAAGACAAACCACGACAAAAACTCTTTATTCTGAGATAAGAATATAATTAATAAACAAATAAACACAATGAAATAAGATAATGAAAGAAAAGAATGAATTAGTTATCACAGTAAGAATAGATTACCATGTATGCTTTTCATACAGGCAAATCCAATTAAAATAAATAAAAGAAAACCTAGTAATCACCAGTAGACATGCAAAAATAACGAAAAAGAATAAATAATGGTTAACCAGAGTAAAAGTGTAAAATAATAACCTTTAAAACATTGAGATCAGAAAGGAAATCATAGATCATTGTTGTCAGACAAGGGGGTCCCAAGTAACCTCAATTCTGGTACAAATCAAATTGTAATTGGCATAAATTAAGAATAAAACAATGTAAAACTAGTGTAAGTTATACAATAATGAAAATAGACATTATAAAGACAAACGTAGTGATACGATTTATAAATTAAAAGTGATAGGTGTGGTGTTTAATGCAATTACACAGACTGACATTGGACAGAAAGATGTAAATTAAATTAAACACACTCAGAATTTCCATAATATTGTAAACCAGAAAAGAACAGTGACATAAATGTGCAAAACAAGATGTAGGCCTAATGCTACTATTATAGTATAAAATAATTATAATGAAATGTTAATTTAACCAGAATTAAGAAAAATTAAGGTAACTGTCTGACTACACTAGATGCAAGAAATATTAGTGAAATATGCTCAATAACACATATAATAGGAGGCCAACCATTATTAAACAATCTTTAGATTATAAAGACCATTTGTACACAAAAGAACCACTGAAAATTAAGTATATCATTAATCATGAACCAAACCATAATGACAAATAGCATACTAAGACTATGAATAATAAATAAGACTAAAAACAAGAAACTAATTTTATTTGAAGAAAAACTGAGATGTACAGGAGTTGTAATGGACATTTCAGAACGACTGTATCACTGTAAAAAAGTGAACAGAACAAATTATGTCAACAAATAGAGTGAATCAAATTAACCATGCTCTAGGCCAAAGAAAGTATAGATCTAATATTGTGATTTTATTAACTTTAAACAAGTATTGTATTAGAAAATATCATAAAAGGACTTGAGAGGAACCATATGATTGAAATGTAATCACCATTTGTTCAATTTCAATAATTAATCATGTAAAATCATAAGAAATATGTCATAGTCGTAAGTAAGAAACATTAACTTTTTAATTATAACACCCACACATGTCTTGTGAGGACTTATTTTAAAGAACAAATCAATTGTAATAACATGGTGTGGCCATATTAAGTATTACTCATATAACAAGGACGTTAAACCAATTTTAAAGATATTCTACTTATTTTGCACAAAAACGAGGGCGTAACAATGATACTCTCCACCCCAAAGTCGTTAACAATTTTCTGCAAATTAATTAATCCGCGAAGGGAGTGACCTCGCTATAAGGAATAGCAGCCTCTTTGAACCAATGGAATCGATCAAAATCGACCGGGGGGTATGTGATCCCAAAATTGGAACAGCAAAGAAGAACGAATTTACACACACTTCATCTCAGACTAGCGAAGCGAGACGACGGCCATTTTTCTGTGCGCGAAAAAGTTGTATTCAATCCAAATCAGCTGTGGGAATCTAAAAGTAAACAGACGTGGTCAACCTAACCCACAAAATTTTAAGTGGCGAGTGCATCGAAAAAACGCTTATACCAGAGCGAATTATAATTGCAGTGTGCACAATTAACTGCAATAAAGTGAAATAACAGGAAGTACGGTGTTTAATTATAATTATTGAATATTAACTGAAAACAGAAATTTTTACGATTTTACATTTGAGACATGGAAGTAAGAGGTTAAAAGTGAATGAGTAAAATAAATAACCTTCATTCACAAACAATAATGAACCTTATATGAATATTTTTAAAGAAACAATAAATAATTTTTGATCGATATTACAAAAGTTAAACCACTTAGAGAGAAATAAACAATGAATAGTATGAGCTCGAATAGAGGTTATCTGAACTTCTGATTTCGATTGTAACCATACTTAAACAATCAACGAATATTGTGATGAACCACTATTTAAATAACGGATCATAATTGTTACCTGCCTAGAGTGCCACATGCAATGGACATGATAATTATTGACGAATATTAAATGAACTTATAATTTTAATATGTATTTTATGATGTATAGATTAAGTAACGACCCGATATTTTGAATAGTTAAGACGTTATAGCAATTCAGTACGCCTGATGTTGTTTTAATGTTGACAACAGTCAAATTAATAACCATATGTTAATAATTGTAAAACCGTTTAACGTTATTTTGTTTCTAAATATTTATGTCAGTATGCCTCAAGTTAATTTAAGGTCAATGACAGTCAATTTCATAACCATAAATTTAATAATTAATTAATAACCATAAGGTTAATAATTTTTAAAAAGTTTCATGTCATTTTGTTTCAAGATATTAATTTAGTACGCCTGAAGTAAATGTAATGTTGACAATGGTAGACGATATTATTCCATGTTGATGATTTGAGAAAACGTTTAATATAATTGTTGTTTATAATAATTAATTCCGACTACTCATGTTATACAGTAGCGCAGATATTTTTCTTGTTTTTGTATCTTGCAGGCTCAAAGGAACCACTGATAATTTGTAAACATAATGAACCATAGTTCAAAGTTCTATTTTAAATTTATTTTAAAATCAAAATATGTTAATTACCCTGAGATTAAGAGCTAATAAGTAATAAAGTCAATGACTAATGAGGCAAACATCCAGTACTAAATATAAAGCAATAATTTATAATATTCTTCAAAAAATGTTAATACATTCAAATTGATAACAGAAAAAGAGTTGACGACTTTTATTGAATAGACAGTACAGTTACGAGTTAGATTATCAGTAGTACTTCTACAGGTGGCACCGTGTAACTCTGACACATAAGAATCGAGTTACCTATTCCCTCGTTAAAGAATTTGTTAACCAACTGGAACGTCGAATTCAGTAAGTACAAAACTTGTGTTTATTTCATCAACTTTAGAATCTGCGGCGAACTACACCGATCCACGTGCGCCTGCGAGGGAACCGACTCGAATAATTCGTCTTCAGTCTTTTTTATTAAACAATAACAGAATAAATTTTACAAACTTCAACTAAACTAAATAATTAAATACGAACGAGCAGAAGAATCACAACACAAAACACCGTCAAGAAATAAAGTATATTACAATAGTCTGAGATGTTTAAAGTACATCGCTTTCACACTCACACTTGAGAGAAAGTATACTAGCTTTTGTGAGTAATATTTTGTTTCAGTTATATCCTTTTTTTCATCCTCATCATCAACACAAATACTATACTGTTACGACGGTTTACTCGATCCTCGTAGGTACAGTGGAAACTAAATACAAGACCCAATTAAGTCACTAATCACCAGCTTTAATTATGAAAATTAAAAAATTTGTAATCAACAAGATAGTCTCTTACTTACAGCAAATCAAATAAAAATTTATAATAATAATAATAATAATAATAATAATAATAATAATAATAATAATAATAATAATAATAATAATAATAATAATAATAATAATAATAATGTCAATTAATAGAGTCTCACAGAATTATAAAACACATAACACCTCGCCACAATACTTCGAACCGCACTGGAATAAATCGGCACTAAAACTGAACTAAGCGTCACTGAGCGCTCGTATTTATACCCCGTTGATATTCCAGAATAATCCATATTACGCGTCAACAACGCTACTAGAAAACACTAGAGCGTAATTGCTTGCCACCTTGAACACAGCGTACGCATGCTGGTGAAATCTGGATCAGTCTCGGGTACGGACGCGTGACAAGTGTCACGTAATTGTCCTTCATCTCAAAGTAGCAGCAATATGTACGCGCACAGATATTATAGTGGCCAGACTCCGCTGGAATAGCCTACGAACACGTAGGATGTTGTGTAGTGGCGTAACAGTAGCTAAGACTCTATACTGAAGAAGGTGTATATTTATACTTTTCCTTCTGAGCTTCGAAGACGTTTTATACATTCGCTGGTACGTCTCATTATTATAACACCTGGGTGGAACTGCTGTAACCCACTGAGAGATTATGCACTTCGAACGCGAGTCCTATTATTTTACCGGTTCTAAGTCTCAGAACGAGTCTTGTACACGTTAACACATCTTCACTTTTCAGGGACTCGATATGAAGCGTATTTTGTCGGGACATCCGTAATCTTAATGATTCCATCGTATCACGGATAGCACCGTGCATTAGTGTATTTATACTTAATATCTTTTATTTTGGCGGTCAGGTGGTTTTCGTTTGTTTGTTCAAAATACTTTGACACAGCGTAGTCTCTACGAACCTTTAAGTAATTTATGCCACGCACGCACGCGCGCGCGCATAAATGTTTTTGGTTTCCAAGTTTCTTGTATTTATTAGATCGAGTTACCACTGCCGTCGTGTTTACGTGTGCACATATTCTTCATTGTGTTTCCTCGAAGGCAAGAAAAGATAAAGAAGAGAGGTTGAGGGAAGAAAGAAATAGATAGATATATAGATAGACAGAGAGATAGACAGAGAGAGTTAGAGGACGGTATAGGAAGAGAGGACAAAAGAGGAAAACATAAATTATTAGATATGGCAACCTCTAAATTTAGTCGATGGAAACTGGTAAAAGTTGCTTGTCTTCAAGTTATGCCTACACTCTTTATAATGTTGCGGGTGTTGAGTTAACGGAAAATTAAACATATAACATAAATGAGGTGATGTGAAGATGCGGCAATTGAAAATAATTAACGTCCTATGGTAATCTGATTAACTACGATTGTACAGACTCGGAACTTTGCCATAACTCCCACGTCTATTAACGACAGTTTATCGTATTTATAGATCATTTAATCTCACGATTATGTAGATCCTTATACTTGGTCAGTTTAATGTGTTTAATATAGCTGATATTCACATTTCAAGTACTACCAAATCCATCCAAATGTAAACTTAGTTACTATAATATGTAGTGTAAACACACACGCACGCACGCGCGCGCGCGCACGCACACACACACACACACACATATCTTGTGCTCGCACTCAGACTAGAACGAATACACTAAAGAAACGCCCACACCGCTACAATGTAAGCAAACACAGACTTACGAGGTAACAAAAGTCATCTAGATCCTAAAATATCTTCAAACAGTTCTGTGTTTGTGTTTCAAGTAGTAAAAACTTGTAGGTTTTTTTTTGCCGACTAGTCTCTGTTGCATTTTGTATTGCGCCTGTTGTGTTTACTTTATTTGTGGTAGTGTAAGTACATATATTGTAACGACAAGCCCTTTATGCGTGTGTTATTCTCAACACGTTGTAGTCGTCACTTTTTATTGATCTGAAAGTCGTACTTTTTCTAAGTTCTCACGCTGACGATGTCCGTCGCGAACGCACGAATTACCAGTACCGAAATCTTCACGGATGTAATCCTTACCTGTCCTTTGATGAGTGTATTTATTTCCAAAATTGTTTAATAAAACAATTAAAATGTTCAAACTGGGTTGTCTTCTGTGCGGTGATAACAAATTCGAATTACCCTCGCAGACTGGCGGGCATTGGAATCTCGCGTGTGGTTCGTCGTGTTGCCAACGTCCAAACTGGTAAATAATTTTATTCACCGCTAAAATGCACAAACTTTATAATACTATTCAAGTAAAATGAAGGACGGTTATTAATAATCAGTACTAGTTTATTAACGTTCGAAACAGTTAATTATTGATCATTTAGATACAAAATATAATATTATAAAACAATGCTGCTCCGGCAATAAACAGACTATACCTCAAGGTTGGCTATGTTGGCTGAAGAGTTACTATTCCGGCATGGCTGCCGTTAATGTTTATTTTATACAGTTCATTCAGTCAACGAGTTCTTTTGATTACCAAAAAATTGAAACAAGATGTTATTAAAGTACACCACCTTACATCAATGGCACTTATATACTATTAAGGTTTAAATACAATTCGTTTCTGAGTGTTAAAAAGTGTGTGCTAATATTTCATACTTCGTACATAGGTTAATTTATGTTTACATACGAGTTTAATAAAAATTATCAATCAATCCTTGAAAGAAATTTAGTTACCAAGTTCGGAGTGAGAGTTATTGTGTTGTGAGGAAAGTTAATTAATTTAGTTCGCAAATTCTGGTAATTCAGATATAGGCCTACTTGTCGATTTCTGGTGATGAGTCACTGTTATTGTCCAGGTTGGGTTGATACATTCATTAATCTTCCATCATTTGGATCTTCTGCTTCATATGGCTTCTTTTTCGATTAATTAGAATTTTTATTTATTTTTTTAATTATTAAAATCTGGTTTATTTGCTCTCCTTGTTTAAATAGGTCTTTGTTCAACTTCTTGAATCCACATCTTATTAAATTTGGTAGTATTTCTTCCTATTTTAACTAATAATTGAGTCGAATATGGTTTGGCTTCCGTCTCTCTTGATCGTCAATAAAGGACTAACGTTTTATAACGGATTTAAATATGATAACGTTCCGTTGTTATGGTAACCACCTATACTCTTATTGGTTGAATATATTTGTATCTATTGTTATAAAATTTGAGTTTTAGTTCAAAATGAATAAATATTTTCTAATTGCTATTATTTTTGGTCTTCTTATCAATGTATTAGATATTAACATAACTGTCTCTATTTTCTTTCAAAGATTATTTTGATATCCCACAAAGTTGTTCATGTGGTTTGTTCATGTATTAATATTTTGACAAAATTGCTAATATTATGTTATCACATTTTTTCCTTATTTTATCAGTTTATTCTATTTCTGACATTTTATTATGTTAACTAATTGTAATTAATGAGTTACTTGTTCTTAGTTTTCTAATACAATAGTTACTTGCTTACAAATTGTTTGTTTTGAATTAATACAGTTAGGCATTTTATAGGCCTAAGCTGTAATTGTCTATAACTTCTTACTTTACACAAATTAAAGATTATTTTTCATTTACATATGTTTTGCTTGCTGTCACTTATTACTTATTTACTTTTTGATTTACTTTGGGCTATTTTACAATAATTGTATGTTATTATTAATTTACAAAATCATTGCTTGTCTGTTATTCTCTTTTTTCTGTCTTTACTCTGATGATTAACATTATGTTAGTATAATTTATCTCCTTACTTATATCTATTACTATTTCTTACACACTTTTTTAGCACTTAATACTACTATAAAAACATAATACATAAATAGGTTTATGGTCTGTTCATTTTCCAGCAATATTCCTTCTTATAAACAGAACTCTTTTAATTAAACAAATAACAATTTTGGTGAATAATATTTTAACACCATCTATTCTATCGTGATAATCGTCCCTTTGATTATTTTATTACTATAAGATGTTTTATGATCATTGCAATCACAACTCATGTTTTTTACTATTTAACATTATGGAATTAGTTGTCTATCTACCTTTGTTTCTGGTTTATTACCTTTGTTTTCTTTTTCTTTCTTAAAATTATGAAATGTTTATATCATCACTTCTAACACTTTCACTATTTATCACTATCACTTCCTACCTATCTCTTACTCTTGGGTTTTACTGGATTTTAAACACAAATTTATAGTTAGTTTTTTCAACATTTTATGTTTTGTTTTGTTATCCATAATAACGCTATTAATAACCCACATTTTCTATTAATAATTGGTTCACTTATTTATTATGGTTACTGTACTTCCTTTTGTATTATTTTATTTAATGCTCGTTACTAGATATGTATTACTTATTTGTGCTTTTTATCATTAGTTTAGTTTACACTTTCTCATTTTATTGTCCTTATCGGGTCAATCACTTGGGTTGGGTCATGGTCATTTGCCTCGTCATAGTCATTTTATTTTCCTTGATTTAATATTGTTAATTCTTTATAGTTCTTCTTTGGTATTGGGGCTGCGTTTGGTGTTGTAACATAATATATATATATATATATATTACATTTAATATTTATAATTAAATTTACCTCAAGATGTTATTTTTCTATTTGGAACATGTTTTGAGAGTTCCTGTTCTCTCATCTTCAGCCTTCGCGATCTTGTTTCTGGTGAAGTATTTGTGTTATATTCAAATATAAAATAAAAACTGAACAATTAAGAATCAATCAAAATGAACAACACATAAATAATAACAACAACAACAAATGGGCCACATTCACATACATAAATAATAAAATGACAAAACTAACAAAACTATTTAAAAACACAGATATAAAAATATCATACAAAACCAATAAAAATAATTAAAAATTCTAAATAGCTCACACAACAAAGATAATACAACAACTAACGGTATATACAAAATTGAATGCCAAGATTGCAATAAATGTTACATGGGACAAACAAAGAACAGCTGAAAAAACGTTATTTTGAACACCTAAACGCATACAAAAAACCAGAAATATATAAATCCAATTTAGCCACACATGCAATAAACATAGGACACGAATTCCCAGACATAACCAATGTATCACTAATAAAACATATACCACACAAAGGCACCATAATGTACATTTGGGAAAATTTACAAATATACAAACATAAAACACAAAACAAACTAATACCAGAACAAATACAAATCAATACAAAACATGACACAATATTCAAAGCACTCAACATCGAAAATACACAAAATACAAAAACATATACCACAATCACACACAAGAATACAACTTTAAAATACCAAAGACCAACAAACTACCTTAATAGCATCTAGCAGCCAACACACAAATACTTCACCAGAAACAAGATCGCGAAGGCTGAAGATGAGAGAACAGAAACTCTCGAAACATGTTCCAAATAGAAAAATAACATCTTGAGGTAAATTTAATTATAAATATTAAATGTATTATATACATCAAGAAACGGACTGTAGCAGAAAGTGATTGAATATATATATATATATATATATACATACATACATACATACATATAAAACAACACCGATATCGAATTTGATATTTGTCCAGACATCCCTTAGTAAATTTTTACCGTGCGTCCCGGTCTCAGAGTTGATGAACAAATATTTTTGTTAAAGCACCGTCACTGCATGTCGAAATATGAACAAAAGCTTTCAACTAATTGCCTCCTCTGCCTCTCCCCCAAACATCCAAACACACATCACACATACCTACAGTCCCCCTCTCTGTTCATCTCATATCTGTTTTGTTTTACTTCTCTGTTACCTCTGAAAACACACACACACACACACACACACACACACACACACACACACACACACACACACACACACACACACACACACACACACACACACACACACAAGCTTAGTCTGTGTAATGTAATTAAAAGGCTTCATATATTATAGCAAGAACCCGTGGAATTTAAAAAAAATTTTAATTATTCAGCAATTTACCATAGTGAGATAAGAAGTGTTACATTTGACAATATAAAAAGTACGTGAAAGCCGTCTCCTCAGTGAGGAACACTGCTATGTGATTACGATTATATCTTACGATTAAATTACACGATTCTATCTTATGTTAAATCTTATAAATAACATATGTTATGGTATAACAGAACATTTATTTAGAACAGCAGAATTGTAATAGAACAGGATAAAGACAGTATTAAAATAACGAAGATGACAGTAAGGAAGACTTTCTAAACAATGTAAACGACAAATTGATAAAATACAAATTCTTATAAAGAGCTAAAAAATATTATTAATAAAAATAACAGAATACGTCACATAATTATAACGGAATAATTGAGTAGTGACACCATAATTGATTATCAATTCAAATACATTTATAAATAGTATGGAATTCAGTACAATTTTAACAGAGAGTGGGTTAGATATTCCTAAAGGATTTTAAGGATACACGGGAAATAAATAAATAGAGAAAGTAGTTACGTTCAACATTCTTTTAATAACATCACTTGCGAACAAAAGGTATCAGATAATTAGTACCCTGCTTAATTATAATGGCAGTGAAAGGAAATTAAAATTCAGATTACAACAGACAATCTTTCATCTGAGCTGTATATACAGTGGTGGTCTGATTTCAGTACAGTAGGATTGCGGAGCAAATAAAACTGATAAAACAAAATGGCTTTCTTTGTTACGAGAGAGGGATTTACAGTTCCCAAGAATTAAGTGTCGTACTTCTGGTTTTTACCATCGAAACGTTTCATTCTAACTCTCTTCTTGTTCCAAGAAATATAACAAAGTTTTGCAAGAAACTAAACACAACAGCTGTGTACGGTAGCGCGATAATTTCACTTTGTAGATTGGCTAATCTGCTTACTGCTTTTTCCGATTATTCACGTTGGAACTTTGTACAGTTGGTCTAAAACGCTCGCGGCGGTCGGTCCGCCCAGCTGTCTTACTGTCATTCACTCTTGTCGACATTACAGTTCGTCTCAAACGCTAGCGGCGGTCGGTTCACCGACTGTTTTACTGTCATATTTTCTTGTCGACATTTAATGTAGGTCTTAGGCCAACATATTTCACATGGCCAACTAGGCCCGCTATTACTTCAATTTAAAAATTTAATACTTTTTTAGACAACACGCTCATTAGCCAACCTTACCTCAATAACTTTAATCATGTAATGTAACCTTGGAAAATTCATTAAAATGAATTTAATACAGTCCACAATTTTCATCATTTCTTTCTCTAATGTCTACCCTGGCTGTCGACCTCTCTTCGGACTTTTCTTGGCTTGGTATTTTACCATCTCCTAGAGTCACTTCTTCAAGGCCGTTTCTATTTTGCGCGGTTGATTATGGTGGTCCCTTCATGATTCGTCATGGCGGGCAGAAGTCTAGAACTCTTTCTAAGGCATACGTATCTTTGTTTATCTGCTTAGCGACTAGGGCTATTCACATGGAATTGGTTTCCGACCTTACGGCCAGTGCGTTTATAGCCGCATTACGTCGTTTCATGGCCCGTAGGGGCATACCCAGTCAACTATACTCCGACAATGGCACAAACGTTAGTAAGGCACGCACTATCTTACATGATATCTACAACGTTTGGCATAATAAGGATGCCATCTCATCGATCAAGTCATTCACGTCCTCTCAGGGGATATCATGGTCATTTATTCCGCCCTCCTCACCTCATTTCGGTGGCCTTTGGGAGAGCGGCATAAAGAGTTTGAAATTTCATCTGCGCCGCGTGGTAGGCTAATCTACACTCACCTTCGAAGAGTTCACGACTGTTTTGTCTCAGATAGAGGCATGTCTGAACTCTCGACCTTTATTTGCTATTTCTTCAGATGTTAACGACCCGGTGCCACTCGCACCTGGCCATTTTTTGATTTGCGCACCCTTAACGGCGATACCGGACCCAGACCTTTCTCACATTCCTATTTCTCGTCTTGGGCGTTGGCAACTTCTTCAGAGGTTTGTCCAAGGCATATGGAAGGCATGGTCTCGCGATTATTTGCACCAGTTGCAGCAGCGTCACAAGTGGAATTTCGCCAAGGATAATGTTTCCATTGGTGACTTAGTTTTGCTTATTGAGGATAATTTACCTCCATTAGCCTAGAAATTTGGCGTAATTATCGCCACATTTCCCGGCCCAGATAACTTGGTTCGTGTCGTGGACATTCGCACGCCTGGGTGTTTTGCGGAGACCATACATAAGTTATGTCTGTTGCCAGCGCGAGACGAGATTTGACAAGTATATGATTACTTAGCACAATGCTATTTTACTTAGCCATTGGCTTATTACTTATTAAGACCATTTGGTCAACCTAATTTTGATGACTTAACACAATATTTTCTTATCAATTTTGCGCCATTGCATGCTTCTATAATTATCATAGTTTTTGGTGGTATATTACTATTTTGCATTTGTATGTTAATTTTGTGTGGCACACTATGTCTTACACATTTACATTTGATGTTTTGGGGTATATTTCATGTTTTGGTGGTCTCATTTTATAAAATTTTGTTACATAATATTTGCATGTCTTGCAGCTGAGCAATCATGCATTCATTTCTTTATTATACTGTTGCTAATAAATGTGATGTATTGTTCTATGAATGTCTTTAAATTGCTCAACTCATGTACTACGTTTGTAATCACAGTATTGTATCTGTTATTTGCCATTGCAATTATTCATATTGTAATTATCTAAATTGTTGTTATTGTATTCACATAACTTGCGTTTATGTAAACCCTATCGTTTTGCGTCTACCGCATGTAACTGCCACGTCTAGATTTATTTTATATTGTAATTTATATTGTATTTATTTTACGATTAAGCATGCACAATTATTTTTACTTAAATTATGACATACATGTCATATTTGGGGTTGCATTCAGTCAGCATCTAGCTTGTTCATACATTATTACATATTGTAAGTTCCTGAAACTTCAGGAACAGCATGACTTGGTCAATACATGCCGCCCTGCTGAATATACGCTTGAACATGTAATTGTAACATGTTGAATAACAATTTTGTTCATGTAATTAATTCTCTGTACAGGTTTACGGGCCTCAACTAATTTTACAGTAACCATCTATGACATGCATAGGGTTACAAACTATCGGTCCATCATGTGATGAGTTTCCGATCATGCATTATTAACCATTGTATAATTATGTATTTTTCATGTTTTATAATGTTCTATACTGTGCACATACACTATGTGACGGTAACATTTGTCAAATCAGACATTTATATTCATGTCTGAAAAAAACTGTTCGCCAACCTTGGCTTACAAACGCTTATCTTTAGGCTTATCTTATGCATGCTTATCTCTAAGCTATTAACGGACTGCCGTTATCTAATCTCATAACTCAAGGTTCAACTTAGCCTTGAAACTAACTCTTATTATTAAGAAAACTGTATCCTTTTAAATTAAGTTATAAGATGCGTCATAATTTATTAAAAAATGTTTAAAAAAATCAGTTGATTTTTGACGGGCACCTTATGTACGGTAGCGCGATAATTTCACTTTGTAGGTTGGCTAATCTGCTTACTGCTTTTTCCGATTATTCATGTTGGAACTTTGTACAGTTCGTCTAAAACGCTCGCGGCGGTCGGTCCGCCCAGCTGTCTTACTGTCATTCACTCTTGTCGACATTACAGTTCGTCTCAAACGCTAGCGGCGGTCGGTTCGCCGACTGTTTTACTGTCATATTTTCTTGTCGACATTTAATGTAGGTCTTAGGCCAACATATTTCACATGGCCAACTAGGCCCGCTATTACTTCAATATAAAAAATTTAATACTTTTTTAGACAACACGCTCATTAGCCAACCTTATCTCAATAACTTTAATCATGTAATGTAACCTTGGAAAATTCATTAAAATGAATTTAATACAGTCCACAATTTTCATCATTTCTTATACCTACTGAATCAGTGCACGCATTACAAGCTATTTTTTACAAAACGTTTTTGGTACACGTCGACAAGATTCACCACATTTGTTGGATCACTCACGTCACAAAACATTTTTAGCCCACTTGGGCCTGATACTCAATATTTTTTGGTCCACCGTGCCTGGATTCTTCTCATACCATTTTTTAGTCCTCACGGTACGGATCATCAACAAGCTGGATAACTTTATTAGGAAAGTTTTAGTCTTATTACCAAAAACAGATTGTTTTCAGTAGTGGATGTACACTCTTCTCTGAAAACATTTAGAGTACTCTATCCTTGAGTACTTCTATTATCGTATGTATGGAGTATCGCTTGTAACGGGTAAGTCTGTCTCTGTCTTTACACAATAATAAACATTTCAGGGAAAATTCAGAATTAACTTAAATCACTATCACGGAAAATTGCATTCTCAACAATTTAACGGGGACAAAGTCATATGATACCCAGGGAGAAATATAAATTTATAGAAAGCGGTGGTTTTCTTTAGAAGTAAGAAAACATTAAAATATGTAGTAAGGAGCGGCAAAAATTCAATAGACGACCTTGCGTCGACGCCTGTAAGTCGGCTAAAAATTTACAAATTTTCACGGGCGGGACGGACCGTCATAAAACTGTATTATTTGCTAGGGTGTAAGAAACATTTACTAAGGTTGTAAAAGTTAAGTGCATCTAACAAAAGGAGCTATATTTTAAAAAGAGAGCGTATGAAGTGAGATGGATAGTGACGCGAAGTTTTCCTACCACGTGTTCACGCGCATTTTGTGGACGAATAACGGATAGCGTCATTTCTTGCGCGGGTTGTTTCGTTAAACAGATTGGGTAGTTCTGAATTTAGCGGGTCAGACCAATAGGTAGTTTGTCAATATTGAGTGAGGGTAGTTTGTAGCGAAGTATAAAAATACGGAGTGTAAGAAGTTAGGGCAGTCAACGGAGAGATTACAGATATTAGACTCGTAATATTTATTTTAGTCTACGGGAAAATCACAACACTAAGCATCGTATTAGTTGTAATAATAATTTTTCAGTAATTTTAATAAGTATATTTCAATCGCCACGTAAGTCAGTTACGGTAACGCGATAGTAATCTGTGCGGAAGTTAGCATCGTAAACACTTAATAAATGTCATAAGAAGGACTCGAGCGCAACTAAAGAAGATCAACTTAAAACCGAGTAACATATCTAAGCTTTAATTAACACAACATCGAGCGTTTAAAAGTTGAGTTACCTAGCGATTTAAATGTGTGAAACATCATTATACGGGACGGTCGATCAATAGCAGTTATTAATCTGGTGTTAGACGCAGTTAGCTTTGTTAATGAAATACTGTGTTTTTCTACAATTGTATTAGTATACAGCACCTGTGTAATTAGCACTAAGCAAGTTGAGTGAATGGTGTAATACTTGTGAAACCAGTGTAATTAGTGCGACCTGACAAGGATAATTATCCAACGGATAACTTCTGATCACCAGCCTGGAAACCACATCGCAGAGGACATCGCATCGCAGAGTAATTCAACAGACACGTAAAT
Source organism: Magicicada septendecula (assembly GCA_034769895.1). Lineage (NCBI taxonomy): Eukaryota > Metazoa > Arthropoda > Insecta > Hemiptera > Cicadidae > Magicicada > Magicicada septendecula. Next base: position 269,157,388 of record CM068374.1, read on the forward strand.
AACAACAATGAACAATCATTTCATATTGCTTATTAATATCAAATATATGTCAATCTTGTTTTGGTGACTCAATCAGTCTAAGAATCCATTGCTAAGAAATAGACACTAATAAATTTGATAGTAAATGAATAAAGTACTGAATGATAAATTTGTAATATTTGAATACAACTGTTATTAAAAAATTTAATTAATAACAACTAAATTGTGTTTATTTATTACTGGCGCCCTGGGATAATTCTAAAGAGTCGGTACACGAAAGTAAGTGTGATATCTTATTATTAAAATTTAATATGCGATAAATATTAATTTTGTCATGGAATAATTTAATTTGATAAACTCTTACTTTATACATGCTCGTAGGCCAAGTAGTATGCAAAGTAGTAACAAAATAGTAGTGATATATGGCCTATATTTAAAAGTGTATTACATTCTGTCGCCCGGAACGTGGGACTATTGAGTCACTAATAGATTAGTAAAATAAGAATAAAATCGAATTAAGAATAACAATAGTATAAGATTACGCGGAGTAAGAGTAGGAAAAACATAAACACACAGAACAACACGCACGGAGAAAACAATAACATGAATTCAGAAACAACATCCCACGGTAACGAAATGGACTTCGATATAAACAATCAGCTAGGAAATTCGCAGACGATCGCACACATTTCAATGGGGAATGAAGAGTCAGGGACGCGGAGACTGAACGAAGAAAATGCAGAAACACAACATATTACACAAGAAACACTAGTAGAGGTTAGAGAGAGACCAGTATATCAGACAGTACCAGAGAAAAACAAAGACACCGATATATATGTACAATACTCCAACAACTATTACAACAAACACAACGAATTGAACAACAATCGAAAGAAACAAAAGAACAACTATTACAACAATCGAAAGAAACAAAAGAACAACTATTACAACAAACACAACGAATTTAACAACAATCGAAAGAAACAAAAGAACAAATAAAAGAACTGGCGGAAAAAACAATACAACAGCTAACACAACAAGCGACACAACACAAACAACAAATTCAACAATTATCAGAGCAGATACACAAACAAAATATGGAACTAAGAAACGAAGTATTCACGCAACTCAATCAAGAAAGAGCAAATAACCAAAAAGTTCTCCAGGAGTTTAGAGTAGATATTGATAATAAGATCGAAGAAAATTGTGATAAGATTAGTACCGAAATTAGTGCCAATACAAAACAACAAATTAAAGAACTTGACGAAAAATACAATAATAATTTTAAAATAATTATTGAAACAGTAAGTGTAAACAATCAAAGATGTGCAGATAACACGGCAGCTATAAATGAATTAAAAGTCGAAAAACTGAAAGAGTTGGAAACTGAAATCGACAGCAAGTCTGACGAGACACACCTTAAATTACAACAAATACAACAGGAAGTACGAACTAAACTAACGTCAATAAACAACACACCATGTAATCGGAGCATGACAAACGAACAGGTGAAGGACATAAAATATAATGGCACGGGTGATTTCCCGATGGAATTTATTAAAGAATTGAATACATTAACAATTTTGTGGATTTTACTGACGCATTTATAAGTAAATATTGGAATGACGTCATTCAAGAGAGAGTACGCAATGAACTGGAATTCGGAAGGTATAACGCCGAGAATGGAATGAACATGATCCAATACTTAGAGCGTAAACTGTCAGAAAACCGACAATTAATTCCGCCAATACCTGATAAGTATTTAATTAGAAAAATTACTAAACATTATCCGCATGAAATAAGAGTTGCGATATTTACTCGTGGTGTAGTGACAATCAGTGAATTCGATAGCAGGTCTTGTTAGAATTTATGAGTCTGAGAAGTGACACCAGAGAGGCAAGCCGAGGGTACTATGACGGACGGCGAGATCGTAAATCATGGACGAGGGGTGAAGAGGAAAGAGAGCGACCAGCTGAGCACGGACGCGCAAATGAAAATGAAAGTTGGCCAGTTACTTCACACTACCCCAAACGAACAAACAAGTTTAAAAATGAGAACGAACCTATTCCATCGACCAGCGGTGCGAACGGTAACAAAGTTAATACCGTTATGCCAAAAAACTAGCTAAGTTCTGTAAATATGAAGTAGACTTAAGTAATATTAGTAAATATATTAACACTACTTTTCTAGATTTAAGAGATGATTTAATGGATAATGATGATGTCAACATAATATGTAAAGTTAATAAATGTCCGGAAGTAAGTGTCTCGTTGAACGGAGTGTCTACATGCGCCTTATTGGACACCGGGAGGCAATTAAACGCTGTCTCAGAACAGTGGTTTAAAGACAATAAAAAGGAATTGGGTGATCTAGAAATGTTAAAATTGTCGAATACCGTAATTAAGGGTGCAACCGGCAATAAGTCAAAAAGGGTCACACAACAAATCCCATTAACTGTCCAAATCGAAGGTTTAAGAGTCGATAGTGTCTTCGTAGTTGTCCCAGAATTAATAAAAGATTGTATCTTAGGCATAGGGTTATTGGAAGAAAATGGGTGTGCGATCGACCTGAACAACAAACGATTAATCATTCAGGGAGATCAAAACCAGGAAGGAACTACAGCGGAGATACTACGAGTAGAACTCGCATCTGCTGATGAAGAGATCGAAGAATTGATTGGACAGAAGGTACAAACTATCACAGAAATAACCGAAGCTGAACGGAGCGAGCTAAAGCATATTTTAATGGATAATAAAATGGTATTCCGGGATACGCCAGGTAGGATTAACTCGTATCAATATAAGTTCGAAGTCACCGATCGGACACCCTACTGTCAGAAAGGTTGGCCGTTTCCGATGAGATACAAGGAAGCCGTGAAGGCAGAAATTCAGAAAATGGAGGCGCATGGTGTTATTGAAAGGGCCCAGAGTCCATACGTCAACCCTATGGTTACTGTCGTAAAGAAATACCAGACGGTTAGATTATGTTTGGACGCCCGTAAGCTGAATTCAGTAACAGTTCCAGACCATGAGGGAGCCATTCCAATTAACGAGATACTGGCAAAATGTGGTAACATTAAAGTCATGTCCACAATTGACCTCCGTAGCCCACTTTGGCAAATCCCATTGCATCAGGAATGTAGAGATTTTACTGGGTTTGTGTACGAAGGCAAGTGCTTTCGGTACACAGTGACGCCGTTCGGATTGAAGATTAGCCTAGCAAGTTTAACGCGTGGTTTGGACCGAGTATTGTCGGAAGAAGTGAAGGCATTTACGATCTTATATGTAGATGACTGCTTATGTATCTCGGATAGCGTGGAAGAGCACCTACGGCACTTAAAATTATTATTACGTGACATCAAACAAGCTAATTTAACTGTCAACTTTAAAAAATCGCAGCTGTTTCGTAAAGAGATTGATTACCTGGGATATCGCTTAACAACAGAGGGTATTACTGCCGCACCGGATAAGATTAGAGCCATTCAGGAATTTCGGAAGCCAAAGAATCAAAAACAACTTATAGGATTTCTGGGCTTAACCAATTTTTACAACCGATTCACCAATAAATACGCCGAGGCGACGCAACCGTTGTTAAACTTATTAAAAAAGAATACCACGTTTAAATGGACAAAGGAAATGGATCAGCATTTTGAGAGAGTCAAGGAATTATTCATCGAATCAGTGGTTCTTAAGCATCCTGACCCCAACAAGCGTTTCTACCTACAGACGGATGCGAGTCGTTATGCGCTGGGAGGCCAGCTTTACCAGCTAGACGAGAATAACGACATTGGAGTAGTCGTATATACAAGCCGCGTGGTACGGGGAGCTGAGTGTAATTACTTCACCACAGAATTAGAGCTACTGAGTGTTGTATACTGTTTGCAAAAATATAGGACCTACGTACTGGGTAAGCCTTTTACAATCATTACTGACAACAAGGCGTTAATATTCATAAAAAAGTGCCACCTAAATAATTCCCGCATAACGCGATGGATTCTCGCTATATAGGAGTATGATTTCGACATCATTCACTGCAAGGGGCGAGATAACATCGTGGCGGACATCCTGAGCAGGCATCCTGAAGACATGCACGAGGAACAACCAATCGATCGAACCGAGGAGTTAGAGATCAATCTTATCAACATCCGCATCAGTAAGGAGGCTAAGGAGCAGCTCAAGAATGTAAGAAATTATCAACTAGCCGACATGAAATTGAAGGAAATAGTCGACGTAATACGAGCCAATAAACAACATAAACTTGCCCAAATATACAGTTGGCACAATGACAAATTATACCGAAGCGGAAAAGGGATATGGAAACTTATGTTGACCAAAGAACTTTGCCACAATATGATTGCTGAACTACATCAGGCATACAGTCATGTGGGAAATCGTCGTACATATCACCTGTTCAAAGAAAATTTCACGGGGAACTCAGTTAATAAGATTACCAAATTAATTACGAAAACTTGTCAAACATGCCAGAAAAGCAAGGACCATTTTAAACGAATGGTAGGCGAAACGCAGCCTGTCATACCCCAAAACAAGAGTGAACTAGTTAGCATTGACTACTATGGACCATTACCGGTATCCACAGGTAAGGTCAGGTACGTACTCACTGTGATTGACAACTTCACCAAATATGTAAAATTATATAAATTAAGGCAAGCCACCACGACCGCCACTATAAATAAAATTAAATTGTATTGTGAAGAAATGGGAAGGTCATCAGCAATGCTGATTGACAACGGTACCCAATTCACCAGTCAACGATGGATCACAGCATTGACGGAGATGGGTATTAAACCAAAATATACCGCTGTTCGCAATCCGTGCACTAATTTGGCCGAAAGGATCAATAGACAATTAGGCAACATGTTTAGGTCATTGACATCCGAAAGACACACAAAGTGGGCACAATTTCTTAATCTAGTTGAAGCATGTATAAATCAATCATACCACGAGACAATTGAAACCACCCCGTACGAGGCACAGTGGGGAAGAAAACCGGAGCGGGACTGGACCAAATATCTTGACAAGGAAATGATGCCGACAAGCCAACTAATTAACTATCATAATATTTACTTACGCATAAAAGAAAAGGGAGAAAAAAGGACAAATCGAATCAACGCTGCTCATCAGATTTCAAAATTCCAAATAGGAGATAAGGTGTTGCTACGCGCGTATCCAATCTCAGATCTTAACAAGAAGATAATAGGGAAATTTTACAATTTATTTGAAGGATCATATAAAATAACAAAGGAACTCGGAACAGCAACCTACCAGCTAGAAGACGCACGACGACCAGGATGTATCAGAGGAAATTTTAATATACGACAATTAAAACCGTATTATGAGCAGTGACCCATTACTACACACACGAACACTGATACTGCATAGATACTAAACAGATTGTAATAGCACACAGCGTCTACATATGTAATAATTGTAAGATTCGAATACTGTTGTAATAAATAAGATAATCATTGTTAATTATTAAATTGTATAAGGATTCCAAAAGATATTAGCGTAGTTATTATGAATGTACTACATTGTAAGAGTAAGTTAAGGGAAGTAGAACGTAAACAGATGTTAGGGCGAAATGTCATTGTAACAAGTGTTGAGATGAAAGGGAGAGTAAAGCAGAATATTTTAAAAGTAGTCGTTTGACCAGTTTGTTAAGGGTGGGACGGAGAGTCTGTTTGTAAACAAACCTTGAAATGCCGATGACACTTAGGATACAACAACAGATCGTAAACTAGCTAATATTACCATGTTGTGTTAAATGAATTAAAAGTAATTAATATAATGCGATGTATAAACAAATCTAGATTATAGCAAAGGTTAAACAAATTATTGTTAGTAATATAAAATTTTAGCAGGGGATTAGGGACGCATCAATAGAATCAATCCCAAATTCTATTAAAAATTTGATATAATTCTATCGGGGGACGATATCACGGAAAATTGCATTCTCAACAATTTTACGGGGACAAAGTCATATGATACCCAGGGAGAAATATAAATTTATAGGAAGCGGTGGTTTTCTTTAGAAGTAAGAAAACATTAAAATTTGTAGTAAGGAGCGGCAGAAATTCAATAGACGACCTTGCGTCGACGCCTGTAAGTCGGCTAAAAATTTACAAATTGTCACGGACGGGACGGACCGTCATAAAACTGTATTGTTTGCTAGGGTGTAAGAAACATTTACTAAGGTTGTAAAAGTTAAGTGCATCTAACAAAAGGAGCTTTATTTTAAAAAGAGAGTGTATGAAGTGAGATGGATAGTGACGCGAAGTTTTCCTACCACGTGTTCACGCGCATTTTGTGGACGAATAACGGATAGCGTTATTTTTTGCGCGGGTTGTTTCGTTAAACAGATTGGGTAGTTCTGAATTTAGCGGTAAGTCAGACCAATAGGCGTGTAGTTTGTCAATACTGAGTGAGGGTAGTTTGTAGCGAAGTATAAAAATACGGAGTGTAAGAAGTTAGGGCAGTCAACGGAGAGATTACAGATAATAGACTCGTAATATTTATTTTAGTCTACGGGAAAATCACAACACTAAGCATCGTATAAGTTGTAATAATAATTTTTCAGTAATTTTAATAAGTATATTCAATCGCCACGTAAGTCAGTTACGGTAACGCGATAGTAATCTGTGCGGAAGTTAGCATCGTAAACACTTAATAAATGTCATAAGAAGGACTCGAGCGCAACTAAAGAAGATCAACTTAAAACCGAGTAACATATCTAAGCTTTAATTAACACAACATCGACCGTTTAAAAGTTGAGTTACCTAGCGATTAAAATGTGTGAAACGTCATTATACGGGACGGTCGATCAATAGCAGTTATTAATCTGGTGTTAGACGCAGTTAGCTTTGTTAATGAAATACTGTGTTTTTCTACAATTGTATTAGTATACAGCACCTGTGTAATTAGCACTAAGCAAGTTGAGTGAATGGTGTAATACTTGTGAAACCAGTGTAATTAGTGCGACCTGACAAGGATAATTATCCAACGGATAACTTCTGATCACCAGCCTGGAAACCACATCGCAGAGGACATCGCATCGCAGAGTAATTCAACAGACACGTAAATAACAACAATGAACAATCATTTCATATTGCTTATTAATATCAAATATATGTCAATCTTGTTTTGGTGACTCAATCAGTCTAAGAATCCATTGCTAAGAAATAGACACTAATAAATTTGATAGTAAATGAATAAAGTACTGAATGATAAATTTGTAATATTTGAATACAACTGTTATTAAAAAATTTAATTAATAACAACTAAATTGTGTTTATTTATTACTGGCGCCCTGGGATAATTCTAAAGAGTCGGTACACGAAAGTAAGTGTGATATCTTATTATTAAAATTTAATATGCGATAAATATTAATTTTGTCATGGAATAATTTAATGTGATAAACTCTTACTTTATACATGCTCGTAGGCCAAGTAGTATGCAAAGTAGTAACAAAATAGTAGTGATATATGGCCTATATTTAAAAGTGTATTACATTCTGTCGCCCGGAACGTGGGACTATTGAGTCACTAATAGATTAGTAAAATAAGAATAAAATCGAATTAAGAATAACAATAGTATAAGATTACGCGGAGTAAGAGTAGGAAAAACATAAACACACAGAACAACACGCACGGAGAAAACAATAACATGAATTCAGAAACAACATCCCACGGTAACGAAATGGACTTCGATATAAACAATCAGCTAGGAAATTCGCAGACGATCGCACACATTTCAATGGGGAATGAAGAGTCAGGGACGCGGAGACTGAACGAAGAAAATGCAGAAACACAACATATTACACAAGAAACACTAGTAGAGGTTAGAGAGAGACCAGTATATCAGACAGTACCAGAGAAAAACAAAGACACCGATATATATGTACAATACTCCAACAACTATTACAACAAACACAACGAATTGAACAACAATCGAAAGAAACAAAAGAACAACTATTACAACAATCGAAAGAAACAAAAGAACAACTATTACAACAAACACAACGAATTTAACAACAATCGAAAGAAACAAAAGAACAAATAAAAGAACTGGCGGAAAAAACAATACAACAGCTAACACAACAAGCGACACAACACAAACAACAAATTCAACAATTATCAGAGCAGATACACAAACAAAATATGGAACTAAGAAACGAAGTATTCACGCAACTCAATCAAGAAAGAGCAAATAACCAAAAAGTTCTCCAGGAGTTTAGAGTAGATATTGATAATAAGATCGAAGAAAATTGTGATAAGATTAGTACCGAAATTAGTGCCAATACAAAACAACAAATTAAAGAACTTGACGAAAAATACAATAATAATTTTAAAATAATTATTGAAACAGTAAGTGTAAACAATCAAAGATGTGCAGATAACACGGCAGCTATAAATGAATTAAAAGTCGAAAAACTGAAAGAGTTGGAAACTGAAATCGACAGCAAGTCTGACGAGACACACCTTAATTACAACAAATACAACAGGAAGTACGAACTAAACTAACGTCAATAAACAACACACCATGTAATCGGAGCATGAGAAACGAACAGGTGAAGGACATAAAATATAATGGCACGGGTGATTTCCCGATGGAATTTATTAAAGAATTGAATACATTAACAATTTTGTGGATTTTACTGACGCATTTATAAGTAAATATTGGAATGACGTCATTCAAGAGAGAGCACGCAATGAACTGGAATTCGGAAGGTATAACGCCGAGAATGGAATGAACATGATCCAATACTTAGAGCGCAAACTGTTAGAAAACCGACAATTAATTCCGCCAATATCTGATAAGTATTTAATTAGAAAAATTACTAAACATTATCCGCATGAAATAAGAGTTGCGATATTTACTCGTGGTGTAGTGACAATCAATGAATTCGATAGCAGGTCTTGTTAGAATTTATGAGTCTGAGAAGTGACACCAGAGAGGCAAGCCGAGGGTACTATGACGGACGGCGAGATCGTAAATCATGGACGAGGGGTGAAGAGGAAAGAGAGCGACCAGCTGAGCACGGACGCGCAAATGAAAATGAAAGTTGGCCAGTTACTTCACACTACCCCAAACGAACAAACAAGTTTAAAAATGAGAACGAACCTATTCCATCGACCAGCGGTGCGAACGGTAACAAAGTTAATACCGTTATGCCAAAAAACTAGCTAAGTTCTGTAAATATGAAGTAGACTTAAGTAATATTAGTAAATATATTAACACTACTTTTCTAGATTTAAGAGATGATTTAATGGATAATGATGATGTCAACATAATATGTAAAGTTAATAAATGTCCGGAAGTAAGTGTCTCGTTGAACGGAGTGTCTACATGCGCCTTATTGGACACCGGGAGGCAATTAAACGCTGTCTCAGAACAGTGGTTTAAAGACAATAAAAAGGAATTGGGTGATCTAGAAATGTTAAAATTGTCGAATACCGTAATTAAGGGTGCAACCGGCAATAAGTCAAAAAGGGTCACACAACAAATCCCATTAACTGTCCAAATCGAAGGTTTAAGAGTCGATAGTGTCTTCGTAGTTGTCCCAGAATTAATAAAAGATTGTATCTGAGGCATAGGGTTATTGGAAGAAAATGGGTGTGCGATCGACCTGAACAACAAACGATTAATCATTCAGGGAGATCAAAACCAGGAAGGAACTACAGCGGAGATACTACGAGTAGAACTCGCATCTGCCGATGAAGAGATCGAAGAATTGATTGGACAGAAGGTACAAACTATCACAGAAATAACCGAAGCTGAACGGAGCGAGCTAAAGCATATTTTAATGGATAATAAAATGGTATTCCGGGATACGCCAGGTAGGATTAACTCGTATCAACATAAGTTCGAAGTCACCGATCGGACACCCTACTGTCAGAAAGGTTGGCCGTTTCCGATGAGATACAAGGAAGCCGTGAAGGCAGAAATTCAGAAAATGGAGGCGCATGGTGTTATTGAAAGGGCCCAGAGTCCATACGTCAACCCTATGGTTACTGTCGTAAAGAAATACCAGACGGTTAGATTATGTTTGGACGCCCGTAAGCTGAATTCAGTAACAGTTCCAGACCATGAGGGAGCCATTCCAATTAACGAGATACTGGCAAAATGTGGTAACATTAAAGTCATGTCCACAATTGACCTCCGTAGCCCACTTTGGCAAATCCCATTGCATCAGGAATGTAGAGATTTTACTGGGTTTGTGTACGAAGGCAAGTGCTTTCGGTACACAGTGACGCCGTTCGGATTGAAGATTAGCCTAGCAAGTTTAACGCGTGGTTTGGACCGAGTATTGTCGGAAGAAGTGAAGGCATTTACGATCTTATATGTAGATGACTGCTTATGTATCTCGGATAGCGTGGAAGAGCACCTACGGCACTTAAAATTATTATTACGTGACATCAAACAAGCTAATTTAACTGTCAACTTTAAAAAATCGCAGCTGTTTCGTAAAGAGATTGATTACCTGGGATATCGCTTAACAACAGAGGGTATTACTGCCGCACCGGATAAGATTAGAGCCATTCAGGAATTTCGGAAGCCAAAGAATCAAAAACAACTTATAGGATTTCTGGGCTTAACCAATTTTTACAACCGATTCACCAATAAATACGCCGAGGCGACGCAACCGTTGTTAAACTTATTAAAAAAGAATACCACGTTTAAATGGACAAAGGAAATGGATCAGCATTTTGAGAGAGTCAAGGAATTATTCATCGAATCAGTGGTTCTTAAGCATCCTGACCCCAACAAGCGTTTCTACCTACAGACGGATGCGAGTCGTTATGCGCTGGGAGGCCAGCTTTACCAGCTAGACGAGAATAACGACATTGGAGTAGTCGTATATACAAGCCGCGTGGTACGGGGAGCTGAGTGTAATTACTTCACCACAGAATTAGAGCTACTGAGTGTTGTATACTGTTTGCAAAAATTTAGGACCTACGTACTGGGTAAGCCTTTTACAATCATTACTGACAACAAGGCGTTAATATTCATAAAAAAGTGCCACCTAAATAATTCCCGCATAACGCGATGGATTCTCGCTATATAGGAGTATGATTTCGACATCATTCACTGCAAGGGGCGAGATAACATCGTGGCGGACATCCTGAGCAGGCATCCTGAAGACATGCACGAGGAACAACCAATCGATCGAACCGAGGAGTTAGAGATCAATCTTATCAACATCCGCATCAGTAAGGAGGCTAAGGAGCAGCTCAAGAATGTAAGAAATTATCAACTAGCCGACATGAAATTGAAGGAAATAGTCGACGTAATACGAGCCAATAAACAACATAAACTTGCCCAAATATACAGTTGGCACAATGACAAATTTACCGAAGCGGAAAAGGGATATGGAAACTTATGTTGACCAAAGAACTTTGCCACAATATGATTGCTGAACTACATCAGGCATACAGTCATGTGGGAAATCGTCGTACATATCACCTGTTCAAAGAAAATTTCACGGGGAACTCAGTTAATAAGATTACCAAATTAATTACGAAAACTTGTCAAACATGCCAGAAAAGCAAGGACCATTTTAAACGAATGGTAGGCGAAACGCAGCCTGTCATACCCCAAAACAAGAGTGAACTAGTTAGCATTGACTACTATGGACCATTACCGGTATCCACAGGTAAGGTCAGGTACGTACTCACTGTGATTGACAACTTCACCAAATATGTAAAATTATATAAATTAAGGCAAGCTACCACGACCGCCACTATAAATAAAATTAAATTGTATTGTGAAGAAATGGGAAGGCCATCAGCAATGCTGATTGACAACGGTACCCAATTCACCAGTCAACGATGGATCACAGCATTGACGGAGATGGGTATTAAACCAAAATATACCGCTGTTCGCAATCCGTGCACTAATTTGGCCGAAAGGATCAATAGACAATTAGGCAACATGTTTAGGTCATTGACATCCGAAAGACACACAAAGTGGGCACAATTTCTTAATCTAGTTGAAGCATGTATAAATCAATCATACCACGAGACAATTGAAACCACCCCGTACGAGGCACAGTGGGGAAGAAAACCGGAGCGGGACTGGACCAAATATCTTGACAAGGAAATGATGCCGACAAGCCAACTAATTAACTATCATAATATTTACTTACGCATAAAAGAAAAGGGAGAAAAAAGGACAAATCGAATCAACGCTGCTCATCAGATTTCAAAATTCCAAATAGGAGATAAGGTGTTGCTACGCGCGTATCCAATCTCAGATCTTAACAAGAAGATAATAGGGAAATTTTACAATTTATTTGAAGGATCATATAAAATAACAAAGGAACTCGGAACAGCAACCTACCAGCTAGAAGACGCACGACGACCAGGATGTATCAGAGGAAATTTTAATATACGACAATTAAAACCGTATTATGAGCAGTGACCCATTACTACACACACGAACACTGATACTGCATAGATACTAAACAGATTGTAATAGCACACAGCGTCTACATATGTAATAATTGTAAGATTCGAATACTGTTGTAATAAATAAGATAATCATTGTTAATTATTAAATTGTATAAGGATTCCAAAAGATATTAGCGTAGTTATTATGAATGTACTACATTGTATGAGTAAGTTAAGGGAAGTAGAACGTAAACAGATGTTAGGGCGAAATGTCATTGTAACAAGTGTTGAGATGAAAGGGAGAGTAAAGCAGAATATTTTAAAAGTAGTCGTTTGACCAGTTTGTTAAGGGTGGGACGGAGAGTCTGTTTGTAAACAAACCTTGAAATGCCGATGACACTTAGGATACAACAACAGATCGTAAACTAGCTAATATTACCATGTTGTGTTAAATGAATTAAAAGTAATTAATATAATGCGATGTATAAACAAATCTAGATTATAGCAAAGGTTAAACAAATTATTGTTAGTAATATAAAATTTTAGCAGGGGATTAGGGACGCATCAATAGAATCAATCCCAAATTCTATTAAAAATTTGATATAATTCTATCGGGGGACGATATCACGGAAAATTGCATTCTCAACAATTTTACGGGGACAAAGTCATATGATACCCAGGGAGAAATATAAATTTATAGGAAGCGGTGGTTTTCTTTAGAAGTAAGAAAACATTAAAATTTGTAGTAAGGAGCGGCAGAAATTCAATAGACGACCTTGCGTCGACGCCTGTAAGTCGGCTAAAAATTTACAAATTGTCACGGACGGGACGGACCGTCATAAAACTGTATTGTTTGCTAGGGTGTAAGAAACATTTACTAAGGTTGTAAAAGTTAAGTGCATCTAACAAAAGGAGCTTTATTTTAAAAAGAGAGTGTATGAAGTGAGATGGATAGTGACGCGAAGTTTTCCTACCACGTGTTCACGCGCATTTTGTGGACGAATAACGGATAGCGTTATTTTTTACGCGGGTTGTTTCGTTAAACAGATTGGGTAGTTCTGAAGTTAGCGGTAAGTCAGACCAATAGGCGTGTAGTTTGTCAATATTGAGTGAGGGTAGTTTGTAGCGAAGTATAAAAATACGGAGTGTAAGAAGTTAGGGCAGTCAACGGAGAGATTACAGATATTAGACTCGTAATATTTATTTTAGTCTACGGGAAAATCACAACACTAAGCATCGTATAAGTTGTAATAATAATTTTTCAGTAATTTTAATAAGTATATTCAATCGCCACGTAAGTCAGTTACGGTAACGCGATAGTAATCTGTGCGGAAGTTAGCATCGTAAACAATTAATAAATGTCATAAGAAGGACTCGAGCGCAACTAAAGAAGATCAACTTAAAACCGAGTAACATATCTAAGCTTTAATTAACACAACATCGACCGTTTAAAAGTTGAGTTACCTAGCGATTAAAATGTGTGAAACGTCATTATACGGGACGGTCGATCAATAGCAGTTATTAATCTGGTGTTAGACGCAGTTAGCTTTGTTAATGAAATACTGTGTTTTTCTACAATTGTATTAGTATACAGCACCTGTGTAATTAGCACTAAGCAAGTTGAGTGAATGGTGTAATACTTGTGAAACCAGTGTAATTAGTGCGACCTGACAAGGATAATTATCCAACGGATAACTTCTGATCACCAGCCTGGAAACCACATCGCAGAGGACATCGCATCGCAGAGTAATTCAACAGACACGTAAATAACAACAATGAACAATCATTTCATATTGCTTATTAATATCAAATATATGTCAATCTTGTTTTGGTGACTCAATCAGTCTAAGAATCCATTGCTAAGAAATAGACACTAATAAATTTGATAGTAAATGAATAAAGTACTGAATGATAAATTAGTAATATTTGAATACAACTGTTATTAAAAAATTTAATTAATAACAACTAAATTGTGTTTATTTATTACTGGCGCCCTGGGATAATTCTAAAGAGTCGGTACACGAAAGTAAGTGTGATATCTTATTATTAAAATTTAATATGCGATAAATATTTATTTTGTCATGGAATAATTTAATTTGATAAACTCTTACTTTATACATGCTCGTAGGCCAAGTAGTATGCAAAGTAGTAACAAAATAGTAGTGATATATGGCCTATATTTAAAAGTGTATTATATCACTTTCAGGATAAATATAGTACCTTATATTTATAATTGTTGACCATCGTTATTGTTCAATATGATATCGTGTGTAAATGTGGCATATTTTCTGTTTATACATTATGACATGTAGGCAAAAAAATTTGATATTACTCACTGCTTTGAAGTAGTTGAAATGCTTAATCTCTACACAGGCCCTAGTTAAGACACTATGCAGAGGATAGGACGCAACAGTCAGGTTCACTGAGACATTCGTCCACTGCATATGAGAGTCATCTAAAGCACACGTAACTCTAAACTTTATCTGACAGAGTAACTCAAGAAATCTAACTCCAATTTGTTTAATTAAAAAGCAGATAGAATTCGAATGTGCTAAAATGTTTACAACCGAAACTCTGAGTAAAGCAGGATTCGATTTATTTTACCTACTTCTCCAGTGATATCTATCCTCATTTACCTAGTCAACATCGGATCGCCCAGTCTTGCGATAATATTATTGGATTTGTAGTGTCGTATACTTTAATGTTCTATGAAAGTAGACGATTAAAAGTAAATTATTTATCGTTAAGGATTAATGCGCATTAAGTAGTTAAGTATTATCAGTCTCCCTCAGCGTTGATCTTTCAGGTTAGATACAAATTAGACTTACTACAGTTGGATGCAGGGGTTTTTAAAAAATGAATAAAAATTTTGTAAATTATGCCTATATAGCAGGAAATACCGCAAAAAGCAGTATTTGTTAGACGCCATTTTAAATTACTGCACTTTTACTTACGGTTTACAGATAAAGCGAATAAATTATATTCTCATAACACAAACGAATTTAATTTGCTTCGTAAGTAATGTGTTTGATTTTTCTAAACTTTCATTAACGCTTACATTCAAAAACATTAAGATTTCTATAAGTCTACTGATCTTTATTTTCAAGTCTATGGATAACTATACTCACAAACTGTTTTGTCTGTCTGCACTGGTCAAGAAAATGATCAAATTTCTGGGACAGTCCCGTGTACAAAGTTTTAGAAAGATTGCTTCCAGGAACTACGCAACACGCAGGCGCCAACTGGTACTGCGGAGATATCAGGTTGGCGATGTTGTTGGCAGCTATCAGTAATCCGAGCGCTTCAAACTGACGACTGTTGATCTAGAAGGATTCCTTATTAGATTTACCGGTCAGCATCACAAGTATCGATTTGTTGCCAAATTTTCTAACGGAGCAGTTCCATGCCATACCCTCTAATATTGCACCATCTCATGTCAGTAAAAAACTGAAGTCTGCGGTCTGGGACGTCGATATGTATTGCTCGTTAAGGAGTTCCTTGCATGTCGTCTGGTCGTTACAATTCGGTGTTTCACTTTCGCTGACGTAAATAACATTGACGGGTAATTGCAGCGAAGCGAAGTCTGTCGGAACGGCAAACGAAAGGCTCCAGGTACTTGCATTGTAACATGTGGCCCTATATTCATCAATTACTGAATCTGGAGATTCTGTACTAGGTAATGTCGTAGGGCCATTCTCGGTGCTGCTTGCCGTCGATGTGTAAATGTCTTTGGAAACGGTATTAGTATTTGTGGTCCCTGACGTCAGCAGAGAACCGTCTTTTGGAGCTGCAGGGGTCGTGGTCATGCGTTGCGCTTGCGTGATGTCGTCTGTAGGAAATTCAGTCATCATCGGGCGCACCTTAGCCTGCGTTGTCGACTTAGCCTCTAGTGCTGTGTGTATGTCCACACTCTCGTTTAACACCATTGTTAGGTTTCTGTACAACAATATGTATAATACCGTGGCATAAACGATTAATATCCCTGACAATATGATTGTACATTTCATTTTACTCGATCAAATTGTTGAGTTGCAGAACCGAATTTATACCATTATCACTACATAACACTGCACAATTAGAACACCACTGCAGTGAATGATTTGACGGCTAATACATGACACAAAATAACTTTTAGCTTCTATACTGCCCGTACTGCTACTCAATTCTTGTCGGTGTTATGTCGTTTACAATTGAAATGTAGCTTTGGAAATAACGAATATGTATTTAAATCCTTCTGCCATCTACGAAAGGTTTTACATTTTGCAGCTCGAGCACATGTGATGCGATAAGGATAGAGCTCATGCCTCCATGCCACATGGTTGATGAATTCCCTTAACAATCTTAATTTTCAGTAGAATGTTTTGTTTTTACAGAGTCAGTGTTATTCGACCGTTTTTGGTTAACGTGAATATAGTATAGCCATACGTTTTAGTGTTTAAAATAATGAAAATAATAGATGTGCCTAAACTGTTGCATCAGAAAAAATGACAGTAATAGCCAAACAAATTACCAGCTATGATAACATATATTTTACATGCAGCATTAATAAGTAATTCAAAATTCTATACGATAAAACTGATTATAATTACACGTTTATTAATGGCACATATGCTGGTTCACCTTATCAAAAATATTATGCCTGATAACAGTTTTAATTTACAGAAAGAGTGTAAAAATTAAATTTTTATTTTTTTAGATAATTTGTTTTTGAATCTGCCAATGCGGTTTTGCAGCTCACAAACTATAAAATTTAAAGAATCGTATTAATCTCGTTACAGATTTTATAAAACAAATTTAGACTAATTGACTATAGTGGTAAAGAGTGTAACGTTAGTTTCCCGCATGTTAAAATTATCTATTTTTGATCAATTTAGTTGTGAACAATTGGCAGGCTGTTAGGGCGTAGTCCATCATTATTGAAATTACGGTTGTTACCGCAAAGTTGGTCCATAAACTATATACCACACTTAACAAAAACTCACAACAAAGACAAAACCAGACGTTCCGGCCGTTCCCACGGCGGGTTTCCTCAGTGGTGTGAGAAAGAGGTAATAGGTCCCTCGAGAGACTGAGATTGTGAAAAAATTTCCCTTGAAACGAAATCATATTGCTTATATCATATTATACTTGTTTACAGTCTCAGTCTCTCGCAAGACCTATTTTACCTCTTTCCCGCAGTACAGAGGAAGGCCGTCGTGGCAGTGGCGTGTCTAGAATTTGGTTTTGGGGTGCGGGTTCAGGGGTTTGGTCGTATTCATACAAAAGAAAAACCAAGTTAAAACTAATAAACATTACTATCTTTAAAGTGTCTGAAAAACTTGTGATAACATCCTGAAATCAGTCCCATAAAAGTAAACGGTAATAACACGATAAAAATACGCGTTATTGAAACATTGTTAAAAGATACTTATTGACTGAACTTGTTTTCTTATATTTCGTATTTCGAACGTATACCGTAATGTGTTGCTCAGGTTTCCACGGCCTGCGTCGTAGTTACCCAAACTACTATCCGGGCTGTAAGGCCCTGGTGTTCGTTGTCATCTACGTTACGAAAGATGTTGACTCGTACAGACGTTTCGGCCTCACATTTGGAGGCCATCTTCAGTGTCAAAAGGACTTAACGCACTGATAAGGTCTTCGCCTCACCTTGTTAATTTTGTAACGTAGATGAAAGTGAAAGACCACGACCATACAGCCTTAATAGTAGTTTTAGTATATCCTAATTCTGTGTAACAAGCCTGTTTGTATATATAAAATAGAGCTACTACTATATTAGCGTACAAATCTAAAAAAAAAAATAAAATAAAACAGCCTAAAAATTCAGAGAGTAACAAAATTCGTCAACTGTTTCAACCCTCAGAGGGATGGAGGGGATCCGGCCCCGTTCGTCCTCCCACCGTAAATACGCCCCTGCGTCGTGAGAACGGCCGAAACGTCTGTTTTTTTTGTATTTGTTGTGAATGTTTGTTGAATGTGTTATATAGTTTATGGAGAGTGTTGTTACCGTGGACCGACTGTGCGACAACAATCATAACTTTAATCATGGACCACAGCTTAACAACCCGATACCAGCCATGAAAGCCTTACGTTCTTTGCAGATAAAATGTAACTCATACTGGGGAAGACATTATTTACTTATTGCTTCTGTTACGATATTATATTTGCTATTCTTCAGTAATACGTAATTTTTGAGCAGTAGAAAAAAAAAAAAAAAAAAAAAAACGCCAGGAGTGACGACTAAGGTGTTTTCGGCGACTCGTGTTCTCAATAATCAGTTCAAGAGCCAATCCCAACATTCGATTCATCGGCGAATGTCACAGAATTGCACTCAGCGGTCAATTTATGGATTATTTATTTTATTACATTTTTATTTTGTATTCAACGATGTCGAATTTATGTACCATTTTAGACTCAATATTTTTGTTAATACGTAAGACTTACATGCGTACTTAAATAATATTTAATCAATTTTGTATCTTTACCGTTTCCCAATTAATTTGTTTTAATTACAACTTTTTAATCATTTGTATACCTCTAAATAAGAAGAACTAGAGTTTTAAACTGCTTAAATAGTAGATGTTGTTGGATATACTTATAGGCCTACGTTTTCTTGAAATATCTTTTTTGTGGGTCTTATGCATTTCGTATTTATAAATACCCAATGTTGCTTTTGAGTATAGAAAATTACTTACATCGTTGCGGAATACGATATTCTCACTGTTAACTCTTTGGATTACTCTCAATTTATACATTCTTTAGAGGAATCGTGTATGCTTATTACGTTGTAATATGACCATTCATTTACCGTTCCAACTTTTGATTATAATTTTGAGCAAAATATGTAATGTAACATTTAGTTCTGACTGTATAATGCTTCAACCCCACCTGTACCCAAACATTTTCAGCTTCTCTTTACGTTAGATTGTACTCTATTTATGACCTAACCTAATATGGATTCTCAAGGGCGCCTTACGTAACTGTGCTTTTCTTTCTGTAGTATGATAGAAATATGTATCTTTTACAGAACCGTAGTGCCTTTAATTTATTGAAACTGACTGACATTAATGACGTCCAGCGACTATAAGTGGATAAATTCTGATGACTCACAATAGTGTTCCCATACTGATCCTATCCAGAAATTGTCCCCTTCTTTCTTATTTCTGTGTCCTACCTATCTAAGTCTCTACAAATTTCAACCGGCTGTGGTACGTTTAAAACTGCTTCAGCTTCCCTATGCTCAGAAATTCTACAGTAAGATTTCGTTGCTGGCGTATTTCTGCCAGACGCCTCCCATTATCATTTCCGATTTACTCTCAGTAAGAACCAACTTCGCTAAAACTTCAGTAAGATGTTTTTCTAAAACTTCACAGAGCCAAAGGGCTCATTTACCCATGACTTTATTAAGTTCTTTAGATTTTATTAATTGCTAGAGATAACACTGTTCTATCTTATTTGTCGTTCCTACGTATTATCTGTAAACACTCACAAATGAATTTTTAATGAGAAGAGATATTCGGTGTGTAACGTTTGGCAATAGCATAATGCACTGTTTGGTTAAGCTTTCGTACTGTTATAATAGCAACGTAAGTGTCTGAACTGTTTTTGCTTATTGTTAATTAACAAATGTGCGAATAAATTAATTTGCTGTGTTTAACTGGCTACAAACCACGTACAGTTAGATGATACATGCATTAAGTATTCTTACGAATTTACAATATTTCTACTAATGTAGCGAAAATTGTGTATGCAGTAGTATTTTAATGTTAATCTACGAAAATAAAACGCAAAGTTCATTGTACATAATCATTCAGTGAAATTATTACACTTGATACTAAGCGATAAGTTTGGAAGTGCTTTGATGGTAATAAATAAGTGGCTAGATTACTGCAATATAGGTGAACGTCCAGTCCACCTAAGTCACCAGCGTCGAATGAGATATTAAAATAAGGCTTCATTCAAAATTAATGCTTTAGATTTTGACTCTTGTCTGGAACACGTCATTATAAGTTTATAATATTTGCAATCGTCATTGTTTTAATTTGAGGATTAATTTGAGGAAGTTGTAAATATTAACATAAATATGTTTATGGAAGTCAATTCAATCGTTGTAATTATGAAAACTGTATCAATCCAGGTTTGCAATCTTATGTCTAAAATGATTAATTTCTCGTGCATGCAATGAGCTGAAGATCTGGTTCTGTTTCGTAAACTAACACTTGCAATGTAACACAACTTATAAAACTAGTTAAAAATTAATGGAATACCTAATAATGTATAAAGTATTAATGACTATAAAATGCTTTTTAAGCTAAGGTTTACTGTGGATCATTTCTCTTATAATGCGGTAGTCATGAGATGGTTGTTATTAGATGTAGATATATTTGAAAATTATTGTTTATCGGTTATTCATACTGGTTATTTGGTTCTTACATGATATTGACCGACGTGTGTACCAATACTTACTCGACAAAGCCCCGTTCTGTTTCCGCAGCTATATATTTACTTACTTGCTTGAGCACTTAAATAACGTTGGAAACTGTTGAGAATGTTAAGGTGCTCTGGTTGAGTTTTAGTACACGCGGGGAGAGCGCGGCTTGTGTGTACGAGCAGACAAAATACAGATTAACTTAACCTCCCACGCCACACTGCTGCGCTTAAGCTACTGTTGCAACTTATTCCACTATGAGCAAACTGTAAATAGTGACTAATCTGTTAATAAATAGTCTGCAGTATCTCTGCAGTATCTTACATTATAATATCTTATAAAAGTTGTTGATTAAAAGAAATTACTTTATGGTTATTTTCATTGTTTTAGTTTACATTTTAATATCTTACATCGGCACCTTTTTGAACTACTAGACGTTACGCGTGTTCAGTATTTTCATTCTCTCTCAAATTTGTCTTTCAGATTATGTACAAATATTATAGGTGGACGTAACAAATCTTGTTAGTTCGTATACATTTTCTAAATTAGGCTAACATAATAGAAAAACATAATACATAGTAGCACAGAAACCAGTATACTAATATCATTTAAAATTCGTATATTTCACTTACTGGTCACAAGTAAAGTGAATAAATTACGTTCCCACATTTTTCAACAATTTTTCATAACGAATAAAGAAACAATTTACTTTGTAACTTGGGTTTGTAATTTTAAGAATTTTTATTTTTAATTCTATGGCACTTTTCAGAAATATTTCTTGTTGCTTCCAGTCTGTTGATAACTGTAATCGCACTGTTTTGGGTTTCTGCACGTGTCATCAAAGTGATCAAACTCCTGTGAGAGTAATGTGTAAAAATCTTCAGTAGGATTGCTTTCAGGAACCACGCAACACGCAGGCGCCAACTGGTACTGCGGAGATATCAGATTGGCGATTGTGTTGGCAGCTATCAGTAATCCGAGCGCTTCATACTGACGACTGTTGATCTCGAAGGATTCCTTATTAGATTTACCGGTCAGCATCACAAGTATCGATTTGTTGCCAAATTTTCCAACGGAGCAGTTCCACGCCATACCCTCTAATATTGCACCATCTCCTGTCAGTAAAAAACTGAAGTCTACTGTCTGAGACGTCGATATGCCCTGCTCGCTAAGAAGTTTCTTGCATGTCGTCTGGTTGTTACAATTCGGTGTTTCACTTTCGCGAACGTAGATAACATTGACAGGTAACTGCAACGAAGCGCAGTCTGTCGGAATGGCGGCCGTACGGCTCCAGGTATTTATGTCACAATATCTGGACCTATATTTATCGATTATCGAATTTGGTGAGTCTGTACTAATCGATGTCGTAGGATAATTCTCAGTGCTGCTTGTTGTCTGCATCGCGTAACCGTCTTTTGGAACTTTAGTTGTCATGTGTTGCATCTCCGTGTTTTCATCCTTTGGATTAGTTCTTGGCACTGGAGATGACGTCATCGTAGTCTCCAATGCTGTGAGTATCTCCTCGCTCTTCACCGACGCCGTCGATACATTTCTGTACAACAGTATGTACAATACCGTTGCATATGCGATTAACATCCCTGACAATAGGATAGCGAATTTCATTTCACGCGATCAAATTTTGTGCCACAAAATGTTAAGAGATTTCAATCATTGTCACGCCATTATATCACACAATTAATACTTGATTTAAATCTAATATACGTAAAAAAAAAACTTTACACTGTTATACCACACATACAGAGCAGAGTTACACAATTCTTATTGAGCGACGTCGTACACAACGATTGAAAATGATCTTTGACATAAATAATGTGCATTTAATGTCGTTTTGTTACCGACAGGACGTTTATATTTGTAGCTTGAACATATGTGATTTGATAAGTGTAATGGAATAGTATGTTTCAATTGAGCGACGTCGTACACAACAATTGAAAATGATCTTTGACAAAATAATGTACATTTAATGTCGTTTTGTTACCGATAGGACGTTTATATTTGTAGCTTGAACATATGTGATTTGATAAGTGTAATGGAATAGTATGTTTCAGAGCTCGCTCCTATAGACCATATGGCTGACGATTTTCCCTATAGTTATCTGTCTCGTCATGTTGTTACAGAGTTAATGTTGTGCAAGTTTGGTTGTTTGGCTTGTGTACAGTGCAGTCATATGTTTCATTCTTTATAGTAATTAAAGCAAAACACACCTACATTGTTGCAGCATGATAGATAATTGTTCCCTACTGTAATAACTGTAACATACAGACTGCTATAATACATACATTAAACAATCTCATACATGCCGGTCCACCTTATTCAAACATCTTGGCTAATAACAGTTTTAGTTTACACAAACTCTATAGAAAAACTTTTATATAAGTATATCCAGGTTACGAGTTGTATATCTGATTATTGATATTAACGTTGCTACAGATTGTATAAGATAAAAGAAATCTAATTGTACTTTCTAATAAAAGAGTGTAACGTTTCATTGCCGTATGTTGTTATTAACAAATTTTGTTAATCCAGTTAACAATATATTAAACCATTTGACGTTTATTACACGACTTCGTGAACTTGATGAGACAAAATGAGACTCAAAATGATACTGAGCGCGACCTTGACTGTTTAGGAGTCATTCCGTTTCAGATCAACCAATAAACAAGTATTTTATTTTGGTTCTCGTAACTTAACTCGTATTATGTTTTGGCAACTTAAGAATTTTGGTTTTCTTAATATTCGGTTTATCAGTTGTGCTTACTGAGTAGACAAAAACACAAATATTTCATATAATTTTGGGGCCTTTAATTGTTGGTTTTAAAATTTAAAAAAAAATAAATAAAAAATTCAGAAATTTTAGCCTGTACCATTTTTGAATGACTGTATGTAAAAACGTTATAACATACAAAGCTAAACATTATGTTATTTTAGTGGTTTTAGTTGAGATTTATTATAACTGACACAACAGATATAATATTTTAATTTTGTAGTTTTATAAAACATACAAACTTACTTTTTTTAAACTCAAAACGACCATATTAATTTTTTTCAAAATTATATGAATTTTAAAAACACATTGGTTACTTGTGTGTAATCTTTTAAACAAGAATGAGTTTGTAAAAAAGTAGTGTTCCAAGTAGTAGTGTGCATGAACTTTGATTTGTAATTCTCGAGTAATTGGTTAAGAAATTATACTTAATCAGTCACATATTCATATAGGCCTATATCTAGAGATAGTTATTTATTAATTTAAATGTTTTTGATTTTTACTTACTGCGTACAATGTAATTACTAGAGCCCTGATTTCTAAGCAAAATGCTTATTTTTTTAATGCTTCTATACATAAGCTGAAATGTTATACTTTGTATTACACATCCTTGAAAGCAATTTTAACTATATTTGTTGGTGTTTATAAATACTTATTCTCTGAAAAAAGATTGTGCTTGCATATTTTACGATTTTGAAATGAAATTGAATATTTTAGTCTAAACTGTCATATTAAAAGAGCATTTTTCACTCCTAACCGTCATTATCACTGATTCCTTTTTTAATCGGTTAATACAATAGTAGTTTCAGTCAGATGCGTAAAAAAGCAAAGCTAGAATTTAAATGCAAAACGGGGAAGCTCCAAGCTATTGTGAAATAACACTACGCAGTTAAAATTATAAGAAAATCTTGGTATTCCCCGCCGAGCTGCTTCTGCTATTGTTGCGTACTGAAAGCTCTTGAAGTCTTCTCGAGTTATTCCAGGAAACGCTGAATTAAAAGGGCTGCTTTAAAGTAAATAGAAGTGGACTGTATAACTTTTATATGATAATCTTTTTTGAAAGCTATTGAATTTGGATACTTTTGTTGACACGCGCAGAAGTTTACACGCCATGACGCCCGTTAATTGATTAATAATAGAAGTCGAAAGACATGATGAATAAAGCAAAGGTCGCCAGGTACAATTAGTGCATGCTGCACATAATAATAGTTAAAAAATGAAAGCCAGTAGCCGCGGCCGGGAATATTACGAGTAATGGACTCGGAGCCTAGTGAAGAACTAACTGACATTTCGCTACAGACAGCTGAGCTGCGCCGGCTGTAGGCGATAGATAAGAAAAACGTGACGTCATCTGTGCGTGTCGCAGTGCATTAATTACAATACAGAGGTTTAACAGTTCAAAGTCTGAACATACTGCCCGCTCAAAATCGGGACGATTTTGGAATTTAAGTTATTAAGTGAAACGTAAATCACAATTACATCAAATGTTGTATACAAAGAAAATACATAAAATATTTGAAAACTTTACACATTAAATAAATTGACCTTTGCTTAAAGTAAATAGTCTCTGACACAAGAAATCTGTAAATAGCAAAATTAATTAAACTTTCAGAACAAACTTAAAGTAAAACAAAACAATTTCTGTACTGAAAGATACAAACTAAAGCTCATGTTAAAAATAAAAGTGCTTATATAACTAACATAATCTTCTTTGAAGCATTAACATATGTTTGGTAAATACATACATTTAATCGTTAACAGAAAATAAGCGACATCCTATAATTTGTATTAAGAAAAACTGACTCAATATAGTAATACAATAATAACGACATAGTAGCAAATAAAACAATAGTAGACTAACAATTTAAAGATACATAACCATGGTAAAGACAATAGAGAAAGAACATAATAAAGTACATGCTTAGTATTGATATACTGATATCAAATTCAATGATACATAGCAGTAAGATAGACATATCCGAACGGATGTAAAATGCATAATGTGAGTATACATAATACATAACGATTGACATAATAATTAATAGTACATAATAGCATAATAAGAGTCACAAAAAATTCAATAACATAATAATGATACATATGGAATACAATAATAAAAACTTAATAATAATACAATACAACCAACAAATAGAAACCATGATAAATTGTTCAGAACAATGATGCACGATAATGCGAATTAGTCCGAGTCCACCGGAAGGGGACATAATTTATGGATGGGTCGACGTAAGATACCCTGTGCGGTGCGAACTTCAGCAACGCGCACTATTGAGTCCTGACCCGCAAAGACATTAGTGATTACACCGCGCTTCCATTAAAGGGGGGGGGAATTATCGTCTAGAATGAGGACGAGCTGTCCATTTAAATTCCTTGATGTGGTGCGCCATTTGTTGCGCTGCTGCAACTGGTGCAAATAATCTTTGGACCATCGTTTCCAGATGGATTGTGTGAATTTTTGGAGCAGCTGCCATCTGCCCAAACGACTAGTACTGACTTGGGTATAGTCGGGCTCCGGGAGTGCCGTCAGAGGAGAACCGACCAGGAAATGAGCGGGAGTTAAGGGTTCAGGGTCCCTAAAATCATTGGATATAGAGAATACAGTGCGTGAATTAAGGCAGGACTCTATTTGAGTTAAAATGGTAGAGTACTCCTCGAAATTTAAAACGGTACAGCCAATCACGCGGCGTAAATGAAATTTGACACTTTTTACACCGCTTTCCCACAAACCACCGAAATGAGGGCAGAGAGTAGAATAAAGGACCACTTGATGCCCTGGGAACTGATAAACTTCTGAGTTGCTTGCTTAAATCCCTTAGATTTCAAAAGCTTGTACAATTCGTGTGATGTGCTGCTAGCACGACGAAAATTCGTACCATTGTCTGAAAATATCTGAGTGGGAATACCCCTCCGCGCGATGAACCGTTTAAGGCCGCTATGAAGGCGCCTGAGGTAAGATCTGATACGAGTTCCAAATGAATAGCATTAGTGCTAATGCATATGAATAACGCAATATACGCCTTTGACGTCGATTTTGAGCGCTGCCCGCCATGACGTATAAGTACGGGTCCGGCATAGTCCACCGCCGATTGGGAAAATGGCTTAGCAGGCGTGACCCTGGAAGGGGGTAACTGTCCCAATAATTGATTCGCGCTTCTAGCACGTTAACGGAAACAGGTGATGCATTTATGTATTACCGAGCGTATATAGGACTTATCGTTAACAATCCAATATTTCTGTCTCAGAGAAAACTGGGTTAATTGTACACCAGAGTGCAATAAACGAAGATGTTCTATTCTATGATTAACTTGGTGAGATGAGAATGCGGGTGCAAAATTATTTGATGTTTGCTCGCGTAGTTAAGCTGGGAGAGCTGCAGACGTCCACCCACTCTCAATATACCTGACTCATCAAGGAAGGGGTTGAGAGAGAGAATTTTACTGCTGTTGGGGATGCAGCGATGTTCCACAAGCTGCTTAACCTCAATGCCGAAATGCAATTGCTGAGACTGGCGAATAAAAACCAAAAGAGTATCATGCAACTCCTGTGCTGACAGAAAAGAAGTTCCCCTGTCTGCTACGGGGAGCCTAGAGTTACGAATGAATCTGCGGCAATATGAGAAAACGCGAATAAGTCTTGTAAGGGATGAGTAATTTTCAACATAACTGGAGGTGGATAAAGCGACGATTAGTGAGGTTTTGCCTGCTTGCGTCGTTCTTGTTCCAGATCGGGATAAGTGCAGGACGAATGAGTATCGAAGGCACTGATGGGCCATGATGATGACTATGGGATAACCAGGACGGACCATGCCACCATTGAGGGTGATTGTGTAAAATACGAGGGAGGCAACCGCGCGATAAAATGTCGGCGGGGTTGTCCAGTGATGATACATGGTGCCAAGTTCCCCGGGTAGTGAGACACTGTTTTTCAGCGACACGGTTGGCGACAAACACCTTCCAACGGGAAGGTTGCTGATGGATCCAATGCAAGGCTATCATGGAGTCCGAATAAAAATATAATTTGTCGAATTTGTAGTTGACGGCGTCTATTACCTTGGAAGCTAACTGAGCCAGCAATAAGCAAGCGCAAAGTTCAAGCCTGGGTAGCGTTATCTGTTTCAGCGGAGCGACCCTAGACTTTGCACATAACAGGTTTGACGATATGGCGCCGTTTGAATAGACCGACCGCACATAGATAAAGCACGCGTAGCCCTTAGCCGACGCGTCGGCGAATCCATGAAGCTGTAATGAAACAATTCGGTAATTGTTTAGATTCTTGATAGACCTCAAAATTTTAAAATGAGTGTCGGAGACCAACTGAGAATAGAGTTCTAACCACTGATCAGACAATGAACCTGATAAGGGTTCGTCCCAACTCGTACCCTCTAACCACAATCGTTGTACAAAATGCTTGCACCAAAATGTAATAGGGCCAAGGAGGCCCGAAGGGTCGTAGATCCCTGCAATGACCGATAACACACTTCTTTTGTTGACCACCGCAACGTTGACATTCCTCTGGACGTTATATAAAAAACTGTCTTCGTTGACGTTCCATTGAATGCCCAATGTACCCACATTTTGGTTTTTGCTAAAGTCATGGGAGACGTGAGCGCGAGAGGCCATAAGGGTCTGGTCATTAGAAAACCATTTATGTAGGGTAAAGCCATATCGGCTTAGCAAATTTATGATGTCAGATTTTATTTTAGATAGGACGTTCGTTGTCTGAGCCCGTCATTAGATCGTCCACGTAACAGTCATTGGCTATGGCTAAGCAAGCTATAGGGTATTCAGTTTTATTTTCTTGGGCTACTTGAGCCAGACATCTTGTAGCAAGAAAGGAGGCACTTGCAGTCCCATACGTGACTGTCCTCAAGGCGTAATGTTGAAGCTCCTTATGCGGGGCGTCGCGCCAAACAATACGCTGCAAATTGGAATCCTTCGGATTAACTAGAATTTGCCGATACATTTTTTCAATGTCAGCGATGAGGACGTATCGGTGAGTTCGGAATCGAGTCATAATGGAGAACAGATCCTGCTGGATCGTGGGACCGACCATCAGAGTATCGTTCAATGACAAATTATTTGTCGTCTTAGCGGAGCCGTCGAAAACAACTCGTAACTTGGTAGTTATGCTGGAACCTTTAAAGATTGAGTGGTGAGGCAAATAAAATGTGTCTGAATGGTCAAGCGATAAATCATACTCATTAAGTGAAGACATGTGACCAAGATTTAAATTTAAATATTCAAGCATTAACTCGCTATAGCCTTTGTAAAGGGCAGGGTTCTGCTTGAACTTAAGTTCTAATGACTGAAACCTGCGGATAGCTCAGCGAAGAGAATCACCCAAATGAGACTTGTCTGCCTTTCGAGGTAGGTATACCAGAAATCTGCCATCGTCATTACGGACACTATTGGACACGAAATGTTTCTCGCATGCCGAGTCCTCAGCGGAGGTATCACGAACAAAAACTTCCTCCAACATCCAAAATTCCTTTAATTGCGAGGAAATTGTACTATCATTGTCACATACCATAAAGGATGAAACCGGTTTCGTCATGTCAACATTAAACGGCAAATTACCTGCGAGAATGAATCCTAGCTTTGTATCCTGAATTATGGGAAAATGTGGGCCACGTACAAATTTAATAGGTTCAATTAACTGCAAATAATATTGAGCACCGAGCAATAAATCGACTTGCGACGAGAAGTTGAGTTGTGGGTCGGCTAAAAATATGCCCTTGGGTAAATTTAAAGATGCGACATCAAATGATTGCCGCCGAGAGATTGTTGGTGATGCTGGGAAGCACAGCGCAATGTATGTTTAAACCAAATTATTTATAGTGAGACTGTAGCCTGACTCGGGTACTGAAGTCAGCTTGGGGTAACGAATTGTTTATACCCGTTATGGGCAATTGAGATTTGACTAGTTTCAGTCCCATACGGCGTGCGAAATCCATGGTACAAAAGTTAGCCTGCGAACCAGAATCCAGTAAAATTCTAACCGGGTGCTTTCTACCTGCACGGTCAGTAGTCATGCAGACTGCGATAGATAATAATATGGACTTATTTGTTTGTAATTTCAGCGAACACTGGTTGTTACTGGACGATTCGGTTTTGTTAGGCATACGAATCATGGTATGATGACGTTTTGCACACGTTCTAAAGGAAAATTTGGATGGGCAGTGGGCTCTATCATGGCCTGGGCGAAAGCAATTTGGACAGAGTTTGTTTTTGATTATAATGTTTTTTCTCTCGTGTATAGTAAGCGTTGTAAATTGTGGAGAATCAGTAATTCTGTGTTTACCCTTGCACAGCTGACAT
The DNA here is from genome assembly GCA_034769895.1 of Magicicada septendecula. Taxonomy (NCBI): domain Eukaryota; kingdom Metazoa; phylum Arthropoda; class Insecta; order Hemiptera; family Cicadidae; genus Magicicada; species Magicicada septendecula. Next base: position 269,187,321 of record CM068374.1, read on the forward strand.
AGATTATTTCCAACATGGGAGTGGAATATTGCCTTGGCCGCATTTACCGTTTTAATTGTCTTGCGATAATGGGTCTTATTGCAAGCGTTTATCTTATTTGTTGAAGTGGTTTCACTATCCAGATTTTTCAATAGCTGTCTACGTGCATTTAGAAATTTCATAAAATTGTTAAAGTTAGGAAATCGTTCTTCTGACAAACTTCCTTTCCACATTCGAAGCGTGTACCTATCGAGTTTTTGGGCCAAGTAATGAATAAGAATAATTTCGAATGTATTCACGGGTAAGTTTAAGGTGTTTAACGCATTGATATTAGCGGTTATCTCGTCAATAAATCTGGAAATACTAATTTTGGACTCGTGTTGAACCGATTGCACACCCAGGACATTTCCCACATGATGGGCTGAGACAATCAACTTACTGTCATATCTGTTTTTTAGTAGATCAATAGCTACCACATAGTTTTCATGAGTAATTGGCAGCGATTTTATCACGTTCAGCGCCTCGACACTTAATGACGAGTGCAAGTAGTGTAGCTTTTGAATATTCGTCAGATCGATTCTGGCATGTACTAATTCGAGAAATATGTTATAATAGTGTTGCCACTCAATTACGTTACCCGAAAACCGAGGTAATTTGATCGGTTCCAACTGTATAGGGGGGGTCTTAAGAGGCGTAATTTCGGTACTAATCAGCGGTTTTTGATTCACTTGTTCCACTCGCTCTAACAAGTGTTGCAACTTACATTCGATACTGCAAAGATCGTCCTCAGTTTGGACTCTATCACTTGCTAATGCGAAATCCGCGTCATCGGATTCAATTTGAGACTGAATGTCATCGTATTTAGTGGATAATTCCATCAAATGCCGCAGCTTTATTTTTAGTACGTGATGATCGCTGGTTTCCGGATCGAAATTATCCGCGAACGTGTTCACGCGGGATATAGAAGCCTTAATAGTGCCCCGTTTCTTTATCAGAGCTTTGACATCGGCCATGATTGCGATTAAAAAATGTAATTTAAAATAAATTATGCGCAGAGCAGGTGAATAATTTACGTAATTTTGATAAAGCTTGATATAATGCAGGAGCTATTGATCGTCATATAACTTAACACATACTTACTATAACATATACTTATTATCTCTATTAAAAAACAGCCATCAGCGTTATTGAAATTATGAATTTGAATAATAATACGTATAGTCTTATCTCGACACTTGAACTCTCAATGAGTTATTAAGCAGTTATGAAAATATGCTTATATTATAATTATATATGTGTACATAAAAGCATCAATAATAGCATATTGAATATAAAATATTACTCATATTGTACATTCATGTGCTGTATGAACAATTATAAATGAAAAGTTATAAATGAACTGATAAATGAAAGTTTATAATCACGTGGAATCCTGGCGTGTTCCGAACTACTTCGGTCCTGTTAATTCCGCTTTGATCCCGTTCGTGAATCCTGTGATGTTGGTGCCCCGCCTGTTAGTGCTGGTTGGATGACGGTTGTCGTCGTATCTCAGCGTGATTTACCGTTGTGGAATTGCTGCTGTTGAGTAACTGTCTTGCCGTTTCCTGTTGTGTCAGATCTGACGCTCTGTTGTATCTTGTGTGTCACTCCTGTAGGTCGTCTTTTGCGGCAACAAAGGACATGCCACGGCCAGCAATCTCAATTTGAAAATGTTTTAAATTTAAAGCTTGTTTGGGACACAGGTTTTTATGCCCATTAAATGACATGTTTTGAAATAGTGGAGAAAAAATGTTGTCGCTTGTGGACGAAAATGTGGTCACTTGTGGACCAAGAAATGCCGTAAGGCAAAAATAATATCCGGCCCGGAGGACCAAATGTTGCGTACTGGAAGCTCTTGAAGTCTTCTCGAGTTATTCCAGGAAACGCTGAATGAAAAGGGCTGGTTTAAAGTAAATAGAAGTTGACTGTATAATTTTTATATGATAATCTTTTATTGAAAGCTATTGAATTTGGATACTGTTGCTGACACGCGCAGACGTTTACACACCATGACGCCCGTTAGTTGATTAATAATAGAAGTCGAAAGACATGATGAATAAAGCAAAGATCGCCAAGTACAATTTTAGTGCATGCTGCACATAATAATAGTTAAAAAATGAAAGCCAGTAGCCGCGGCAGGGAATATTACGAGTAATCGACTCGGAGCCTAGTGAAGAACTAACTAACATTTCGCTACAGACAGCTGAGCTGCGCCGGCTGTAGGCGATAGATAAGAAAAACGTGACGTCATCTGTGCGTGTCGCAGTGCATTAATTACAATACAGAGGTTTAACAGTTCAAAGTCTGAGCAGCTATTAATCACTCCAATCGGTGACCGGTATCTTGTCACGTGGTTAGTCAATCCCCGATTGTTCAAGCCGTTTTATTAGTGCTTTATTATTTTATTATTTATTATTTTATTTTATTAAATTCTTAACTCATTCAGTTTTATCAGTCGTGTCTCGCGCGTTGTACAATAAGCTGAATGTGATCGGAATTGTAGTTGAGTTGAACAATGTCTCCCACAAAAGCGTCACAATCGGCATTGTTACGGGAATGAACGTCACTAAAGTAACGTTTTAGTGAGAACAGCAAAGTTTTATTTTTTTTTGTGTGTGAAAAAAAGTTTCAGCATAGAAAAAATATGGCGTTGTGCAACAAATTAATGCAAAACGGTATACAGAGAGGGTTAAGAATCAGTAACTGAGTTAAATCAGTAACTGATTACAAGCAATGTAGATGAACAATCGAGTTTAAGTGATATTCTTGGATTTCGTTGTCTATGACTTGTCCGTTAATTAACTAAATATAATTACATCACTACCGACTCGGAACTCAAAGTTGTTTATGGGTAAAAACTTTAAAGTTTTACCTTAGAGCCTGAACCAATTTTTCGCTTTTAAAAAGCTTTTTCAGAGGCTGCCGCTGAGAGCACTGTCCGTCTTGATCTAGCCGACAGTATCGACTTTTGAAGGATAATGCGTGTGATTTGAATTGTGTCTGTTCGTTTAGCATGTCGTTTTTATGTGTTTTCGTGTGTTTGTATATTTCCAATTGTTCAAGAGTGTCTAGATTTCGGCCTGTTGTGTGTACGTGTAGAGTGTCCATGTTATTGTCGATGTTTTTGTATGTGTGGTTTGCTTCAATAAGGTGGTTTGCAAAGGTGGATTCGGTAGTGGAGTGTAGTACCTTTGTGTGTTCAATGTATCTTTGTTTGAAGCTACGTCCCGTCTGGCCTATGTAGAATTTGTTGCAATCTGGCCAGTTTAGTTTGTAAACACCAGGTAGATCGAATTTGTTATGTGCTTTGTGTGTGTGTGTGTGTGTGTGTGTGTGTGTGTGTGTGTGTTTTGATAGTGTGTGTTCTGTTTTGTTTGTAGTTTTGTATGCGATTCTGTATCCTGATTTTTTGAATTTGTGGGCTATTTTTTTCAGTGTGGTTATTGATGTATGTTAGTGTTATGAATTTGTTGTTTTCTGCCTTTGTCTGTTGTTTGTTTTGTGTTTTGTGTAGGAGTTTATTGATTATTGTCCTGTTGTATCCGTTGGCTTCTGCTAGATATTTTATCGTGTTTAGTTCGTCTTTGTAGTCTTTTTCATCTAGTGGGATGTTGTTAAGTCTATGTATCATAGTTCTGAAGCTAGTTTGTGTTCCGAGTCGGTAGTGATTTAATAATATTTAGTCAAGTGATATATTTTCCAAAGACTTGCGTTTAGCATTAGTGAATTCCGACATTTCGTTGTAAAAATTGAATAATGTCCAGTTACGGATTTTCTGGTTACTTCTTCTCATGTTGGTTAAGACGATCCATTAAAATTAATTATAATTTAAATAGGTTGGTAAGTTTATTAAAATTATTAGAATTATGCCGTTGTGCTCACTGGTATGTAACCAGATGGTTCTAAATGTTTTTTATTTATTTTTTAATTACTTGAGATATTAAAAGTTTGTAGTAATGAGTATTCATAAGTTTTATCTAATCTATTCTCTTTATCTTATTAGAGTTCACTTGACCTAGTTAAATCATTTAAATAACCTGTGTTGTACCAACATAAGTGCGGCCAACTTATTCTTCTGGAGTTGTAGTAAACACTATTGTTCAAAGTTGATTATAAGATGTTAATTATTACAAAATAATACTTCATACACCATTAATTCCTTTCACTTTTCTTTTAGTTGCTTTTAAAATTTTGTTCTCCTACCATTACAATGAAGAACATTTCTCCAGGCTTGTTGTATTGACAGCTCAACAGTTGGTAGCATTAGTTCCAAAATCTCAGAGATGTAGGATATTGTTTACGTTTTGAAAATATAACCCTTATGAGTTCTTTTGACCACAATAATTGACAAAAAATGCCTTTTTTGAAGAACAAAACCTTACAATATTGAACTAAATAGTCATTAAGTGGTCATTAGTTAAGTGTTGTGTTTTATAATCGGACGGTATACTGTAATACAATTGTGTTTAATATTAGTGACATTTTTATTGGGTGTGAACAATTTTTATTTGATTTGTTGTAGTAGACTGTGTTGTTAATTACGAATTGTTTTACTGTAAAAATTAAAGCTGGTGATTAGTGACTTAATTGGTGTCTTGTATTTATTTTGTTTCCAATGTACCTACGACGATCGAGTAGACCGTCGTAACAGTGGTGTCAGAACTGGGATAGAACGGTTAAAAGTGGAAACAGTGGATACTTTGTACAAGACGAGTGTGATTCTTAATTAATAAGTAAAGATGGATCCGAGTCAGATGATGGAAGCTTTACAAACACTGCAGCGGCAGACACAGGAAGAAGCAGAAAAAACGACAGCATGAAAAACGCAGGCAAGAAAGAGAAGAGACAGAGGAACGACGACGACAGGAAACAGAAGACATCAAAGCATTAATACAGGAGCAGAAACAGATTCAAGAATACAGTACAGCAGAATTGGGTCTCCTACGAGGTGAGCTTAATAAACAAGTTACTAAAATATCAGAGGTATAAGAATCAGTGACATTAAAAATAGCTGAAGTAGGAAAATCTGTCTCGAGTGTTGAAGAACCGATGACTTCAAAAATATCTGAGGTAGAAAAATCTGTCTTGACTGTGGAAGAAGCTATGTCAACAAAAATATCTGCAGTAGAAAACTCAATGGCAAACATAAGAGAACAAATTAAAAGTGAAGTTGAACAGTGCATGAAGATTCAACCAAAACAAATTTCTGAACAGACTGTACCCGTGATAAAGACAGAAAAAGACACAGAAAATAAGCTAATAGAGAAAGTCACTTTGCCTGCAGTAGGGACAGTTCATGTCAAAGCTCCAACCTTTGACGGAAGCAGTCACTGGGCAACGTACCTCCGCCAATTTGAAGCTGCTGCATGCGCAAATAATTGGACAGAGAAAGACAAGGCTGTTTCACTCGTTCGGACCTGCGGCGGAATTACTACAGAAAGTGCCACCTGACAGCCAGAACATCTATACCGAATTGATAAAAGCTCTAGAATTACGGTATGGTGATAAACATTTGCGAGATGTGTACTGCACCTAGTTGAGAGCAAGGCGACAGCATTCCGGGGAGAGCCTTCAAGAGTTTGAAGCAAGTATCGACAGACTAATTAGACTGGTCTATCCTGAAGCGCCAGAAGATTTTCGAACGAGTTTTGCAATGCAGACATTTACTGCCGGTGTCCGAGATAACGAACTACAGCATATGTTACGAATGGCAAGACACCAGAACAGTGCGGACGCCCTGGTGCATGCTTTGCAATTTGAGGCCGCCAAATTAGCGTCTGGTTGGACAAGTCATAAAGTGCGCGCTAAAAGATCACGACGGCACAGACGATGAGGAAGAAGAACAAGGAACAGAGACTCGACGGTCGGCGCCACAGAATAAAATAAGAAAGGATGGAAGACCGAAGTGTTATAGATGTGGGAAACCTGGACATCTACAACGAGATTGTCGGGTTAGAATTCAGCAGCAGGGAAACGAGCAATAGTCGGTAAAACGGGGCGTGTTGCTGACTAACTGGAGGAACGAAGCCCCTAGACAATACGCAATTTCTACACTTCAGAAAAACAGCGGGAGCTTGGTAGTTACCAGATTTGTTCAAGAAAGGCCAACTTCGATTACAGTTGACACAGGCGCAACAGTTTCTATTGTGCGCCCCGACGTGGTGAAAGATCTCAAGCCAATCTGGTGCTCTTGCAGCTTGCGAACAGCTACTAGACGGCCTGTAAAAGTGTATGGAAAGTGGAGATACATCTACGCCTCGATCGACTTGAGTTTAATCATCAAGTACTTGTTCCAGACATTGTGGATGAAGCAATTCTTGTTGTGGACGTTATGAACGCATATGGATTTATAGTCGACTTCAAAAACAATGTCTTGAGAATCGGAGGCGAAGAGGTAATGCTATCAACAATGACGACAGCAGAAAAATCGATGGACGTCATAAACCAAGTGGCCGTAACTGTTCCGCCAAACTCCGAAAAGATCATCGTGGTTAGAACCTAGGTAGATACTAGGGGCAACCAGTGCTCTATATTCGAACCCCAGGTAGTCAGCACACCGGACATACTAATTGCCAGAAGTTTAGTAAAACCTGACGAAACCGGAAATGTACCTATTAGTGTGGCGAATATTTTGGATCAAGCTATCACTTTACAAAGCAATTCGCTCCTAGGCAAATTGACTCCTGTGGCCTGCGTAGCCGGAATAACGCAACGAAGATCCAGTGCTTCGGATAATTCCAAATTACCAGAGGAACTGCAAGAATTATTGAAAAGATCTTCTAACGACCTCTCAAGTGGTGAGGTAAAAGAACTCAGACAGTTTTTACACAAATTCAAAGATTGTTTTGCAGTTCGGGGACAGTCACTGGGAAGAACCTCTCTTGTCACATCAATACCGGGGACACAACACCGATACGCCAACCTCCTCGAAGGCCTCCATTATCTAAACAAGAGGAAATGTCTCGGTTAGTACAGGACATGTTAACAGAGGGAGTAATCGAACCTTCGTCAAGTGCTTGGTCTTCTCCTGTAGTGCTGGTAGCGAAGAAGGATGGTGGATTGCGTTTCTGAGTAGACTACCGGAGGTTACCTTGACGTTACAAAGGAAGACTGCTATCCATTACCTCGCGTTGACGATACACTCGACACGTCCGGAGCACAGTGGTTTTCCACATTGGACCTGAAGAGTGGATATTGGCAAGTGGGTCTTCATCAAGAAGACAAGGAAAAGACCGCTTTCTTGACCCCAAGTGGCTTATTCCAATTTAACGTCATGCCATTTGGACTCTATAATGCACCGGCAACATTTGAGAGACGGATGGACCTGATACTCCGAGGGCTGATGTGAAAAATTTGCCTTGTTTACTTACACGATGTCATAGTGATCGGGAAGACTTTTGAAGGCCATTTGGAAAACCTAAGGAGGTTCTAACTAGAATTCACGGTGCACAACTAAAGCTGAGCCCAAAGAAGTGTTCTCTATTCCAGAAAGAAGTACAATATCTGGGCCATCTGGTTTCGGCAGCGGGTGTTAGCATGGATCCTAATAAAGTAGACACCGTAAGAGACTGGCCAGTTTCGAAGGGTAAACACGAAGTTCGGAGTTTTCTGGGGTTATGCTCATAAACACAAGACTGTCGACAAGAACAGATGGCTGATGAAGACATTAGACCGATCTTGACAGCAAAAGAGGAAGGTCGCCGCCCGGATTGGCAAGATATCTGCCATGGTTCTGAAGTGTTGAAGGGCTACTGGGCACAATGGGAATCTCTCACCTTAGAAAACGGATTGCTGTAAAGGGCTTGGGAAAGTGCAGATGGAGGAGACGTGGTCATGCAGTTGATAGTTCCCCGAAGTAAAGCGCAGTCTGTTTTGAAGGAGATGCATGATGGAACATGTTGAGGCCATCTTGGCATTAACAAAACCCTTGAAAAAATACGGAAGCGATTCTATTGGCTTCATCTTCGCCACGACGTAGAGGAATTGGTTCGGACGTGTGAAATATGTGCTGCAAGCAAGGGCCCACAAACCAGAAGCATGGGTAAAATGAGACAGTATAACGTTGGACTGCCTTTCGAGAGTACACATGAGTGCAAATTACAGTGAAGCATGCGAGCTAACAAACGTGTATAGTAAAGAGATTGATTGAAACACCCTATATATTTAAAATATATATGTAAAACTTGTACTTTGAAAATCCCACTGACTTTTCTGGCATCGTATGCACTTTTATGCAATAAGTGTAATCTTTGTGTGTATGTGAATCAGGACTTGTGTATGAATACAAAAGAAATGTCAAACACTTGTAAATAAGTGTTACAAAATTTGTAATTAAATACTTTTAAATATTAAAAATTTCTGTTATACCTATACTTTTTTGACCGATTCTCACAAACCCTTCACCGAAAAAATTCATTGATTGACGGTCACTACGAATTTAAGAATTTATTATAATAATTATATTATTACTCCATTGTATTTCCTCATATTCAAAGCGCGTCACAGTTGGTGCATACACCGCGGCAAGAGCGTGTACGGTTTTTAGTATTCCTCTGCGCTTTTCAATTGGCAAATGATTAATTACGATGATTCAGCTTCGAAACACTATTATTAGTTGTTGTTTCATTTATAATTCAATAATTTAAAACACAATTCTGGAATTATTGGTGGTTGTCATCCGTCCAACTTAAACACGGGCCGCCACGGCAAGCCAAACAACCAATGTTGCACAACATTTACTCTGTAACAACATGGAAAGACAGATAAATATAGGAAAAAAACCGTCAACCATATGGTATGCAGGACCGAGCTCCGAAACATACTTTTTTCGTTACACTTATCACACCATATATGCTCAAGCTACAAATGTAAACCTTTTGTCGGTACCAGAGTGATATTAAATGCACATTTGTATTGTCACACATGAAGTTTAAACTGTTGTGAACGACGTAGTTCAATAAGAATTGAGTAGCTCTGTTCTGTATGTGCGGTATAACAGTGTTAGTTTTCGACATATACGTATATAAGCTATAAATCAAGTACTAATTGTGTAATGTAATGGTGTAACAATAGTTAAAATGTCTTAACGTTTTGTGGCACAAAATTTGATCGTGTGAAATGAAATTTGCTGTCTTACTGTCAGCGATATTGATCGTGTATGCAACTGTATTATACGTACTGTTGTATAGAAATGTATCGACGGCGTTAGACAAGATCCAGGAGATACAGACAGCATTGGAGACTATGACGATCACATCTCTACTGCCAGAAACTGCCCCAACAGACGAAAACACGGAAATCCAACACAAGACAACTAAAGTTCCAAAAAACGAAGCAAACACGCTGCAGACAATAAGTACAAAGACTGCAACAGTTTTGTCAGATGATTACACGTTGCAGATAAGAAGCATTGAAACTGATGACGTTACAAAAGTGGGTAACGCGCTAACAAGAAGTACCACTGTGAATTATCCTACAAGAATGCTTACAGAATCTCTACGTTCATTAACCGATAAATATAAGGCCAGATATTACAATGCAAACACCTGGAGCATTTCTTTTGCCGTTCCGACAGACTGTACCTCGCTGCAGTTCCCTATCAGATTTATCTACCTTAGGGAAAGTGAGACACCAATTGTAACGACCAGACGACATGTAAGAAACTCCTTAACGAGCAATACATATCGACGTCCCAGACTGTAGACTTCATTTTTTTATTAACAGGAGATGGTGCAATATTAGAGGGTATGGCGTGGAACTGTTCCGTTGGACGGTTTGGCAAGAAATCGATACTTGTGTTGCTGACCGGTAGTTCCACTTGGGAATCCTTCAAGATCAACAGTCGTCAGTATGAAGCGCTCCATTTATTGATAGGAGTCAGTAACATCGCCGACCTGCTATCTCCTTATTACCAGGTGTCGCCAGCGTGTTGCATGGTTCCTGGAAGCAATCCTTCTGAACATTTGTACACGCAACTGGCAAATCGGTTTGCTCACTTTCTTGGCCAGTGTAAAAACACGAAACAATGTGATTATAGTTATCAACAGAGTTAAAGGAACAATAAAGCTTTTTGAAATGAACCATAAAATTACGATTTAAGTTTTGTAAAATTAAAAACTCAAGTTTTAAAGGCTGTGTAATTATAATTATTAATAGATTTATAGAAACCCGACAGCTTTTGAATGTGATGTAAGGAACCCGAAAGAATGCTGTATAAAAATAAAGTGGAGCTTCGAAAGTTCTGACCTCAAAAATCCGGACCCGACAAAAACGAATAGAAATTATTTTACCAAGTCAGGACTGAGTGTAGGTTTACCACTCGCCGGCACCGTAAGAGCAGTGTTGTGGCTAGTCACGAGAAGGGTAATGAGTCACACTACCCATCCGCATTCACTCCACTCAAGGACTTACCTGCACCTGTCACACTTCCAGTCAGTCACTTCCCACTTTGCATATCGCGTTATTGTGCAATGTTGTGTACGTTTCAATGGCGTAGCTAGGCTTTTTGGCGCCCGGGGCAAGAAGATCGTCGGCCGCCTCGCCTTCACAATTAAAAGGGGCCAAAAGAGCAAAAATGAAGGCCCATCCAGTGAACAAAGTACTTAATAAGCGCAAATGTGTAGACTTTTATATGAAACCACGTCCAGAAACTTCTTAAGAATATTTTTGAAGTCAAAATTAAGTAATTACATATTATAAGTTTTATATTACCTTATTCAGTTTGGATACATTTATTAGTAACAAACGTAGACTATACAAAATGTAGGAATATAACAAATTTATAACATAAAAATTTTCTAATAAATACGCAGATTCCTTGTAGGTCTAAAGCGCATCGTCAAAACAATATCCTAAAGCAACATAAAGTTAAACAAAGAACTACATTAAAAGTAATAAAATAAGTCACTTACCATTACAGGTTAATGGTTCCGTCTTATAGTAATAAACACTTAATATTTATTTTTAATATTTAATAAATATTTAAAACGAGACGTTCTAAAACGTAACTTTCCTGGTCTTAATTGCTGCAAAGTCGGTTATTAAATCACTATAATCTAAAGACAAAGCAATGTCGTTTTCAATTGAAAGTATCGCTAGATTTGATACCCTGTCCTGAGACATTGTTGATCGTAGGTACTATTTAATCAATTTAAGTTTACTAAACGATCTTTCACAAGAAGCCACAGAAACTGGTAATGTTAGAAACTTTGTTAAAGCTGATGCTAGTGTTTTGTCGGCTTCTAATCCCATTGAAGAAATGTATTGTAGCAGTCTCTGAGGTGTAAAGACCATTTGCTCTCCGTTAACGTTTGCTCTTTTTAATCACACGACGTTTGTTTCGTTAACAATTCTTCACTGTTTAGGTCATGCGGATACAGCTTTGCAAGCACTGTGCACTTAGTATTGATTTGCGAAAGCTGTTCCTTAAAATGTATATTCCCATCATTTACTTACGCCTCACGTTTACAGAGGAACCCAAAGCGTTTTTCCAACTCTTTGATGTTAGAGAAACGCCTTGAAATTTCAACTAACAGTCTGTCCAAAATTTCTATTAGAGAACGTCGCATTTCTTGCTGAATGGTTAATGCAGAATCGTCTCCTTAGTCCTCTGGCATCGTGCGCTTCTTTCTTATCCTTTTTGTGATACTGACGCCCCATTGCATACCTGCTCTGCATTAGAAATGACATTGTCACACAGCTCATTCCTCCAAACTTTTAATTTGTCCGTTAGCGTCTCCAAAAGTGTCAATGCTTGAATAAAGCTTATTCCTTTGGTCTGCAAGATTTTCTGGATTTTGTCCATAGAAGAAAGAAGAAGAAAGAATATCTGTCCAGAAAAAGAGAAAGGTCGCAAAATTAAAGTTTTCTGTCGCATTAATTATTAATGCTGCATCTTCCCTCGTATCGATTGTTTCAGTCGGTGTATCCCTCAGTTTCTCCAGTGCAGCGATCACTTCATCCAGCTGAGTGGATGTTGCTTTCACCGCATCTGCTTTTGAGCTCCACCTGGTATCACAATGTCCTTTTAGTGTAATATTTACGAAGTCTTTAAGAACTCTATCTATGAGTGGAACAGGAAAAGAAGGTGAATAGACGTTCTAATCTCTCAAAAAATGTGACTGACTGAACATTCACATGAGCTGCATGAACTAAAACCAAGTTAAGTGAATGGTTGTCACAGGGAACAAACACAGCTAGTGGATTCAAATCTAATATTCTCTTCTGAACTCCTGAATGGATACCAGCCATTGTTGCTTGATTGTCATACGACTGACCTCTGCAATCGCTAAGATTCAATCAATCCATCCAATGACTTTTTTCATGTTTTGAATGTAGTACAATCAGAATCTGCAATAATCTCGAACACGATTTTTTTGCCATCATCATACTTCCATTTCCTTAAGGAACATGGAAGTAAAAAGGGTTAATAAGAAACTACGATATTTTTGCTTCTGTGAATTATGTCTTATCGTTGAATTGTTTTAAATTTATTGATACATTATCGTTGCTAGCTACAAAATTTACTAATTAGGAGAACAACATATTACATTACTAACAATATGTTATCATAATATAGAAAATTATCTTAAAATCTTTCATCATAAATTTTTTATTGTTAAAATGGCTGTAGGCCTACATATTTTGATCAATGGTTAATTCAGTTTTTGTTTCATTGCATTGTAAACTATCTTAAGGCGTTGTACTCTTTATATATTACAGTTATCAATTTATTGTAAACATTAGTTTGTATTGAATCTCTTCCATGTGTAGTACTCTGAAATTTATCACTTTTTGCATTTTTTTAAGGACTTTCAGTTTGCTATACATCAGGTATTGAATATCTTGTTAGTAATGTTAAATGTTCTCAAATACTGTTATCTTTGGTTGGAAATTTCCTGATCACGCAGGACTTGGGTAACACCTAGAACAACCAATAGACGACTAAATTATAATGTTGCGACGTAACCTTCTCCGTATGCCACTGATTCACACCACGTGCAGCCGTCCATGCCTTTCCAATAACATGTTGTTGGTCTATAAAGCTGTCTGCTATTATTATTATTACTCCTCCTCCTCCTCATCCTCCTATTACTACTACTACTACTACTACTACTACTACTACTACTACTACTACTACTACTACTATTCTTGCTGCTGCTGCTGCTGCTGCTGCTACTACTACTACTACTACTACTACTACTACTACTACTACTACTACTACTAATGCTTCTTCTGATCTTTCTGCTGCTGCTGCTGCTATTATTATATACACGTTTGTAGTGAAAAATAAATAGATTGCGTAAGTTAATAACATGAGCCGAAATAGCTCAGTTGGGAGAGCGTTAGACTGAAGATCTAAAGGTCCCTGGTTCGATCCCGGGCTTCGGCATTCCCTTTTTTGTTAATGTAAAATTAACGACAAAAATTATAATTTCTACGAAATAATTGCTAGAACATGAACAGAATATTATGTCATATAGAAACAAAAGTTTTGTTTTTACGTATAATGTGTTATTATATTGCCTACTTTGTATTCAGTTAAATAATATTTATTAATTTGTTATAAACAATTAGGATCACTTATGATGCTCGAAAAATAAACGTTAAATGATTGTTTTAATGAGTCTACAATATATAAGTGCTGCTATAATTAATTATTTGTGACTCCCGGTGCATTCAATCCTCACGGTATCACTTCTGCTTGCACTTTTCATTACGCTGCACGGGTATTTATGGACCTGTGTGGAAATTCCAATGACGTTTACAGCTGAGTAAGGTGGATTTACACATGTAGGACTGTGTTACTGCGACTGTGTCTCGACTGTTTTAATTGCAAAATGGTCTACACCATTTGAATTACATGGGTTGACCGTTTTCAATTTACACAGGTTGGGTATGTGCGAGTCCCGTTCGCAGACCGTACCGTCTTCGACTGCTCTTGAAAGAGTTTGTCGAGGTCATGGCAGATGGCAGTCCGACACGGTACGCGCGACTTGCGTCTGCCAGCGAGCCATAACATGGTGCTGTGCCTGTAATCTGGCGTCTTGGTGGGGCGAGAACCGAGCTTAACTGATTAAGGTACGAATTTTAACGAAAACATCCGAACATTTTACCGCGCTTATTATTCTCGCAATACAATTCCGTATTTTTACTTCTTTAATATCAGGCGAGGCGATCGATTTTGAAATTCCAGTAGAAATAATTGTTTTGATGTATTGATATACCTAGTTTTGTTTTAACATATGTACAGGTGTGTAGCAAACGCTCGCTCGCCTCTCTCCCTCTCCCCCCTTACTCTCTCTTTCTATCTCTCTCGCACGCACACGCACACATTCTTTCATACGCGCACACGCATACTATAATAAATGTAATTTAGTAAGTGGCTTAGCAGTATAGTATAGTAAAAATTAGTGAATTAAACATTAAATGTAATATAAAAATTAAAAACAAAAGCAATTAAAAGAAACAAAACAATTTAAATTTATAAGAATAATTTGTTCGTAAACACTTTAAAAGTTAGTTAAGTCAGATCAGAGGTAAGGTTTATATACCTGTTGTGTGTGTGTGTGTGCGCGCGCGCGCGCCCACATGACATTTAAGCAAGAAACGGGATATGTGTAAGTTGCATTTGAGAAAGATTTTGCCAGGCTCCTAGTACTACTTATTATAGTGTACTATTTGCTATCATTTATGCATTGTACCGGTACCCTATTATACACATTTCACAATTACTCTTGTCAAACACTGTCACTATTCTAAGATCTTTCAAGCAAAGATACACATGTCCATCCAAGTTGTGAATAACTCATTAACCCGTAAACAATTGACAAAATGTTCCGAGTAATTATGTTTTAAATTAAAATCAACAGAGACAAACTGATATTTTAATTCGGCTTGAGTTAGCCCTAAGTCACTTAAAAGTAAATTAAATGCGTGGCATTTAGAAACAGTAAAACTGTTTGGATACATAAGCTAAGTCAGATAGTAAAAATCTGTTGCAAAGTTTCTGAAATTGCCTCTTACAATGACATGATGTGCAGTGTTTAATACGTTTAACAAATATAATATGGCACAGATTATTTTATGCAGTCGTTTAATCCGTTTTGCTTTTAGATAACAATATTTTAATATTTTATTAAAATTTTCTGTTGACATGTTAGTGTTTATACCTAAATGAATCCGATAACAGTAGGCCCATGATCTGTATTGTTTCTTATTAATATATTGTTTTATAAAATATTCATAAAATGAATGTGTTTCTTCATCATTAAACAGTCTTCTTAAAACTTCATGGATCATTTATAAAAAATTAGTGTTCCTAGTCAGTAGTGATATATTTATAATCAGTGGACAACAAAATCCAGGAAATCAAATTATATTAAGGTACGGTACTACATGAAAATTGAAATTTTTATTATTAAATAGAATAATATAATAAATGTTAAAATATGATTACGTTAAGGTAATATTTATTATTAAGAAAAATCGTTACAAGAAAAATCGCTGCATGTGCCAACCAACTAATTTCTTATAAAACCCCCAACTAAATTTCTTACAAAAACGGCAATATCTCGAAAACGAAAAAGGCGATTTTATTGAAACAAAAGCAAAATAAAATATGGAATTTTCCATAATTTTCACTCGCTGACACCATATAGCTATCTCTCATAAAACGAAAGTTTGTCGCATGCCGAAAATTTCACTTCATGAAAATTAAAAAAGAAACTTCATGACGTGGAACCGTCTGAATACTCTGTTTTTGAAAATTGTTAAAACTATCGGAAAATTTATGCCTAAAACCATCCTCAAACTTCAATAAACACGGTGGTGAAAGAATTTTAAAAATCAGATCAGCTGTTACTGAACTTATGTCGGGCAATGAAACACATTAACTTTCTCCCGGGCTCTCCGCCCCACCTTGCGGCTCGGTTCTCGCCCCACCAAGACACCAGATTACAGGCATAGCACGATGTTACGGCTCGCTGGTAGACGCAAGTGTACGCGCAAAGTACGCTGTAATCTAAACTGGCCGAGACTGCTGCAGATTGCCGTAACACAACCTAAACTGGTCTATACTGCTTTTTAACGAGCTGGTGAGGGGGGTGCTGCTTTTCATGTCTCAAATGAAAGCTCCTAGAAAAAGACAGGCGAGAAAAAACAGTAGACTATGGTTTGATTAACAAATGTGTAAACTGAAACGGTCGACGGAGTCTAGTATAGTACGGTACGCACACATGTAAACTAAAATAATTGAAGCCAGTCGATGTACAGTACACGCACGGTACCATATGTGTAAATCTACCTGCAGAATTTGTAATTCAGATTTATTTTAAGAACATTAAATTTTAAACTTTATGACCCTATGCATTAAATAAAATAAATGATTTACCCCATGCTTATTGCAATATTCTCTGCAGAATACCTATTTCTCGCCTCCAATGCGTGTGATCATTTTCGGACTAATTTCTCGATAACAAGTGTGCTTTTTTAACCCTTTTTTTACCATAATCCCTTTATGTCCAAACTCACAAATTTCTCCTAATATTTTTTTAAAAATATGTTTCTCTGCTTTCCTAGTCTGTA